>CAMAPE010000050.1:5225000-6425000 GCA_945859875.1 Cuscuta europaea | reverse complement strand
AGATTTATCAAACCAACCCGGCAAATTTCAGTCCAAGTAAAAACATATTTACTAATTTGGCTAATATTAGATGATGTGATTAATATGAAATACAAATGAATTTGGCTAATATCTAGTTGATACGTAGTATCATAAATGATTTTATGTGAATTCCATCAGCTTTTTGTCGTACACTTTGCTTTTCACTGCATCACCAGCTTTATTTTCCATAAAAGTCCACAGAGCAAGGTCCGAAATGTTAAGCAATATTCAAGCAGGAAAAGGAAAAACTGCAGTTGTACTTCCTTATTCTTTTCATGCCTGACCGTATTTTTTGCTGAAATTTGTTCATTTTCGGGGGGGGGGGGGGGGGGGGGGGTATTACATCCCTAACTTTACCAAGTGCAAACTTATCAATAAACGACCCAGGAATACTAAGAATTAAGCAAAGATGCTCACCCTACTCCCTTTCATTCACTAATAAAGTTGAGCCGACCTCTTTGTCTTAATTATATGACAGGTGAATGTACATGTGAAGGACGCCAAGGTCCAATTGTAACTTACATATAGCCTCCATGGCATGTTAAATCTAATGTTAACACTGCAGAAGCATATGATCGCTCTCATTTCCACTTCCCGGATGGTGTAGTTGAACAAGAAATCGCCCACAGCTGCTTAAATCTAAATAGCAATTAAAAGAACATGAAACCATACAAATGAGATTAAATGCAGTTGCCACTGTGCATCTCAAAATAGGTGGAGACATGAAGGACGCCTGGTGTAAATGCTGAGACTACTATTATTTTGAGCAAGTCCAGGGCGACATTAAAAGTGTACATTCTAGAGAGAAGTTTGTATATGACACACATTAGTGGGATGATGAAACGCTAGTCATGTAATCATCATCCAATGAATGTATGTCATATATGAATGTCTCCCGTGTATACATTTAATGTACCCTATAATGATAAATGATTCACTATATTTATTGCATTTCTTTATAGCATGAACTGATTTTATAAAAATAAATGACTATTCATTTAATGTTGGTGACAAAAACATTGCTAGGATTAAGGAAATGATGATGACAAGCTGGATTTAAACAACATGAAGGGGGTGTTTGGTAAACAGCGTTTCAGTCGAAAAATGGCGGTTTGACCACTTTTAGCGTTTTTAAAAAGTGAAAAAGTTGTTTGGCAAATGGCTGTTCGACATTAGCATTTTTGGACGGAAACGCTGAAATGAAAAACGCTACTAATAGGAGAGTTTTGGGTTGGCGTTTTGAAAAATGTCGTTTTCTATTAATTTTATGGTCAAACAGCTAAATTACCAAACATCTTCTGACAATCCACCAACTTATTCCGCTAGCCAAACCCGTTGATTGAATCCGCTATTGACAACCCGCTAACATAATCCGCTATCTGCTAACCGCTGAATGCCAAACACACCCGAAATAGCAAATTGCAGGAAATCATACAAGCACGCTACTTAACTGACCTGAATGGGAGAGCAATCTATGAATTGGTTAGCTCGAATAAATGACAGTCAGGAAGAGAATGTGAAGAATTGCTCTAATATATCTTTCAGCAGCAGTGGATGAAAGACATAATTGCTTCACGACCATGATCCAAAAAGCTTATGTTTCAGTCAAGTAGATGGCAAAGTGGGTGGAAGTGCTATGAACCTTCATGACTGCCTTGGAGGAGAGCTGCTCTTTCAGGATTCATTAGCATGAGATGCTGGATGTCCAGGGAGAGAACACTGAATACCGCTTGGAGATCCCCCTTTAGCTTGTGACAAGTGGAACCCGAGTCTGCATTACTGCTCCTGCAGTGCTGTTGCAAAGAATTATCTTAAATGAAAACAGATGCAACAGATATTATTGACTCCATGGAGACAGATTGATAATAACTGGCACAAATAGTGGTGTTGTCAATTCGAAAATGGAGAATAATTGTTTAAAGCTATATGCGTACATATTCTCAAATGTTACAAATCTGATTAAAGATGTGTTAAGTTATATTTGTATCGATTACACTGTTAAGTAATATTATTATTTTCACTTTTTGGACATATTATCATGGGGAAATCATTATATGTTCTCAACTCAAGAGTCAAAATATACAAGTAGAGACAGCGAACCCTCAAGCTTATACAACTTGATCCTCAACTGTCAAGCCTCCACAATGGTTCAATAGCACATACGAAGTATATTCGATAATTATTTAAAGCTTAATGAGTTAAAGGAATCCCTGAATAATTAATGATAACAAATAAATACGGAGTATACAACAAAACACAATCTCTCCTTAAGTAGAAAGAACCTGCCTGCATCTCCCTGACAAGATTTCTTTCAATTGCATTGAAAGCGTCAACTATCTCCAACTCGGACATTTGAGATATTACTTCTTTTATGTCAGTCTTCATTCTTGCTTGCCTCCATAACCTATACTGTTCATGTTCAGCAATGGCACGCTTTCTTTGAAACCATGGAATAAAGTTATGCCCCTTTAGAAACCTCCTACATTGCATATGTAAATAACATCTCAATACGGTAGAGAAATTTATCTTAATTACTTAGCTAACAATGACATGTTATAAATTATTATAAGAAAAATAATGAGATTTGAGGATGAGAATGTAAAACAAATTGAAGTCTTTTAGCCAACATGTGTGTGATAAGATCTGAAAGATGCCCAATGAATAAAATGATAAATCAATTGCCTGTATAAATCCAGCCAGTTTGAAGTCATCCTCTTCAGTAAAAATTTTCCAGGTCCTCTTGCTGATAAGATTGAAAGGAATTCCTCGTCATTGAAAGAAGGAAGGGAAGGAGGATCAAGAAATGGGGATAATCCTTCAGAAGGTGGGGTTACCCTGAAATATGGGGCAAATGGGGCCAAAAAGTTGGTCGTGAGCTCCAAGAAATGACGGCGCAATATCTCATTGTTAACAAGAGACATTGATTCCTCTACACGGGGTGAAACTCCTGCATCAATCAGCCTGTTCAAGATTGAAGTGTCTGGTTTTGTGATGGCAGTGTATGTGGTCCAAATGGCTTCTTTGTGCTCTGTCATGAGACAAAGGGGGCCCTCCCTCTTCATCTTCACAGCATTCAAAAAGTTCAATGGCGTAAACTTCTTCATGTTCATCCCTGGAGAGGATCTATTGCCAAGTGACAGTCGGTTTGAGTTGGGGGCAGGGCTTCCAACTGACACAATGTGAGGCATATTGCAAAGGGCTTTCAAGAAAAATAGATTGGTGACACCCAAAACCATCGGAGGAAATGTAGCACCCTCTGGGAGGGTGTTTAAATGAGCAAATTCTGCATCATGGATGGTAAAATAAGGCCGGAAATCAATACTACAGAGAAGGGGAGAGACCAAACTAACCAGACCAGAAACTGCTTCGCAACACTGAGGAGGAGTTGGAGCAATGATAAGAATAGGCTCTCCAATGAGTAGCAGTTCCCACATCTTCCATACCTGCATTAGGAGCCCTCTGAAAATGCCAAACAGATCCGAATCATGAAACAGTCCGTGTGGAACTGATTGATTGGAAGGCTGCAGAGAAGGAGCTACGGATGAGAGCAACTCTTCAAAGAATACTCCACCACCATCTAGGGGCAAACTATGGGCAGATGGCAGTGTCACTTTTAGGGTAGCATTTCCAATGGGAAGATCCATCAACTGACCAGGTGTAGGAGTAGGCCACGTTGACACATAAGAAGCAACGTAATGAAGGGCTTTCTGTCCAACATCAAAATACAAGGGTCCCAATATTTGCAACAAAGGTCTAAACACACATGAGAATGGACTATGTGAGAGAATCACCACTGATTTTTGCTCACCGCCACGCTTTAGCCTCTCATCATGCCTCTGTCTATTAAATACAAAGCCGTACAGGTATCGTGATTCAGCAACATGGTTAGTTCTCGTTATTGTTTTAGGGAACTCACCACCCAACAAACCTTTAGATGCTTGAACCCTGTCAACCTCAACGATCTCAGGTGACGACTGAGAAATCTGCTGTCTGCGGAAGCGGAAGAAAAAGATTGAATCGTGGATGCTTGAGCGATTATGATATTGAGAAACAGAGTCTGGAAACGAACTAAAAGAAACTTCAAGCTCCTCACTTTGGGTCAAAGCACCTGGCGGGTAGCACTCCTCAATCAGTTGTCCCTGTTCAAGATCGAACCTAATGATGCAAAAGGCAACAACCCATTGTTGCAATAATTTCTCATCAACCTTCAGATTAGGCTCCGACTTCACCGAGAATGACGGAGATCTGCTCATCTCGTGTGATTTCAATTCCTCAAAATAAATCAGACAACCACCCGTTTGATATTTCGACAAAGGTCATGCGAAAATCTGGCTACTGTCGCATTATGTATTCCCCAAACAATAACGGCCTCGCCGATCAGTAATTGCGCCGTGTTGGGAGCAGGACAGCCTCGAACAGGTCTCCGCCTGCCGTGTTGAAACCGGAGAATATGAATGGATGCGACACGGATAAGGATAACCGGATAAACACAGGCTCCGGTGGTGTTAACAGTTAGAAGAGAGGGGCTTGGGGCTTGGGGTGAAGTTTTGTATCCGGCAGTGGCGGGATGTTGTGAGCAGTGAATGTAGCCGGGTCAGATCAAACCGGCCGGAGAGTCGGAGCTAGGAGTTGTGGTTTGGCCGTTTGGAAGAGGTGTATCCGGATTCCGGCAGCGTCTCGCTTATTTGCTCCGACTCTTGATGCTTTTCCTCCCACAAGCTCCTAGTTTCAATATTTTACTTTTCAAAAATGATGTTTGTACACACTCTTATACACACTTTTGTACACACCTATGTCTGTGAAAGTTTTTTTTTTGCACAAACAAAATATTGTCTGTGAACCAGATTCACAGACAAAAAAAGTTTCACAAACATGGTGTGTATAAGGTGTGTACATGAAGAATGGTTGTTTATGTTTTGCTTTTTTTTGTATGGCAAATAATAATAAGTGATTTAACACCCAAAAAATAAGAACGAGTGATTTTTAAAAAGATATAATTATTTGAATGAAATTTATTTATAAAAATATGAATAATAATTATTCCCTCCGTCCCAAAATTATATTCATAGTTACTATTCACACGATAAACTCAAATTACTCTTAAACTTTTACTTTATATATCAAACTTAAATTTTCTTGATCAGTCTTTGTAGCGGATTTAATGTAGTTTCTGAATATGTAAATTTAATTTACTAAAAATAATATGAGTGTGAACATGGATCAAGTTGCTTTATCGTCAGTCAAGCATAGTAAACAGAACTACGAAGATAAATATGGGACGGAGGGAGTACATATTATTGTATAATCTAAGAGTCACTTATATATAAAAATTAAACATAAGTTATTATAATTAAATATATTAAATTACTATTATAATCACTAAATTTGAGAGATCATATTTTTGTAAATAATACAAAGTAGTAGCATTCAATTCAAATTTTTGTCTAGCAATTAATGTTGAAAAGTATTCTCAATAATGTAAAGATGTGTTTCATCATCCAATGAGAAATTCTATACCCATAAACCACAAAGATTGGCTTATTCCTTTATGGCGCCCAACCCAAACCAAAATTAATCAATGAGCCACTTTGGTTAGACATCTGTGTTTGACCTAATCAAAATCTATAATTGAAATTGTTTTACTTCATATTTTCCTTGCTCTCATATTTCTACTTCTTGCTCTATAGCCCAACTTCTATAATCTGATACATTACTATAGAATTCCACTTCACTAGAAACAAGTTGAAGGATTGAAGGCGACATCTTACATAGTTACATACTCCCTCCCTCCGTCCCGGTCATTTCTTCCGGTTTTGACTTGACTCGCAAATTTAGATAGTAAGAATAAAGTGGAAATGTATGATTGTAATTGTCCAAGAAAAAGGTGAATGAATGTGAACCACATATTTTTTCCAAAAGTGGAAGTTGGATGAATTAATTGGGACGGTCCAAAAAGGAAAGTTTGAAGAAATGACCGGGGCAGAGGGAGTATCATTTTAGAGTATTTTGTATATGACGGAACTTTTATAGAGGTTTTTCTTATTTTTCGTGATAGGTTATGAGAGGACATAAAAACGCACCAGATATTGATTCCGGACTCTCTATTGATAGGGTACTTATAGTTCATGTTGTATTACCCTGTCTCCGAAAAATCCAAACAGCAGAAATTAGGTAAAACTTTGTAAAAGGAAATATGTAAAGCTTAAACAGCATAAGTGTTAAAAAAATGTACATTATTCAAGAAGAGAAAGATCAAGAAGAAGAATACTAAAAAAAGAACATTAATGAAAGGGGAAAATGAACTCAAGCCGGGACCGCATATACAAATGGATATATGCAAATGGCTCATACACAGCATCTATAAAGATCTACATAAATTAGTTCTCTATCACCCCTTCTTTGCATGACGACTTGTTGTGCCCAATACCCTTACACCTACTGCATTGAACCTGACGCCTCTCACTGAGACCGACATTCTTCGTAGTGGGCCGACCTGGCGGGCGGCGGGTCGGGGGAGGGGTGACAGTTGCAACAGTTTGAGAAGCATCTTTTCTATGTGTGTGGCTGCTGCTGGTACTATCCAAACACGGAATCGGATGAACTGACTCGGAATATGTCAACCTGTAACTATCCGCTGTGAAGTACCTAGCACAAAAGTTGTACGGATCACGGCCAAGGCAGCCAATGACAGCTATAGCATGGCAGCAAGGCAAGCCAGAAACCTGCCATTCTCTACAGCTGCAATCACAGTGGTCAATGTCAACACATTCGATCGATTCCCCACCGTGCACTTCAAACTTATTGCGTGTTGTTGTTGACATCATAACCTGAAGAGAGTGGACTTTAAGGCTCTCCTTCTCCAGCTTCTCCTCCATAAACGGTGTTAACCTTGTCATCCACTGGTTGGACTCCATCCTTCTAGTATAAATCAAATCCATGATTTTACCCCGTATTGCATCCACCATTTGGGTGATTGGCAACTCATGTGCATCCGCTACCCAGTTATAAAAAAGCTCACCAAAGTTTGATGCGATGTGGTTATAGCGGGCCCCAGGGAAGAACGCATTAGCCCAGTGAGAAGGATCACTTTGGAAAACCCAGTTGTAAGCTTCCACTGAAATGCTTTTGATCCTTTCAACACAAGTGTGAAAGCTGTCAGGTTTAAGGGCATACGCGGCTTTATAGAGATCGTCAACTAAAAGACGCTTGACTTCATGAGAAAAATGTCCTTTTAAATCTCTAATCAGTTGTTCAGCCAGATATCTTACACAGAACCCATGGTATACGTCTTCGTTCTGAAAAACTTCAGCAATGGACTTCTGTAGACCCTTTTCTCTATCTGCCACAAAAGTAATGCCACGGCACATGGAGAGTGCAGCCTTAAGTTGAAGTAAGAACCAATGCCAGTTATCTTCAGACTCTGTGTCCACTACTGCAAAAGCTACAGGGAAAGCACCATCGTTTCCATCAGCAGCTGTGGCTACCAAGAGGTTGCCTTGATATTTTGACTTCAAAAATATACCGTCAAGGAAAAGCAGAGGCCTGCTGCAGCCTTGTTCGAAGCCAAACAGTGAAGCGTGGAATGAGACAAAGAGCCGATGAAAGCTCGAGTCCTCTTTAGTAGTGAAAGTTGCATAACTGCCCGCGTTTGACTCCATTACCTTTTCACAGAAGATTGGTAGCTGACTGTATGCCTCCTTGTATGAGCCTTGAAGCTGCTCTTTGGCTATCTCCTTTCCACGCCATGCCTGGAAGTAGTTTAGCTGGATCCCATATTCCTCTTTGATGTCATTGACAATATCCTTGGGCTTGTAATTAGGGAACACTCTCAGCTTCTCCTTTACAATACTTGCCACCCAGCTTCTCGTTGCCTGGTAACCTGTTGTCACAACAGCTCCTTCGCATGTATGGGTGGGATTCATTTTCTTTATGCAGATTAACTGAGTGGTTGACAGCCTTGAAGCATGAATCCTCCATTGACATCCTTCTGCTTTGCACTTCACAGTCACACGGTGACTGTCGTTCTTCTTGTACTTGAAAGCGAATTGATTGGCGATTGCATACTTTCGCAATGTTTCGCGAAACTCATGTACTGTGTTGAACCTTTGGCCTACCCCAGTAATACTGTTCTGCCATTGCTGAGCAGCTTTCGCGTTCTTTTCATTGTAGTTGACAGCAAACGAAACGGAAATGGGCAATCCAGAAGACATCTCGATTTGGGGAGGATCGGCAGTTGTGCTTGTGTCACCAACTATGTCAAAGGCATCATCATCAAGAAGAAGGACAGGTTGGTCAGGGTCATCAACGATATCCTCCGGTGGAGCATCAATTGGAACACCAGATTCTGAAAGAGTTGTACGGCTTGACCTGCAAGAACATAAGCCCGCCCCAACATGTTTTTATCTAAGGGATGGATTAAGATGTGTGTCACAAGACAGCAAGAAAAACTACCTACTGCCTGGCATGGTGGACAGATCAAGAGCAAGTGGTTCTTCAGTCATAACATATATCTCAGCAGAGTCAGATGCACAGTGAAACTGAATCATACGCTTAAGGTCCTTTTCATTGGATATGGTGATGAGAGTCTTCCTATTGCCTGGAAGGAAATATTTTATAGACATGGTAGTGAGGCTGCAGTTAAACATCTCAGCTACCTCAGCTTTGAATTCTTCATACTGCATTTGGTCATCGATTTCCATGGCATGAGCATCTCCACCTTTATAGGACAGTAAGCCATCCTCATCAGCCTCAAACTCACCACCAGACTGGCATATGGCTATAACACGCTCCCCAGCCATGATCTACTACAGTTTTCCGAACATAAAAATTAGAAAAAATGCCCAATATTGCTAATACAACAAAACTAAAATATTGGTTTTCTCTATAATACCTTCACATCTACAACTATATGTGAGCTGTGATTTTGAAATTAAACATAGAAGATTCAAGGAACTTCAATTTAAACTGTAGTCTAATACTCAATAGTACTCTCTCCATCCCAAAAAATGATTCAAAAGATTCTTTTGTCCCAAAAAGAGAGTCGTGTTTCATCAGAAGAAACTATTTTCCAAAATACGATGTACTGAGTTAGACTAACAAATACAGTTTTAACATATAGAAGTGATTTCATGATTTTTTAAATTTGTAATTTGCCAAAACTAAAAAATTGTAACATGATATTCTGTTTGGGGGCAGGGATGTATGTCATATGAAAGCTGGGAGCTTTACTTAAAAGTAAACGCATATGAATAGGAAAAAGTATACACTTATTACTTTACCTTTGCTTTAGTAATAGACAATTAAGGTTATCTCATTCTTTTTCCGTCAAATTATATACATATTACTTTATCTTTTCTTAAGTTCTCTTGGTAAGGTTAATGGACTTCTTATTTGTGCATGCTAACATGTCCTGCATCTGTCATCTGTGTATGCAGTTATTAAACCTCCAAATAACTTAATTCTGATCAAGGATAGTATGAAAACAGACAGGGAGACGCTGGCATATTTCTCTCCCTATTTTACCACGAAGGTAATTAATTTTATGGAACTCTTTTTTCTGTAAACATTCTTTTTGTAGTTGGATTACATATTAGTATATTAGTTTGTTAAATAAAAGTCATAGAACACTTACTATCATCACTGAAACTGCAAAAAAAAAATTGGCATCCTAAAAATATAAACTTTATTCATTAATAAAACTGAAAAGAAAACAAAAAACTGTAATAGTAACAACCTATCTATCCAAACAGCTAAGAATTCACTCCGAAGCCAAAAACTACATATCACAAATACCCTTAAACATAATATAGCTACAGAACAAGAATTAGAAACATTTCAATAGAATCAGTTGACAAATTACCAAAGAAAACTTAAACCTCGACCAAATCAATAAAATCCCACAAAACAAATCATATGATCCCTCACAATTGGGAGGGATGAAAGAAAGATGTACCTTCCAGTGACTGCAATGGGGTATTAGGAACTGAGATGGGCGCTTTCTGAGAGACTAAAACGCCACTTATTATTGAAGAGATGTCAATGGGGCAATTTAGATACGCTTCCAAGGAGAGCAATTTGAGATATATGTCTAGGGAAGGAGAGGGGAAACAACAATCCCAGTCATGCAACCCTGGCTGGCTTCCATCGCTGGTTCATACTGGGTTCTTGGATTTGGATGATTGTAGTCCCATCTCTAATCAACCCCAATTTTGTTGTTTGGCGGCACATCTCTGCTCACCTCACGTCTTACTGGGCCACATCTTTTTTTGACAATTTTGCCCATATATAAATTATTTAAGCCATTACATTATTCTCCAAAAAATGTTAGTGTTTTTTTTTTCGAATTAATGTTAATTAATTAATTAATTACGAAAATAATGCTGGAAAAAAAGTATTTATCGATCTACTGCTGGATTTAACCATGGTCAGGGAAAGTCGTCCAACGGTTGGGCGACTTATAAGGACGACTTTCCCTGACCATGGTTAAATCCAGCAGTAGATCGATAAATACTTTTTTTCCCTGCAAGGGGCACGATCGTGCCTAATTCCGAAAACAGAATTTCAGCATTTTTTTGCCCCAGTTCAACCCAAACTCATCTGTTTTCTATAAATAAGGCATCCTTTCTCCTGTTTAAGTGTTACGAGCCAGATACAACTGTAATACCCGAGATTAATTTAAGAGGATTAATAGTACTACTCATAGAAACAGAGGTGTATCTCCTTTTAAGAGAGCTCATCACCTAAGAACTCCAAAGTTAAGCGTGCTTGCACGGGAGTAGTCTTGGGATGGGTGACCCCCTGGGAAGTTTCTCAGGGCGCGCATGAGTGAGGACAAAGTGCGCGGTAAAGGCTCGTGGTGGTTTGTGAGGATAGTACTATTGGTCAAGAGTAGCTACCTCGGGTCCTGCGAGGCCGGGGTGTTACAAATGGTATCACAGCAACCCTGCGACAGTGTATTGACCCGTTGGATATCGGGCGGGCACTTAGCAGGGCAAGATTCTGGGGTTTGATTGAGATTGGTTTAAGGGCGCAACGAGGACGTTGCGATCCTAAGTGGGGGTGATTGTAATACCCGAGATTAATTTAAGAGGATTAATAGTACTACTCATAGAAACAGAGGTGCATCTCCTTTTAAGGGAGCTCATCACCTAAGAACTCCAAAGTTAAGCGTGCTTGCACGGGAGTAGTCTTGGGATGGGTGACCCCCTGGGAAGTTTCTGAGGGCGCGCATGAGTGAGGACAAAGTGCGCGGTAAAGGCTCGTGGTGGTTTGTGAGGACAGTACTATTGGTCAAGAGTAGCTACCTCGGGTCCTGCGAGGCCGGGGTGTTACAACAACACATTATAAACATACAACACACATGATCACAAACACATACATAACATTACTCTCAACAACATACAAAACACCTTGTAAAGACCCTTTACAAATCGAATACAAAACCTTAGATTCATAACCGGTAAAACACAGTACAAAATCATCCAATCAATATTCATAACAAGTAATCATCTAATATTCATACTCGAACACATCAAAACAACATACAAGAGTTTAGAAGAGAAAATACGTAAAATGTTGTAAATTCTTCCTACAACATCTACTGTACAAGAAAAACTGCAATACAAAAGGCAAAACTACAAGTTCTCATGGTCATTTTGATCATCGTGGTCATGGAGATGTTGTCGCTGATGTCTACGCCTACGCCGTGGTCGTGGTTGAAGAACCACTCTCTCATGCTGCGTCTGGGATGATGAAGCCGCCGCTGCACTAGACGTCGATGGCATCTCCTGAGATGGGGGCATGTGTATAAGATGGCCGTAGTCGACTCGCCCCAACACATCTGAACAAAAGGAGGCAATGCCTCTCAGAGTCTGTCCATACATGACCAAATCATGAGTATCACTCACTGTGGCAGTAGCCGCTGATGTATACACTTGTGTCATTCCCCCACCCTTTTTGTTTTACTTGCATTTTTTTTTCTAAGTGTCAAACGAGAACTCAGGTACTTGCTTCATGTAGTCGTGGCCGATGAAGGATCTTGCCCTGTGCTTGGCTGAGGAGGAGATGTCTTCTTCGTCCTCGTGATGTTTGGCATCCCACATTTTTGTGAAAATACTTCTAAGTGTTTAGCTTAGAGTATATATATGCTTTATTCTGTTGTGGACGATGAGGGTTGTTGGCCCTTTATTCGGCCTCAGGACCCTTGTCGGCCACTCTTGGTGCCCCTTGGGAATGTTCCCTAAGTACTTTGAAATTTTTCTAAGTGTTTGGACAGACTTAGGTGGTTACTTCCTCTGGGAATGGCCGATGACGGGCTTCGCCCTTGGGTCCGCTGAGTGAGTTTCCCCTGGACCATTTTTGTTACATGTCGGCTATCTCGTGTCCTCATCCGCCACTAGAGTTTACCTTGGAAATTTTGTCCAAGTTTTTTGTATGAATGCTTTCGTCCATGATGTATAATATTTGCCTGATATGTACTTGGTCAATTTTGGGGATTTTATTTTTATTGCTCGAGGCTGGCGAATGCACGGCTCATCGGTTTCCCTCTTTTATGTTTGGGGATATTGCTTTAGGCCGGCAAGTGCACGGTCCTTCTGCTGTCCCTCTTTTATTTTTGGGGACATCACTTTAGGTCGGCAAGTGCACGGTCCTTCGGCTGTCCCTCTTCTATTTTTGGGAATATCGCTTTAGGTCGGTAAGTGCACGGTCCTTCGGTTGTCCCTCTTTTATATTCTTCCTCTTTACTTCTTTGAGCGAGGAGTGGGTATCCTTCTTTCAGGCTTCGGCCGAGGGGGTCGATAGTCCTTCGGCCGATAAGGAGTCCTACTGGATCGTCCTGTGGTCTCAGGGAGGTCTCGTCGCCTATTTATGACGCGGGCTAAGGCTTTTGGTCGGTTATCGACGACTGTCGTTTCTCATCCCTGAGTTTGGGGATTTTTGTCACCTCGACCATGATTTCAGACCTGTCATCCTACGATTTCGCGAGTGGACGACGCGGTGAGCTTCCCATTTCAAGATGCGGGCTCTTTGCGGGCCCCTTGTCCCGGGGACACCGTCGTCCTTACCTGAGCGTCTCGCTCTAAGGGACCGAAACGATGTGCTCTGTTGACCTTTCCTGAGCATTTCGCTCTGAGGGGTCGGTGTAGTATGGTATTTTTTCCTTAAACTTTTCAGAAAAAGTAGAATACAACTTTTATTGATAAGTGGCTCGAGGCCGAGGGAGGCATTCGATCAACAACCTGTGGGAAGGTGAGGGCTTTGTCGGCTGCGCCGTCCCGGATTATTGATAGAATTTCACCAAGTGATGTACATTCCATGTTCGTGGTACATTAGACCCATTCGGGTGTTTTAGTTTGTAGGTGTTGGGCTTGACTACGGCGCTGATGATATATGGGCCTTCGTACTTGAGTGCCATTTTCCCACCTTCCGTCGTCTTACTCACCTCCCTTCTGCGAAGGACATAGTCCCCCACTTGGAATTCCCAGGAATGTACCTTGACATCATAGTATGATTTCACTTGACGCCGGTAGTTTTCTGCCCGGATGAAGGCTTGCTCTCATCGTTCTTCAATCAGGTGGAGGTTGATCTTCATGCTTTCTTCGTTGGCCTCAGGTTCGTACTGCTCCACCCGTCGACTGGGTATAGTGACCTCTGTTGGCGCCTTTGCCTCAAAGCCATAACAAAGGGCAAAGGGTGTTTCACCCGTCGCCCTCCTCAGCGTAGTACGGTAGCACCAAAGAATGTTGGGGAGCTCATCGGCCAAATTGCCTCCTGCGTCCTGGAGCTTCTTCTTTAGGCCCTCCAGGATGGTTCTGTTGGCATTCTAGACTTGCCTGTTGCCTTGAGGATAGGCAACGGAGGAGAAACGATGTTTGATTCCCCATTCCTGGAGGAACTCTTGGAAGGGTGCGGCCTCGAACTGGGTTCCGTTTATCGGATATGATCTCTTGGGGAACGCCAAAGCGGGTGAGGATATTCTTGTGGACGGACCTCTGGCACCTAACCTCTGTGATGTTGGCCAAAGGTTCCGCTTCAACCCACTTAGTGAAGTAGTCGACGGCTACGATGATGTAGCGGTTGTTACCGGCGGCTCTGGGCAGGGCGCCGACCAGGTCAATACCCCATCTGGAGAATGGGATTGCAGTGCTGATTGGGGCGTAGTTGACGGCTGGCCGACCAGGGGCTTTTTGAAGCACCTGACATGCGGTACACTTCCTTGCAAGATTGGCACAATCCCGCGCCATCGTCGGCCAGAAATAGCCCTGGACGACGAGGCACCGGGACATGCTAAAAGGGCCCTGATGAGAGGAGCAGACGCCGCTGTGGACTTCCTCCATGGCCACTTCGGCCTCGTCCGGGTGTAGGCATCGAAGAAGAGTGTCGTTGTAAGATCTTTTGTAAAGCTTTCCATCCTCGATGGTGTAGCTCGGGGCCCTGAGTTTGGCTAGCTTGGCCCTCTCCTTGTCTAGGGGCAGTTCTCCTGAGGTGATGAAGGTCATGATGTCTGTGATCCAGTCCTCCGGCCGGTGCTGGATACACATGACCGGGCTGGCATGGATGTTGAACATGCTCAGCTCCTCGACCTTGGCTACCTTGGAGATGTGCTCTGGAGTATCTGTGCTGAGCTTGGAGAGGATGTCGGCCTCGGCGTTCTCCGCCCTTGGGATCTGTGTGATCTTATGGGTTTCAAACGCCTTGAGCAACTCCTCGGCCGCCTGCTTGTACTGTCTCATCCTCCCTTCTTTGGCCTCGTATGAGCCCTCGATCTGGCCCACCACTAGTTTGGAGTCGCACCTGATTATGATGTGTTGCGCTTTGAGGCCGGCGGTGAGTCTAAGGCCGCTGAGGAGGGCCTCGTACTCGGCTTCGTTGTTGGACACCCTGAAGTTGAAACTAGGGGTGAGCATAATCCGAACCCACCCGAAAACCCGATCGGGTTTACCCTCATTTACCCGCCTGGGTCGGTTGACCCGAACCCGAAAATCCAAACCAAATATGCCCAGCCCAATATTTAAGGGAATGGGTTACGGGTAGGGTTTAGAAATTGGCTACCCGGCCCGCCCGAAAAACCCGAATTGCCCTAGGTATATATACTAAACATTTAACCCTAACCCTACCACTTCACTCTTCACTCGCAACCGGCAACTCCCTCTGACCCTCTCCTCTACTCCGACCTCTCTCTAACCCATCCTCTCATCCGTTGTTTCCGGTCATCCCTGTCTACTCTCTCTCATCCATCCACCTGTAGTTTGTACGTTTGTGCCTCTCTGCCTTGGTGGAAGCCGATCATAGCCTACCAGTGTTACGAAGCAGTATCTAGATCGCTATTGTGGTCTTGTCTTGTGGATTTGTGGAAGCTTCCAACTTGTTCGATTATCTTAATTCTTACTGAGATAGTGAGGTACAATCGTTAAATAATGAAATTGTATGCTTTGTTTGCTTGGGTAAACAATTTATTGCATGTTCCGATCTCTAATATTGGCTTTGAAATGGCCTTTGGTGGAAGCCTGGTCCCTAATTGTGATGTGTTATCATTTTTGTATATGACTTACCTATGTTATCATTAAATGTGTTTGGTGGAAGCATTAAACCCTAGATCCGGCCTGTGAAACCCTTTGTATGAACAACCTGTTAATCTGTTATGCTTGTGAATCTATGATTCTGATATTTTGATATAGATGGCCTCTGAATATGTGATGCCTCGATGATGCCTCATGCCCATGTGTTTCTGAGATATTGATATGCATTAGTTTTGAACTATATATGATGCTTGTGAATATGTGATTCACAGTTTAATGAGTTTATGGGTGGAAGGTGCATATTTCTCCCATATGTTCATATTCATGGGTGGAAGCTGCATTAAGTGAGTAGTGATGCCTTTGATTCAGAGATTTTGATTCCTAGTTGCATGTCTCTGATATATGAGTAAATTGTAATGTGTACACATCAGAATTATGATGCTTTCATACTTTCATACACATATTTTCTGAATTCTGATGATTTGTGAATACAATTTGCTGAGTAAGCATGATGATTGAAGTTACCTTTTTCTACTCCAACACTCAAACGAGTAGTTAGAGTGAACTGGTATCTTCTAAGTCTGTAGAGAAGTGAATAGGCCTACTGCTTATATCCTTCTGTAGATCAGCTTGCTGATTGTTCCAAACTTTATTGTCATTTGTGAATGTATGATGTTGTTCACTGTGTTAATTGCATAGAGTTTTTGAACTATATATTCATATAAGTATATGACTTATCAGAATGGAAGTTGAATGTATAGATATCATACCTGTCTCTGGCTCTCAACCTCCTCTGACTCCTATTTCCCAAGAACCTATGGTGGAAGCTCATGATGCTGGGGCTAACACCAGCACACAGCAGACAAATGTTCCTGGAAATAAGAGAAAGGAGGTAGAGTCAAGAAGTAGAATATGGGATCATTTTGATAAGATCAAAGATAGTAATGGTGTTATTATCAAAGGAAAATGCATACATTGTGGTAAAACATATTGTTGTCAGTCTAAGAAGCATGGCACTTCCTCTCTTAGAAATCACATACTGAGTTGTATGAAATTGCCTTGCTCAAAGGATGCTAGGCAAGCCCTTCTCACTTTCCAACCAGTTCTGTGTAATCCAACATCTGAAAAAACTGGGGTGTTAGGGACTTGGGTGTTTGATCAGGGTGCAATTAGGAGAGCACTTGCTGAAATGCTTATCATTGATGAGCTGTCATTTAGATTTGTGGACAGACAAGGATTTAGGAAGTTTATCTCTGTAGCTTGTCCTAGGTTCCAAATTCCTTCCAGATGGATAATTGCTAGAGACATCTACCAAATATTTTTAGATGAGAAAGTAAGTCTGAAAAAGTTGTTTAGGGAACACACTCAAAGGGTCAGTATAACAACTGACACATGGACCTATGTACAAAGGATCAATTACATGTGTATAACAACCTATTTGATGCTCAAATCTGCAATGTCCAATGAAAAAGTGTTTGAAGCTTATGAGGAGAATGAGAGTTCCTATCTTGTTGATCTGGGGAGTGAGAGTCCTGATGTTGAGGACTAGATTACAATTGAAACTTTGGTGGTCATTCTTAAAAATTTCTATGATAGGATTTCAGGCTCTCTTTATGTCACTGCAAATACCTTCTTCTCCGAAATATCTGATCTGTTCCTTGTTCTCAAAGAAATGGTTGCTTCTGAAACTGAATCTATGTCTAAAATGGGGACTACTATGAAATCCAAACTGGATAAGTACTGGGGTGATCTAGAAAAAATGAACATGCTCATTTTCTTTGCAAATGTGCTTGACCCTAAAGACAAATATGAATACATGCCACATCAATTGAATGATTTGTATGGGGATAAGATAGGTGTAGCATTCATTGCAAAGATAAAGCTGGGTTTGAATGAGTTGTATGGTGATTATGTTACAAACTATGATATTCCAGTCAGTGGAAGCTCTCAATTAACCCCAAATTCTGTTTCTTTACAATCTGAGTCAACTGGAAGTAGGTCTGTCTCTAAATTCAAAGCCCAATTGAAAAAGCAAAAACAAGATAGTGGCCTCTTAGGGTTGAAAAAAAATGAACTTGAACTGTATTTGAGTGAGAACATTCTTGAGGAGGACAATGATTTGATATACTAAGATGGTGGAAGCTTAATGGTGAGAGGTTTCCTATCCTATCTAGGATGGCAAGAGACATTCTTGTTGTTCCTATTTCCACAGTAGCTTCTGAGTCTACTTTTAGTACAAGTGGAAGGGTGTTGGATTGTTTTAGGAGTTCATTGAGTGCCAAAATTGTAGAAGCACTCATATGTGCTCAAGACTGGTTGAGGATGTCCAACCAGCCTGTGTCAGTTGAAGAAAATATTGAGGAGGTTGACAGACTGCAAACAGGTACTAACTTTAACATTTTTTATATTCAGTATTTATATTTGAAGTTATTGCCGTGTTGGAAGGGTATGTCGAGTGGTGGAGTGAGGGTGGCAAGTCAACATCAAATTGCTCCAAGTGTGCAGGTTGACGTCGTACACGCCCACTTTTCGAGAGTCCAGGACTTGTTGCGTGTCATGATGTGTCTCATGCGCTGACTCAGCCGAATCAGAATTATCAAGGATGACATGAGGTTCCACCTACAGTTCATTATTTGGGGATAAGGAATGCTCCTCAAGAGAATTGTTGCCACGTATAGCATGCCTCACTAAGCCATGATTTGGTGGTGATACAAATGCATTAGAAATATGTGATAAAGCCAGTCGTATGGCATTATCAAAATATTGATCGGCCACGGATGCAGTAGCTTGGAAAGGAAAAATATCTTCAAAAAAGGTTACATCTCTGGAACTATAAACTTTTTGTGTCTTAAGATCAAAAACTTTATACGCCTTTTGTCCATTTGGATATCACAAAAAAATGCATGGACTCCCCCTTTCGTTGAATTTATCTTTTCTCTTATTATCATGAGCATATACCAAGCAGCCAAAAACGCGAAGATGATGATAATCAGGTGGCTTCCCAAAAAGCATTTCAAACGGGCTTTTATCAGAGATAACTGGTGCGGGGAGTCTATTTATAATAAAAACAGCTGTGAGGATGCATCCCCCCCCCCCAAATTCTATGGGTAGACTAGCTTGAAACCGTAAGGCCCTAGCTACCAACAAAATGTGCCGATGTTTTCGTCAACGACACCATTTTGTTGTGGGGTATATGTACAAGAAGTTTCTAAACAAATGCCATTTTTGCTATAATAATCCAGCAAAATGTGAGACTGAAATTCCCCCCCATTATCAGTTCGGATCCGGTTAACCGGATGACCAAATTGGGTCTGAATCATGCCACAAAAATGTATTAAAAATTGTCCCATATCAGACTTGGCATTCAAAAGGTATACCCACACACTTCGTGTAGAATCATCAACAATGGAGAGAAAACAATGAGCACCGGTAAGAGAAGCACGTTTGTATCCTTCCCAAATATCACAATGAATCAGCTCAAAACTACGTTGTGTTTTAATACTCCCTCAGTCCCTTATAACTTTGCCAACTTTCCTTTTTTGGTTGTCCCCAAAACTTTGTCACTTTCCCTTTTAATCAATCAATTTGTGGCTCCTGTTATTTCTCTCTCCTCTGCACAAATATCTACCACACACTTTTTACTTTATTATTCTACGTGTCGGTCAAACTTGGCAAACCTTTAAGGGACGGAGGGAGTATTACTTTTAGGAAAGGGAGACGAGTCTGTCTGGCCCGTACACAACAATCACAAAAAGATTCTAATAAGGCCCTCCCTGGCCTAAGGCCCAATCGCCTACAAAAAATTGAGCATGGGCCTAGGCCCTCCCTGGCCTAATAGCCTCCCTTTTGTTGTTTCTTAATTCTTTGTTTGTTTTTTGGGTACAATATAATTCTTTGTCTGTTTTTATTTATTTATTTACAATCTTATGTTTTATCTGGATGTTAAGAGATTATCTACCATTTAAGGGGAGTGTGTTGAATATGAATAGTAGTTGATTTTTTTTAATTCATGGACTTTTTAAAAAGTCAATGGACTTTTAAATCCATATACTTTTTTATGAATGATTTCTATTGACTTTTAAATCCATGGATAAATTTATATATTTCAAAAAGTCCATAGACTTTTAAATCGGGACCGCCAATGCCGGTCGTCGAAATTTTCAACTAGATCGCCGCTACCGATCTGCCTGTCCACCTCCATCACCGGAGTTCCCCGTCGTCGTCATCGGACTGATCCGCCACCAACAAAATGGCTCTGGTTATGCAAGGGAAGTAGGAGCAATTAATCATATTAATTAATTAATTAAATTAGGGGTGAAAATGTAACATTTAGTCCTATTTAAGAAAAATCAAACATATGATCATACTTTGAGAAAAATGCTACGTAATATGTTTTAGTCCTACCGTGCTTAAGTTTCCTGTATAACATGAAAACAAACAATTACATAAATCAACGAAAGAAATGTATGTAATTCATCTAGCAACACAAAGTTCTACAAGAATAAATGAAACATAAGAATCCAAAATTTATTTTCATTAAAAAAAACTCAAAGTTTTGAGAATGCTCAACAACCCCAATCTCTTTATGATTAATTATTATATTACACAACTCAATGAGTAAGAATATTAATCGTTACACAATCATTACACTCATTGCTACATGTGGTACAAGCATAAGTGCAATCGAGCTTTCCTTCCTAATAATTGTTCTTTTCATTTTTAGCTTGTTAAGTTTTTTATACTTATTTACGATTATATATTCATTAATTTGAAATTATATTTTTATGTGTTAGCGGTTTAACAATGAAACACAGTAATAGTTAAATAATTTTTTTCTTAATGGTTAACTGACGACGTACTAGAATTGCACCGATGTAACATTATCGATTCTTATATCGGTTCTTCTAAAAATTTCTATAACTGAATCAATATGGGATTAATGGTTCTACAAATGGTTCATAATTTTCTTTCAAGAACTGAACCGGTCTCACTCTTACATTTTTCTTTGTAAGATGACATATAAAATATCACTTTTTTAAAATTTAATGTAGAATCTCTTTGTTCAACTTTATTTATCGTAAAATGATAAAAAATAAAAATTTAATGTTCAAATCTTTCATATTGAGACCATCCTGATTCTCACCTCTTCCGACCCGGCCAATAGTAGTTCATGACTTGTTGGCCGGTTTGTGATCACGTGTAAATAATTAGCCAAATATGTAACCAGATTTATGCTACTTATGACGAGTAAAAGACAACAGAAAAGTCCACGGAAATCTTTGATGAGGAGAAGAGACAATTCCAGAAATTTTATGTACTAAGAATGAGTTAAAAGTCCACAAAAATCCATGATTTTAGAAGTCAATAAGAATGAACGGAAGTTCGAATACGCCTAAACTTTTATAGACTTTTAAAAGTCTACATTGAATACACCTAGACTTTTGTAGACTTTTTTTGGCAAAGCTTCTAACTATTGTAATATATGTTCTATGTTAAGGCCAACGTCATTGAACTGGGATGAGATTCAAACATGTGACATCCTCCTTGGGAGTGTTAGAGTGACGCCATCAGACCACAAGGTACTTTTGTAGACTTTTGAAAGTCCACATTGAATACACCTCAACTTTTTTTTTGATCGCCAACTAGCTATCTTTCATATCATAAGTTTTAGGATCATCATCAATCAAAGGAAAAACAAAACTGACATCAACTAAAATCCAACAACTATGACTGTAAACCCTATGATTAGACTTAAAGATGGTCACCCTTGAAAGAGCAACACGAATCGCTAACCATGTAGCGGGCTTGACACAGTCATCCTTGTTCCCATAGATCCAACCATACTCAATGACATAAAAAGGCTGAATTCTCAAACAAACTCACAAACCTAACAACATAGACGATAACAAAAAGCCAAATGACAGAATAAAAATAATTCCTAATACAATACACCCTTAGATATCTAAGGCCATTTGTCCTCAATATTACAAAAATGAGGATAAATACAAAAAAGTGACCTCTTTTTTATATTTCCAAAAGTGTGACCAAAGTGATTGCCGCCTACCAACCACAGTGACTGCCCGCTCATCGGCCACAATGACTGCCCGCACACCGGCCACACTGACTGCCCCGCCATCGCAGTCACTTTCTGTTCACCGCCATCTGACCCACTTGGCTTACCACTGCCATCACCAACCTCAAAACCCCTCCATAGCCCATAGACCCCTCTAAACCTGCCCCCTGAACTGCCCCAACCACCGTCTGATCAGTGATCATGCTGGTCATAGTGATAGCCAAGAGGTAATGATCATTGTTGTACGATTAATGACCACCGTCGTGCGGCCAGTGACCATCACCGGTATGGCCAGCGACCACTGCCAGTATGGCCGGCGACCGTCGTCTTCCCCACCTTAGTCCACACATAGCCTCAGACACTCTTTTACCCCTAGCTCTGCCCTGCCACTAATCCACCCCCACCCTGACCACTTCTCGATCGCACCGCTTTCCATCGGCCATCCGGTGTCTGTCTACCGCTCAACCATGGCCAACCCTAACCCGATCTAACAGGGAACAGATCTGAAAATCTAGGCGCAACGCCCTTATAAGGGAACTAATAGGGATTTGGTCAAGAAGAAAGGAGAAGAGATGAGTTGCAACGGTGGTATAGCAAACGAAACAGGAGAGGTGACGATGATGATCAGAGCAGGTGATAGATGATTCTCTCGGTGATGGCGGTGAAGAGATGTGCAAGAGCAAGGTTGAGACAGTGGAGGTTGAGGTGACAGGATGAGGGGTAGGAGCTCACAGTTGAAAGCTTCTAGTTATCCATGGCGATGCGTTGGTAGTTGAAGAGAGACGTTGTGCGAGAACGATGAGAAGAGATGGAGTGAAACCTAAGGCTTGAAGCAGTCGAGTCACTTTTTTGTATAACCCTATACGAGTCATATTTTTGGCAAATAGAACTCTAACAATCCTATTTGGGCCATTATTTCAATATCTAATAAATACATGTGTGTTATAAAATGGAAGGAAATAAGCAGAAGATCAGGGAGAGAAAATATAGTATGAACACTTAGTGATAGAGGTGTATTAGAGATGTTCTAATGGTGTCTTTACAATGAAGGAGAATACTCCTATTTATAGGGGAAAATATAATCTTGTCTAGATTAGGGGCTAATTGTGAGCCATACAATTACCATCTAGAAATCATAATTACGATTTCTTATTTATATTAACAATGATGATAATGTGTTCCTAATCATGAATAGTTAGAAGATGACTAATTCAACTTTATTTCAACACTCCTCCTTGAATGGTCATCTTCTAATTATTTTGGGGTATTAGTATCATAGTATTATAATGTACTGTCTCGTTAAAAACCTTTGTCAGGAAAAACCAAGTGGGATAAAAACCCGACAAAGGGAAAAAGAGTGCAGTGCATTATATTACTCCCCCTCAATTTAACATATATCACGAAGACGACACATTCCAATTTTGTGGACCAGTTCTTCAAATTTCTTCGGTGTCAATGACTCTGTGAATAAATCAGCAGGGTTGTCGCAGGACTTGATTTGTTTGACATCAACTGTTCCTTCTTTCTCAAGATCATGTGTGGAGAAAAATTTTGGTGCTATATGCTTTGTTCTATCCCCTTTGATGTAACCTCCTTTGATCTGAGCTATACATGCTGTGTTATCTTCATAAATCACAGTAGGATTACAAGTAAAAGAGTTTATACCGCATTCATTTTGTATGTGCTGGATCATTGATCTCAACCAGACACATTCTCGACCTGCTTCATAAAGAGCAATTAATTCTGCATGATTTGATGATGTGGCAGTTAATGTTTGCTTCATCGATCTCCATGAGATAGCGGTATCACCATAGGTGAATACATATCATGTTTGTGATTTTGTCTTTTGTGGATCAGACAAGTATCCTGCATCGGCATAGCCAATTAAAGTGGCATTTGCACCATTCTTGAAATACAATCCAAGATCGATTGTACCATTGAGATAGCGGAATATATGTTTGACGCCATTCCAATGTCTTCTTGTCGGAGAAGAACTGTACCTGGCTAATAAATTTACAGAAAAAGCAATATCTGGTCGTGTATTATTAGCCAAATACATTAACGCTCCAATAGCACTCAAATGTGGTATTTCGAGACCAAGGATTTCTTCATCATCTTCACAAGGTCGAAAAGGATCATCATGCACACATTGAGAGATCGAACCACCATCAGAGAATTAAGTGGGTGAGCTTTTTCCATGTAAAACCGCTTCAAAAGTTTCTCGGTATAATTTGATTGGTGGATAAAAATACCATTTCTCAAATGTTCAATTTGAATGCCGAGACAAAATTTTATTCTCCCAAGGTCTTTCATTTCAAATTCTTTCATGAGATATTTAGCAGTATTTTCAATTTCATTGAGAGTTCCGATTATATTCAAATCATCAACATATACTGCAATTATGGTGAATCCTGATTCAGATCGCTGAATAAAAACACATGGACTAATAGGATCATTTTTGTATCCTTCTTTGATCAAATATTCACTTAGACGGTTATACCACATGCGTCTAGATTGTTTTAATCCATATAATGGCTTTTGCAATTTTATGGAAAATAAATCTCGAGATTTTGAGCTATAAGCATCGGGTATTTTAAAGCATCCAGGAATTCTCATATATATGTCTGTATCGAGTGAACCATATAAATATGCGGTCATTACATCCATTAGTCGCATTTACAGCCTTTCAAAAACAGACATGCCAATTAAAAATCGTAAAGTAGTAGCATCAACTATTGCAGAATACGTCTCATCATAATCGATTCCTGGCATTTGAGAAAAACCTTGGGCAACAAGTCGGGCTTTATATCTAACGATTTCATTTTTCTCATTGCGTTTACGCACAAACACCCATTTAAAACCTACAGGTTTTACGCCTTTTGGCGTACAATTGGTCCAAAAACATTACGCTTTTCTAGCGATTTTAGTTCTACCTGAATCGCTTCATTCCATTTTGGCCAATCATTTCTACGACGACATTCGTCAATAGATTTAGGCTCATTGTCATCGTGTTCATTCATTATATCTGTGGCGATGGCATATGAAAATATATCATTAACATCAATATCTTTTCTATTCCATTGTATTCCATTAGAAACGTAATTGATTGAAATTTCGAAATTATCGACGTTTCTATCTTTATCTGGAATATTTACCTCTTCAAAGGTGATTGGATCCTCTTTTGAGGTATCATTATTATTGATGTTATCTTCAAAGGCGATATTTTCAAAATGTTTATTTTCTTCTTGAGCAGTTTGAACTTCTATGGCATCACAAACTACATCTTGCTTTTTAAATTTTCTTGGTTTCAAATCTTTTGAACCAAGTGGTCTACCACGTTTTTTACGTATCATAGATTCATTAGCAAGAGTTCTTTCGCTAATCTCCGCAGGAATTTCTATTCGGGAAAGAGTATTCATAGCTGGAATATTTGACTTTGTCACTTTCTTTGAGTCTGTGAAAGCATCAGGCAATTGGTTTGCAACACTTTGTAAATGAATGATCTTTTGAATTTCTTGTTCACAAGCATTTGTGCGAGAATCAAGAAAAAATAAATCTGTTGCATTCCAAGTAATATCTTTCGTACGTGGGTCCATTTCTTTATTATCTCTCCCCTAAGGCTGGGAATACTGCTTCATCAAAATGACAGTCATCGAACCGTGCGGTGAATAAGTCATCAGTCATAGGTTCTAGATAATTAATAATGGAGGGAGATTTAAAACCAACATAAATTCCCAGCCTTCTTTGAGGACCCATTTTAGTACGATAAGGTGGAGCAATTGGTACATACACATAACAACCAAATATTTTTATGTGTGATATATTTGGTTCTTTACAAGATATTAATTGCAATGGGGAAAATTTATGATATGCAGTTGGCCTGAGCCGAATTAAATTTGCAGCATGCATTATAGCATATCCCCATGCAGATGATGGTAATCTGGATTTCATCAATAATGGTCTAGCAATTAATTGTAATCGCTTAATTAAGGATTCAGCAAGACCATTTTGTGTATGCACATGTGGAACTGGATGTTCCACATCAATCCCAATTGACATGCAATAGTCATTAAAAGATTGGGATGTAAATTCTCCTGCATTATCAAGTCAGATTTTCTTTATTGAATAATCAGGAAATTGTGATCTCAAACGAATAATTTGAGCAAGGAGATTTGCAAATGCAAAATTTCTAGTCGATAAAAGACTGACGTGTGACCAACGTGTTGATGCATCAATGAGCACCATAAAGTATCGAAAGGGTCCACACGGAGGGGCAATTGGCCCACAAATATCTCCTTGAATTCTTTCTAAAAACGCAGGAGATTCAACTCCAATTTTGTATAAAGATGGCTTGATAATTAATTTGCCAAGAGAACAGGCATTGCATGAGAAATCACTTGATTGTGGAATTTTGACATTATTTAATGAATGTCCAAGTGAATTTTGAATAATTTTGTGCATCATAGTGCTGCCTGGATGACCTAAACGGTCATGCCACAAGATAAAGGAATTGTGGTCATTAATTTTAGATACCACATTTATCTCAATTGGACTGATATATGTATAATATAGTCCGGAGGAATATGCTGGCATTTTTTCTGAAATGTATTTATTGCCAGTTCTATTTGTCGTTAGACATAAATATTCGTTTTGATTTTCAGACATGGTTTCAATGTGAAAATCATTTAGACGCATATCTTTGAAACTCAAAAGATTTCTCCGTGATTTACTGGAGCATCAACTAATGTCATATGAGAAAAATAATCTCTATGTCTCAAAATGGTGTGCGTTGTGGCACTGTCTATTAAACATTGTTCAAAGCCATTTGGAGAAATTTCAGTTAACTCCATATCTTTAAAAAGATAAAAATGAACAAACATTAGTTCAATATTGCAATATAAACAAGAATTTATTCATTAAAATGTACATAACTTTTACAACCGAAACAAGCACACCAAATAAAAATTACAATACAACAAACTTTTATTGTAGAATATATTACATAACAGAATAATTTCATTATTATTATTATTATTATTATTATTATTATTATTCACCCATGACGATGTCAGTGTTCATCTCATTATTATCCATATAGAAATCAGACATATTAAATGTGGGCATTGGTGGAACATTTTCGTTAACGTAATTAGTTTCCACATTCTTTCCTTTTAGAGATGATTTATATAAGTCAACCAAATGTGTAGGTGGCGACACTTATTTGCCCAATGTCCCGACGTGCCACATTTAAAACAAGTGACTTTGGTCTTTTCTGAAGATTTCGTCGGACCTCTTGTTTGATGGGGGTTTTGCTTTCCCTTGCCTTTGTAAAATGAGCTACTACTCTGTTTGCTTCCCCGACTAGGTCCATTATAACGACCAATACCACGACCACGTTTCAAATGTCCACGAGCACCACTATGGGTTGCATTTGATTCATGTTTCGAACCATGATTTTGTGGAACAAAACTAAAAGGGCTACAACCCGTGGGTCTCATATTGTGGTTTCTCATCAAAATGTCATTATTCGTCTCAGCAAGTAGTAATACTGATATTAAATCAGAATACTTTTGAAAGTGCTTTTGTCTATATTGCTCTTGTAAAAGCATATTTGAAAGATGCATAGTGGACAGAGTTTTTTCCAACATTTCAGCATCAATGACTTTTTGTCCGCATAACTTCAGTTTTGATGTTATTTGGAACAAGGCAGAATTGTAGTCACTTATAGATTTGTAATCCTAGAATCGTAAATTGATCCAGTCATATTGAACTTTTGGTAAAAGGACTTTTTGTTGATGGTCATACCTTTCTTGGAGATTATCCCATAATTCTTTAGGGTCATCTACCAATAAATACTCAGACTTTAAACTTTCGTGAAGATGGTGACGAAGAAAGATAATGGCTTTTGCCTTATTTTGGGGAGTAGCTGAATTATTTTCAGCAATTGTGTTTTCGAGGGCATTTGCTTTTAAATGTGCCAAAGCGTCGACTTTCCATTCCAAATACTTTTGACCAGATAAATCAAGGACGTCGAACTCTCTTTTGCTAATATTAGCCATGGATGAACTACATCATAATTAATTTAAAATTAATTAGTTAATGGTTTGTATATATAATACGATCAGATACACATAATATGTTTATATAATAAACACTATATTAATAACTACTACGTACGATAATAATAATTATATGCATCACGTTTACACATGTATAAATAACTATAATAGTCCGTGACTTAACTTATATACTTAGATAAGTCCATGCCTAATACGAACAAAAGAACAAACAAACTGTCGTGAGGCACTAGAGGCATACATTAACTAATGATTATGTATATTCATAATATAAAAAAATTGTATATAAAATTTAGTTTACTACTCCGTATTAGTTATCAATAGTATGAAATCTTAGTTAATGTTTTCACACAAATTAGATAGATGCCTCATGTCACGGAATCAATTATAATTAGACAGAAGAAATATCTTCTGATATACGTAGTACATAGTATCATTATTAGAGCTCAATAATAATATGATAGTCTTGACAAAGATAATAATAGCTTTTATTTTACTATTATTATTATTATTATTATTTTGTAAGTACATATGAAATACTATATGTTATTCTGCATCCGTATTATTTTTACTCATTATTGAGATGAAAAATCCATACGTAGTATTATTTGTGTAGTCCATGTTTTTTTAAACAATCAACTTGAACATAAAGGGGTGCATGATTTTATTACTCCGTATTAACTACGTGTGTAGTACTACGTATAGTTACATACTATATGTATCACATTTATGAAGGTAGGCCTCTAAATTATTTTCTTGCTGCATTTTAATTCAAAGCCAACTAATAATGTCTGCAACTTGAGCCCACATTAGACAATTTAAAAAAATGGCAGAAAAAATCACATGCCATACATACAACTGTAGTTCACATTTATAGACCTCTTTGTAAAGAAGTGTGAAGTAGTTCATATACGTACTCTACCCAATATTTGTTTATCAATCTCCTTTTCTCACTTTGAGCATGTATGAAGCATAGAGGAAGATTTACGGCCATAGTTTTATCGAAGCTCCATGAAAAAGAAAAAATTGCCGACATGCTTATTGTCAAGCACAAGTGATGTTTTTTTTAAAGAAGAGTAGATTTTATTTCAAGAACATATTACGGAGTACTGTAAAGGCTAAAGGTAAGTCTTTCTTCTATCTTCTTCAATTTCTTTTATACAAAATATATCTATAATTTTCTGATATGGAGGATCCCAACGGTTGGGCAACCATAGAGCATACTTCTTATAGTTTTGAATATATCTATACATGTTTATATTTCTCATCCTCTGATTTTTTTTCCAGATAAGTTGATAAATTCGTAGAAATATATACCTGCTGGGAAGATGATGATATCAAGGATTTGGAGCAAATTCGAGCTGATAACGTGTTATAAAATGGAAGGAAATAAGCAGAAGATCAGGGAGAGAAAATATAGTTTGAACACTTAGTGATAGAGGTGTATTAGAGATGTTCTAATGGTGTCTTTACAATGAAGGAGAATACTCCTATTTATAGGGGAACATATAATCTTGTCTAGATTAGGGGCTAATTGTGAGCCATACAATTACCATCTAGAAATCATAATTATGATTTCTTATTTATATTTGATGGAGTATATGTCACAGGAACCCCCGGCTCATAGACTCCCATTACTATAGCAGAGGCCCAAAAGGCCCAGGAAGCACAGCAGGCCCAGATCACAGCGCCCCAGGTGCCAAACAGCCCACGACGAACACTGGGGTGCCTTCGCCCCCTGGCCGAAGACTCATAAACTTACGGTACAGCTTCTTTAAAGACCTCAAAGTGTCTGGGAGAAAGCGGCAAAAACAGGAGCCCTCGGCACCTAGAGCCCTCGGCATCTAGAGGCCCCCGGTATGAAGAACCTTCGGCCAATCATCTACGACCGAAGGCATCTCCTCGACAGAATCTCCCACCCACATGCGCCGGATCAACGTATCGAGTACAGACGTCACATCCAACCACCGCATTTAATGCGGCCACATGCGAGTGCCAGTGCCACCTCGTTGAGGTGACCCCTCGACCACCAGAATGATGACATGTGTCCCTATTTGACATTTATTACTACTATAAATAGCACCCCTTTTTCCCATTTGTAATCCAGGCTCAATACGCTCAACACATTCTCAGCAATATATATTCTCTCTCTTACTTTTGCTCTGACTTCTCTCTAGTTATTCCCCGCAGTAACCCCTCAGATAGATACCCCCCGGGTACACTTATCCATCATTTGGTGCTCTCGTTGAGAGGTCGAACAATCAAGTAAGAAAACCTCCCCTTCAGCTAAAAAAACACCTACTAAAATGGGAAGAACCACTCGTGCTCAGTCCAAGAACCTTGAGGACAACAATCTGGCCCTCGGTGAAGTCAACGCCCCCGGAGCCTCTAACAAGGCTCCCGAGGGCGGGGTCATCACTGAGTTGGAACATGCTGTTGTTGACCTGCGCCTTCAGCTCCAACAAAACACTCCCGATGCCCGCCTCGGCATCGAAACCCGAAGGAGGGACCGAAGCGAAAATCAAGTGAGCCCTCCGGTTCTCACTATCGACGTACAATCGGCATTCTTTGCCTTCATCCAGACACTCACTCAAAACCCAGGTGCCTTCGGCACTCTGGTACCCCTTCAACCGCAAGTCGGGGAGAACGTTGTTCTTCTCCCACGACCACCCCCCTTTGTGAACCCTACCCCTCGGGTGGGGAACAACGAAGGGGTCGTGGCTCAAGACACCGCTTCCCAAGAGGTCCAATCCCGGGACCAACGCGGTGCGAACAAAGAAAGGCCTCGGACCTCAGCCCTCGAGAGGCTCGGAGGGACGCAAAACTGCCGAGGGGTCCAAGACCGCCTCAGTGGAAAGGCGTCCCAAAGACCCCAAGAGAGCGGGGGATCTGTCTCGAGAGCAGACGAGAGGCGTCCCCATTAGGACAAAGGCAAGGCACCACTTCATGCCGATGGCGCAAGGCACCAAATCAATCAGGCCCACTCGGCCCGTGTTCGTTCGCAGGGGGCGGAGGCACCCCCTAAGGATCCCAGGGACGAAATCATCGCGGCCCTCCAGCACCGGCTTAATGAGATGGAGGCTCATCGAGCACATACCTCCGTCGCCACCCCTCATGCAGATCCGGAATATGAGGCCATGCTGGCCAAAATGGAGGAAATGCAGAAGAAAATAGCCGAAGGCTCCGGGGAACCCGTCATCCAACTCCGGACTAGGACACCATTTACACCAAGGGTATTGGCGACCCGAATTCCGGAAAAATACCGGGGGCAGCCCATCAGGCCCTATGAAGGAAAGACGGACCCTCAGGAACATTACAGCCGCTACCAAAACATGCAGCATGATGATGGTGGGGGCATCAGATGAATATTTGTGTCGTTGGTTCCTCTCCACCTTGGAGGGACCGACGTACGAATGGTTCAACCGACTGCCCAAAGGCTGCATCGATTCATGGCAAGAACTCGCCCAACGATTCTTGACGCAATTTGCAGAAAGGCACCGGTCAAGAAAACATTCCTCCCACTTGCTGACAGTGAGACAAAGGAAAGAGGAGACCCTTCAGGACTTCTTGGAACGTTGGAGGATGGAGGCTGATAAAGTTGATGGCGCTGACGACGGGACCCTCCTGGCCCTCCTCCAAACAGTCCTTCGCCCCGGGATTTTCAAGGAGCCTCATCATCGACCCCCCGTGATTACATAAGGGCCCTGCAGCGGGGGGGGGGGGGGGGACCGGTACGCCGAGGCCGAGGAGGTGGAAAAGTGCCATCACAACCCCGATCAGCAATGCCCTCGGCCAGATGACAAGGGTAACCGGGGGCTCCCCATAATTAGCCCAAAGTTTCGGCACCCCCCAGTGATCGCCCCGGCACGGCCAAGCCAAGCCCAGGGGAGGTTATAAGGGAAACACGAAGGCTTGGGCCCAGTTCATTCTTTTGGAGCATCCTCGGACTCCCTTGACGCACCCCGTCAGTGTCATCCTAGACTTCGCCGAGGAGAGGGGCCTTGTGGAGCGCGACTCTCGCGCACCTCTGGAGGTATACGCCATCAACCCCAATTATCCTTATTGTCGGTTCCATCGCAACCAAGGACACATCATCGATGAGTGCCATCAGCTGAAGACGACCATTGAAAGATTGATACAGGCAGGCCACCTGTCCCAATTCATCAGGGGCCCTCCGCCTCAGGGGATCCCTCACTACCAGGCCCCCCCTAAGAAAGCAAACGCTTGGGTCAACCCAAACACCATCCCCCTCGGCGACCCGAAGGGTAAGAAAAGGGAGATTGGAAACCTCGATGAGGAGGAGGAGTACAGCCAGTACCAGGAGAAAATGCGCCACATCAATATGATCACTGGAGGCAATACAGGAGGAGACTCCACCAGCCAGCGGAAGAAGTGGGCTCAATCGCTATACGTGGGGGAAGTCACTCATATGCCCCCGGTAAAGCGGCTGAGGGAAGAACCCATCACCTTCACCAACGCCGATCTCCCCCCGGTTTCCTCTCCGCACAGGGATGCCCTCGTCATCCGTACGGAGATCAATGACACCATCATCCACCAAACTTACATTGACACGGGCAACTCCGTCAATGTAATGTACCTCAGCACAATCAGAGAGCTGCATCTCGAGAAGGGGGGCCTTCGGCCCATCAAGACCCTACTCACCGGCTTCACCGGAGACACCATTGATTCCGAGGGGGTCATTACCCTCCCGGTATTATTCGGCGACGGGCTCCATAGAGCCAAGCTCGAAGTGGAGTTCGTCGCCGTCAACATCAACTGCGCCCACAACATCATCCTCGGCATACCAACCCTCGAGGACCTTGAAGCCATCATCTCCATGAGGCATCTGTGCCTCAAGTTCCCCGCCGAAGGAGGCATCGGGTACTCAAGGGGGAATCAAAAACTTGCCCGTGCTTGCTACCTTCAAGTGACGAAGAAAGTTAGTAAGACCGAGTTCCGTGTTGACACCATCACCGGAACCGTGGAGGAAGAAGAGAAAAGGCCGAGGGCTGAGCCCACCGAGGAAGTAGAAGACTTCGCACTCGATCCGGCCAAGCCGGAGAGAGTTGTGAAGATTGGAGCCAAGCTCCCCGAAGACCTAAAGACCGGCATAACTGAAGCCCTCCGCGCCTACTCCATTGTTTTTGCATGGGGGCCGGAGGATATGCCCGGAATCAGCCGAAGGGTCATCACCCACCGCCTCTCGGTGGACCCTTCGGTCAAACCTATACAACCGCGAAGAAGACCCCTCTCGACCGAGAGAAGGGATTTTGTAAAGAAGGAGGTCGCCATGCTCCTCTCCATCAAGCACATCAAAGAGGTAAAATACCCCTCATGGCTGGCTAACGTAGTCCTCGCACAAAAGCCGCCCACCTTCCGCATGTGCGTAGACTACACTGATTTAAACAGGGCGTGCCCCATGGACCCCTTCCCCTTGCCAAATATCGATCAACTGGTGGATGAGACCGCGGGGTGCGAGATCATGTCCTTCCTCGATGCCTTCTAAGGGTATCACCAAATTTTCATGCACGAGGAAGACGCTGAAAAAACAGCCTTCATGACTCCTAGGGGCATATTCTGCTACCTTGTGATGACCTTCGGCCTAAAGAACTCAGGCGCCACTTACACCCAGATGGTGGCCAGAGTCTTTCAGGCCGTCCTAGGGCGCACCATGGAGGCCTACGTCGATGACATGATTGTCAAAAGCAAACGGTCATCAAGCCATGCTGACGACCTCCGGGAGATCTTCGCCATCATGCAAAAGTTCAACCTTTGACTAAACCCGAAGAAATGCACCTTCGGCGTACAAGGAGGCAAATTCTTGGACTACATGGTGAGCCGGAGGGGTATCAAGGCCAACCCCGAGAAGATCCAGGCCATCATCAATATGGAGCCCCCACGTAACGTGAAGGAGGTCCAACGGTTGACGGTCCGCCTGGCAGCCCTCAACCGCTTCCTATCCAAATCGGCGGAGAAGTCTTTACCCTTCTTCCAGATCATGAGGAAGACCGCCGACTTCCAATGGACTTCAGAATGCCAGGAGGCCTTCAACGAACTAAAACAGTATTTATCTTCACCCCCTGTGCTCTCCAAACCCAAGGTGGGGGAGACCCTGTACCTTTACCTTGGTGTTAGCCCAGCAGCCATCAGCTCAGTACTCATCCGGGAAGAAAATGGCGTCCAACATGCCATCTTCTATGTTAGCAAGACCCTCAGGGAAGCGGAACTCCGGTATTCCCCTGTGGAGAAAACAATGCTAGCTATTGTTTGGACTGTGAAGAAGCTTGGCCATTACTTTCAGGCCCATCCGGTCCAGGTCCTTACACATCAACCCCTCGGCGCCTTGATGAGGAGTCCCACCAACTCCTCCTGAATGGTAAAATGGGCTATCTTCCTCAATCAATACAACATCGACATCCGTCCGAGGCCTGCCATAAAAGGCCAAGCCCTGGCAGACTTCATGATGGAGTGCACGACCAGATCAGCGGTGGATGAGGAGCCCTCGGCACCTTCGGATGAGTGGTGGACCCTTTATACCGATGGCTCCTCAGCCACCAGAGCATGCGGGGGAGGAGTAGTTCTCATTACTCCCGAAGGCTTCCAGGCCTACTATGCCATCCGCTTCTCCTTCAAGGTCTCCAACAACGAAGCAGAATATGAAGCCCTCCTCTGTGGCCTTCGGCTGGCAGCAAATATGAAGGTCAGAATGATCCACGTCAAGTGTGACTCCAAGCTTGTCGTGGGCCAAATCTCCGGGGAGTATGAGGCCAAGGAAGGGAGGATGAAACAATACAAGGAGGCGGCTAAAGAATTGCTCAAGGTATTTGAGGCACACTCTCTCACCCAAATATCGAGGCTCAAAAATCTGAGGCCGATATTTTATCAAAACTCTCGGATGAATCTCCCGAGCACCTCTCCAAAATTGAAAGGATAGAAGAGCTCAGCCTCTCAAGCATACACGCCAGCCCCGTCATGCAAATACAACAAAGACCGGAGGACTGGATCTCAGACATCATTGCCTGCATCACCACAGGGCAACTGCCAGAGGATGAGGCCCGCACCAAGCTAGCAAAATTGAGGGCCCCCAGCTACACCATCGAGGACGAAAGGCTCTATACGCTCAACACATTCTCAGCAATATATATTCTCTCTCTTACTTTTGCTCTGACTTCTCTCTAGTTATTCCCCGCAGTAACCCCTCGGATAGATACCCCCGGGTACACTTATCCATCAATATTAACAATGATGATAATGTGTTCCTAATCATGAATAGTTAGAAGATGACTAATTCAACTTTATTTCAACACTCCCCCTTGAATGATCATCTTCTAATTATTTTGGGGTATTAGTATCATATTATTATAATGTACTGTTTCGTTAAAAACCTTTGTCAGGAAAAACCCAATGGGATAAAAACCCGACAAAGAGAAAAAGAGTGTAGTGCATTATATTAATGTGGAATATAAATGTAAACCAAATATATAGGAGAAAACAAAAAATGTATAAGTTGTACGGAGTATTTAACTACACAACAATAATCCCATAAATAGATGTACGGTGAAATAAGGATTGACCGCACACCGGTTGAACCACCGGTACGTGTATAGTTAGTTGTACACGCGCGAAGGAGCACGTGTTCATGAAAATTGTGCACTCTAGCTTCTCAAAATTGATAAATATCTCATCCTCGCCTTTCCCAATACTTGTGGTTTTTTTGTTAGGAATCTTATTTGGCTCTTCAGCAAGCTTCTTCTTCATCACTCTAAAGGTTTCACTTTGAATCTTTACATTTAATCTGAAATATAGTTTCCTGCAGACGAAGCTACTTCGGGAACTGCTTATCATCACTTGTTTATGCTTCTTTCATTGTGAGGGTTTTCATAGATTTTTATTAACTAAGACCTTTTTTGGGTCTGTGATCGACTCCTTTCAGTTTCAGTACCATATTTACTTTTGGTTTCCTACTTTTCTGGTACTCCCTTGCATCGCAATTTTCCTTTGTCACAGAACAGAAGTTTGATTGACTTTGTCTGTGAAGACTGTGATGCAACCTTGCTTGTTGTGCAAATCATATGCTTTAAGCCTGTAACCACGAAATAATTTTGATTAATCTTGTTTGTGTTGTACTGTTGTGTATCTTGTGATTCTTGTCACCGCCACCCTTATTCACAAGACCATCATTTTTCTGAAGAATGTAGTTTTCTTCTGTTAATGGACTTGGTCATGTTGCTTTATTATTGGGTTTGGAATCAGCTCCTTTTTCGTTTTTATTTATTTATTTATTTACTTATTCAGGTATTAATACGAGTTATAGTTTTAACTTAGTTTATTTGTTCTTTATGGCTACACTTGGAATTCTGTAGTGTTATCTTCTTATATACAGTTTAACTCCTACATCAGTTTCTTGGGCTATCTCTTTTATGGGTCTCTATTATGCTGCTTCAATATTTAAATGTTTAGTTTTTTTTTTGCAACCATTTTATAAACCAAACGAAGTCTAACCATTTTATGACTCTTCTTTTGGGACAAAAAGAATCATTTCAATACAAATCTTTTCTGGGATGGATGAAGTTATAGATTCTGCAAGGCTTGTCCTATGTTAGGAGAAAATTAAAGGTCTCAAACAGCTTTTAATGACCATTGCTGCTTAAGTAAAACTGTGCCATGGTCACAAGAAGTTCTGAATGAGCCAATCCTCTTCTCCACCATATGATGATTTATAGATCTTTTTTATGCAGAACTGGTCAATCCTTTTCAGTTGTATCCCTTAATGGGATGGAAGTTATATGCTTTAATATGTAGGATCCTCTGTTTCATTGTGCCTGTGGACCCTATTTTTTCTTTTACATTTTTGGGTGCACTGGAGGTTGTATTCTTGCAGCAATGAATGAGTCTGATATCTTTGCTTTATTTATGATGGTGGGTTTTTAAACATTGAGGGCTAATGGCTCCTCTTTTATTATCTTACTACAGGAAACCTTCAAACATGGCATGGAAATTTCTCTGCACCTCTTTTCTTTTGTGGGTTATTGCTTGCTCCGTGCTTCCTGTTTCTTCTGAAAAACTACTCAGAGTTGGACTGAAGAAGAGTCCCTTGGATTTCAACAGTATTAAAGCAGCAAAGTTGGGTAATCGTATTAATAACAAGCTGGGAGACTCTGATGCAGACATTGTCTCTTTGAAGAACTACTTGGATGCACAGTATTATGGAGAGATCAGCATTGGTTCTCCTCCGCAGAATTTCACTGTTATATTTGACACTGGCAGTTCTAATCTCTGGGTTCCATCATCTAAGTGCTACTTTTCTGTATGCCCCTGCTCACTTTTTCTTTGTTTCCCTTTACAGACTTATGGCTGTTGTTTGTTAAGTGATGTTTCTTTTCAGATTGCTTGCTTTCTTCATCCCAAGTACAAGTCAAGCAAGTCAACTACATATACAAAGATAGGTAACTGTAATCTTTAATGTCCCAAATGATGGTTGTAAGCCACTGTTTGCGAAACTAAGTAGGCTCCCTTCAACGACATGAGTTTGAACTTTGAACTTGATAGTATTTTTAAAATCTTTCATCGTAAAACTAAATATGGATTGAGAGGTTAATAGATAATCTTGAGTTGAACTAACTAGCATATTAGATTCAATATTTTAGTGTGGTTTGACTTAAGTCTCTTACCACCCAGTTTAGTGACACTAACTCAGTTCTGAACTGTATCATGGAATGGGAGAATGTTTTAGTCTACTTCGTTTGTCTTGTTGTTCATCTGGAAGTCCATTCACAGCCGTCCATGGGTCTTTAACCTGGTTTTCCGTCTAAAGTCCAGCCCTAGACCCGTGGCCCATTTAACCCAGTGTCCTTGTGGCAGTCCATCCCCATCGGCCTGAGGTCCTTTAAATGTTGTTGCTGAATTTTCAGTTTAAGTTTCAAGAGGAGAGAGTCAAATTGGAGAATCACCAATCAGCTAAGTTTAAAATGGCCCGATTATCCACTGTGGGAAGAGTGTTACGGTCACACATCTAAAAATAAAGAGATTGATGGGTTGATAAGACTTTGAGTGGAAGTAGCTACTAGCTAGCAACTGAGAATTTCCCCAGTCTATAACCGAAACATAACATTTTTATCCGAATATGAATATTAATAGTTTAATACCTGTATGCCTAAATAGATACCACACTCGTCCAGTTTTGAGTTTTCCATTCGAAAATGGTACGCTTTTTTTAGTTTGGATGGGTTATATATATAATGTGGTAATTGATGATAATGGTGCTGTTATCAGTGTACTATATTTAATTTGTGATGATAAAGTTGTCTTTTAAGAGAGTTAATTATTTCCTAAAATGGAAATGAGAATTTTTATATTGGACGTCCAAAAAGGCTAGTGAGAACCTTGAAACAGGGTGAAGGGAGTATGATTTTAGGAGTAAAAACATGTTGGGTTTCTCTATCTAGTACCAAATAGATACTATTTTAGGATTAAAAGCATGTTAGTCCTACTTATGAAAGTAGCTATGTTTTGGTCCCATTTTGAGTAAATCATTTGTAACCATATTGAATTCAACCTTTTAGTGGTTTGACCCAAGTGCCTTATGACCCAGTTGAGTGAAATCAAACTGATTCTGAGTTCTATCATATATGAACGGGATACCTTTCCTCTATATGTCCAGGAACATCCTGTTCAATCACATATGGATCTGGATCTATTTCTGGATATCTCAGCCAGGACAATGTTGAAGTTGGTGGTATTGTAGTAAAAGATCAGGTGGATTTTTATTTACCTTGAGATAAGTGGCATTTATTTATTCAGTCTCTTCCTTTTGACGTGTAACGCTGCCCCTTCTCGCTCCAGGTTTTTATTGAGACTACGAGGGAACCTAGCCTTACATTTGTATTGGCCAAATTTGATGGGATACTTGGGCTTGGGTTCCAGGAAATTTCTGTTGAAGATGTTGTTCCTGTCTGGTATATGAAGCTCAATATAGTTTTATCATTCCATCATTTGAAAAATTTGCACTAAAGGAATTTGATTTGGATTTGCAGGTACAACATGGTAGACCAAGGTCTTGTAAGTGAGCCAGTATTTTCTTTCTGGCTTAACCGTGAAGCAAATGCACAGGATGGAGGTGAACTTGTTTTTGGCGGTGTTGATCCTAAACACTTCAAGGGGAAACACACCTATGTTCCTGTCACTGAGAAGGGTTACTGGCAGGTACCTGAGTATCATTCTTGTTCCTTTTCTTTTCTTGGCCATAGAAGTGCTATAGGAGGTTTCATAATGTTCATTACTCTTTGTTTTTTAGTTTGAATTGGGAGATTTTCTCATCGGAAACAGCTCAACAGGTGAGGAAAAACATTTTCCATTTCCTGCCTTATTTAAGTTCTCAGATATTGATTTGCTGTTCTTAGTATGTTATTCCTATTAGCATGTTTTCTATAAAAAAATTGGAGTATAGTATAAGTCATATTCACAGCAAGTGATAAGTTATATTAACATCCGTTTGTTTTTTTATTTATTTGATCTACTAAGTTTTTAAAGAGTTTAACAGTAAAATATTAAGGTTGATGAATAGTAGGGGACAGAAAATGAAAAACTAGACAAAGTGAGAAAGAGAAGATGAAAAGGTAAGGGGTGTTTATGTATTTTGATGTGATAGAACTTGCCATATTATAAAAATGGAACTGATAAAAAATTCCCTAAAAGGAATACAGAGCAAATAAAAAATGGAGGGAGTATATTCCATGCTCATAGCTATGGTGTTTCAGAAAAGTAAACTTAAATCTCTGAGAGCTAATAGCCATAAGATTCTTAGTGGCCTACCACAGTGAGTATGACTTTGAGAGTTTGGGAGATGAGAGTTCTTGTTGTTTTTATCTAGGTTGTTGTGAAGGGCTTATTACGCCTTTGTTCTTGTAATGTGCATACATAAAATACCACATAATATTTTTGTTTAGCATTCTTTTGTCTTATAAGCCTAATCAGAGCGAGTTATGTGAATTGTGGCTGCTATTTCTACTTAGGCTTTTGTGAAGGTGGTTGTGCTGCTATTGTGGATTCTGGCACATCTCTGCTTGCTGGTCCAACTGTAAGTGTAACCTTTTCCCTTTATGCATTATTCTGGGAATAACAGAATGTTTAGTATCCACCTTGTTTCTAGCTATTATGAATTCTAATACTAAATGACATTGCACTTTAGACCATAGTGACAGAAATCAACCATGCCATTGGGGCAGAGGGAGTAGTGAGCACAGAATGCAAAGAGATTGTTTCTCAGTACGGAGAGATGATATGGGATCTGCTAGTCTCTGGGGTTTGATTCCTTTGCACTTGTTTCTTATTTCTTGTTTAACATGCTGGGATTTTTTTGGGGTTTTTAATAAAAATAGTGGACGGCCTGCAGGTGAAACCCAGTGAAGTATGTTCACAAGCTGGATTATGTGTATTGAGCAGAGCTGCAAGGTTAGGCTCTCTTTTTCCCTCAGTATTACTGAACTGCTTTATCTTGGAGAGTCCTAAATTAAGTATGATCGTTGTGATACACTGAATTCAAGTGTCAGGACACAAATAATCTCTTTACTTACCTTCTTTATATGCTAGGCTCTACTCAACTATGCTAGGCTAGTGTTTAAGAATCTTGTAGTTTTTGTAGTTGTTAGTCCATCATTGGACAAGCAAAGCGAAGATAATTGATTGGAAATTTGGAATCAATGTTTTATTGTGACTTGGCACAAGTGCCTTATAGCAAGTTGAGTGACCTCAACTTAATTTTGAATTCCATCGGGCAGCTAGTTCTGGCGCAGTTTTTCCTGGCTGCCCGCCTTGAAATCCACACCAGCTGCCTGTCAGTATTTACATGATCCTCTATTTGGACTGCTTTACGTGGTTTTCTGTCTGGACGTACAGCCCACCGGCCCGCTAGCTAGGACTTAACTTCTATTTGGAAGTGTAGTCCCGGTGACGTGTGGCTCATTTAACCTGGTTGTTCATCTAGCTGTGGTCCTTTAAGTGTTGCCGTAGCATTTTGGGTTTCAGTTGGAGATGTAGTCCAATTTAAAAGTTACCAATGTGTCAGATCAAAAGGAACTTGGGTAACTAGCTAAAAAATTGGGAGATGGAGTCCAATAACTTAATGCAGTTTAACCCAAGTTCTTTTGATCCAATTGAGTGAGCCCAACTAAATTTTGAATTCTGTTAATAGCGTAGAGTGTCTATTAGTTTTGTGCCAAGTGGTGTTCAAACAATACATCATAGACTATACTGTGTAAGATTTCAATGCACAAACCTCCACAACCTGTATAGACGATTCTATATTGCGTTCTCCACAGATCATGTTATCTTCTGAAAAGCTGGTATTTTTACTTGAAATAGTAAGCCAAATACACATTCATATCAGCATTATTGATCCATAAAATTTCTTCCTTGCAGTTCTAATATCCAAATGGTAGTTGAAAAGGAAAGTGAGGAAAAATCCTCCAATGACCCGTTGTGCACAGCCTGTGAGATGGCTGTAGTTTGGATGCAGAACCAGCTAAAGGAAAAGGTGGTGAAGGAGAAAGTGTTTGAATATGTGAATCAGGTGAACATTTCTTAATTTACCTGCTACTAGCAGTGTTCTAGGCGTGAGACAGCGGGGAAAGGCATTACATGTGGCTAGGTGCCCAGATGGAAAAATGCCATAATTACCTTCCTAATTTGACTTTTGAGGTCAAAGTTTGCTAGCTTTGTCCTTCAATTGTTCAAAAGTTATTATTTTAACATGAAAATACTTTTGAATAATTTGTTTTTAAAATATATTATTGAAATATGAACTTGTTATGAATTTTATAGATATATAAGTTCAAAAAATCATGCTCAAACATCAACTAAGTTTGACCTCGAAATTCAAACTGGGAAGCTAATCTTGGGAAAGGAGTTTAGGGTTGGATAAAAGTAAATAATATGTTTAAATTTGCGCAATTTTTGTTTATTTTTCTTATCTATCAGTTTTATATAAAAAAATACAAACTCATTTTCATGCTGCTTTGCCTAGACTCACCTAAGCTTCCAAGGCTTGGCCTCACTGCCATGCCACGCCTTGCACAACACATTGCAAATTTACAATTTTTGGGTAAAACTAAGTTTTCATGTCTGGCAGCTTTGTGAGAAAATACCTAGTCCAATGGGGGAATCAACAATTGATTGTAACAGCCTATCAAGCATGCCAAATGTTACATTCAAAATTGCAGACAAAGACTTTGTCCTCACCCCTGAGCAGGTAATCCCTTTCTCTTGATTTATGTATTTTTATGGCCACACAACTAATCAAGCATACAAGAAAGCGTAGTTCAGGAATATGGTAGAGATCTTGCATTGGTCATTAGGTTTATGGGCAGTGCCATTACTTTGTAATTGGATATAGTCATGGCTCTTCGGATTTATCACTGGGAATTTTCTTGAGATGACTCTTGAGACAGCTCAATTAGGTAATTTTCTTGACATTTCTTGAAGTATGCATTTAACAAATGATAGTTTATGCTGAAAAAAAGGAGCAAGGTAAAGAATGTGTTTTGCAAGGATGTGAGAAGGAGATTTGTGCCGAACACCAGGTTTAGAGGAGAAATTTGCTGATAGAGTTCATGATTGGGTTACTCTACTTGGGCATAAGTTGCTTGGGTCAAACCATATTCAAAGATTGATCCCGACATGTTAATTTGTTCAATACGAGATCTTGTTAACCCATCATTCTCTCTAATTTTCTGATGTGGAACTCTAACATTTGCCTCGCCCCTCCTATCCAACATGCAGTCGTTGTAAATGTTTCGTGAACCCCATTCTAATCAACTCATTGATTACTTAACTCCCCAACACAATTGATTCGAGTTATAAATGATTATTTAGATACAACTACTGACCGTCACATGATCTGTTAACCTCCTTTCCTCATCTGCCTTCAGTATATTCTTAAAACTGGGGAAGGGGTTACTACCATTTGTGTCAGTGGATTTCTTGCATTGGATGTGCCACCACCCCGTGGTCCTCTGTGGTAAGTCATACTAAAACACCATTTACACAGAGCTGTCTCCACATATAGATTCACTATGTGCTTTGCCTCTGCATATAAAAAGATTTGTAATATGTTGTTGCAGGATTCTTGGTGACGTATTCATGGGAGTGTATCACACGGTCTTCGACTATGGCAATCTGCAGCTAGGTTTTGCAGAAGCTGCATGATTCCTTCTGTATTTATCCAAAATTGGTATATAAGCCTTTTATGTGTACTACGACTAGTATGAAAACTAGTTAACTTGAAACGCTTTTATTTGTACTGGTACTTAAAGGTAATTGCTGAAGTATTGTGCTGTAATTCTGTAAACTGCTTTCTCTTTTGGAGTTGGCATCATTTACCTTGGACAATTTACCACCTTCCTTGTTACAACTAAATTCAGTGGTAGATCTTGCGATCAAACATTGGTTCAAAATTAATTTATCATTAAAATGGTAAACAATAATATTATTTGATCAAACAATTGAATACATGTGATTTTTTCAATAACAAAAAACTGGCAAAGAAGATTGAATGTAAGATTACTCTATAAATTGTTACATCAATTCTATACGTATGTTTTTACGTTTCAATTTCAATTTTTGGGTGTTCACATGAACCCTTGAATAAAGGCAATCCACCCCTGCAACTAATGGAAGATTTAGGATTCAAATATTTTCAATAAAGATACAAGGATTGATAGGGGTGGGAAATGGATCGGGCCTTGGGTCGGGATTGGGGTGGGATTGGGTTTTGGGATGAAGGCTCAATACTAGCCCAAGATGGTACCGGCCGAGGCTGGCTCGAGTCAGGTCTAGATTTTTTTTAAAAAATGGTTTTTCTCATTTATTCCTACCCCCAACCCCCTAACCATCCAGTCCCACCCGCCTAGCAGCCAAATCGAGTGAGAAAAAGGGCCCCGACTAGGGATGGACCGGGTCTGGATCGGGCTTTGGGCGGTACTGGGCTTGGGAGTTGGTGGCCCGGGTAGGTTCTGGGACCGGGCTACGCTCGAGTCGGTTCATTTTTTTTTAATTTTGTTTTTCTTATTTATTCCTACCCCATCCCCCACCCCAAGGCCCAAACACGGCAAATTATACCGTGGGATCGGTGCACCGTGAGCACGATGTACTGATCCCAAAAACGGTATCGTTTTGCTTTAAAAATAATTAAAATGCTGCTTCCCACTCTATCCGGGAGACTGGGACCACAGTTTCAAAATAATAGGCCTGGTCTTTACCCGCGTTTCGTTCTCTGCTCTACCTCGGCTCTGTCCGCAGATTGCCATCCAAGCCCGTCGTCATCCTCCCTAAGTTCCAATTGTGTGGTTGCAGTCTGGAGATGAAAGGTCACCGTTGCTGGTGTTGATGGTCTCCTGGAATCATCGATGAAGGACTTGAAGGGCATGGAACCCGCTCCAGCCATTCTGTTCGTAGATGTCCAGTCTTGGTGATTTGCCGGCATAGATGACAACCTCTTTATTGTAGCCAGAGCTGCTGCCTACGGCTGTTTATTTATTCATCTTGCCCAACAAAATTAAAAAACATCTCACCATATTCACACACACACATATTATACAACTTACATTTTTGTATATCAAACTACATATAATTAAGGTTAAAATATACTCTGTGTAATCTTATATCCTCAGTTACATTTCATAATACATTGAGTTACATCTTTTTATAAGCGAGTTACATCTTTTAATACGTGAGTTACATTTGTATACACCTAAATTACATTTGCTATCTACGTGAGTTACATTTGTAATAACATGAGTTACACCAAAAATTGACCCCTACTATTAAAACAAAAAAAAAGATCATTTTATGGTCATGATATTAAAAACAAAATATATTCACAATTTACGTAAAGTAATTGTGCAATAAGACTTTTTTTCATTGTTTACAATGCTTTATTTCTTATACTATGTATTTGACAAGCTACATTTCAAGTGGACTGGAGTTACATTAATCAATAACGTGAGTTACACTTCTTTACACGCGAGTTACATCATTAATGATACTCGGACAAAAAGAAAGAAAAAACAATTAGTGTACACGTGTGTACTGTTCACGCGTGTACTGTTCACGTGTAATTTTTTTTAAAAGAGTGTGCAAAACTGCATCGTTTTGGGTGGGGAGCATGGTGATCACCGTGGGCGTGGGATAATCCCACGGTATACGAACTGCCCAAACACCCCCAAACCACACAGCGCAACACGCCTACAACCCAATCCCTTCGAAAAAATTAAAAAAATAAATAACCGGCCCGAACCGGTCCCGGACCGGCCGGGCCGGTTCTAAGAGTTGTGAGGCCTGTGACCCGCCCAAAAAACTTCCCGGTTCAGGCCCAAGGCCCGGTCAATCGGGCAGGGCCAGTACCGCACAGTGGCGATCTGGTTCCACATAGTAACGGGCCGGGTCGGGTATCAGGTCGGCATGAACCGGCCCAGTCCATCCCTACCCCACACCTTATATAAAGTTATAAACCACCCTATTTTTTTACTCCTCTCACTCCTCTCATTCATATGAATACCTCCCCCACTTCCTCTTGTTTTCCCCCATTTTCATCACATCCACCATCACCATCTCTCCATCTCCATCTTCATCACCTCCATTTTCTTCACCACATCTCCATCATCTTCACTTCTATCTATCTCACAATCTCACCCCATATATCATTTCCCATCTTCAGTTCTTCACCATCTTTTATATCCATCACCTCATCATATATATCATTATCATCTTTTGGATTCGATTTAGAAACAAAAAGTTTGAATCGCCTAAATTAAAGTAGCCGGAGTTAAAGTCATCGAAAAGTTATACATGAACATTCATCAGAATTTTTGTCTGAATGCATGTTTTCAATGTCCGTGTACAAAGACAAAATTGTTAAAAATAGAAAAAAAAATTAAAGAATTGTCTGTGTACAGACAGCGTAACTAGATGTCTGTGCACAGACATTGGTTTGTGTGCTGCCTCGCAGAAATGTCAGAGTTTGATTGCACATAAACCAATATTTGTACACAGACATTTAGTTGTTTGTATACAAACAATTTTTATATTTTTTGTGCTTAACATTTGTCTGGGCACCCAGACAAAATTGTTCAATACAAACAAAATATATACGGAGTATAAATTATCTGTGTACACAAACTAAATGTTTGTATACGGACATTGGATTTTGTGTTGTATGACAGAAATGACAATGTTTGGTTGCATGGAAATCAATGCCTGCGCACACACATTTAGTTGTTTGTACATAGAAAATTTGTTCATTTCTTGTTTTTTTCATAATATTTTTTTTTGTGCGCGCACAGACACTGAAAAAAACTTGTGTCTGTATATACAGACAAAAAATCCGGCGAATTAACTCTAGTTTTCCAGGTACTTTCTGATGACTCAACCCCCCCAATCCTATATGTTAATAATGGTAAAAATGATCAAATTGTGGATATGAAAGGTGGTGAAAATGATGAGATGATGGATGTGAAAGATATGGAAATAGAAGATGATGAAGATAGTGAAGATTGAAGATTACAAAATGATGTTAGTGATGAAAGATGAACAAAATGATGAAGAGAGGAGATGATGAATATAAAAATGGAACAAAGAGAAAGAAGAAGAAGGAATTGGTTGGGGGAACCATACACATGGAAGAAACAAAGAAAGAAGAGAGGGGGAAGGGGTAAAATGTAAAAAGAGAATGGTAAATATGGAGAAGTAATTATATGGTGTATGGTGACATGGTGTGTGTATACTTTTTGTGTACCAATAACATTTTTGGTGATAAAATGAGTATATGCTTATGGGGTCAAAATAGGGATAAGACACAAAGAACCCCTTAATGTCTAGATAAAGCCATAAGGGAATTTTGTAACACGTAGGCCTTGGGGTGGGTTCGAGTGGCCCGATCCGGGATAGAACCAGGACCGGTACTGTTTGATACCGGTCCAGGCCCAGTACTGTTTGATATTGGTCAGACATATCTTGTTTGTCTTTTCTTTAGTTTTTAAGAGTCAAATTAAAGTAGGTTAAACACTTCTGACTTACATGTGCCCGTGTTGAGATCACTAAATTATATTACTCTTAGAAGATGATTAACTCTAAGTATGGTTTGGGGGTTTATGACTGGTTCATGATTTTTTATTTTGCTGTTATTTACCTGATTTATGGTGATTTAGTATGAGTCATTTATACTAAAAAATGCATTATTTTTTCCCACCCTTCATAAAATAAACTTGATTTCAAATTCTTAGCATTGTAATTTTAAAAGGAGTATGAACTGCTATCATTTCTAAAGTTCCTTGCAACTTTTTAATTTTCTTTGAGTTTGAAAATTTTATTTTATCTTTTAGCGTATTCTCCCTCTTCAAAAGACCATCTCTTCAATTTATCATTTTACTTCGTATTATTTAATGTGCTTAGTATTTTAAATTAAAATTATCAAAAATTATGAACAACTGTCACTTTTAAAGTTCTGTATTACTGTATAACTGTAATTTACATTTTTCTTTATAGTTCTTAATTTCTAGTATTTATGATGTTACTAAAAATTTTCATATCAACAATCACTTAATACGGAGTATCAATTATCAACGATCCAACCTTCAGCAAGACCTTGGAATGATACAAGAAATTGCATTACTATTTACTATAAAATCTACACTTGTCATTTGCCATGCCTGAGAAAATTCCTTTAAAACCAAAACATGAAGAAAGTACACATATAGAATAATCATTGTTTTTTTTTTCAAAATAGAACTTATTCACTTCTAATATGGGAATAAAATACACAGAGCGTCCCTATTTAGAACAATTTGTATTTGGTAAAAGTAAATAAAAGAAGAGTCGGTTGCATAAATAATTTATTACGGAGTATAATCAAAGAATTTATCTTGGGAAAATAGAGAGGTACGTACGTACACTTATTCTACTAAAAACAAATGTATTTAATTCAACACGATGCAACCAGTCATGGACTACACATCAGCATAATACTATACAATACGAATCCAACGCCACAAACATCATGAACACAATATCAAACAGGTACGTGACACACAAAAATAATGATAAAACTCTTTAGCGATGTCGAAACATTTAGGACTTTGATTTGATAGCATTCACATACCCTCCACCTGTAAAGAGGAAAAGGAAGGAGACGTGTTAGATGACCCCATTTTATAAAGTAAAATTAAAGATTACAAACGGGATAATGTAACAATTTGATCTTTTTCATTAATTATATATTATTGTCTCCGTTTTACGCATTGCAATTTCTAAAATTAGTGTGGCCAATTTATCATTAAAAAACAATGTGGAAATATATCATTTTAAATTTATTCTAGTATCTGCTCAAGTTAATGTCAGCATTCTTGAGAGATCAACATTGATGCGATCAGACCACAAACTACTTGGTATATGTGCTCTTATTCATTTATCATCAAAAGTTGATCCATGTGTGTAAGACTATAAGTCTATAAGTCTATAGCACATGCCTCTGTAAGTTTTGTAAAGGCAGATTTTTTTATGTCAAGAACCTAAAATATTTGTTCTATTAATCAAATTGTGATTATAATTCAATTTTGTGCAATTGTTCTGAGGACCTCATGGATTTAGTACATGCATCCTTATTTTTTGAAGTGATAAAAATCTCACTAAAAGATTAATGACTAGCCTAAAGCCACACAGATTATATGAATCTACAAGGAGTCATATTTGACTTTTTTGCTTTAATAGTCAAAACCGGTCCTAGAAGAAGCCCAACCAATACACAATGTGCCCGTTTAGCTACTTTCCGTGAAAAGGACCCACTTATACGCGGTGTTTTCTACTCCATATTTAAATGTTCTAAAAGTTGAAATGTGATACGGATTATGAACCAAGAAAATGTGAAATAATGAAAATTGGCAGTGTTCGAATTTAATTTATAGCTTTTATAATCTAAAAGTAAACCTTAGATTACAATTACGATGATTTTTGTTAAATTGAGCTTTAATTTAGTTGCTTGACTATCGTGTTTCCAGTTCGTTGTAATCTACGTAGTATTTTCTAAGTTTAGTTATGCTTTTTCCCTATGGAGTCGTGTAACTTTTAGCCACTCTTTAAATATGATGTGAATTGACAAGATTCTAAAAGTCAGATGCTTTTCTGAATTATTTTGAAAAAAAAAATGCCAACTCAGATCAGATTTTCTGAATTATTTTGAAATTTCATCATGTATGATGTGTTCCATCGCATGGACTAAAAAAGAATTAATTCCACTTTAGGTCCTTCGAGTTTTGTGTCATTTCCATATTTAGTCCTCGCTTTTCACTTTATCCATTTTTGGTACCTGACTATTGTTTTCTTGACCATTTGTGGTCTATTTCTGAGCATTTTTACTATTGGAAAAGGACTATATATGGTCAAGAAAACAATAGTCATGTTGGAATTTGTTCACTAAAAAATGACAATTGTCAAAAATCAAAACTGAAATCAACTACCTGTCAAAGCACTTCTTTAACTATACATGCAAACCAATACTTCTTCAACTACGTACTACATTTTGAATGGTACGTACATGGAAATAGTTGGTGAATGGTTCAAACATGTCAAGATGTTGTTAAATTTATACATTTTGTAAATGTGCAGGTGACTTAGAGAAAAATGTAACGAAACCGTCAGGAGAGGAGGCTATGATGTGAAATTGTTAGTGTAGTTGTTTTCATTTTTCATATTTAGCTCACACCTATAATGTTTGATCCTATTATAATTTAGTTCTCAATCATTCGAGTTCTATACTGACACATTTCATCTTTTTTGGTCCTAGATTAATAATATCTTTTTTGGTCCTAGATTAATAATTTATTCATGTTTGTAACTCTAAATCGATAAAATTCCAATTGAAAAAGTATGATGCTCAAGTTTGTATTGAAATATCTTCATATATGATGTGTTCCAATGTTCCATCGCATTAAACACAGAGACGTGCTCAAGTTTGCATAGATTCATCTATCATAAAGTAGTAAATCTAAAGCCAAACACTTACTAATTATATAAGTCAGCAGTTCATCACTTGGTGATAACCCAAACTGCATAAATAATTCCAGGGAGCCATCCAAACAGAGTCAGCACTACAGAGATCCAAAATTCAACCTGCATAAACCCATGCCAATTCAATCGATAAATAATTTAATTAAACAAATCATAGAGCACGGTTTAATTACTCAAATAGTACACGAAATTGTATTGTTGCTATCATTAAACTGGATGATCAGCACCTTGCATCCGAACTTGAGGAAGACGCCAAGGGGGGGCAATATGATGGCGAGAAGAATATCTACGCAATTTGCTGTGCTCATTTTTCTGAAATGAATAAGCAATCAATCAATCGCTTAGGAGCACAAATGAAACTTATAACAGTGATGATGATTGATGATGCAGAGTTTTTTTGCTATAGATAAGTCGACGAATGAAATGAAAGAAGAGGGCAACCCTACCCGAAAATGTCGAGACTGGCTGGCAGGTGTAAATGAACTGCGAGAGGGGGAGTTGTGAAGTAAGGCGTGGGTACGTGCTTCCTAATTTATAGCCTCTATCACCTCATTTGGCCGCGGCTTGTTTGTTAGGTGAATTCAAGTCTCATTTGAAACATTACTTTATTAGCATACTTTTAATTTTTTTACTTGGATTGTAATTCGTCCCAGACCAGACCAGATCAGATCAGACCAGACCAGACCAGACCAGACTAGACCAGTTCAGACCAGATCAAACCAAACTTTGATAGTTATAAAAATACAAAGAAACCAGACCAAATCAGACCGGACCAGTTCAGACCAGACTAGACCAGACCAGACCAGACCAGCAAATTACAGTCCAAGTAAAAACATCCTATAGCATATCAAGTCAGACTTAAACAAAAAAGATCAGAGAAAACAATCTTAAACAGATTAGATTAAACCCGATTTAGACAATTATAAAATGCACAAAGACTTACATTTGTCATACTAGGCTATATCAGACCGGACTTAAACGAACCATACCAGAATATTCCAGTCTAATTAAAAACATCCTTTGCTGTTTCAGCGTTATTTTAAGTATTGTTACATATTTTACTCTTATTTAGAAGTATAAATATTCTATTTGTACACGAAAAGTGTACACTTATTACCAGTATCTGTTGCGAATTGTGACCCTTTTATGCGAATATAATACTCCGTATATAACTTCCAACTCCATTTTGTTCATCATAGTTGTTTGATCGATTCACCCTTTTCGACAAACTTCCCAGTGCGTTACCCATCCTTGGCTTTCTTACCCCAGGCTCGCTAAATTGCAGAGTTATGTGATTAAATAGCAGTCGTGTCTTTCTTAAAACCAATTGGTGAAAAGGAAGTGAACACCCTCTATTTAACCTATTACTCTATAGTCTCTAAGTCAAGGTAGATTCCCATGGGGCACCCCCACCGTTCACTATGGCAGTGCAGAGCCACACTACTTAGCGGTGGATGGAGATGAGGGGCTGCACCAAATCGTGGTGCCAACAGGTTGGCGGTTAAGCCCAGAATCAAAGGGTGGTGCTGATCTCCCAGAAGACCTACAATCACCCCGCAACACCAGCCGAGAGATTCACTTGTGAGCTTGCTCTGATACCACTTGCTGGATTGATTCATCCCTTTCGACAAACTCCCTAGTGGGCCACCTATCCTTGGGATTTCTTAACTCGAGCTCGCTTAACTGCATAGTTTTGTGCATGGTTAAATAGCAGTCATATCTTTCTTAAAACCAATTGGTGATAAGGAAGTGGACACCCTCTATTTAACTCATTACTCTGTTATCCTCAAGTCAAGGCAGATTCCTGTTGGGCACACCCCTACGGTTTACTACGACAGTGCAAGACCCCACTACTTCGCGGTGGATGGACATGAGGAGCTACACCATATCGTGGTGCCAACAGGTTAGGCGGTTAAGCCCAGAATCAAAGGGTGGTGTTGATATTCCATAAGACCAACAATAGTACTAACGTGTCTCTGGCCCAAAGCATCTAATTCTCGACTGCGTCAAGATTATTTTACTCGTTATTGATGGATCCCTTTAAAGAAATGAACAAAAGCCCCTCATAATTACAAAGTTATATTCTAGTTCTGGCATAATAAAATAAATGCTTAAAATATGTTTTAAGTATTGATGATATTACTATATTATATTGTATGGTAAATCAAAATTTTGTGAGTATGATTAAAACGACATAAATTAAATGGACTGTGAGAAAGATGGATGGAAGAAAGCAGTGGAACCTGATGACTTACCGATCAAGCTCTGGAGAGGTTAGGGGGGAGAAATGTGTGGAGTGAGTAACACGTTTCTTGGATAAGGTTTGGAGTAAAAAAGAAAATGCTAGCAAGTTGACGAAAGAGCACATCTATCCCCATATTTAAGAATAAGGATGATGTTATTGAGGGATTAAACTTGTGAACTTTGAGAGCATGTGATTAAGCGAAAGTTTCGAATAAGTGTGAAGATTTCGAAGAATCAATTCGGTGTTATGCTTGAACGCTCAACAATTGACATCAATCACGTTTTTAGATAACTTGTGGAGAACTATAGAGATAATATTTTTGTGATCACATCCATGATATCTGTAAAGCGTAAAACAATCATGATCATTCTAAAGGTTTTTCTAAAATGATAATGAAATCAAACTCATAGATAAAAGTGTGACTAAAGTTATTTTGAGTGTGACATCTTGATCATTATAATGTACAATTATAGTAACTAAAAGACTTAGGACCCGTTTACTTCATGGGTTAGTAAACGGTGCTTATTAAGATTCGCGTTAATAAGCGGCACATAAAATAAGCAGTGTTGTAAGCTCATGTTTACTTCAAAGGATTTAAAACACCGTTTAACATTAAAATTTCCAAAATAACCCTATAGATATATAGACACACAAACATTCATGAACACAAGTATATAATATAATATGTGGGGGTCACCTCGTACGCTTACCCACACCCCTAACCCCCTTACCCTGCCCTGTACCCCCACCCCTAACCCCTCACCCTACCCCCAATTCCACACCCTTGACCCCCACCCCTTCCCTACCCCTACCCTTACCACGACCTTACCCTCCACCCCTACTCCCACCCATACCCATAACCCCTAACCCCCCACCTACTCGTAGGGGTGGGGTCGAGGTAGGGGTCGGGGTATGGTAATAATGGGGGGTAGTGGGCGGGGTCGGGGGTGGGGTCGAGGTAGGGGCAGGTGGTAGGGGGTAAAGGGGTACGGTCGGGGTAGGGAAGGGGTGGGGGAAGTTGGAGGTGGGGGTGGGGGTGCGGTGGGGTCGGTGTCAGGTCAAGGTAGGGGAGGGTGGTAGGGGGTAAAGGGTGGGGGTAGGGAAGGTGGTGGAGGGTCGGGGTAAGGGGTAGGGGGTATGGTCGAAGGGCTGGTTTGTAGGGGGTAGGGGGTTGGGGTTGGGTAAGGGGGTGGGGTCGGGATTGGGGTAGGGGTGGTAATGGGGTGGGGTTGGGGTAAGGGGGTGGGGTCGCAGTAGGGGCAAGTGGTAAGCGGTAAAAGGGTAGGGTCGGGGTAGGATAAAGGTAAGGAGTACTAGTGGTGGGGGTGGGGTATGGTCGGGTTAATGGTAGGGGTCGGGGGTCAGGGTGGGGTTGTTTCGAGGTATGGTTAGGGTAGGGGGCGTAGTGGGGGTAGCAATAGGGTAAGGGCAAGAGTAAATTCGGAAACTAAAAAAGCTTAAAAGGTCGCTTAATTAATAAATGGGGGGTATGCTTAGTAGGCGGCACTTTAAGCACCTCTTTCGGTTAGTAAAAAAATTTTAAGCACCTTGCGTGTTTACTTCATCTGTCTTACTAACCTAACTATGACTTTATCAGCGAACTAACGCCTCCTTAGAGTTACTAATACAAGTTACATGTATTTTCATCATCTTTATTTTAGTAATATATACAAAGTATGTCATTAACCTGACCAGCTTTACATGATTATTCAATTTCTAATTGAATGCCATGTACAATTAATTACTCGGTGATCAATCACAGTTAGAGATGGAAATTGTGACCGAACCGATGGATACCCGCACCGAACCGCCCTGGTCAAAATGGGGAAACCCGCATTGACCGGGTAACGGGTACGGGGCGGGGAATCCCCGTTTTCTTTTTACGGGTAATGGGGCGGTTACGGTTTTATACATGCCCGCCCCATTACCCGCCCCGTACCCGCCCCGTTTATTTGTAGATATATTTTTATTATATTTTTATCTATTATTTATCTAACAACTATTAAAAGATGAGATTTTTTCTTTCCATTGTGTATATATAGATAATAGATGTACTAAGTATAATGTATGAACGAAAGTTCATAATAGATTTTAATAGTCTTGTTTGATTATTACCATATTTTTGTGATTAATTATTTTTTAGATCAAGTATTTTTAGGTTCAAATTAATTTAAGTTGCTTGATTTCTCGTCTTGTATGTATACAAATCCTTAAATTGGCATATGAAGTGTAGAGTCGTCTAGGCAATGTCATTCTTCGCCTTTTAAAATATTATTTTTATATCAAAATTTAATGACTCAAGTAATAAAGTGGTTACCCGCGGTTACCCGAAGTTTTACCCGTTACCCGTTGGGGCGGTTATGGTTTGGGTAAAAATTACCCGTTGGGTAATGGGGCGGTTACGGGGCGGGGAAATTACACAACGGGGCGGTTACGGTTATATGCAAAACCGTCCCCGATCCGCCCCGTTGCCATCCCTAATCACAGTAGATCTTGTGTTTGTTGAGGGCATCAAGTATTTGTATTTGCATTTGCATTTTAAAACTTTTACTTCTTCAACTATTTAGACGGTGACATTTTTGTCACTGTTTTTTTTTTAATTTTTGTACTTTTGTTTTACGTCATTTTATTGCGTTTGTAACAATTGTATTCCCTCGAACACTTTAGCACTAATGCTATTGTGCACGCTATTTGTACATACTCCCTTCGGTCTTAAATAAACTTCACACTTTGACTTCACACAAATTAAGGAAATGAATTTGACTTTACTGTAGAGTACACTGTTGTGACACTGTTTGACACTGTTTTGCACTGTTTTGATGTAGATAATTTGCCAAATAAGGAAGAGAGAAGAAGTGTGAAGTTTATTTTGGACCTACCCAAAAAGGAAAGTGTAAAATTTATTTAGGACCAGAGAGAGTATCATTTTACACACTGGTCAAATTCTTTATACACCAACCATTTTTAAACACTTAAATCCATATGTTTTAGAGAAATAATGGTTTAACGGTTAAAAGTGGCAAAATTACATTTTCATGCAGTGGCGGATCCAGAAATTTGTGAGAGCGGGGCACACTTGACACTAAACTTAATCTATAATAAAAATCCGGAACTGAAACAGGGTACTGATTTTTTACCTTAAGTGCTACTGCTGAATTTCCGGACCCGAGGCGGGGACGTACCCTAGCCCCCTTAGGTCCTACACTGTTTGCAGGGCTCCACACGTATGCTGGCGCATCCGATCCCACCAAAGTGTTTGACCGCAGCTTTAAAGGAGTTTGAATCATGGAGTAGTTGGACGCGTAGTTGGCGTGGATGGAAATCCTGACTAATAACTACTTCCTTTTGTCCTATAAAATAGTACTACCTCCGTTCCTATTAAAACTTCCAAATAGGTTTGGCACAAAGTTTAAGATAGTGGATATTGTGTGGTGGAGAGTTGTGCAGAGGAGAGAGAAATGTGTAAGAAATGTTGTGAACCACAAATTCTTTACTAAAAAGGGAAAGTGGAAGTTTTAATTGGAACGGACGAAAAAAGAAAGTTGGAAGTTTATTTAGGAACGGAGGGAGTTGTTTTTACTAGGATTTGGGTCGGAGTTTAAGATAGTGAGAATAAATTAGAAATGTATGATAGTTATTGGAAATAAAGATGACCAAAATAATTACATAAATATGACCAAAATAAAGACGATTTACAAAAATATGACTATTGACTAGAGTAGTAATGAAATCATAGTAATTTATGTTCAAGTTTTGAGCTTAAATTACCACAACACTACATTGTAGTAATGAATAGTCATATTTATATAAATATGTTTTATTTTAGTAATATTCTTGTAAAAAACCCTAGTTATTGAGTAAGAAAATTGTAAATGAATGATAGCCACACAAAAATTTCCAAAAAAGAAAATGTGAAATATTTTTAGGGGTGATCCAAAAAAAGAAAATGAAAACTATTCTGCAGGACATGGAGAGTATAATCTAAATATAAGTCAAATCCCGACTTCTCGACTTCACTGAAATATTCCTAATCTTTCAAGAAATCTAAAATTTTGAAAGAAATGAAACCAAATAGCTCGAACAATGCTGGAAATTTATTTGGTATTTCAAATAAACAAAAATAGTTTTGAGTAATTTTTATTCAATTAAATATTTTTGAACAGTTAGTTCGGATAATATTTTGAACACTTCCCGGTAAATAATTTTGATTTGCGTTGAACGTGTAAAATAGGGATGTATACGAATCAAATAATTTATGCTTGGTTCGAGATTCAAATTCGAATAAGATTATTCGAATTCGAAAATTTCAAATACAAACAAGAATACTAAATTTGATTCGAATTGTTATCAAATACAAATAAGAATATCAATATATTTGATTCGAATGTTAATCAAATATATCCTATTAATAATCGTGATAATATTGATATTAATAATAATAGTAATACTCCCTCCGTTTTTGAAACAAGTTACACATTTGACTTCACACATATTAAGAAAATAAATTTGACTTTACTGTGGAGTGCACTGTTTGACACCGTTTAAACATTGTTTGGCACTGTTTGACACTGTTTTGATGTAGATAATTTGCTAAATAAGGAAATGTTTGAAAGTGGAACTTAATTTTGAATCTGCCCGAAAAGGAAAGGTGGAACTTCTTTTCGAATCGGAGGGAGTATATACATTTACATATACACATTCCCAGCGAGTTTGTTATATATTAGAAATACCATACAGAGTAATGGTTGTAAATGAAACAAATAATTTTAATTCGATTCATGATTTGGATTCAAAAATTATGATTTAAGTTTGAAAATACGAATACAAATCAAATTTTTAGTTCAAACATCTTTCAAATACGAATATAAATAATTATGTATTTGATATCTTATTTGTATTTGATAACAATTCGAATCGTGATAATATTGATATTAATAATAATAGTACTACTCCCTCCGTTTTTGAAACAAGTTACACATTTGACTTCACACATATTAAGAAAATAAATTTGACTTTACTGTGGAGTGCACTATTTGACACTGTTTAAACACTGTTTGGCATTGTTTGACACTGTTTTGATGTAGATAATTTGCCAAATAAGGAAATGTTTGAAAGTGAAACTTAATTTTGAATCTGCCCGAAAAGAAAAAGTGGAACTTCTTTTCGAATCGGAGGGAGTATATACATTTACATATACACATTCCCAGCGAGTTTGTAATATATCAGAAATACCATACAGAGTAATGGTTGTAAATGAAACAAATAATTTTAATTCGATTCATGATTTGGATTCAAAAATTATGATTTAAGTTTGAAAATACGAATACAAATCAAATTTTTAGTTCAAACATCTTTCAAATACGAATATAAATAATTATGTATTTGATTTGAAGAATAATCAAATATATTAGTTTATACATAAACAAAATCAAATACCTAGTTGTAATACGTACCCCCAAATTCCTACCCACATTAGATGCTAATATAGCAAGTCTAGAAAAAAAAAATCCCAAAACATATAAGTTCAAAAGAGTTTCAATTGCAGCGGGATAAAATAATCAACGGATGTTACTGCCACATTCGTCTATCTCTTAGCTGGATACACAGGCTAAACCACAATCCAAACATATGTCCAAGTATTTGAGTACTGAAATCTCAAAAACAATTGAAATGTCTACATGTCCCAAATGAAGAATATTGAAAACAGAAATAGTAGTTGGAGATTGAAATCGTAAAGAGCATGAAAACTTAAAGTGCAATCGAATGAAGAATATCGGAAATGGTAATAATAGTTGGAGATTGAAATCCTAAAGAGGTTGAAAATATCTGCGATGAATAAACTGGTAGAGATGTATAGTAGAAGTGAAATCACCAAAGGAGATATTTCCAATTGTCGATGAAGAAGGAGAGTAAGAAAAGGGATTAAGGGGAATACGTGGAGAGAGCCGAAAAATGCAGTGGTGAAGGGGCTAACTTCCGTCGTCGCTGGATAAAGGCATGATGTCGAAGGCAAGAGAATGCATTCTGGAAATAGGCGGAGGAAGTCAAAAAATTGAAGGCCAAAGAAGGGATGATGCGGAGATGGGATGAATCAGAATGATGGTGAAAGATGCAGCTGAATGAACGGTTGAGATGCAGCTGAATGGGAATACTGTATAAAAAGTTGTTTTGCTTTTATGTATTAGATTATTTTATCACTAGAGAGGATGTTCTCTATGAAGTGCAAAACATTCACACAAAATTCTAGCTTCAAATTCAATCGAAATTTCAGTTAAATAAATAATGGAAAAACACGATGGTTTATGTGAGACATATCTTGTTTTTCTTTCCTGTAATTTTTAAGAGTGAGATTCATATTATTGTAGGTATCCAGAAGTCTACTTTAATCACTTATGTCTTACATGTGCCCGTATTGGGATCAGTGAGTTATATTACTTTTAGACGGGTTGGATCATTGGTCGTAGGCCCATCGCTCTCTCGGTAGAGGGTTGGTTAGCGGATCCGTAATATTTTCTTTCGACTTAACATAGTTAAGAGAGATGATCCCATTTTTTATTAGTTTTCTAACGGTATTATATCTACGACGGATGTGCCTAGACTTTCCATTATAAACTGCATTCCTTGCTCTTCCAATTGCAGCTTGACTATCACAATGAATGGATATTGGAGGGACAAGTTTTTCCCAACAAGGAATATCTTCCAAAAACTCTCTCAGCCATTCAGCTTCCTCCCCAACCTTATCTAATTCAAGGAATTCAGCTTCCATGGTAGATCTTGCAATACATGTTTGTTTGGAAGATTTCTATGACACAACACCACTTACAAGGGTAAACACATATCCACTCGTTGATTTGGTGTCCTTGGAATTGGATATCCAATTTGCGCTGCATCAGTATATCCGTCAAGCACGACTGTATATTTTTGAAAGTGCAAACCATAGTCTTTGGTATACATCAAATATCCAAGCACCCTTATAAGCGCTTTCCAGTGTTCTCTACCGAGATTTATTGAGAACCGGCTTAACTTATTCACAGCTTGAGCCATATCGGGTCGTGTTCCATTCATGACATATGTTAAACATCCTATGACTCGAGGATAGTCATATGGTGAAACACTTTCTCTTCAGTTTTTATAGAGGTGAACACTGGAATAAAAAAAAGTTATCATGGGTTTGATATTATACTTCTTGAATCTCTCAAGCATTTTCTCAATGTAGTGTGATTGAGACAATATCAACCCTTCGGGTGCTCTAGTGATTTTAATTCCTAGAATTATATCCGCAACACCGAGATCCTTCATTTCGAATTTCCTAGCCAACATAATTTTGGTAGCTTTTATCAAATTGTTGTCACTACAAAAAATAAGCATATCATCTACGTATAGACAAACTATGAAGTGGTCCTTTTGATTACCTTTCAGATACACGCATTTGTCGGCCTCATTGATGTTAAATCCATTTGATAGCATTACACTATCAAATTTATCATGTCATTGTTTGGGGGCTTGCTTTAACCCATACAGAGATTTTACTAGGCGATAAACCTTTCTTTCTTGTCTAGGGACAATGAAACCTTCAGGTTGTAAATCTCTTCCTCTAAATCACCGTTTAAGAATGCAGTTTTTACATCCATTTGATGGATTTCCAAACTCATCAATGCAGCTATTGCTAATAGCTTTCGAATTGAAGTTATTCTAGTAACCGGTGAATAAACATCGAAGTAGTCAAATTCTCCCTTTTGGTTGTATCCTTTGGCAACCAATCGATCTTTATACTTCTCAATTGTTCCATCAGTTCTTCTTTTCTTTTTAAAGATCCATTTGCATCCTAGAGCTAGGTTTAGATCCAGGAGGCAAATCTACAACTTTCCAAACGTGATTAGATATGATGCAATCAATTTCACTCTTGATAGCCTCTTTCCATTATGCAGCGTCTGGTGAGGACATGGCTTCCTTATAAGTTTGAGGCTCATCGTCTAGAAGGTATACAACAAAATCGGTTCCAAAATCTTTTGATTTTCGAGCCCTTTTGTTGCGCCCCACTTCACATTCTTGCGTTATTTCGTTGTTATCTTTTATAGAATCAAAATGTCTCTTATGTGAGTTTGTTTCTTCGGCATGGGTTGGAATGAAAACATCCATGTCGGATGAAACAACTTCACAATCTCCCTTGAAAGGGAATACACTCAAAGAATGTAGCGTCTCTAGATTCTATTAAAGTATCAGCCACTATATCCAAGTTATGGGATTTGTGGTCAAGGAAACGATATGCATTACTATTTTGTGCATATCCAACAAAGACACAATCAATGGTCTTTAGTCCAAGTTTTGTCCTCTTGAGTTTGGGAATAACTACTTTAGCTAGACATCCCCACACCTTCAAGTAATTAAAACTTGTCTTGCTCCCTTTCCATAACTCATATGGAATTTTGAGAGTTTTCTTGTGGGGCATTCTATTTAGAATGTAGTTGGCAGCTAAAATAGCACCCCCCACAAGTCGTTTGGTGAACGAGAACTTACTAACATGGCATTAACCATGTCCTTTAAAGTCGTATTCTTCCTTTCGGCTACTCCATTTGATTGAGGCGTATAAGGAGCGGTTACTTTATGAATAATTCCACTTTCCAAACAAATTGATTCAAAGGGATATTCATACTCACCACCTCTATCACTCCTTAGTGCCTTAATCTTCTTACCAACACTAGTAGAAAAGTGGCTTACAGTGACACTTTGTTAGTGACACTTTCTGAAATACTACTACTAGTGACATAAAAGTGTCACTATTTTCTGACGCATATATATCAACATAACTTAGTGACACTCAAACATTGTTTTAGAGTATATTTTAACGCGCGTTACTATTTGGGCTGGGCTGCATAGCTTATACGGAGTATTTAATATACGGAGTAGTAATATATCAAGACTTAGACTTCTACCTTCTACACTAACATCTGCTGGCCTGTTTCCCTTTCTACAAACCCTAGCTAACTCAGACGACGCCGCTGATCTTCCAGACCACTTCAACGAGCAACACGAGCCCTAGCTACTCTCCATATGAGTGAAAGAAGCTGCGACTTTGGCGAGTGGCGCTCCATTGATGAATTGTGACTAAGGAGGCGGTGGAGAAGCGAGGTGCACGGCGAGCCAGGCGGAAGGTGATCGGGGCAGACAGAGAGCGGGGTGGGGAGGGGTGAACGATGGTCGATCAAGGCGGACATTGACCGAGGTGGACATCTGATAGTCTGATACCCGGCTGGGCGATGGGATGTTGGTCTCGGATAGCGTCTCCGCAAGTCAGGGGATGAGAGGCTTTAGTGTTGGCTTATTCATTTGCTGGCTGCTACTGCTACTAGTTCTGCATGCTCTTCAATTTTCAGTTCATGACTTCAAATTTGGGAGGTATTTACATGTACTTCACTTATTTATGGAGTATTAGTAAAGATTGACAATATTATAGCAATATTCTTTATTATTGATAAATAGAGTTGTGTCTTGTGCTTTGACAGCAGATGTAGTAGCTTATCTATTTTATGAATGGAGGGATTTAGTAATTATTCTCTGTTTTTAAGTTTGAGAAGAAGATCAGTTTCAGTTAGTTTTTTATTTCTTGCCTATAGATTTTCATTTTCTAATTGGGGTATCACTCTAATGATTTTTCATTTTTAGTTGTGTTGGTAATTTGCATTGCTTAGTGTCTAAATGTTACATCTAGACAAGAACCTTTAATGTATTTTGTGCTTTGATGGTAACTGGGAAGTTCCAACACCTGTAGAATGATATTAATAATAAATTATTGTTTGCTTCAGCCAACTGCATATACACTACTGAAGTAGTTTCTTTATGTCTTTATAAGGTCTTGCAATGAGAATATGGAACCAGTGAATGAGCCGTTGAAGTTTTGAAGTATTCAAATTATGTAATCTGTAAAAGACTTGACCTTATATTATTACTGGTATTGTTGACGCCTTTTTTGTTTTTGTTTTATGAAGGTGAGGTGTTTCTTTGATTCCTGACTTTCTTTTGTGTATATTTTCCACAATGTATAGCTTATTTGGATTTCAATGTCCAGAAAAACTATTTTGAGAACTACAAAAATAGTTTTTTTTTGCACTTTGTATTAATGATTTAATGTAATATTTGGTGGTCAGGTTCTGTATCAAACATTTTATTTTTTCCGCATTTGTTTGATTATGATATTGATGTTGATTGTATGCGTTTACTAATCGGTTTGGCAATAGAATCAATCGGACGTCTTGTACAATCCAATAGGGATGAACTGTTGTTGTTCTTATCGGGTTGTACGGCGGTTGTCTACGTGGCTCGGATGCGGTCCGAGGCGTGACAATTAAGTGGTATCAGAGCCATCGATTTCTAAACTATATAATTAACCTCTCAATATGGTTATCCTCAAAAAGTTTTGAATAAAACCATGAGCAACAGTTTTTGTACTTAAGGAACCGTTGGAAACCAAGTTATTGACCTCTTATTCTTAAGACGGTACCCTTAACAGTTTGTTGGCCATAATGTTGGACCAAGTGGTGTCTTTTGTAATACTCCGTCAATTGACATTGAAACGAGTCTAATGACTCATTCCTTATTTCTTTCAGAAATGGAGGGTGGACGCAGGATAACTAGGAGGAACCCGACAGGGCATGTGCCCGGGGCCACCGGGCATACCACTCGGGCGGAATCACGGACCTCTAGGGGTAGAGGCCGGGACCAAAGCCGAGGAGGAGGCCGAGGCAGGGGTCGTGGGCGTTCTACCACGCCGACGACAAGTAGCACACGCGTCGGTTCCGTGCACCCGTCATGGGCCACCGAACCGGACGACTTCACCTATGCTCCAAGCACGGAGCAAGAGGAGACCCCGTACAACGGGGAGGACTTTGAGGAAGAAGATGAGGATGATGATCCTCATTATGACCGTATGAGTGAGGTACTAGAGTGGTACCTCGAGAATAAAGCAAGGAGAGAGCAGCGGCGCCAAGCTAGGCAAACCATGGGGCAGGGAAGCCGAGGTGCTTCTAGTGCTCCATCTGGAGCATTTGGGGGAGACACGATGGTGCGTATCTCCAAGTATCTCAAGGAGGCCAGGGCCTTGGGGTGCAAATCATTTGATGGCAAGGGCGACATATCTGAGGCCGCCGACTGGATTAAGAAGCTGAATGATGCTTCTAGGGATATGCAAATTGGACTCGACGTGAAGTTGAGGGTTGCCACCAGGCTACTAGAAGGGGTATTTGCTGTATGGTGGGAAGGCGTGGAAGGAAAGTTCCACGGTGAGGCCACTTGGGAGAAGTTCGAAGTGGAGTTCTATAATCAGTACTACTCAACTTTTGAAGTCAATCTCAAAAGAAGAGAGTACACAAACCTGAAACAGAAGGATGGTTGCTCGGTGAGGCAATTGGAACAAAGGTTCCGTGACTTGGCCCGATTCATCCCAGAATACTCTTTGGATGAAAATCGTATGGCCAATCATTTTTGGGATGCTCTACAGTTGGACATCCGTGACCGGGCTACTTACCATCACAACATGACATTTAGCCAGATTGTCGATCAGGGGCTCCTTGGGGAAGCCCAATGGAACGAGAGGAAGTTGAGGGACGCCGAGGAGGCGAAGAAGAGAAGATGGGGAAACTCGGGACCCCAAGACCACTCCCGGAAGCATCATGCTGGGGGTGGCAATTCATTCAGGGCGCCGGCACCACCGGTGAAAAGGAACAAAGGTTCAGGAGGGCAAGGGACCAAACCGGGGGGTGTGGGACCACCCAGGTGCTCAAACTGCGGTAAGAACCATGGGGGAAGGTGCAATGAACCACCCCGGTGCTTCAAATGCGGTAGCACGAGCCACCTCAAATCCTCTTGTCCAATGCTGAACGGGGGAGGACCATCGGGAGCCATGGGAGGACCTACGACTAGTAGGGGACGTGCGGGACCGTCTCAGGCCGGCACGGGGAGGAGCGGACCCACGGCTAGCAACGCCGCATCCGTTAACCAAGGGAGGACCCAAGCACGAGTGTATGCAATGACCGAGGCTGATGCTCGGGCCAACCCGGACTCCATTGCAGGTAATCTCTTGATTTCACACGTATTTGATTATGTAATTGGTTGAAAAATCTTCAAAAATATGAAGGACCCGATCGGGTGCCCCTATAGACCCGACCGGGTATAAGCCATGCTTCGAGTTTGAAGTATGCACCCGTTCGGGCAGCCAAGGCAGAATGCTTTATTTTTGACATTTCGAGCAATACCCGATCGGGTATGGCTATATACTCGATCGGGTATGTGTAGATTTTGAGCTTCGAAGTGTGTACTCGATCGAGCGTCGGAGACAGGGAGCTTTTATTTGTGGATTTTGAGTGATACCCGACCGGGTATAGGTATATACCCGACCGGGTATTGACATTTTGCCCGAATTCGAGGCTGGTACTCGACCGAGCAAGGAAAACAGGGGGGTTTCTCCTTAAGGACTCGAGTGATACCCGACCGGGTAGAGGACCCTACCCGACCGGGTATAGGGTAATTCTAGGCTGAAATTTTTCCGTCCGGTCCTTTTCAGTCGGGATGTCGAATAGGGTGTCTTACATGACTTATATATGTAGGAACACTAAAGATCAACGATAGGGATGCGAGAATTCTCATCGATACCGGGGCACAACGTTCATTTGTGAGTGAAGCGTTTGCTAAGGGATTGAACATGCCTGTGGTAGCAATGATACAACCCTTGCTGGTCTCTACGCCATTGGGAGATGATGTAGAGCGGAAACACTACTATCCCTCGTGTAATGTAGGGATAGGGGGGCATTGTCTAACGGGTGACTTTGTGCCGTTAGATATGCTCGAGTTTGATGCTATACTTGGCATGGATTGGCTCGAAAAACACCATGCGAAGGTAGATTGCTACACCAAGGTGTTAGAACTAAAGGATGGAGAAGGGAACACCCTATGCTTCGAGGGAGATAGAGGGAAATTCAACCCTTGTATCATATCGGCCATAAGAGCAAGGCGTATGATGAGGAAAGGGTGTCAAGCATACTTGGCCTATGTCATAGGCAAGGAGGGCAAGGAAAAGAGTCTCACTGAGGTGAGAGTGGTGAGTGAGTACCCAGAAGTTTTCCCTGAGGAACTCCCGGGACTCCCCCCAGATCGAGAAATCGAGTTCACCATTGAAGTAGAACCCGGTACAAAACCCATCTCGATTCCTCCATATCGGATGGCACCGGCTGAACTTCAAGAGTTGAAGGTGCAATTGGAAGAACTGCTGGACAGCGGATTCATCAGGCCGAGTCATTCACCATGGGGAGCACCGGTACTATTTGTAAAGAAGAAGGATGGTACACTCAGAATGTGTATCGACTACCGTCAGTTGAACAAGGTCACGATAAAGAACAAATATCCTTTGCCAAGGATCGATGACTTGTTTGATCAACTACGGGGGGCAACGGTGTTCTCTAAGATTAACTTGAGGTCAGGCTACCATCAACTGAAGATCAAGGAGAGTGACATACCCAAAAGTGCATTCCGTACAAGGTATGGTCACTATGAGTTTCTAGTAATGTCGTTTGGGCTTACGAACGCCCCCGCGGCATTCATGGACCTCATGAACCGAGTATTTCACCAATACTTAGACCAGTTCGTCATAGTATTCATTGATGACATTTTGATATACTCCATGAATGAAGAGGAACACGAAAAACATCTAAGGCTTGTGCTTGAAACACTGCGGGAGAAGCAACTCTTTGCCAAATTCTCTAAATGTGAATTTTGGCTTGGGGAGATCGGTTTTCTCGGGCATGTGGTATCGGGCTCGGGCATTTCAGTTGATAACTCAAAGATTGAGGCGGTCACTAATTGGGAGAGGCCCAAGAACGTGAAGGAGATAAGGAGTTTCCTCGGTTTAGCGGGGTATTACCGCAAATTCGTGGAAAAATTCTCGGTGATAGCATCTCCACTCACGAAGCTCACTAAAAAGGGGACTAAGTTTGTGTGGGATGACAAGTGTGAGAAGGGGTTTCTTGAGCTAAAGAAACGTTTGACCGAAGCACCAGTGCTTGCCTTGCCCGTGCAAGGGTTAGGGTATGACATCTACAACGATGCTAGCATTCAGGGACTGGGATGTGTACTAATGCAATCGGGGAAGGTAATTGCTTATGCTTCTCGGCAGTTGAGGAAGCATGAAGTAAACTACCCCACACATGATCTGGAGCTAGGTGCTGTGGCATTTGCATTGAAGATTTGGAGGCACTACCTCTACGGGGAGTTGTGTCACATTTACACCGACCACAAGAGCTTGAAGTATGTGTTCACTCAGAAAGAGTTGAACATGAGACAGAGGAGATGGATGGAGTTGATTAAGGATTACAACGTGATCATTGACTATCATCCAGGCAAGGCTAATGTTGTAGCTGATGCACTGAGCAGGAAGAGCTCATCATCAGGGGTTTTACTCACATGCTTACGGGCACTGAGGGCACGCGTGGAGGTATCCACGGATGGGGCGCTATTGGCCAGATTTGAGGTGAGACCCACCTTATTAGATGAAATCAGAACATGTCAAGGCAATGACGAGGAATTTCAGAAAATCCGGGAAAGGATGCTTGTGGGGCCCGTTGAGGGTTTCCGTGAGAGAGAAGATGGACTTCTACTATTCAAGGAACGAGTGTGTGTACCATCGGATGAGGAGCTCCGAAAATCTATCCTTGAGGAGGCTCACTCATCTGCGTATGCCATGCACCCGGGCGGTACAAAGATGTACCGGGATTTGAAGGAAAGCTACTGGTGGTCGGGGATGAAGAGAGAAATTGCAGAATACGTGAGCCGTTGCCTTACTTGTCAACAGGTTAAGGCAGAGCACCAACACCCGACAGGGTTACTACAACCACTTACCATTCCAGAATGGAAGTGGGAGCATGTTACCATGGACTTCGTGGTGGGTCTACCACGGACGGTTAGGAACTACGACGCAGTATGGGTGGTAGTCGATAGGCTGACCAAGAGCGCTCATTTCCTACCTATCAACACTACCTATACGCTCGAGCGGTTGGCCAAATTGTACACAGATGAGATTGTGAGACTGCATGGGGTCCTGGTTACTATAGTATCGGATAGAGACCCACGGTTCACATCACGGTTTTGGCCTAAGTTCCAGGAATCCATGGGTACGAAATTGAGGTTTAGCACTGCGTTTCATCCTCAAACGGATGGGCAATCTGAACGGGTGATTCAAATCTTGGAGGACATGTTAAGGGCATGTGCCTTGGAGTTCCAGGGGAGCTGGGACAATCAGTTGGCTTTGGTGGAATTCGCCTATAACAACAGTTATCAGGCAAGTATAGGCATGCCTCCATACGAAGCATTGTATGGGAGGAAATGCCGGACACCATTGTGTTGGAACGAGGTCGGCGAGGCTAAGTTCGAGGGCACCGAGTTAGTCGAGATCACTAAGGAGAAGATAAAAGTCATACAGGATAGGCTCAAGGCTGCCCAAGACCGGCAGAAGAGCTATGCTGATAAACGTCGGAGGACGTTGGAGTTTGAGGTTGGTGACGAGGTATTTCTGAGGGTATCACCTTGGAAAGGGATCATCAGGTTCCTCAGTCGGGGTAAGCTTAACCCATGTTACATAGGTCCGTTCAAAATCCTTGAAAGGATTGGGGTTGTAGCTTTCCGACTTCAGTTGACTCCAGAGTTAGAAAAGATTCATAACGTATTTCATGTTTCTATGCTCAAGAAGTATGTGCGGGACCCGTCACATATTCTTGAGAAACCACCGGTGGAAATCCGAGAAGACCTACACTATACGGTGCAGCCGGTGAAAATCATGGACCGACAGGTAAAGAAGCTAAGGAGCAAAGAGATGCCGATGGTAAAAGTACTTTGGAAGAGTGATCGTGTCGAGGAGCAAACTTGGGAAGTGGAGACCCTAATGAGGGAACAATATCCATTTCTGTTTGACTAGACGCGTGGATTTCGGGGACGAAATCCCAAATAAGGGGGGTAGAACTTGTAACACCGCCCCCGAGTATTTGTACTGTACCAAATTATGTATTGAACCTCGAGAAATGTATAAAAGCATTTTTACGTGATTGTAAATTTTTATCATTTCTATTACGTGAATAGTAAAATCCACGTGGGGCCCACACCGGATGTGGGGCCGCCCAATATTATCGGGACCACATATTATATTAATCTTGGACTAGATAATATGTATATGGTGGTGGATATCCTAATTGGGCCATGACAATGGCACAAGGTTGACCGGTTGGTCAAACGGGCCAAATTATCGGTATCGGCAATTTATCAGATAACAGACCAAAAAGGGATTCCGAGAACCTATAAATTAAAGTTGAGGATTTCATAATGATTCTAAGGCCCAATAAGGATTGGGAACGAGTGTTATATTTTATTTGACCCGATAAAATAAAATATACTTAAAACAATCCGGAAAATACAACTTTCGGGACCGGTTGTACACTCGGGTACACAAAGGGTTGACCTCCCACATGAGTGGGGGCCAACCCACGTCCTTGGTATGGAAAACATCAAGGGGAGCCGCATGAAAGGCATGGCAATGGGAGGCTGATTGGTAAGGAGACCAATCAAACCAATTCAACCAAGGGCCCCTCCTCACATTATTTTGGGCTATTGAGACAAAAGTGAGGGGTTCCCTCCACCCACCTCCAATCAGTTCGTCCATCCCACAATAGAGGTGAGAGAAGCTCTGCAATACTCCATTCTTTGCAGCCATTTACGAACTTGAGCTAAGGGGGAAGAAGGAGGGGAAAAGAGAAGAGGAAAAGTTGGTTTTGGAGAGGAAAACTGGTGTTTAGCAAGATAAGGACTCCATTAATCCCATTTCTTGTTCTTCAATACTCTTTTATGATTATTCAATCATATTTCACACCCTAGTAATGTTCTACACGTTGGGATGTGTAGAAAGAGGGGTTGGAAGGTAGTTCTAAGTCCAAGAACGGACTTAGAAGCCAAAGTGACCGGTTCGCCGGAAAATAACCCTTTTGAGGTTATTTGTATTACTATGGGTTTTATGATGATAAAACCTTGTAAGTAACTTGTCTAAGGTATTCAAGGAACTTTCACGGAGTTGAAAAGGTCGCCGGAGTTGTCGCCGGAGTTCGTTGAAGTTCGCCGGAGTTTCGTCGGAGCTAAATCGGGAAGGCTAGAACTTCATAAGCTTCATTAAGGTGAGAAGACGGCTTTATGCTTTATAACTTTTGCGTGAGGCATGAGATTACCTAAAGTAATCAAGGATATGTTTTGTGGAATGATTAAAGATAATCAAGTATTTGCTTATGCCATGATTTTGCATAAAACTTAGTTGAAAAGCATGTTATGTAGGTTTGATGATTAAAAATGTTATAACATATTTTGTGTGATGATCCAGGGATCCAAAATGGTATTTTTGGATCAAGGACATCAAGAAGTATATGTGTATAAAATTTCAAGTTAATCGGACTCCGTTTGGGGGGTCAAAAGGGGCGTTGACCGCCAAGTCAACTGCCATACCCGACCGGGTATTGACACATACCCGACCGGGTATTTGCTGAAAAATTGCCCAGGGGGCTACTGTCTCCTATACCCGATCGAGTATAGGTAGATACTCGATCGAGTATACATGGAAAATTAGCTTTGGGGGCTACCGCCTCCTGTACTCGACCGAGTATGGGTAGGTACTCGATCGAGTATTGGTTTATGCTCAAAACGGGCAGTTTTGAGCGGGTTAATGTGGATCGTTCGGGTGGGACCCGCCCACGTTGGATCCTAAGGATTGTTATATGACTATAGGGCTAGACATTGTCCATAGTTAAAGGAATGAAAGGTTAGCCATATCCAGGTTAGGGTTTGGTGAGGATTTAGTTTGGGGTTGAGTATCCCCGGGACTATAAATGATCCTGAAACTCGGTTGGGGTTGAGCATCCCCGGGACATTAAATGATTCTGAAACTCGGTTGGGGTTGAGCATCCCCGGGACTATACATGATCCTGAAACTCGGTTGGGGTTGAGCATCCCCGGGACTACAAATGATCCTGAAACTCGGTTGGGGTTGAGCATCCCCGGAACATTTAATGATCCTGAAACTCGGTTGGGGTTGAGTATCCCCGGGATGCTAAGTGCTCCCAAAACTCGGTAGGATATTATGAATGTAGAATGTAGCTGGTGAGCTAGGCATTCGGGAAAAGGGTGAGAAAGGTCAGGTAAGAACTTTATCTCTAAAAGACTCTTTGAATGAAATGACCTACGGGTCGAGTATTTTACATATATATATACAGTATGTATCATCGGATGAATGAGTCACATATATATATATATATATATATGTATCACCCTATTTTTGGGTCTCGTGTCTGAAACATTAGTTATTCTTCATATAGCCTGCTTGTCACTAGTACTTCTATGGAGTACTGACCCCTCCGGGGGCCCTCACATTTTTCAGGTTGAGGCTAGAGTCCTACTACCTGCACCTTTGCCTAGGGTGATTGATCGAGAAGGAAGACGTGGTTCGTGCTTCCATTCTTATTTCAAATGTATAAACCGCTCATGGATTTTTGAACAATATTTTCATTAAAACAGTTGGGGGCCTGCGTGCCCGTGTTTGCCATGTGTGGCTAAGTATCAAACATTTTATTTTTCCGCATTTGTTTGATTATGATATTGATGTTGATTGTATGCGTTTACTAATCGGTTTGGCAATAGAATCAATCGGACGCCTTGTACAATCCAATAGGGATGAACTGTTGTTGTTCTTATCGGGTTGTACGGCGGTTGTCTACGTGGCTCGGATGCGGTCCGGGGCGTGACATTGTTCACATTCAAATGTCATATGTAATTGTTGATCTTCCATCTGATGTTCTAAATTGACAATTCAGCCATACAAGAAGCAATAGTTTCTAGGCTAGAGATCTTATAGTAAGAAAGGTTCTTATCACATGTAACATTAGAGTCTAGAATAGAGATCTTATAGTAAGAAAGGTTCTGATCACACGCACATGTAATACATTAGATTTTCTCCTGCCGATGTACCCTAAAGTAAGAAATTATCTGTTAATGCAGTTCTTTATTTTTCTAGTTGATTTTCCATCTCTTATTTCTCTATTCGGTAGTGTGTTAGCATTATCGATATGTAATTCTGGTCAAGAACCTTTTTGCTGTAGTTAAGCATGGGTACTTTTACCAAAAAAGTCGGTCGGTCTTAAACATGATAATGAAAGATCAGACTGTCTTCTAGGGTTTTACCTCTTATTAACGGTATGTGATGCTGAGAATAACTGAATCAACGTAATATAATATATGATCACTGACATGATGTACTGAACTTTCTCTTTCCTTTTAGTTATGAACTAGGGAAACCATATCTCCATGCGGCGATGGCACAAAAGAAAAGGCTGAGGTTTTGGAGAACTGTTTACAGCAAATGAAAGCTTGCTTTATAGATGTAAGTCCATGCTCAATTTGTTATCGACATTCTTCCTCTAGTATTTCGTTAAGATGATCATTTTGATATTTTGATAGTAATATATATGGGAACAATTTCCTTTAATGAGGGGATAATGTATGAATATATCAAAACTTTTTTTATTTGGTTGAAGTAGGCTGCTAGTTTCTTGTCCTCTTAAATTGTAAAATCACAATAGATTATATATGTATACAAATAGCGTACATAGTATACACTGAAGCTAATCATTTTTAAAGTTGCAAACTTGCAATGCTATATCCATTTTCTGTATGCCAATGATCAATATTTTCGGTTCTGCTTCACATTGTGAACATGCTTTAATTTTATGGTTATCATTAATTACACGGTAGCAATTTATAATTTATATGCAGAAAGAGTCTCTATCCACCGCACTCAACATCCATGCACAAGTGTCCAGACATTTTCTTTTAGAGTTGGTTTTATCCCAATTACTCTGATCACCAAAAATATGATTTCAAACCATGTGTGCCTAGTAACTTGAAGTCTTTATTGTATAAAAAAAGACAGACATGAAGATGATGATATGGATGGAAGGGAATGAAATGAAGAATAACGGTATCACGTGCTAATTCTCCAAGAGTGAAGACATTCAAAGGCATGTTCACTTGGGAAGGGTATCTTTGGTGCATTATGTATGTAGAATGTAGATGCATTTCAATGATGCTTGGTAGTAGTTTTTTTGCCGATTTCAATAGTCGTTTTTTGCAAGAATTGTATGCCGGTTTTTTTGCGGGAATATTGCTAGAATTTTGCTAAATGTTACTGTATATTATATGTTAAATGATGTGTTTTGGATATCCATTAATTTTTGGATGTTATAATATTTATGAATGAAGTAAACACTAAATTAGAATTCTACTAAAGCTACCATGGGCATATTATCTAGGCCTATATAGGCCCAATAAACAAAACCAACGAAGTGACATTAAGGTGTCATAAAAATCTATGATGCTGAAGTGTCATTAAATTTTGTGATGGATTAGCGTCACAATGTGTTCTTGATGCATAAATGTCGCTATTTTAGACGATAAATTAGTGTCATTATTTGCTGACACAAAACCATCCTCGCATCAAGGACACTATATTTAGTAGTGTCGCTAGCCACCACTTTCCCTGACGCTTTTTTAGTGTCGCAGAAAGTTTCAGCAACACTAAAATAGTGTCACTATAAGCCCTTTTTCTACTAGTGCAAGTTGATTTTCAACTTCGGCTTTATAATGCTTAAAAGCATTAATCGCTTCATCTTTACTTCTTAGCAAATACAGATAGCAATATCTAGTGCTATCATCGATGAAGGTGATGAAATACCTTTTCCCACCTCTAGTTTCTTTATACTTAAGATCACATAGATCCGTGTGTATGAGGTCTAGCGGTTATGTTTCTCTTGTGACAGTTTGAAAGGGTTTTCTAATCATTTTGGCTTCCACACAAACTTCACACTTATGGTTAGAATCAATTTGACGCTTAGGCAATAAAGCTAAATGCATAAGTCGACGCAAAGTATCACAATTAGCATGTCCTAATCTAGCATGCCAAACAGAAGAAGACTCAATCAAGTAAGAAGAACCCACTTTATTATTATCAACAAGTTTGGGTACAACGGTAGGTACATTTATTTTGAAGAGACCATCATTGAGACAGCCCTTCCCTGCAAACACATCATTTTTAGTAAGTACAAATTTATCAGCCACGAAGACTAGCTTAAAGCCATTTTTGCTAAGAAGGGAGCCCGAAACCAGATTCTTGCGTATGTGAGGGACATGTAACACATCGTTCAAAGTTAGAGTTTTCCGACTTGTCATTTTGAGGACAACTTTGCCACGACCTTCCGCTTTAGATGTAGAAGAGTTATCCATAAAGAGTTGTTCCTCGTTACCAACAGGTTGATAATCAGTGAACATCCACTTGTTAGCACAAATATGTCAGGTAGCTCCAGTGTCAATGCACCATTCTTTAGTGTTACCCACTAAATTGCATTGAGATATAACGGCACATAGGTTCATTTCACTCGTGTCATCGAAGAGGCCGTCCACAATATTGACTTGACCGGTCTTCTTTTTCTTAGGAGCACGACATTCCTTAGCACGGTGACCGGGCTTGCCACAGTTATAGCACTTTCCTTTGAACTTCTTTGACAAAGGATTCCCTCCATTTGTTCCTTCGTCACTGTGCTTTCTCTTCTTCCTTCTTGGATCCCGCTTCCACCATGTTCGCTTTAGCTTCCATGGAATTTGATCGTCCAACCTTATGCTCGGATTTTCGGTTATCCTACTCTATCCTTAAACGGACAATGAGCTCCTCTAGGGACATTTCCTTGCGCTTATGCTTCAAGTAATTCTTGAAGTCTTTCCATTTGGGAGGTAATTTTTCAATTACCACATCCACTTGGAAGGACTCGTTAAGGGACATACCCTCAGCGTGAATTTCATGAAGAATAAGTTGAAATTCTTCAACTTGAGAAACAACCGATTTGTGATCAACCATTTTAAAGTCCAAAAAATGCTCGACAATAAATTTCTTTTTGCCAACATCCTCGGACTTGTTTTTTTCTCAAGTGATTCCCACATTTCTTTAGTCGTCTTTATATCGACATACACGAAGTATAAGGAGTCATCTAGTCCGTTTAGGAGATAATTTCTACACAAAAAATCTGAATACTTCCAAACATCCACAGCGGCTACTTTTTTCTTATCAGTCTCGCCTTCCTCTAGAAGAGGTTGGCTTTCGGAGAGAACTTAGCCAAATTCAAGGTCGTTAAATAAAACAACATTTTTTGTTGCCACCGTTTGAAATTATGGCCGTTGAATTTGCTAGGTTTCTCCCCATGAGAAGAACTGATCGGGACACTAGTGAGCGGAGATAGTTTTTGGAATAATAATGTTTGATTCATCTCCCATTCTGTTTACACAAAACAGATGGTTTAAAAAAATTATGACATGAATATATACACAAAGTATATAAAGATACACGATTAATGTACGTAATTACTAAAATTTATAAAACGACAATGACAAGAGATTACAATCAAATGATATAAACTTGCTCCTCACAGAAGAGGAGTGACTTTCTCGTTACCGCGGCCGCACCGAAAAGAAGAAGAGTACGTTCGACATCCGTAAGGTTCGATGCTACAATTGTCAAGAGTATGGGCATTTCTCCAAGAATTGCACAGCTCCAAGGAAGGAAAGTTGAGAAGAAAAAATAATAATAATATGACGCCTAAATCATGAAGCGTAATATGCAATAACTAAGTGAAACGATTAAATGTGACCGTTTTTATTTAATGCACATGAAACGATGCAATTAAACCAAGTGAAAACACATTTCATGCAAACATTTCAAAAACGTTTAATGTAAATATACACATTAAACATTCAACCAAATATAAGGCAGAGGCTGCAGACGAACATGCATTAGACTCAATATCTAAGAATTAAAGACAAAATAACTGAAGCATACTTAAACAAATTAAGGACATGTAGAAAAATTAAAGTGGCGTGACATTTAAATAGTGACTATTAGGAAAATGGACAATAATTGCAGAGGAGAAGGACATGTAGGCATGTAGCCGAAGACAGGGGCGGATCCAGGATCGAGAGATGGGGTGGGCTAAGCAGTAGTAATTTTTTTTACTATACATACCAAATTTAGCCCAGGGTTGTTATCGAACAAAGATTTTTTTGAATTATATACTCGAGTTCGAGCTTGATTTCGAATCTAATTTAATGAATTGAGTTTAACAAGTTTCGAAATCGAACACGGAGTGGGTTTTGAGTTTGAATAATTATTCAAGCCGAGATCGAACATAGTGATGTTTCGATCCGAACACGAGCCTATCGTTCACATATAAATTATACTATTGTACATATCATAAAATTTAAACGATTTAGTGCAATTTTTATAAATTTATTAATGATTAATAAAAATTTGAATACTTATTGAATAATTTGAACATGAATCTAGTAACGAGAATAGTCTAAACTTCTACATTCGAGCATGTCTATTGAGCATTGAAATCCAAATTTGAGATAGTTTGGATTTCAGGGACTACAACATGTGGAGGATCCTCATTGACTAGATCTTACATTGTTGTAGGTATAGGTTCAGAACTCCCTTCACCAGTTTGACGATTCACTTTCGAAAAGAATGATGAAATCAACTTCTTTCCCTTCTTGGCAACATGTTCATTATCCATTCTAAAAAACATTTTTAATATTGGTATATATTAAAATACTTATATATAAAAAATAAAACTATTTAATTATGTACTGAAAAATTCAATTAATAATCAAAACGATTGTATGATTCCCTAGCCCTAAAACTCTAAAATGCTAAAAATAATACTTCCTCCGTCCCAAATTGTTTTGCAAAGTCAACATTTTTTGGTCAACCAATAAAAAAATCAATGCTCCCTATCGATAATTAATTCAATTTTTAATAATTAAAATTTATATATTCAGAAACTACATTAAAATATCTTCAAAGTTGTAAACTCCAAATTATAATATAATTAAAAATTGACATCCTAATTAAGCAAATAAAATGAAACTTTTTGACCAAGAAAAGTCAAAATTGCAAATCAATTTGGGACGGAGGTAGTAATAATTAATACATTAATAGTTTAATACACAATCGGTTAATCACAGTTTACAAATTCATGGCAGAAGTTCATAACTTCACTGATTCACAAATTATTTGTGGGGTGGGCTGACAAATAATTTAGGCTGGACTGAGATTTGAAAATGTACCAATACTATTAAAAAAAAAATTGGACTGGGCTGAAGCCCACCCCTGGCCTAGCATACATCCGCCCCTGGCCGAACAATGATAAAATACGAAGAACCGCAAACGACGATTGGAACGGAGAAAATATGCACGCAGAACAGATTAAAAACTAAACGAAAACGTCTTAAGATTGTTATATGTATGTACAATATTCTGCATGTAAATGAAATAACGAATAAATAATTAGGGAAAAACATAAGATTACTTGTAACCGAATCCAACTTAAGCGTTGTTTCCTTAAGGCGTTTTTGCCTGACACACGTAGCAATCGTCTCCCAGGATAGAACGGTTCTTCGCTCCCAACGGGATTTCGGCGAACTCAAAGATGCAACAAAGGAAGATATAATATGAAGGACTGCGTGATGATTTTCGGATTGATTGAAAATGCTGGCTGTCATGGGTATATATAGAGTTCTGGCCAGGAGACTCTACACCCAAAAGACACATTTATAAAGAAAGGTTGTGACCCTCCTTCTAAAAACAATGGATGTGTCTGCTAATGCCAAACATTATCCAAAATTGAGAGCGACTAATAGAATTATCTTTAAGCCATATACTCGGGCAGACGGTTTAAGACTCTAACCCGAAACCCGACCTGAACCAACTGACTGACAACGACGGTGTGTGCGTGTTAAATATAATTTCACGCTTATCTTTCGTGGAACAATTTCTCATTCATTTCAAAATAGGTTTTTTCACAAATAATATTAGTAATATTAATTTGTAAAACCATTTTTTCCGAATAGATCCATTATTGTGCAGTTGCTATACCGTGGGAGCATCCCACGGTGAGGATGCTGCTCCCATATGTAAATCACGCGTACTGTTCACGCGTGAACAATGATTTTTTTTCATTGTCCCAGTAGCATAATGATGTAACGCGCGTGTAAAGAAATGTAACTCACGCTATTAAGAAATGTAACTGCAAGCAAGTCGAAATGTATCATATCTAATACATAATATATGAAACAAAACATTGATTTCAATGTAAAAAATGGAAAAAGGTCTAATTGCTCAATTAGTGAATATGTTTTGTTAAATGATGAATCCTTAAAAGAAACAAAACTCCAGCAAATTGTTCATTTACAAGCTGCCCCAAAAGGAAAAAATCAGATGAGTTTTTCTTTAATTTCCTTGAGCCGCAATGAGGATCATTCGTTTTCATTTCTGAAAAAAAAAACAGCCGCACTAGCTAGTTCGTATTTCCTCACTTCACTTAGCCGCATCAGCACTCAAGAAGACCAGTAGCAGTTTTTGTTGTTCTATTCATTAATTAGCAGCCGCAGGGAACAAGAATGGAGAGCAGGGAATGCATAAACTTTACTTTTCTTCAGTTTCTTTCAATTCATATTAGTTTCTAAGCAAGAATTAAAAGTTTACTTATCAACTAGAGCATTAGTTACGTTCTTGAATTTGGATTGAATTTTGAAACCTTATAATGGTGAAATGAGTGATTCACTATTTTGTTTCAATAACATGAGTTTATTTTGTGATGTAACTCACGTTATTACAAATGTAACTCATGTTGATGAAAAATGTATATTACGTGTATGCAAAATGTAACTTGATGAGACAAATCCAAATGTATTTCGCGCATGAGATGATGTAACTTGCGCACAAGAAGATGTAAATCACACATAAGAAGATGTAATTCTGTAAATATCAAATGTAACTCTAGAAACTTTTTATAAACATAACTTACACATGGAAATTTAAACCACACACTGCATGAAAATGTAATCTCATGTTCTATCAAATTTAAATTGAAATAAACAAACTTAATATTTTAAAAACACTAAAAACATATAAAAGAGATGAGAAATATATTATAGAAAAAAGTGTATGAATATGAAAAATATATTACAAAAAAAGTTATAAATATAAAAAAATATTATAGAAAAAGTAAAAAAGTGTATAATTATGAAATACAATATACTTATTTTATGTGATTTAATAAAATTTTGTAACAAATTGGTAAAGAAAAAAAGTTAATTAATTCAGTTGTAATTTAATCTGTCAAAATGTAATTAGTTAATTACATTTGGACATGTTAAGGCAAGTTTAAATGTAACATGCACATATGAAAATGTAACTTGCACATGAGAATATGTAACTCACTTATAAGTAGACGTAACTCATGCATAAGAAGATGTATGTAACTTGCGCACAAAAAGATGCAACTCCATATATAATCAAATGTAATTCCATGAATCGAAATAAATAAATCCAGTATCTCAAAAACTTATAAAAAATATATAAAAGTGATAAAATATACTACTATATTTATAGAAAAAATGTATGAATATAAAAATGTATTACAAAAAATGTGTATGAATATAAAAATGTACAAAAATAAAAGTAGTGCATGAATATGAAATGTAATATAATTATTTATTTAAACTAACATTTTTTTGTTATGAATTGATTAAAAGAAAATAGACTGATTTATAATTTAAGTTGAAGATAAAGAAAAGTAAAATTACAATTAAATTTTTTATATTATAATTGATGGAGTATATGGCCCGGGAACCCCCGGCCCACAGACTCCTACTGCTCCATCAAAGGACCAACAGGCCCAACAGGCCCAAATCACAGCGCCCAGAGTACCAAGCAGTCCGCACAACGCACAGGGGTGCCTTCGGCCCCCTGGCCGAAGGCTCCAAATTATCACAGAGCGGGTTTCTCAAGCAAATTAGGAAACTGGGAGAAAACGGCGAAAACAGTAGCCCTCGGCACTGTGAGCCCTCGGCACCAGGGTGCCATCGGGTGGGAGAGCCCTCGGTTACTGCTCTATAGCCGAAGGCATCTCACTCGACAAGATATCTGCCTCACATGCGTACAGATCACCGTACCCCGCACAGACGTCCCATCCAACAGCCGCATTAAATGCGGCCACATGCGGCTGCCAGCGCCAACCAGTTGAGGTGACCCCTCGGCCAATAAGCGCTTGACACGTGTCCCTGCCCGGCATTTATTGCTACTATAAATAGCACCCCTTTTCCCCATTTGTAACCAAGTGATAACACACTGAAAACACTCCGCATTTATAATACATTCTCTCTCTCTACTTTTATTTACTTGCTCTGACTTCTCTCTAAATTACTCCCCGTAATAACCCTTCGGATATATACCCCCGGGTAGACTATCCATCATCCTGATGGAGTATATGGCCCGGGAACCCCCGGCCCACAGACTCCTACTGCTCCATCAAAGGCCTAACAGGCCCAACAGGCCCAAATCACAGCGCCCAGAGTACCAAGCAGTCCGCACAACGCACAGGGGTGCCTTCGGCCCCCTGGCCGAAGGCTCCAAATTATCACAGAGCGGGTTTCTCAAGCAAATTAGGAAACTGGGAGAAAACGGCGAAAACAGTAGCCCTCGGCACTGTGAGCCCTCGGCACCAGGGTGCCATCGGGTGGGAGAGCCCTCGGTTACTGCTCTATAGCCGAAGGCATCTCACTCGACAAGATATCTGCCTCACATGCGTACAGATCACCGTACCCCGCACAGACGTCCCATCCAACAGCCGCATTAAATGCGGCCACATGCGGCTGCCAGCGCCAACCAGTTGAGGTGACCCCTCGGCCAATAAGCGCTTGACATGTGTCCCTGCCCGGCATTTATTGCTACTATAAATAGCACCCCTTTTCCCCATTTGTAACCAAGTGATAACACGCTGAAAACACTCCGCATTTATAATACATTCTCTCTCTCTACTTTTATTTACTTGCTCTGACTTCTCTCTAAATTACTCCCCGTAATAACCCTTCGGATATATACCCCCGGGTAGACTATCCATCATTTGGTGCTCTCGTTGAGAGGTTGAACAATCGAGTAAGAAACCCTCCCCCTCGACCAAACACAAAACACTAACCCTCTATCAAAATGGTGAGGACAACACGTGCCAACTCAAAGAACGTAGAAGACAAGAACCTGTCCCTCGGCGACGTCAACGCCCCCGAAGCCTCTCACAGGGCTCCCGAGGGCGGTGTCATCGCTGGGCTGGAACAGGCGGCTGTCGACCTACGCCTTCAGATCCAACAGAATGCCCCCGATGCCCGCCTCGGCATCGAGGCCAAGAAGAAAAACCGGAGCGATGACCAAGTCAGCCCTCCGGTTCTCACCATCGACGTGCAATCGGCGCTCTCCGCCTTCATCCAGACGCTCACCCAGAACCCGGGTGCCTTCGGCACCCTGGCTCTAGCTCACCCTCAGATCGGGGAAAATATCATACTTCCCCCTCTGCCACACCCCTCCGGAAATCCCACCCCTCGGGTGAGAAATGATGAAGGGGTGGTGGCCCAAGATACGTCCTCCCAGAAAGTTCAATCCCGGGACCGCCATAATGACAACAGGGAAAGGCCCCGTACTTCCGCCCTCAACCGGCTCGGAGGAGGGCCAGACCGCCGAGGGGTCCAAGACCGCCTCGGGGGGAAAGCACTCCAAAGGCCCCGGGAAAGCGGGGGATCTGTTTCGAGGGCAGACGAGGAGCGTCCCCCTCGGGACAAAGGCAAGGCACCCCTTCACGCCGATGATGCTCGGCACCAAATCAACCAGGCCCACTCGGCCCGGGTTCGTTCGCAGGGGGCGGAGACCCTCCCGAAGGATCCCCGGGATGAGATTATTGCGGCCCTCCAGCGCCGGCTTGACGAAATGGAGTCCAACAAAGCTCACGCCACCACCTCCACCCCTTATTCAGATCTCAAATACGAGGCCATGATGGCCAAAATGGAGGAATTACAGAAGAAGGTGGCCGAGGGCTCCGGGGAACCCGTCATCCAGCTCCGGACTCGGACGCCATTTACCCCAAGGGTATTGGCGGCCCGGATCCCGGAGAAATACCGAGGGCAACACATACAGCCCTATAACGGGAAAACGGACCCCCAAGAACACTACAGCAAATACCAGAACAGCATGATGATGGTGGGGGCATCAGACGAATATTTGTGTCGATGGTTCCTCTCCACCTTAGAGGGACCAGCATACGAATGGTTCAACAGGCTGCCCGAGGGCTGCATTGATTCGTGGCAAGAACTCGCCCAACGATTCTTGACACAATTCGTCGGGAGGCGTCGCACGAGGAAGCACTTCTCCCACCTCCTAACAATACGCCAGAAGAAGGATGAGACCCTTCGGGATTTCCTAGAGCGCTGGAGGACGGAGGCCGACAAGGTCGACGGTGCTGATGACGGGACCCTCCTGGCCCTCCTACAAACCGTCCTCCGCACCGGTAACTTTTCAAGGAGCCTCATCATTGAACCCCCCCGCGACTACATAAGGGCCTTGCAGCGGGGGGACCGATATGCTGAGGCCGAGGAGGTGGAGAAGTATCACCAGCATCCGGACCAGCAGCCCCCGAGGGCTGACAACAAGCATAACCGAGGGCCGGGGGCTCCTCCAAATCACCCCAAGGCTTCGGGACCCTCTGATGATCGCCCTCGGCAAGGCCAAGCCAAGCCCGGGGGAGGTTATAAGAACAACCCTAAGACTTGGGCCCAACCCATTCTCCTGGACCGCCCTCGGACACCATTGACGCACCCCGTCAGCATCATCCTCGATTTTGCCGAGGAGAGGGGCCTCGATGAGCGCGACTCTCGCGCGCCCCCGGAGGTGCATGCTATCAACCCTCAGTTCCCATACTGTCGCTTCCATCGACACCAGGGGCACATGACCGATGACTGCCATCAGCTAAAGACGGCCATCGAGAGGATAATACAAGCAGGGCACCTGTCCCAGTTTGTCCAGAGCCCTCGGCAGGAGGGACCTTCTCATCAGGGGCCTCCCCGAGGGCACCATACGAAGGTAAATGCCTGGATAAACCCGAATACCATCCCCCTCGGCAAGAAAAGGGAGATTGGGAACTTGGAAGAAGAGGAGGAGGAGTACCCCCACTACCAGGAGAAAAAACGCCACATCCTCATGATCACCGGTGGCAATACAGGGGGCGATTCCACCAGCCAACGAAAGAAGTGGGCTCAATCGCTTTACGTGGGGGAAGTCACTCATATGCCCCCGGTAAAGCGACTGAGGGAGGAACCCATCACCTTCACCAACGCAGATCTCCCTCCTACTTCTTCTCCTCACAGGGATGCCTTGGTGATTCGGATGGAGATAAACGACACCATTATTCACCGAACTTACATTGACACGGGCAGCTCCGTCAATGTAATGTACCTCAGCACCTTCAGAGAGCTGCATCTGGAGAGGGGGTCCCTTCGGCCCATTAAGACCCCTCTTGCCGGCTTCACCGGCGATACTATTGATTCCGAGGGGGTAATAACCCTCCCGGTGATCTTCGGCGACGGGCTCCATAGAGCCCAGCTCGAAGTGGAGTTCGTCGTCGTCAACATTGACTGCGCTCACAACATCATCCTCGGCCGGCCAGCCCTCGAGGACCTCGAAGCCATCATCTCCATGAGGCATCTCTGCCTCAAGTTTCCCGCCGAGGGGGGCATTGGCTACTCCCGGGGGAACCAAAAAATTGCCCGCGCCTGCTATCTTCAGGTCACTAAGAAGGTCAGCAAGACGGAATTCCGTGTTGACACCATCACCGGAGCCGTTGACCAAGAGGAAAGAAGGCCGAGGGCTGAACCGGCCGAGGACGTAGAAGACTTTGCGCTCGATCCGGCCCAGCCGGAGAGAGTCGTGAAGATTGGAGCCCAGCTCCCTGAAGATTTGAAAACCGGCATCACCGACGCCCTCCGCGCCTACTCCACTGTCTTTGCATGGGGGCCGGAGGACATGCCGGGAATCAGCCGAAGGGTCATCACCCACCGCCTCTCGGTGGACCCTTCGGCAAAGGCAGTGCAACAACGAAGAAGACCCCTCTCCGCCGAGAGAAGGGAATTTGTGAAGAAGGAGGTCGCCATGCTCCTCTCCATTAAGCACATCAAGGAGGTGAAATACCCCTCATGGCTAGCAAATGTAGTCCTCGCCCAGAAGCCCCTACCTTCCGCATGTGCGTGGACTACACCGATCTCAACAAAGCATGCCCCATGGATCCATTCCCTCTACCAAACATTGATCAATTGGTGGATGAGACCGCGGGGTGTGAAATCATGTCCTTCCTCGATGCCTTCCGAGGGTACCATCAAATATTCATGCACGAGGAGGACACCGAAAAAACTGCCTTCATGACTCCCGAGGGCATCTTCTGCTACCTAGTGATGGCCTTCGGCCTAAAGAACTCGGGGGCCACTTACACCCGGATGGTGGCCCGGGTCTTTCAAGCCGTCCTAGGGCGCACCATGGAGGCCTATGTTGACGACATGATCGTCAAGAGCAAACAATCTTCCAGCCATGCTGACGACCTCCGGGAAATCTTCGCCATCATGCAAAAATTCAACCTTCGGCTAAACCCGAAAAAGTGCACCTTCGGCGTCCAAGGGGGCAAATTCTTGGGCTACATGGTGAGCCGAAGGGGTATTGAGGCCAATCCCGAGAAAATCCAGGCCATCATCAACATGGAGCCCCCACGCAATGTGAAGGAAGTCCAACGGTTGACGGGCCGCCTGGCAGCCCTCAACCGCTTCTATCTAAATCGGCGGAGAAGTCTCTACCTTTCTTCCAGATCATGAGGAAGACGGCTGGCTTTCTATGGACTCCGGAATGCCAGGAGGCTTTCGACGAGCTCAAACGATATCTATCTTCACCTCCTGTGCTCTCCAAACCCAAGGTTGGGGAGACATCCGCCCAAGGCCTGCCATCAAGGGCCAAGCCCTGGCGGACTTTGTGACGGAGTGTACCGCAAGGGCAGCCACGGACGGGGAGCCCTCGGCTACCACGGACGACTGGTGGACCCTCTACACTGATGGCTCCTCCGCGACCAAAGCATGTGGGGGAGGGGTAGTCCTCATTACTCCCGAGGGCTTCAGGACCTACTATGCAATCCGCTTCTCCTTCAAAGTCTCCAACAATGAGGCCGAATATGAGGCCCTCCTATGTGGCCATCGGCTGGCTGCCAACATGAGGGCTCGGCAGATCCACATCAAATGCGACTCCAAGTTGGTCGTTGGCCAAATCTCCGAAGAATATGAGGCCAAGGAGGGGAGAATGAAACAGTACAAGGAAGCGGCCAAGGAGTTGCTTAAGGTATTTGAGGCACACTCTCTCACTCAAATACCGGGGGCTCAGAACTCCGAGGCCGACATATTATCTAAGCTCTCGGCCGACTCCCCCGAGCATATCTCCAAAATTGCCAAAATTGAGGAACTCAGCCTCTCAAGTATCCATGCAAGCCCCGTGATGAACATACAACAACGCCAAGAGGATTGGATCTCAGATATCACCGCCTTCATCTCCACGGGGCAGCTACCCGAGAATGAGACCCGCGCTAAACTGACAAAACTGAGGGCTCCTAGCTACATCATCGAAGATGGGAGGCTCTACAAACGATCTTACAACGGCACGCTACTTCGATGCCTTCATCAAGATGAGGCCGAGGTCGCAATGGAGGAGGTGCACAGTGGCACTTGCTCAGCTCACCAGGGACCCTTCTCCATGTCCCGAAGGCTCATTCTCCAGGGCTACTTCTGGCCAACCATGGCCAGGGATTGTGCTGACCTTGCCCGGAGGTGCACCGCATGTCAACATTTCCAGAAAGCCCCCGGCAGGCCAGCGGTCAACTATGCCCCCATCAGCACATATGTCCCTTTTTCTCGATGGGGGATAGACCTTGTGGGCCCTCTGCCGAGGGGTACCTCCAACAACAGATACATCATTGTGGCCGTCGACTATTTTACCAAGTGGGTGGAGGCTGAACCCCTCGCCAGCATCAGAGAGGCGAAGTGCCGTCACTTCGTCCTCAAGAACATCCTCACAAGGTTTGGCGTCCCCCAGCAGATCATCTCCGACAATGGGACACAATTTGAGGCAGCCCCCTTATGTGCCCTTCTGGAGGCATGGGGCATCAAACACACCTTCTCCTCCGTTGCCTACCCTCAAGGCAACGGGCAAGTAGAGAACGCCAACCGGACCTTGCTCGAGGGCCTCAAAAAGAAGCTGGAGGCCGAGGGTGGTGGCTGGGTGGAAGAACTCCACAACATCCTTTGGGCCTATCGCACCACCCCTCGGCGAGCAACAGGTGAAACACCCTTCTCCCTCTGCTACGGTTTTGAAGCCAAGGCTCCTACGGAAGTCACCCTTCCCACTCGAAGGGTAATCCAATATGACCCCGAGGTCAACGACAGCAACATGGCCCTCGACCTCCACCTCAATTCAGAACGCCGGGAGCAGGCCTTCATCCGGGCAGAAAACTACCGAAGGCAAGTTAAACGTTACATCGACGCCAAAGTTCGCACCTGAGAATTTCAAGTGGGGGACTATGTCCTCCGGAGGAGGGAAGCCAGCCAACCGACCGAGGGAGGAAAAATGGCACCAAAATTCGAAGGCCCCTACATCATAGCAGCCATCATCAAACCCGAGACCTACAAGCTCAAGCGCCCCAATGGGAAAGAAGTCCCTAGGCACTGGAATGTACACCATTTAGTTAAATTTTATCAATAATGTAAGAGCGGCCAAGCCCTCATAACTAGTGAATGTACTATCCTATGGCCCAAGGCCTCCAATTTCGAAGAATGAAGATACATTCAAGACATCAAGTCCTCATACTGACTACAGGCCCCAGGCCCTCACCACGAGAAGAACCCCCTCCGGCACCAAGTGCCAAGGGCGGACACCATCAACACCTACAACAAACACCGAAAACACCATATGTTTTCAGTGAAGACCCCTCGGTACCCAGTGCCGAGGGAGGGAACTCTTATCACCAACAACAAGGAACGCCATGTGTTTCATTTCCCTTCGGCACCCAGTGCCGAGGGTACATCCCCACCTTCAACATCAAAAAGAAAAGATGAGAACACCAAGTGTTCCTACAGAAGACCCTTCGGCACCCAGTGCCAGGGATATGCTCTCCTATCAACTTCCAGACATCTGTTGGGAAACACCGAGTGTTTCATTTGAAGACCCTTCGGTACCAAGTACCGAGGGTAGACGCCTACATCAACTACGACAAAAAAGAACACCAAGTGTTCCTACAGAAGACCCTTCGGTACCAAGTACCGAGGGAAGAAACCTCCATCAGCTACAACAAAAGAGAACACCAAGTGTTCCTGTAGAAGATCCCTCGGTACCAAGTACCGGGGGCTACACATCGAAACTAACACCAAGTGTTGTTTCTAAAAGCCGTACCCCACGAGGACGCATATACCGAAGGCGCCACCATCGGTGCCGGCGGCACGTAGTGCCCCCGGCCATTTGCAACTAGTGTGCAAATGAAAACCCTTCCTTGAAACGCTTTCCGCGTCACTACCCCCAGGGTGTGACAGGCATGAGAAATGCCCAGGATTCGACTTTCAAAAACGGAACGCTATCCGCGTCACTACCCCCAGGGTATGACAGGCATGAGAAATGCCCAGGATTCGACTTCCAAACCAAAACGCTCCCCGCGCCACCACCCCAAGGGTGTGGCAGGCCACGGACTATGTCTAGCGCCGAGGGGACGACTTTCAAAAATGAGGCGCTTTCCGCGCCATCCCCCAAGGGGAGGCAGTTTACGGACCACCATATCTTGTGCCCAGGAAACGTCCCTCGATCCCCTCGGAACTCGGAAGGTTAACCCGAGGGAGGAGAGCCATTGGTGTATTCTGATGGTCTCCTAATAGGCCCAGCCTTACCAAGAAACCAAGTTTCTTGATGCCTTTCCTTCACCACCAACCAAAAAAAAAAAAAAAAAAGAGGGGGTGAAGGGGAGTAGACTCAGCGAGAAATCAAAGAGTACACTCCAACAGATCACAACAAGCCGAGGGCTCCCAACGGGAACACCTCCGTTAACTGCAGGCTCCTATTTCCCGAAGGATACTACTCAAACAAATATCATCAGGAAACGGCAAAGACCACTACCTGGTCACCTCCGGTCACAAAAACACCGAAGGCTTCCACAATACAAAGGGACTGGAATATCCAAGGTCCACTAAACGGTACTTCAAACAGACACCGAAGGCATCTGTTATGCACAAATACTGAGGGCCCTTTCCCCATGACAAGGGTCAAATTCTACAACTTTTAAAGTGTATGCCGAGGGCACACACTCCTCATTGGCTTTCTTCACAACAACAGGACTCAACATCAATTTATGCTTAGAAAAAATTCTAAGTCCTGAAGAAGCAGCCCCCGGGCATCTCGCAAAGTAATGTAGAGTCAAAAGGCACCTATCACCCGAAGGCTACACAAAAAAACAACACTTGAAAAATTCCAAGTCCCAAAATTGGGCCCCCGGCTCAATCAACACTACAGCTAGGGGAATACAATAGCCGAAGGCTATGCGATACAACAACACTTGCAAACAAAAAATTCTATGTCCTAAAGATGGGCCCCCGGCTCAGTCAGTATTGCAGCTAGAGGAATGTGACAGCCGAAGGCCATACATCAAGGAGGGATGCCATCTCCCGAAGGCTCCCAAGGGAGATTTTGCACTTGGAACATTTTCTAAGTCCTGCATATTTTCCCCCTCGGTCAACTACTCATACATCATGAAGGGATGCCATCTCCCGAAGGCTCCCGAGGGAAACTCCACACTTAGAATATTTTTCTAAGTCCTACATGCTTTCCCCCGGTCAACTACTTATACATCAAGGAGGAATGCCATCTCCTGAAGGCTCCCAAGGAAGATTTTACACTTAGAATATTTTCTAAGTCCTGCATATTCCCCCCCCCCCCCCCCCCCCCCGGTCAGCTACTCATACATCATGGAGGGATGCTACCTCCCGAGGGCTCCCAAGGGAAACTCTACACTTAGAAGATTTTCTAAGTCCTACATATTTCCCCTTCATCTCAAGGGACCTAATTGCCGAAGGCTACCTATCAATCGAGGGCTACAGTGCACAAGGAATCAACACTCAAGAAAGTTTCCTAAGTCCTAAAGAATTAGCCCCCGGCCTATTCAATATTACAGGTGGGGCTCCACAGTAGCCGAGGGCTACATGACATACTACACTTGCAAAAAATCTCTGAGTCCTGAACATTGGGCCCTCGGTCCAAGATTCACACATCAGGAAGGGATCCCATTTCCCGAAGGCTCACAAGGGAAGATCCACACTTAGAAATTTTTCTAAGTCCTATGGATTGGGTTACTACAGATACCCGAAGGCTCACAAGGGAAAACCTACACTCAGAAATTTTTCTAAGTCCTAGGAAGTGGGTTACTACAAACACCCGAAGGCCCCATGCCGTGCTACACTTAGAGAAATTTTCTAAGTCCTAATTCCTACAGAACCCTCGGTTGCATATCCAGCAGAGGGTGCCCAACTACCGAAGGCTTCCAAGGGCAGGCTACAATCGGAAAATATTCTAAGTCCTAGACATACATTCAAAAATACCGAGAACATACATTCAAAGGAGAAGGCATACATTCAAAACATAAGGCGCATTCGAATATGAAAAGCCCGGAGGCAGCATGCATTCATCAAAAACAGGGTAAGTGTGAAATTTACAAACAGGCCGAAGCCGAAGGATCAAAGTTGTTCATTACAAGATATGTTCAAGGATGTTTTACAAAGTCACTCTACAACTACGACATCATCATTCACCGGGGCGCCCTCTGCAGCCGGCCTCGATGATGCCTCCGCTCCGGTCTCGACAGCGTCGTCCTCGGCCTCATTCTTCAACTCCGTGTCCTCAAGGTCGGGCCTCTGAACACCTTCTGGGAGCGACTCACGGACATCAGGCTGCAGGGGAGGAAGGCCATACGCCGAGGGGGAGAAGTCCTTTTGCTCAATGCCCAAATGCCGGGCCATCCTCCGGTAGATGAGGGCCTGGGTGAAGAATTCGCCGGCTTCATAGTACTCTCTGCCCTTCCGGGCCATCCATTCCCACCCAGGGCCCTCGGCCCATTCCTCGACGCATGCCTCCACGACCGAGGACACCCACATCTTGCGCCCCTCGGCTCTCCAACCCTCGGCGACAAAGGCCTCAACGGCCTCCTCCTGAGCCTTGGCGACGGCTAGCGCTTTGGAGTCCTCGGCCTCTTTAGCAGCGGCCTCAGCAGCGGCCTCAGCATCAGCCTTGCCTTTCTCTGCAGCCTCCAATTTCAAGCTCATCTGCCGGAGCTCCTCTTCTAGCTGGGCCCCCAGCTTCACCGCCTCTTGGTTCTTGAGGAGGCACTCCCTCATTCTGGCGTCTTGCTCCGCTTTGTGGAGGCGCCATTCTTGAAGCCTCCGAGCCTGTTCGCCGAGGGCTAAGCAAGCCTGCAGAACAACAACAAAAACAGTTAAAGGCAATCACACAAAATAATAAAAGGAGAAGATGGAGAAAGCCAGGTAAACACTTACAGAGAGGGAGGAGCGGAGAATGTGGTCCTCGAGGGCCGCATCATTATAGGCCCCGAGGGCAGCCCTGTCCGTCTCAGGGGTCATACCCCTCAGGATGGCCCTCGGGTCGACAGCGCCGCTGGCCAAAGATGTACCCCTCGGGATCGCGACTTGGAGGATCTCAGGCAGCAACTCCTCTGCCCCCGCCGGCGTTCCACCCGGCAGCTTCTCCACCTGCACCCCGGAAGCGGGGTGCTCATCAGCGATAATGACCGGGGGCTCCTTCTCGGCGATATCCCCCTTCTTCGGCTTTTTGGTAGCCGGGGGGGACCCCTTGGTCGCTGCCATCCTCTTACCGGCAACGGCATCGCCCTCGGCTTTCTTAAAGAGGGCAGTGGCGGGCTTCTGGTTGCCCTGTCCCGACCCCTTCGGGTCCTGTTTCTTCAGGCGAGCGAGGCCCTTTACGTTCACCATGGACACGGGGATTCCTGCAAAAATACGAGAAAGGATTAGGCCGAAGGGTCTAACCGAAGGGACAAAGACATCCAAGCAAAAAAAAAACTAAGTACAACGAGTCTAAAGCCCTCGGCTCCTACCTACGGAGGCTCCCTCAAACACTGGGAACTTCTCATCAGTTTCCCCCAGGAACCGGTACCCGCCGGAACCCGAGGGTGTAGAGATCTGCTTCTTTGGTGCAGTCCTTGATGGAGATATTCTTGTCCCTGCCCTCCGGGATCATGGCCAGAATCCTGCCATTTTTCTCGAGGGCGGCGCTCCTCCTCTTCTCGTGCCTCCTGAAGCGGTCACGCAGCTCCCTCGGGAAGGGACTCTCGGCTAGCTTCACATAGCACCACCGGTCCTTCCACCCCTTGTTCGAGGAGGGCGCTTCGGTGAAGAGTTTGAACACGGACACCTGCTGCAAATTGGCGAATCCCTCGGCATTCGCGTGCCCCCCCCCCCCCCCCCCCCCCCGGCACAGGTTGAAGCTCTGGAAGAAGAGGTCCAGGCTAGGCGTCACCCCCCGGGACTTACAAAGCTGAAGGAAGCCGGTGATATAAGAATGGCTGTTCGGGGTCAGCTGGCAGGGGACCAAGCCAACAAACCTCAAATATTCCCGGAGGAATGGGTGCAGAGGGAACCTAAGTCCCATGGATACTGAAAGGACGTGCACCGCAATGCAGCCCTCGGGAGCCCGGGAGAGAATGTCATCCGGACCCGGTGTCACCACGATGGCCGAGGGGCCCACGTGAAGCTGGGTGACATAGATGTCCGCCGCATCAACCTTCGACTTGATCTCCAATGCGGCGGTGTTGAGATAGGAGTACCCCTCGGGCATATCGAGGGGCTTCCCTTGATCCGCTACGCTGCCCTTCTTCTTGGGAACAGCGGCCTTGGCCTTCTTCTTTCCGGGGGCCACCCGGAGGGGGACTGCATTCAGCGGCCGAGAGGTGCTGGCCTCCCCGGCACCCCGAGGGGGGAGCACAGCAACGGTGACCCTCTCGCCTTCTCTTTGTGCCTCCTCTTCAGCTGCTTGCCAGGCGATGGCCATCTCTTCGTCCTCACATTCTTGCTCAAAGCCCTCGGCCTCCGCCTCAGCTACGAGGGCTTTCTGCAACTCCAGGGCAACGACGGCATCCTGTCCCACCGAGGACTCCGCACTTGAGGACTCCACGTCCGAGAGGACTTCATCCTCCACCGAGGGCGCCCCCGAGATATCTTGAGAATCACTCTGGGACGACATTCGCACTCTAGTTCGAGGGCTCGTAGACGGTAGTGTTTCCTAACTTTTCTATCTCCTAACCTAAGGGCACAGTACAGCTATGCTAGAAGGAGAAAGGCAGGGAGCACTGACCTCGAAAGCTGAGTTAGGACCGAAGGCTGGAGTTTCTCTCACTAGATTTTTTGGCAGAGCTTCGCTAAAACAACTGAGTTCGCACAGGGGAAATGGCTTTGGCCTTGGGGTATTTATAGGCGATAGAATCCGGGCTTGGGCCTGGATTCCGGGCCTCCGGATGGACGCCATCATTACGCACCGTCGTTTCACCCAACCGGTGACGCCGCCCACGAACAACCAGCCATCACACGCCACGTGTGCCATCCCCCCAACGGCTATATCCTGTCGTTACATATTCCAACGGCTATATTTCCAACGGCTATATTCTGGAAGCCCCCAGGTTTTCTACTTCACTCCACTTCATCAAGGATAGCCTTCGGGTACACTCACTCAGAAGTGCCCCCGGGTTGTGCCCACACCGCACATAACAGACGCCTTAGGGATCACTCCTTCAGAAACCCAAGGCTTCATATCAGGGCACCCCTCGGGAATTCCCCCTCAGCACTACAGAACCGGGTAGCCCCCGGGGAGTTGCCTTCATTAACGGAGAACCCGTCGCATGCAGGTAATGGGAGCCCTCGGGTATCTTCATCGCCAACTAATCAACAAACAGTGGACCCCCCGGTAACAACTCCATTGTCGCCCTCATCCAGCAGGCCCTCGATCCCCGAATTGAGGGGGGGGCCCTTCGGCGCCACCAGGACATCAACAGCAAGCCTTCGGCTAATCAACACAGGAGCCCTCAGAAGTGAGAGCCTTCGGCATTCCCGTCATTCTCCATTTTTTTTACCAAGGTTTGACATTTTCGATTCATCATTGGGGGAATTCGGTGCACTCTTTTTCCCTCATTAGGATTTTTTCCCAAAGGGTTTTTCCTGATGAGGTTTTTAACGAGGCATCCCCCCAAAATGAAACGAAAAGCGTCAGCCTTCGGCCCACAACAGCAACGTAACTACTTTACTCCTTTTCACCACTTTACAAGTGCCTCAAGGAGTGGGGGACTGGAGGACCCCCTCGGGAAAATCATTAAATTACAAAATCTGTGAAATTCCAACAAACAACAAAGCAAGCCCTCAAGTCCCGACATGTGGGTAACTGAGGGACTGCCTTCGGCAGGGACATAAAAGCAACAACTCCTCACCAACTTCAGGAACCACGATGGGACAACATCAAAGGGCAAGCACAAGTTACTCCTTTTCCCTCAAGTACCTTTCGGCAAAAGGAGTGAGGGACTCCTGATGGAGTATATGGCCCGGGAACCCCCGGCCCACAGACTCCTACTGCTCCATCAAAGGCCCAACAGGCCCAAATCACAGCGCCCAGAGTACCAAGCAGTCCGCACAACGCACAGAGGTGCCTTCGGCCCCCTGGCCGAAGGCTCCAAATTATCACAGAGCGGGTTTCTCAAGCAAATTAGGAAACTGGGAGAAAACGGCGAAAACAGTAGCCCTCGGCACTGTGAGCCCTCGGCACCAGGGTGCCATCGGGTGGGAGAGCCCTCGGTTACTGCTCTATAGCCGAAGGCATCTCACTCGACAAGATATCTGCCTCACATGCGTACAGATCACCGTACCCCGCACAGACGTCCCATCCAACAGCCGCATTAAATGCGGCCACATGCGGCTGCCAGCGCCAACCAGTTGAGGTGACCCCTCGGCCAATAAGCGCTTGACACGTGTCCCTGCCCGGCATTTATTGCTACTATAAATAGCACCCCTTTTCCCCATTTGTAACCAAGTGATAACACGCTGAAAACACTCCGCATTTATAATACATTCTCTCTCTCTACTTTTATTTACTTGCTCTGACTTCTCTCTAAATTACTCCCCGTAATAACCCTTCGGATATATACCCCCGGGTAGACTATCCATCATCCTGATGGAGTATATGGCCCGGGAACCCCCGGCCCACAGACTCCTACTGCTCCATCAAAGGCCCAACAGGCCCAACAGGCCCAAATCACAGCGCCCAGAGTACCAAGCAGTCCGCACAACGCACAGGGGTGCCTTCGGCCCCCTGGCCGAAGGCTCCAAATTATCACAGAGCGGGTTTCTCAAGCAAATTAGGAAACTGGGAGAAAACGGCGAAAACAGTAGCCCTCGGCACTGTGAGCCCTCGGCACCAGGGTGCCATCGGGTGGGAGAGCCCTCGGTTACTGCTCTATAGCCGAAGGCATCTCACTCGACAAGATATCTGCCTCACATGCGTACAGATCACCGTACCCCGCACAGACGTCCCATCCAACAGCCGCATTAAATGCGGCCACATGCGGCTGCCAGCGCCAACCAGTTGAGGTGACCCCTCGGCCAATAAGCGCTTGACACGTGTCCCTGCCCGGCATTTATTGCTACTATAAATAGCACCCCTTTTCCCCATTTGTAACCAAGTGATAACACGCTGAAAACACTCCGCATTTATAATACATTCTCTCTCTCTACTTTTATTTACTTGCTCTGACTTCTCTCTAAATTACTCCCCGTAATAACCCTTCGGATATATACCCCCGGGTAGACTATCCATCAATAATGGAGAAGAGGAAAAGAATTGAAGAAGAAAAAATGTAAAAAAGAAGAAAAAGCAAAGGAAAAATGAGGTGAGATGTTCCAGGGAAGTAAAAGTACGTTCAAATAACTAATAGTGGGATCGACACACCATGCACATGGTGGGCCGATCCCACGGTACAATTTGCCATTATTGTGAGTGTTTCATACGGAGTATATATAATTAAATGTATGAGGCATATGTAGTTGTATAAATTTGAGTACGCACATTTATTGTATTGAAATAAAGAATGTACAAACCTCCTAACTTTTTGGGAGAGAAAACAATTTTATTGTGCAGTTCTGGAAAAGGTAAATAAAAGAAGAGTCGGTCTTGCCTATATTATCATTACAAAAAAAAATTACAGGATTCACATGATTTAACAATAATTTCATGTCAAATAACTCGTGTCAAATTGATTTTTGCCAGATGTGACATATATCTGCCAAAATCTCTACCAATTTTGAGATATTTAGCCAAAAGTCTTTGTTTATTCCATATTTTTTTAGTCATGATATACGACAGTACTATGTATTTTATTATAATCAAAGAACTTATTCTACCAAAAACAAATACAGAGTATATTTAAATCAACACAATCAGTCATGGACTACACATCAGCATAATACTATACAATACAAATCCAACGTTACAATTTACAAACATCATTAACACATGCAAAACATAATACTCCACAGGTGGGGCAGTAACAGGTAAGCGACAAAAATGCTAAAGGTATCCCAATTTGTACCCCAATTTGTACCCCATCCTATTTTTGTGGTTTACAAAAGCAGCTCATTAAAGTGGAGCAATTCATTTATTGAAGTGGGTTTTTGTGAGCCACAAATATAGGGTGGGGTACAAATTGGGATACAAAATGAGGTACCTGATGGGTTGTAATTATAAAACACTCTTTAGCGATGCCGAAATATTTAGGACTTTGATTTGATAGAATGTCATATACCTCCACCTGTAAAAGGAAAAACATGAAGGGACGTATTAGATGACCCCATTAATTGAAATACGGAGTAATACGTAATAATTAAATATTACAAACAGGATGATGCAACAATTTAATCTTTTTTCATTAATTATTATTGTACTCCGTATCATTTTTTCGCAGTGCAATTTCTAAAATTAGTGTTGCAAGATTTATCATAAATAGTGCGGAAAGATATTAAGAATTTTGCCACAATTTGTTCACATCATGATACGAATCCAAACTTACTTGATACGTCGTGTTATTCATTTAATCGTCAAAAGTGTATCAATGTGTTCAAGACTATAACAGTGCCCTCTCTATATGTTTTGTAAAAGGCATACCGTACATAAATCGCGGGTCAGACCGGGTAATACAAGTTCGGTGCTGGTTAGGGTCGGATCCTAATTTTAGAAAATCCAAACGGTTCGGGGTGGGGCGGGTTCTTTAAAACTTAAGAACCGAACAAGTCTTAAAATTTGAAAAAACGGGTACCCGGATCGAACTGTTTTAAAACATTATTTTAATACTCTATTATACTTAATATAACATACTAATAACACCCGAAAGTTCTTTATGTTCTTATGTCTAGATAATGACACTCAATTAAAAAGAGTTTCCAAGTTCATATAAACTCCTAAATATTTTCCCCAAATTCTTTATTCCAAATGCATCAATTTTTTTTTCTTCAATATTTTTTTAATAAATAGAGTGTTACTCATCAATGAAGTGTGCATATTCATTTAATAATCTTAATTTTTCTTATACTTTAAAAGTTAATAAGCTTTAGATTGTTTTCATAGAGAAATATGATGACTTTATAGTGCTATTTTTTTAGTTTGTGAATGATGATTAACATTTTTTAATTTAGGTGATTGTGTTCAGTTTAATTTATAGATTTGTGGTTGGATATTTTATTAACAAATTAAAAATGTTGTTTTTATATTTTTATTTTGAAGTATTACTATATTATGGTTACATTAATACTTAATTAGTTTAAGAATTTTATAACTAATTAGAAACTTTGCTAGCGTAGCTGTATTTTTTTTCAAAAAAAAAAGAACCGAGGATTCAGACCGAGCCGACCTGTTTCAAACGGGGCGGGTAAGGTCTGATTCCTATTTTGAGACTTGTATACCCGGACCGAACCTACCCAGGGATGGATTTGGGGGGGGGGGGGGGATGGGGGGTGACCGCCCCCCTTGGACTTTTAGAATTTTCTATTATATATGTAATATTTTCATAAATATTTTCATACTTTAATTAGATATATATGTTTTCACCCCCCCTTAACTTTTAATTTTCAAAATTAATATATAGCCTTACATAATGTAAAACTTAATTGGATATTTAAAAGAAGAAACGTTTAAAATAATTTACATACTTAAGCAAATAAACAATATAATAGAACAACTTTGATCATTGTTTAAAACTTGAGATATTTATTATATAAAAATACCTAGTTTTGTAATGTTTAGTTATTTTTATTGGATAATTAGTACTCGATTTTGTAAAATATCAACTACCAGACACACTAGTTAAATAGTTTTTAGATCATATGAGGTGAATCCAAAATATAAATTTTTGTTGACATTAAATTACACAATTCATTTACTTGTTACGTTCTACAAACTAATTATTGCATAGATAATAAACTTTAACTACTTTTACCATTAATGCAAATATAATATGCACCATATATATATATATGAATCAACAATATAATATTATTCTAAAAATAATAATGTCATACATAATATTGTAATAATAATAAGAGAACTCTTCATGACTCACAAACACCCTCTTTGTTAGGCAAAAATTGTAATTCAAAAACCAATTCTTTACATAGATAAAGATTAATGGGGTTAAATAAGGCAAAAGTTATTTAAAAAGTATTGATGAATGTATAAACACTTTATCTTCAAATAACTTTCCTTTGGGTTGCTATTTCTAACGATTTAATGTATCAATACTTTTTTGAGAGCATTTCAATTATAAAATCAAAGTTTTTTTCTATTGTCTAAACTTAGAATGTAATAGTTTTAAATGTCGTCGTGTATGTATTAATAAAAAAATTGAATACAAAATTGCCGCGGAGCCCTATACTAGCAAAAAATATCGCCCCGCTACACTAGCGGAAAAAAATTCTCCACGCTACACCAGCGAAAAATTTTCACCCACTACACTCATGAAAAATTTCGCCCCCTTGACTAGAAATCCTGGATCCGTCCCTGAACCTACCCGTTAAATGGAATCGACGGTTCTTAACAATTTATCAATTCCTCAGACCGACCCGTACCGTGCCCATGCACCCCTAGTTCCTATAGCTATTAGGTACATACCCCGCTCCATTAATCAAATTAATCAAATTATAATTATAATTCAATTTAACCCCGCTCCATTCAAGTTACGTAGTTTTTAAAGTGATTTAGAACCTGTTTGGTAACCCTGTTTTTCAATTTATTAGTCAACTCTTTCATCAAACATGTACTACGTAACTTTTAATTTCGAGCGTTGAATTATTTAATAATAAGAAAATATAAGGTTGGGATAACATTTTTTGTTGTATTGGATGAAGTTGATGTAGATGATCATTTTAGTTATTTTCTCATATAATTTTTTCTTTATTTTATTACTAAAAATATTTTAAATATAATTTTCTCATAAATCAACAGAATTAGTCAATCCAATCACCTCATCCAGAACTTCAAAAAATTTAGTAGAATTAACTGATTCAGCCAATTCTAGCGTGATCAAACGGAATTCTAATCACAGTAATTAGCGTAAAGCAACATGAGCTCATATAACTATGATACTATCATTATAAAAGATTAGTGACTAGCTTGCTTAGTTGCTTTAATAGTCAAAACCGGTCGAAGAAGGAAGCCCAACCAATACAAAATGTATCCGCTTAGCGACTGTCGGTGCAAAAGGACCCACTTATACGCCGTGTTTTCTATATAAATGTTCTAAAAATCGAAATGTATAGTACTCGATCCATACGGAATTTAAATGTAAATTTTGATTGGCACAAGAATTAAGGAATGTCAAGAAATGATGCTTGCTTTTTACACTTTTGTTCATCTTTATAAAAGTAAATGTCTTTAAGTTATTCTTATTTACATGTCTAGCTAAAATAGAAAGTGAAAAATCATTTTATAACAACTAAAATAGGAAATTTTGCAAATCAAATTGAACGGAGAGAGTATACTATACGTTATGAACGGATTCAAAAACTTAGTAACGTTTTTCCCTATGGCCATGGAGTCGTGCTACTTTTATCCACTCTTTAAATATGATGTCAATTGACAAAATTCTACAAGTCAAATGCTATTGACGGTAGTTTGAGAATGAAACTCTTGCAATAAAAAGAAAAAACGATAGTACTAGTAGTTAATTTTAGTTTCGATTTTGTACGAATGTACGATCGTCACTGGGCATCCTCATCCATGAGTTTATTTGAAGATCAATTGTATGATGTGTAAGATTATTTTAAAGATTATCATTGTGAGTGAGAGATTATTTAGTAAGATTATTGAAAAAGAAAATCCAATATCAAGATTCCAATCCCGGATTGTTTTAGATTATAGTTAAATTACATTTAATGCATGTCCAGAAAAAACTGATTATTTGAGTATTATTGTTGATGAAGAGTTTTAAACTTTGAGATTATTTAAAATTTATTGAATAAATGTGATGTGTCAATGATGTGTACCAAAAAAATCGTTTATTTAGAGAGCATGAATGGAGAAGCTCTAAGAAATAGTTAGTGAATGGTTCAAGAATGTGTACGATCGTCATTTTTGTCAATGATGTGTACTAAAAAAATAGTTTATTTAGAGGCCATGGATTCAAAAGATATAGTTAGTGAATGGTTCAAGAATGTCAAAAAGTTATCAAGTTTATACATTTTGCAAAATGTGCAAGTGATGAAATGACTTGACAAAAATGTACCTAAAGTCCTAAACCATCCTCTCTTTCTTCGCGAATAGTTTATGCTACGGTATTATTATTACTTGGTTCTTTTTTAGTTAAAGCATAAAAAGTGAAGTGTTATTAAAATTACCTCAAAATATAAAATTCTACAGGGTATTAGTTTTACTAATAAAAATTAAACGTTCCCTCTATCCAATAAAACTTTGTCATAATGACATTTATAATCCAAAAATGATTATAAACTTAGACAATGATGGTAATTGCTAATTTGCTATGCATGTTTGTATGAAAACTATACTACATATATACTTCGTATATTCTATACTTTTATGAGATATATTGCTATAAAGAAAATTTGCATATTAATCAAGAAAAGTATACGAAATCTAAGTTTGACACAGCCACAAAGAAAGTATAAAAAGCATCAAGTATGTCATCTGTATTTACTCGATCTTCACTCTTGCATCATATGAAACATATTATGTAAACAAAATGTTCCTCTAATATATCACTGTCCAAAGCCCAAATGGTTCTGGATTGAAACAATAGTGCTCAACTTTGTATTAAAATTTCATCATTTATAGTGTGTTCCATCGCTTTAGACTCAGAAATGTGCTCAATTTTACATGGGAAAACTGTCAAATAGGTACTCGAACTTTCATAAAAAAGTCAATTAAGTCCTTCTATAGGAGACTCTGTCCGGTCGTCGCGATTTGGGCCAGTTCCCGGTGGAATTTTTTGATGATTTTTTTTGAGCATCTTATTCATCAAGTATAGTTTACTCATACCAAATTTCAGCTAAAACTTTAATCGGGAGCACATTCAAATTAAGTCGAGAACGCAAAAATGAGCAGTTATCTTCAAGAATTAATTTGAATGTGTTCCCGATTGAATTTTTAGCTGAAATTTGGTATGAGTAAACTAGACTTGGTGAATAAGATTCTCAAAAAATTTCATCAAAAAATTCCACCGGGAACTGCCCCAAATCGCGATGGCCGGACAGAACCTTCTATTGAAGAACTTAATTGATCTTTTTATGAACGTTCAAGAACCTATTTGACAGTTTTCCCATTTTACATAGATCTGGTCTATATATCTAGTCCATGAAAGGGGCAGCCATATACATATATATGACCATGTGTTATGTCCCATAAAATAACACAAAGCCAAAAAAAACTTACTGATTATATCAGTCGGCAAGGTCATCACTTGGTGATAGCATAAATGGCATAAATAATTCCAGGGATGTATCCAAACAAAGTGAGCAGTAGACAGATCCAAAACTCAACCTACATACACCCAATTCGATCGAGCAGATAGAAACCATACATACATAATTAGTTAAACAAATTTTGATAAATAATAGAGCACAGTTTAATCACTCACTAAATACTCTCTTCATCCCTAAATAAACTCTTCACTTCCTTTCTTTGATGTCGGTTAATCAAGTCTCATTTCCTTAAATAATACAGAATATAACAGCAGAGTGCATAACAATGCAAAATTGTGTGAGACAATGTTCATAACAGATTAACAGTAAATTAAATTACCTTGCATCCGAACTTGAGGAAGACGCCAAGGGGGGGCAATACGATGGCGAGAAGAATATCTACGCAATTTGCTGTGCTCATTTTTCTGAAATGAATAAGCAATCAATCAATCGCTTAGGAGCAAAAATGAAACTTATAAAAGTGATGATGATTGATGATCCAGATTTTTTTTGCTATAGATAAGTCGACGAAAGGATTGAAAGAAGAGGGCAGGCGGGCAACCCTACCCGAATATGTTGAGACTGGCTGGCTGCAGGTGTAAATGAACTGCAAGAGAGGGAGTTGTGAAGTAAGGCGTGGGTACGTGCTTCCCAATTTATAGGCGCGGCTTGTTAGGTGAATTCTATGCGGTTTTTGGAATATATATATCTATATTCAATAAGCAATTTCCTAAAACGTAATCATTTTTATATATAGACAAAATGTGACAAATAAGGTTACATTTTTTGGGAAAACAGGATGCCGTTGTAAATTTTTTGTGTCATTGTGAGATTTCCATGAAACTCATAAATGTCAATCTCCGTGCAATTTGTCACTGACAGTCGGAGATTTTTTAAATACTGTAACTTTTTCTGGCAATTTTTTAAACAAAAATCCTGGCAGTGATTTCCTGCGGCTTTTCCAGCAGCGGTTTCTGGTGACAGATTCGGCTGTGGTTGGGCAGGTGTAGGGGGGTTGGGTAGAGATTTGATATAATTTACAATGAAAACAACTGAATTAATTAGGAGATATTATAGAAAAGATACTTGTGGTTAGAGTTATTTTCAGATAGAGTCATAGTGGTTCATTTTTATCAAAATGGTTCATGTGTTTGAATTATGTTATCACAAAAGGGTCACGCCGTTAAAAACGCATGAGAAAGACGGTTAATTGTAACTCCGATTTTCAAAAGTGCCCGGGAAATTAAAAGCAAAGCACTAAAAGGCCCGTCTCGTCAAGATGACCTCCAAACCACCTTTGCCTTTGGTTTTTTTGGATCTGTTTGAATTAATATTTTAAAATGATTTCGTTGATATCACTTTTTTGGTGGACTTTTCGATCGTTGACAGGAAACAAAAAAGAAATATGGCCTAGCGGTCGTTTTGTTGAGGCGCACCTTCCGGTGTTTTTCTTTTAATTTTTCGGGCACTTTTGAAAATTGGGATTACTAGTCGTTCTCAAATGTTTTTAACGGCGTGACCTTCTTGTGATAACGGAATTCAAACGCATGAACCACTTTGATAAAAAAAAAAATGAAACACATGACCCTATCTAGAAACGAGCCAACCACAAGTACCTTTTTCGTTCTTTTCCAATTAATTAAACAAAGATTAGTGTTTTGTTTTACGAAATTTAACAAAGATTAGTTATGTTTATAGAAAAAAGAAAAACTATTCACTTTTTTGTATGGCCTAGCGGAGTATCTCACAAAAGTGTATTATTACGGAGTGTTTGTGTCCTTATTGTGAACGTTATCTGCTAACTTGAGTTTTCAAACGTATTCTAAAACAGATTTAGAATAGATAGGAACAGATGTATACAGATCATTTGAGAACATACCTCAATAAAAGTTCAATACATATTTTACCCAATCGTATCATTACTTTGTCAATTCATAAATAGTTAGGAAATAAGAAAAGTAAAAACCGTAGGTTTCATGTTTGTGCAGAAAAAGTAGGAAATGACTATAAATTAATTGTTTTAATTGGAAAATGATAAAAAGTTTTAGGGCTACCAAAAACAGAAAGTTAATATATACTCCCCATATAACTTCCAGAAGACGTACAACTGCATTTCGTTCATTATATTACTATAACGTGTCTCTGGCCCAAAGCATCTAATTCTCAACTGCTTTTTGACGAAAGACTTGAAGATTATTTTGAAAATTTTATAACTCCGTATTGATGACACTTTCTAGAAATGAACACAAAAGTCAAAAGCTGCATTCTAGTTCTAGCATAAAAATATATTTTTGATCTCTTTAAATAAAACTTCTAATTTTAGGTTTTATGATATCGATGATCTTAGTATATCATACTACTCCATATTTGATAAATCAAGATTTTATGAGTAGGGTTTGTACGTGATAAGTTAAAGGAACTGTGGGAAAGATGAATGGAAGAAAGCGGTGGGATCAAGTGACATATTGAATGTCGATTGAGGTTTGGAGAAGTTTAGGAAAGAAAAGTGTCAAGTGATTAACACGTTTCTTGAATAAGATTTATAGATCGAAATAAGAAAATGCTAGTGAGTTCACGCAAGACTATGCATATTTATCTTCTTATACCAGAATGTGCCAAGTGTCAACTAACAAGATGTTAAGATCGTAAGTCATGGAATTTTGGGATCATGTGATTGAGAAAAGGTTCCGAATAAGTGTGAAGATTTTAGAGGTTCAATTCAGTTTTATGTTTATTGCTCGATAGTAAATGTCATTCAACTTTTTAGATAACTTGTATGAAGACATTTTTTTGTGATCACGTTGGATCCATCATGTTTGTAATGTGTAAACAACCATGATACCTCTAGAGGTTTTCCTCAAAGGTTATTGAAATCAAACTCATAGATTAAATTGTGATTAAAAAGTTATTATGAGTGTGACATTTTAATCATTACAATGTAAAACTATACTCCGTATGAAGTAGTAACTAAAAGCTACTAATACAACAAATACATAAAAAAGAGAGTATATTTTTGTTCATTATCTATAATTTAGTAAGCCTATCTTTACATGTTTATTCAATTTGTAATTAGATGCGTTGTTCAATTACTAGGCGATCCATCATAGCAGATCTTGTGTTTTGTGAGAGTTTACCCGCATGGGTAGCTCAGTTGGTTAAGTGGTGGGAAATTTGGATCAAGTGACCAATGTTCGAAATCCGCAGCGGTCGTGTGGAAGTCACAAAACCTAAAATAAGACTGGGCCTCTGGTGCGCACGGGAAAAAGACCTACCATCATTGGGCCGACTGAGTCACCGTGATTAACATCCTCCCAAAAATCCTATCGGGTCGTGGTATGAGGACTCCTGAGGTGGGAGATTCCACCTTTTGGACCAAGTGTTTTGTGAGAGCATCAAAATATCAAATATTTGTATTTGCATCTCGAAATTGCCAGTTCGTCACCTATTTTTACAGTGGCATTTTTGGCATTCAATTTTGAACTTTTGTACTTCAAATTTTACATCAATGTGTTGTGATTGGAACAATTTTAATTCCCTCAAGCACTTAACTCCATCCATTTTTGGGAAAACAGTGGTTAAAACCGGTGGGCGTAGCTCAACTGGTAGCAAGGGAGTGCCACAAGGGTTAGGTCCCGGGTTCGAATCCCGGCAAATGCGATGAGAGGTTACTATGCTAAAAATGCATAGGGCCTCTGCAAGTACCGGAAACAAAGTCCTACTCTATATCTGTCAGATTGGGATTATAGTCCAATTTACATCCTCCCAACGTATCGTCCGGTCGGGGTTGGAGGCCCTCAGAGATGGGGTGTCATCCTATTTTTTTTTTGGGGAAAATAATGGTTAAAAGTGGTAAAATTGCATTTGCCTCCACACGTTTGCTAGCTGGAGTGGTAAAAGTCAAATTTTGCAGGCGCATCCCACCGAAGTGTTGGACCGCGTAGGTGGCGTGGATGGAAAGCCAGAAAACTGAATATGTACATAGAAAATGCTAATCTACTAGTAGCTAAAGACAATTTTAGATTCCTCGCTTCACTCCACAATTTAAAACCTTTTTTAGGAAAAAAGTCCTAACTAATAACCGTCATCTAAATATAGTTATACTGACTTCACGAGACTATTCCTAAATTTTCAAGAATTTAACCTAACTTTTGAAAGAAGTAAATCTAAATAGCGCGAACAATCTGCTATGTTGTCAAGCAATTGTCTTCTATACACTAGAATTTGTTGATTTATAGAAAAATACTTCATATATTTGTTAAATTTGGCTAATGGTCTGTCATCTTTTTTTGGCTAATTTGATCAATATTGGCCTTTTAACCAGATCAATCAACCAATATATGTGTTCGGTAAAATAACTTTTTTATTTGGTCTTTTGTCCCAAACAGTCAACATAAAAAACGCCAATAAACCTAGCATTTTAGGTATTGGCCCCGTTTGGATATCAGCGACTTAGGCCAAATCGCCATTTATTTACAAAGAGAAACCGCTGCTTTTTGCAGCGTTTTGGCTACCGCCGAAAAACAAACGGCCCCATTAGCGTTTCGGTTTTCATATTAATATTCCTACGATACCCTGCGCCCCTTTTCCTTCTCGCTGGCTTCTCATCTTCCTTGCAGGCTTCACGTCATCTTCCTCGTAGGATTATCGTCAAAGGAAAAATAATGGCAGACTTGACTCCTCTCCGAAAGCTGTGATTTCCCTTCCTCCAAGGTACGTCCAATCTCTTTGAAATCTCGAACATACTCTGCAGGTTTCACTCGCAACCATCTCTTGAACTTCTTAAGAGTGTTTATACATAGTACACGCATAAAGAATGAAGATGATACAGATCAGAGCTAATTTTGCTTGATTAATACGCATGTTTTAAAAACCAAGAATGAAGATGATAGATAGTACACGCCAATTTTAAACCTATGCCAAAAACATAAGGGCATGTTTTAATTCTGTTTTTCATTCTCCGATTTTCTGTTTTTATTTTTCAGTTTTTCGAGCTCCAGTTTCCTGATTCTATTTTCTAGTTTTCCATTTTCAAATATGAAAACATGTTCATCAATTTTTCACACAGTTCTGTGATCATCCAGAAGACTGACATGTTTACTTCACGGGTTACTAAACGATGCTTATTAAGACTCACGTTAATAAGCGACACATAAAATAAGTAATGTTATAAGATCACGTTTACTTCAATAAACGTGATCTTATAAATGTTATAAACGTGGGGGGTAGGATGGTGATGGGGGTAGGATGGCGGTACGAGGGTGAGGGTAGGATGGTGGTAGGGTGGGGCCAAGGTAGGGGCATGTGGTAAGGGGTAAGGTAGGGGTGAGGGGTAGTATACGAGGTGGGGGTAGGGTTAGGGTGGGTTGGGGTGGGGTTGAGGTGGTAGGGGTGGCGGTAGGGTAGGGTGGATTGGGGTGGGACTGAGGTAGGGGCATGTGGTAGGGGGTTGGGGTAGGGTTATTGTAGGGAAAAGGGGTATACGGGCTGGAGGCTGGGTGAGTAGGGTAGTGTAGGGTTAAGGGGTAAGGTACGAGGATGGATGTACTAGAATGGAATCGACATCGGAGCGGGACCGGACCCACTACTAGGTGTAAGTATGCAAATTCATTGCAGCAGCCTGTAGCACCCGCGTTTTCCAAATTTGGAAAACTAGTAAAAGTCACTTCTCCAAATCATTAAGGAAAAGAGAGACATGTCTCATTTTTTCGTTTTGGAAAATGGTTTGGTCAACGCGTTTTTCTGTTTTCCTTTCTCCAGTTTTCCAGCAATTTTATTTGGTAAACACATTTCCTGTTTTCTGTTTTCTAGTTTTCCAGTTTTCTGGAAAACTAAAAAATATCTCTGTTAGTAAACAGGCCCTAAGTGTTTATAGGCAGCTTAATATAGATTATCATTGTATCAAGCAATCGTTTCTTATGTTAAACACTTAATTTAAATGAACCTTATAAACGCAGCCTGTATTAATCAAACAAACTTATAATTAATACATAAGTTTGGCATAGAATAAAAACCTATGCAAACTTTTGTTATAATTGACGTATGCCATGTATGATAGTATTTATACGTATTACGCAGCCTGTTCATAGAATGAAGATGCAAAATATAAACCTATGCCAAAAACATAAGGGCCTGTTTACTAACAAAAATATTTTTCTGTTTTCATTCTCAGTTTTCAAGTCTCTAGTTTTCTGTTTTCGTTTTCCATTTTTTTTTTGTTTTCCAAATCAGAAAACATGTTTACCAGAGTTTTCCAATTTTCCACTTCATTTTTCAAGAAAATGTTGACTTAATGTTTGGAAAAAAAATGCACAATTACAAACATTTATGAAGCTCAATCAAAATAATCAAATCAGTAGTAAATGTATGTTATTGCATCAAAAATACCCATAAATTAAAAAAATATGAAGCTCAATTGGCCTTCAGGTTTCCAATCGAATTCCAATTTTGTACAATGTAAAGTGAAGTTGCCATTTAATTTGAAGGTTTACCTTGAACTCGTCGACAGAACACGAGCCGACCGAAGAATTGGGAGATTGCGTGGTGGTAGGGTGCAACTCCTACCAGCGACTCCGTGTTTGGTGAAGCTGGTGCGACGCCTTTGGGGAAAGAAGCTATGACCTTCAGAGTGTTGGAGAAGCTGTGCGATGCCTTTGGGAATCCTGGCGTGCGACTTTAATAGGGAAGGGAACTGGTTAGACGGTCTTCAACTTTTGCAGGGGGTTGGCGGGGATGTAAATATGGTAGGCGGAGGAAGGTAGAGGGTAGTAAAAGCTGAGGAAGGCAAGCGCAGTAAAGGGGAGGAAGGTATGCGGAGGAAGGCGAGCGATTAAATAGGCACTGTAGCTCCGCGTTTTCTAAAATCTGAAAACGGCCGAAAGTCGTTTTTCTATTTCAGAAGGAACAGGCGAGACATATCTCGTTTTTATGCATTTGGAAAACAGTTAGGTAAACACGTTTTCTAATTTTTCTATCTCCAGATTTCCAAAATTTTGGAAAAACAGAAAATATTTCTGTTAGTAAACAGACCCTAAGTGTTTATACGCAGCCTTCTTGATTTTTGAATAAATGAATAGAAACCATGATCGATTATATTTTGCTTGACTTTTAAACTTAAGTAATGATGTGTAAAACTCAAGAATGAAGTGTTGGAATAAATCCGATAATACTTTAATCTTCATATTGAAATTATCTAGAGAATTAACTGAGCGGAAGCGTACCTGACTCCATTGGAGACGACTCAGACGACCTTTAGAGATCCGGAAGACGGAGGCTAGGGTTTGCGTCTTCTAGTTGATACACACCCTCGGGATTATCTCTCTAGCGATGGGATGCAGAAAGACGGAATAACATGTTCAACTAGGGACCATAACCCCTTATTTATAGAGAGTGCTTAACCCTAATAAGTCTATCATTGATTAGGTCAAGCCCATGGGTCTCTACACAATTGGGCCATATACCTTATTAGATAACTTATTAGCCCACTTAAATTAATATCCATAGGACCACTAATTTTTGGGCCTAAATATAAGATAGCACATTGATAACCGCTTTTGCGGCATTGTAGTAAAACGGAGTCTAACCTTTCGGTTTTTCCCCGAGTATCGTGTCTCTTGAGGAATGGCGGAGGAGTTTCTTGATTTTAAGCCCAGTCACAGGTTATCGCAAATTATTAGAAGCTTTCCAAATTAAAACTTTTTATTTGTTTTCTAAACTATTTTTTTTATAAATAAAGAAATTTAAATTATGCAAATACTAATGATGGCTCAAAAATAAACTAAATGGAAAATATTAAACTCTAAATGGATTGATCAAAGAAGGGCAATGAATTGAATAATTAGAAATGGATATATTCTTGGACCTAGTAATTAGGGGAATTAAAACAAAAATCGGACTAATAATTTCTTTTCTCATAAACAAGAATAGAAATTATTTTCATTAATTTATCCTATTTCTAGGTTTCATCAATGTATTCAAAAATGGTTGGCTTGAATCAAATTCTAATCTCATAGACAAGACAGAAATAATTCTCCAATATTTTGTTCAATAAAAATAGCCAAATTCATTAACTAATTAGACTCATTAATCAAGCAATTTGAATTTAATTCTCATAGACAAGATGTAAATTCAATTCATTAAAATTTCCTATTTCTAGTCCTTATTAACGTGCTTAAATATGGTTGACTCAAATTATTTTCTAATCCCTTAGACAAGTTAGAAATAATTTTCCAAAATTTAATTAATGAAAATGGCTAACAATTATTAATTACTATTTCATCAATTTTGAATAACTAGTCCAATTAATTAATTTTAACCCCTAATTTTCGGCTAACAAGTCAATCCATATTCCTTTAATTCAATTCATGCCCAAGAGTAAATTAACTACAACACTCATTACTAATTTTAACATTTTACATATAAAATAAGACATGATCATAAATAATAACAACACAAGAAAATATTAAAGTGAATACTCCCAACATCTAAGCATTCTTTTCTTTCACAAATAAACATTATTTATACTAGGTATTGAGGTTGTCTAAGTAGGAGATTAATATAACAACAAGATCTAATTTTCTTGAATTAAAATGGAAAACACGAAACTATTAAAACTAATTCAGAGAATTTTTCACAAATATTCGGGAAATAAAAACAATAAATTCAGAATCTACAAGACGAGAGGATGAATTTTCATATAAAGAACTTACAAATTGGAGCTAAAATGAAAAAGATATGAAAGATTGAAGTTGGAGGTGCAACAATGGTGGAAATCCGAGCTTTGAAGAGAAAAAAGAAGACCTTTTTGAACTAGTTTCGGGCTAAGAATGTTGTGTTTGAGTTCAGCAAAAATCGGGCTATTTATAGGACAAAAATCACCGTAGGCGGCCAACCAGGCGGCCGCCTCTGGCCTTGTCCCGGCCGCCTTCCGTCCCATCACCGGCAGTCGAACGTGCGCTGGTTTTGTCATCCGCCGCATGCGGTCCTGCAGGCGGCCGCCTGCCGTTCCTGTCTGACCGCCTGCCGTCAAATCCCACCGGCCGGTGGTTGGTTTGTTGCCTTGTGCCGCAGGCGGCCACCGAATGCGGCCGCCTTCCGTCCAGTGTCGGCAGCCTTCGGTCCGGTCCGGTCAAAAATTCCAAAATTGCTGAATTTCCAAAAATAGCGTAGGCGGCCTGGCCTAGTAGGCGGCCAATCTGGGCGCCTATTTGGGCGCCTGTGAGATTATTTTTCTGTCTTGTTCTGTATTTTGTACTCTTCAACTTTCCCTTCTGGACCACTTTGAATTTCCGCTTCTTTCTTTCGGTATGATATCATTTATCACTCAAATTGACTCATTGTGTGCTTAATTGACCCGAAATTTCGTCAAATATATCATGGATGTGATTTTTTACGTGATTTCACGAAACTTGAACCAAAATATATAAAACATGCCTTGTTTTTCTATTTTTCAATCCAAAATCACTTAAATTTGATAAGAAAAATAAGTACAAAAATGGACTTATCAATCTCCTCACACTTAAGCGTTGCTTGTCCTCAAGCGACAAATTAGTTGCAACCACACTCAAAAAGGTAAAACCTTATTGTAATTCAATCGAATTGCTATTAAAGAAATAAAAACAAAAATCTCCCTTTTGTATTCTCAACTTTTAAACATTTTAGATAAATCACCCAAAATACAAGAGTTTAAAATTATTATTACTTTATAAAAACTATTGATTATATTAAACCACCAATCAATACCTTATCCCAAGGTTTTCATTATTCTAATTTGGATATTTATCTTATTCACAAATTATGTTTTTTTGCCTCTTTTCCACTCTTGTTGGCGGTGTTATCCCATGGTAGATGCATATTTCATTCTCACAGACTATGATTAACGAATGAAACAGAGCCCCTTTTCGGAGATGGAATTGTCCTATAACGATGAGTTTTGAAGAGATTTATTAATACTAGTATTTTTTTTATGAATAAAATGAATGTCCTATTAAAACAAAATCAGCCCTTTACATTCGCAACCAAAAACCCATAACAATTTCAAATTTTCTAAAAATAATAATAAAAGTAAATTCTTATAATAAGGGTGATCCTCTAAGCTATTATGTGATTGATAACAATTGAGAGGTGAATGTTTCATATCAAAAAGAGTAAAAAGATTGATCTAAAACAAGATTTTAACTTTTTGAGTGTAAAACACAACCTCCTCACACTTGAGTTGGACCTCGCTCTCGAGGTCTCATTTTAATGCACAAAGTTTAGAAATAAAGGCACTTTTTTTTTGTTCTTTCCTCACACTTGAGTTTTGAAAAGATTTTGTGAAGAGAAATAATGAAAACAGGAATAAAATTATTTTAAAAATATCATCCATGATTAGTTTTTTTGAAATCGGGTCAAAGCATTCAACTCACAATTTATTTATTGAAGCACAACCTGCAATCACACAAAACAAACAAACAAACAAAGTTATGAAAAACATGGGTTGCCTCTCAAGAAGCGCTTCTTTAACGTCACTAGCTTGACGTTTGAGAGAGAACTCTCTGTAATGCCAATCAGTTGTGGAGCACTCATCATTAGTGCCTCCACCTTATCCTCCAGGTATGCCGTCAGATGGCGTAGACATTCGAACTCTCGTGACCACCGAAATGTGACATAATCTTCAAAGAACACGTCGTTCGAACAAGAAATTAGCACATATCATGCATCACTCTCATTAGTAGAATCAACAAGTATTTCAGGATCAGGTGCCTCTGGTTTCTCCAACCGCTCAAATGGAGTCATCAAGGTAAAAGTAGTCTGACTAGAGATTTCATACTCCTTTTGATGGGTTTTCTCTTCTTTATCTATGCCCCCAACATGAAAATCATAAAGTTTAGACTATGTGTCACTCTCTAAGAATGCATCCCAACTCCGTAACTCACTAACCCCACATATATCATCTGGGTAAACAGATCCTTGCATAGAACGACTATGTTCGTCATCATTGAGTAGAGAGTCAAAGAAAGCGTCATCGGAGAATGTTTCCTCCAAATCACACGTTTCAATAACAACTTCAATAGGCATCTGGGCTTGTGTATGATCAACATCTTCATCAAGGCTATCTTTCAAGGACTCTTTAGGTGAGAGATCATCCATAGATGGTAGGGTAGGGACGGTGTCACAAAGTATCTCCTCATCTATGATCTCTTCATCAACTTTAGTGGGCACTTCCAGATTGAGTTCTTCAGGACTAATTTCTACGAGGACAGGCTCTAGCTCAGTAGCAATGAGAGGCTCAAAAGAAATAAGGGTGCAAAGAGTTTCAACCGTCTCGCCCATAGTTACCGCTGCCTCCTCTTCAGAATTAACACCTTCCTCGTATGTCTCCTTTTGAAATTTGTGTTCATTATCATAAATGATTTGTTCACACAATTTCTTGATACTCTCGTCACGAGATGCTAGTTCAATCCTTGCCCTTTTTATCTCTTCCACAAACTCGAGCAAGGATGATTTTAATTTTTCGAGCTCGTGTTCAGGATAAGGTGAAATTCCAGAGTCAACCTCGTAGGAGTACTCGTTTGTGTTGGTGTAATGATTTTCTAGCCCTTCGTAGTAATTTTCATAATAATTAAAATTATCATGATAATTACCTCGATAGGAAAAATCATCATAGCAATTAAAGTTTTGCCCTTGGTGGAAATAGTTATCTTGAAATTGGTAATCTCCATACCCCAAAGGTGGATTTTTGCACCATTGATTGTTATCCTCATAACCTTGCTCATAGTATTCTTCATTTTGATTATTTTGAAAAATTTGTTGTTCATTATATGGATAGTGATATGGCGGATGAGAATGAAAGTGTTCGCTTGAGTAATCCATGAGAAAATCTCAAGCAAACACGTGAGAACAAAACAAAAAAGAAATAGAAAGTCTCCCTAATTTGAATTTGCCCATGCTAAAATCAAAATCAAGAATTCACCGTGTCATTCCCCGACAACGACGCCATTTGATAACCGCTTTCGCGGCGTTATAGTAAAATAGAGTCTAACCTTTCGGTTTCCCCCCGAGTATCGTGTCGCTTGAGGAATGGCGGAGGAGTTCCTTGATTTTAAGCCCAGTCACAGGTTATCGCAAATTATTAGAAGCTTTCCAAATTAAAACTTTTGATTGGTTTTCTAAACTATTTTTTTATGAATAAAGTAATTTAAATTATGCAAATACTAATGATGGCTCAAAAATAAACTAAATGGAAAATATTAAACTCTAAATGGATTGATCAAAGAAGGACAATGAATTAAATAATTAGAAATGGATATATTCTTGGACCTAGTAATTAGGGGAATTAAAACAAAATTTGGACTAATAATTTCTTTTCTCATAGACAAGAATAGAAATTATTTTCATTAATTTATCCTATTTCTAGATTTCATCAATGTATTCAAAAATGGTTGGCTTGAATCAAATTCTAATCTCATAGACAAGACAGAAATAATTCTCCAATATTTTGTTCAATAAAAATAGCCAAATTCATTAACTAATTAAACTCATTAATCAAGCAATTTGAATTTAATTCTCATAGATAAGATGTAAATCCAATTCATTAAAATTTCCTATTTCTAGTCCTTATTAACGTGCTTAAATATGGTTGGCTAAAATTATTTTCTAATCCCTTAGACAAGTTAGAAATAATTTTCCAAAATTTAATTAATGAAAATGGCTAACAATTATTAATTACTATTTCATCAATTTTGAATAACTAGTCCAATTAAATAATTTTAACCCCTAATTTTCGGCTAACAAGTCAATCCATATTCCTTTAATTCAATTCATGCCCAAGAGTAAATTAACTACAACACTCATTACTAATTTTAACATTTTACATATAAAATAAGACATGATCATAAATAATAACAACACAAGAAAATATTAAAGTGAATACTCCCAACATCTAAGCATTCATTTCTTTCACAAATAAACATTATTTATACTAGGTATTGAGGTTGTCTAAGTAGGAGATTAATATAACAACAAGATCTAATTTTCTTGAATTAAAATGGAAAACACGAAACTATTAAAATTAATTCAGAGAATTTTTCACAAATATTCGGGAAATAACAAACAATAAATTCAGAATCTACACGACGAGAGGATGAATTTTCATATAAAGAACTTACAAATTGGAGCTAAAATGAAAAAGATATAAAAGATTGAAGTTGGAGGTGCAACAATGGTGGAAATCCGAGGTTTGAAGAGAAAGAAGAAGACATTTTTGAACTAGTTTCAGGCTAAGAATGGTGTGTTTGAGTTCAGCAAAAATCGGGCTATTTATAGGACAAAAATCACCGTAGGTGGCCAACCAGGCGGCCGCCTCTGTCCTTGTCCTGACCGCCTTCCGTCCCATCACCGGCAGTCGAACGTGCGCCGGTCTTGTCATCCGCCGCAGGCGGTCCAACAGGCGGCCGCCTGCCGTTCCTGTCTGGCCGCCTACCGTCAAATCCCACCGGCCGGTGGTTGGTTTGTCGCCTTGTGCCGCAGGCGGCCACCGAAGGCGGCCGCCTTTCATCCAGTGTCGGCAGCCTTCGGTCTGGTCCGGTCAAAAATTCCAAAAATGCTGAATTTCCAAAAATAGCGTAGGCGGTCTGGTAGGCGGCCAATCTGGGCGCCTATTTGGGCGCCTGTGAGATTATTTTTCTGTCTTGTTCTGTATTTTGTGCTCTTCAACTTTCCCTTCTGGACCACTTTGAATTTCCGCTTCCTTCTTTCGGTATGATATCATTTATCACTCAAATTGACTCATTGTGTGCTTAATTGACCCGAAATTTCGTCAAACCTACCATGGACATGATTTTTAACCTGATTTCACGAAACTTGAACCAAAATATATAAATCATGCCTTGTTTTTCTATTTTTCAATCCAAAATCACTTAAATTTGATAAGAAAAATAAGTACAAAAATGGACTTATCACATATAACATACAATTAAACTCAATAAATAATAATATTGTGAATATTACATGTAGTATAAGTCTAATAATCTAACAATCTTCCACTTGGACGACATACACATGTATACACACAATCCTTAGAATTGTATGTTTACTTTGGGAGCTCCAAAATTTTGCTATCAAACTGTAGTCATCTTTAATCAATCTGGTCCATTAATTATATCAACATAGGACCAAACAAGTCTTTGCTATATTTGAATAACTAGACCCATCAATGATCACGTATATTAATATAATAAACGACATGGATCAAGTATAGGTGTGTATCGTGGAAATAACATAAAGTGTGGTCTGGAATAGAATGTCTATTTCCAACTGGTCCACCTTGAGATCAATAATAAAACTGTAAGAGTACAAAAAAACTTTAAACTTTATTTCTGCATGAAACAACTTTAAAAACTGAATTAACCAAATATAGAAACATTACAAACTCCCACTAAAACTCATAATTCTCAACTGATTTGACACCCATTTGAGCAACATGCTCATGAAACACTTTGGGTGGTAATCCTTTAGTGAGCGGATACACAATCATTGAGTTTGTGCTAATGTGATCTATAGACAACTTTCCTTTTTGTACTCGTTCTTTAACAACTTTAAATTTGCCCCCAATGTGTTTTGCCTTGGTCAAACTACTGTTGTTCTTAGCATAAAGGACTGTTGACCTATTGTCACACAATATCTTTAGTGGTCTTTCAATGTTGTCCATTATGCGTAGTCCACTGACAAAATCTCGCAGATGTAAGAGTCTGCTTGATACTCCTCCAGGAGATAGCTCCTCCAGCTAGAATATAGATGTAGCCTGAAGTGAATCTCAAGCTATCTTGACATCCAGCAAAATCAGAGTCGGTATACCCAATGATCTCAAGCTGATCTGATCTCCGATATGTGAGCATATATTCCTTTGTTCTTACATACCGCATGACCCTTTTGGCTGCTTTCCAATGGTCCATTCCCGGATTGCTCAAATATCTGCCTAACATCCCAACAATGTATGCCAAATGAGGTCTTGTACAAACCAGGGCATACATCAAACTTCCTACAGCCGAAGCTTAAGGAATGTTCCTCATTTCTTTAGATTCAAAACCATTCTTAGGGCACTGCATGAGACTAAACTTGTCTCCCCTTAGAAACTGGGGTATCTCCTGGTTTGCAGTCTTGCATACCAAACCTTTTAAAAACCTTATCGATATAGCTCTTTTGTGAGAGCCCAAGAACGCCTCTCGAGCGATCTCCTTAATGGCACCTCAGGTTCATGAGGTTGTTGAGTTTGATTCTCATTAATTTCAGGTACTTGATTGGGGATATTTTCGAGATTGTCATGAACTGGAGTTGTTTCTTGAACATCATTAGGAATAAAAATATCTTGATCATGTTCAATGACAACTGAAGGAAGAGTAATGTGCTCTTCCTCAAAGACAAAATCTCTAACCTTATCTCCCCACCCCCAAACTCAATATCCTCAAAGAACCGGGCGTTACCCGTCTCAAAAATAGTCCTCGTAGTGGGATCATAAAACTTATACCCCCTTGACCTCTCAGAGTATCCTACAAAATAGCTACTAACTGTTCTTGAGTCCAGTTTCTTTTCATTTGGTCTATAAGGCCTTGCCTCAGCTGGACAACCCCAAACATGGAAATGATTTATACTGGGTTTCTTTCCAGTCCAAAATTCATAAGGGGTTTTAGTTGTAGCTTTAGTGGGAACTCTGTTAAGTATGTAAGTTGCAGTTTTCAGTGCCTCTCCCCAGAAGGAATCTGGTAAAGTATTGTGACAAATCATACTCCTAACCATGTCCTTCAATGTACGGTTTTGTCTCTCAGCAACACCAATCATGCTAGGAGTTCCAGGAATGGTGTACTGAGGAACAATTTCACACTCCTCTAGGAATTTAGCAAATGGCCCTGGACGTTGTTCACCGGAACCATCATATCTACCATATCCATCATATAAAGAAAAGGAGCATGATATACAAATTTAAGAGTAAATTGTGTATGATCATGTTTTATGAATATGAAAATGGAATTAACTATGAACTTATGTTGAAATATGCTTTTTACATCATATAAGAATATATGAGTGATTAAAAGTGATATTTTGTATATTGATAGAAATGATATTTTCAATGGAAAATCAGTTTGGATGTGTCTATATGACTATGAGTTGAGGGCTTGGATTGATAGAATTTATGCGACTAGTATTAAGATACTAGTCGGGGAATTGGATAAATAATTATGCTAGAATTGATCCTAAGGTTGGATTGTGAATTGTTAAACCTTAAGTAGTCTTGAGAGATACTTTAAGGTGGATAAGTATGAACTTTAAGTTATACTAGGGGTAGGCCTTAAGGGATACCCAAGATAAATTGAATAATAAATTGATCCTAGGTATAGGATTGGCCTACGGGCGTGTTCGGTAGTCCTTGAGGATAGCCGGTTGAATTATGGGAATAAGTAAGGATCATGGCCCTTCCCGACTCTAGAGAGCGGGGTTGGATAGCATAGACTTGCATCGTGATCACGGGTTAGGGTGGAATCCGAATCGGAGACCTAACTAGGCTCCGGTAGTGGTAACACATAAGATAGGACCCCGAAGGGCCTTACCTTCCTACGGGATGATGGGTATGTGTCCAGGGGTGGGATGTTGAAATTCGAATCGAGAACCTCATGAGGTCTCCGACAGCGGTAGCAAATCCCGTAGAAATAATAAGACCCACGGGTTGGGTTGTGCAAATGATAAATGCAAGGAAATATATAAGAAGGGTCGTGTGCCGCCAAATGAACGAATTTACTTATTATAGAGATAATAAGTGTGAAATATAAATTAATATTTATATTATGATGTCACCCTATTTTGAGGGTCTTAGAAATTAAAACGTTGATTATACTTAGTATTGTTGTCATTGTACTTGTCAAATGCTTTCAAGTCTTGACCTCCCCTTCACGGGGGAGGCCACCTCACAGTTTCAGGTAGAACGTGAAGGTTGCTACCATCGCCCGTTGCACCGGGAGGATCAAGAGAAGAAGACGTGGTTCGTGCTTCTTCTGTTTTCTGATTTCAAAACAATTACAATAATGATCATGGAATATTATTTTTCTGAATAATTATTTGGGGGCTTGTATGTCTAATGATGTCAAGTGTGGCTTGAACACTTGTACTAAATGTTTCCGCTGCTTTTATTAAATGTTTTACATTATGTTTGTTTATGGATGTACTATGTGTGAATGGTATTCAAGATGCCTTGTATAGTATTGGTGAGTTGGACTGCGGTTGACTATTCGTACTATACGGCGGGTTGTTGACGTGTCCGGGTAGGTACGGGGCATGACAATTTAATTGGTATCAGAGCCTTAGTCCGTAAACATCATAATGAAGCTTCAAAATTCTTTTTGAAAAATGAATTTGAAAACCATGAGCATACGAAGTTTTGTACTTATAGAACTTTTGGTACTTGAGTTGAAATGTCTCTAATTGTTAAGATGGTACCCTTAACAATTGGTATGGCGGTGATTTGAGCCAAATGATGTCTTTAAGTGCCTATCCATCAATTGACATTTGATACAAGTCTAATGACTCATTCTCAATTTCTTTCAGAAATGGAACGTATCGGGAAAGTTACTCGATGGAACTCGACTGGCCAAGCACCGGGAGGATCCCAACGTGGCAGTCGGGGGGGATCGAGAGTGTCTAGGGGACAGGGCCATGCAGGCCACTCATTGACCGTGAGTGACGGTCATATGGAAACAATTGATGAGCAATATGAATCCGAGGAGGATTCAACTTACCAATCGGGAACTGAACTGGTTGAGACCCCATATGATGAGGAAGATGATGACATTAGTGAGGAGAGCGACGATAACGACGCTCTAGAGAGGATTGAGGAGTTGCTCCGGCAATATCATCAAGATCGCCAAAGGCGTCGGGCAAGGCATGCTTTGGGAGGAGCTTCGAGGAGAGGGAGCCGTGTGAGTCCTAGGGGAAGCATAGAACCCCAAGGAGGGCGAGGTGTCGAGGTTGCTATCATAAGGATCTCGAAGTACCTCAAGGAGGCAAGAGATTTGGGATGTAAACCATTTGATGGAACGGGAGACATCTCCGTTACGGCTGAGTGGATCAAAAGATTCAACGAAGCGGCCCTTGATATGCAGCCGCCACCCAACATGAAGATGAGGGTGGCAACACGATTTCTAGAAGGCATGGCGTCCACATGGTGGGACGGGGTTAAAGGGAAGTACGGCGAGGCGGTCACTTGGGAGAATTTCCGGCAAGAATTCTTCAGCCAATACTACTCCGACTTTGAGGTGAACTTGAAGAAGAGGGAGTACACGAATTTGACCCAAGGAGGTGAATGCACGGTGAAGGAACTTGAACACAAGTTCAGAAAACTTGCTGAGTTTATACCAGAATACATTTGTGATGAAAACCGGATAGTGAACCACTTCTATGACGCCTTGGACCTTGATATACGTGAGAGGGCTACCCAATTGCCTAATATGACGTTTAGTCAAGTGGTTGAACAAGGTTTAAAGGGAGAAAAGGAGTGGGAAGAAAGAAAGCGAAGGAATGCCGAGGAGGCAAAGAAAATAAAATGGGAGAATCATGGCCCCCAAGGTTCTAACAAGAAGGGGAATCACGGGGGAGGCGGATCTTTCAGAACCCCTGCACCACCGGCGATGGGAAATCAAGGCCCAAGCGGGCAAAGCTCAATGTCACAAGGCTCGAGCATGAAGAGGTGTAGCAACTGCAAGAAGAACCACCTAGGAAAGTGTTGTGATCCCCCGAGATGTTATCAATGCGGGGAGGTTGGGCATTTGAAGGTGAGTTGCCCATAGCTCGGACGAGCCATGGGAACCGGGCCAAGTAGTGGGACAACGGTGAACAGGAACCGAACGGGAGCACCAAATGCTAGCGGTGGGCACTGTGGAGCGAGTGCAAGCAATGCACCATCCTTAAACCAAGGAAAGACCCAAGCTAGGGTCTATGCAATGACGGAGGTGGATGCTCGTGCCAACCCGGACTCTGTTGTGGGTAAATCCTTTAAAACTCTTTATATTGACACTATTGTATGTGATAGGAGACGTAAAAATCATTATTGTAAGTCCTACGACCCTCGACCGACGTAACCGAGTTGACTTAAAACAAAGGAAAAGAGTAAAAATCTTGTTCTGGGCGAAAGCCGCCCAGCGTGTGCCAAAGCTGCCAGGCTTATGTTGGAATTTATTATAGAAATACTACGGCGGCGAAGGTCGGACGACTTCCCGTGAAAACCGGCTGGCACACGGTAATGGGATCTCGTGAATCCTGGGTTACGCTCGAAAGCCGCCCGGGTCTGGCCAAAGCTGCCTGGCTTTGGGATGATTTTTGTAAAAAATTCTACGGCGACGAATACCGGACGGCTTCCACCAAAGACCGTTCGGCTTTCGTAAATTATAAAACTCGAATTTTTCTCGCGGCTGAAAACCGGTCGGCTTTCGTAGTAACCAGCCGACGTTCGTTAGGCCTGGGAAATCCTGCACTGCTGAAACCCGGTCGGGTTTCGTAGAAACCGGCCGGCTTGGGAAATTAATTTTGCGAATAAAACTACAATGACGAAAACCGGCCAGCTTTCGTAATTAATTAATGTAGAAAATTTCTCGCAGCCGAAACTCAGCCGGCCTTCGTAGAAACCGACCGGTTTACGTAACGAGAGTTGCCTAAGGCATGAAAACTGGCCGGCTTTCATGAAAAGCGGCCGGCTTTCACCAATGTGGGTCTTTGGGCAGCTCTATGGTATGGAAACCGGGAAAAGTTGGTAGAGGGTCAGATGGTATTCATCCGAACCATGACCTACGTACTCTACAATCTAAGAAACGAGTCTTTTAAGTAGAGGGTGTGTCTTACATTGCTTATGAATGTAGGAACACTAAAGGTAAACGGGAGAGACGCAAGGATCCTTATTGATACCGGGGCGCAACGATCATTCGTGAGTGAGGCGTTCGCCGGGGGATTCAAAGAACCACTTGTACCGATGACTCAAACCCTTTTGGTGTCCACACCTTTGGGGGATGACATCGAAATAGATAGCCACTATCCATCATGTGAGGTGGAAGTGGAGGGCCAAACCTTGACGTGCGATTTTGTACCGCTGAGCATGATCGAGTTCGACGCGATCCTCGGAATGGATTGGCTAGAGAAGCATCATGCTAGGGTGGATTGTTACACGAAGGTTCTTAAACTCGAAAGCGGTGAAGGGTTGACCTTACGCTTTGAGGGAGATAGAGGCAAATCAAACAGTTGTATCATATTCGCCGTGAGGGCAAGGAATATGATGAGAGAGGGATGTCACGCTTATCTAGCATACGTGGTAGATAAAATTAAAGAGGAGACAGACATTAATGATGTGAGAGTAGTGTGCAAGTATCCGGAAGTCTTCCCAAAAGACTTGCCGGGACTTCCACCCGATAGGGAGATTGAGTTCGTGATCGAGGTTGAGCCCAACACCAGACCAATCTCTATACCGCCATACAGAATGGCACCCGCTGAACTTAATGAGTTGAAAACCCAATTGCAAGAGCTATTGGATAACGGTTTCATAAGGCCGAGTTACTCTCTGTGGGGAGCACCGGTCCTTTTCGTGAAAAAGAAGAATGGGACACTTCGAATGTGCATTGACTACCGTCAACTGAACAAAGTCACAATCAAGAATAGGTATCCTTTACCTAGGATTGACGACTTGTTTGATCAGCTCCGAGGAGCAACGGTGTTTTCGAAGATCGACTTGAGGTCGGGGTACCATCAACTAAAGATAAAGGAGGATGACATACCGAAGAGTGCTTTTCGCACAAGGTATGGTTATTTCGAGTTCCTAGTTATGTCGTTTGGGCTAACAAACGCCCCAACGGCGTTTATGGACTTGATGAACCGAGTATTTCATAAATACTTGGACCGGTTTGTGATTGTGTTCATAGATGACATCTTGATTTACTCAAAGACTGAAGAGGAGCATGAGGAGCACTTGATACTTGTTCTTGAGACACTATGGGAGAAGCAACTCTATGCCAAGTTTTCCAAATGTGAATTTTGGCTAAGGGAGTTGGCTTTCTCGGGCATGTGGTTTCGGGATCAGGGATTGCTGTAGATAACAAGAAGATTGAGGCCATTACCAAATAGGAGAGGCCAAAGAACGTCAAGGAAATTCGTAGTTTCCTCGGATTGGCAGGTTACTGCCGAAAATTCGTGGAGAAGTTCTCAGATTTGGCATCGCCATTGACAAAGCTCACTCGAAAAGGGGCTAAGTTTGTATGGGATGACCGATGTGAGGAAGGATTCCTAGAATTAAAGAAGAGGTTGACCGAGGCACCGGTACTTGCATTACCCAAACAGGGAATGGGGTACGATGTCTATAGCGATGCAAGCATCCAATGGCTTGGATGTGTATTGATGCAGAATGGGAGGGTGATCGCCTATGCTTCACGACAGTTGAAGAAGCATGATGTAAACTATCCTACTCATGATCTAGAGTTGGGGGGCAATGGTATTTGCACTAAAGATTTGGAGACATTATTTCTACGGGGAGACATGTCACATATACACTGACCACAAAAGCTTGAGGTACGTGTTTACTCAAAAAGAGTTAAACATGAGACATAGACGGTGGATGAAGTTGATAAAAGACTACCGTCTAGTCATTGAGTACCACCCCGGTAAAGCCAACGTGGTAGCGGATGCCTTGAGTCGAAAGAGCTCCTCGGGGGCATTGTTGACTAGCTTGAGAGCGTTTAGAGCCTAATTAGAGGTAGCTAACGATGGTGCCTTATTAGCAAGATTCGAGGTGAGACCTACATTACTTGATGAAATCAAGAATGGTCAAGAAACTGACGAAGAGCTTATGAAGGTCCGTGAACGCATGCTAGCGGGATCGGTTGAGGATTTCAAGGAAAGAGACGATGGTCTCTTATTATTTCGTGACCGAGTGTGTGTACCGTCAGATGATGAGCTCCGAAAGTCCATCTTAGAGGAGGCTCATTCATCGGCGTATGCCATGCATCCGGGAGGCATGAAAATGTACCGTGATTTGAAAGAAAGTTACTGGTGGTCTGGTCAGAAGAGGGAAATAGCTGAGTACATCAGTAGGTGTCTTACTTGTCAGCAAGTTAAAGCAAAACATCAGCATCCGATTGGGTTATTACAGCCACTCTCCATTCCTGAATGGAAATGGGAGCATGTGACTATGGATTTTGTGGTAGGGCTACCACGGACAGTTAAGAACTATGATGCGGTCTGGGTTGTGGTTGATAGGCTCACGAAGAGTGCACATTTTCTACCTATCAACACCACCTATGCACTGGAGAGGTTGGCCAAGTTGTATGTGGATGAGATCGTGAGGCTACATGGGGTTCCAATAACCATTGTATCCGATAGAGATCCGCGGTTCACATCACGATTTTGGCCGAAGTTCCAAGAATCTATGGGAACAAAGTTGAAGTTTAGTACTGCTTTCCACCCACAGACGGATGGACAATCCGAGTGGGTTATTCAGATATTAGAGGACATGCTGAGAGCTTGTGCATTGGAGTTCCAAGGAAGTTGGGACAATCATTTAGCACTCGTGGAGTTTCCCTATAACAACAGTTATCAGGCGAGCATTGGCATGCCTCCATACTAGGCATTGTATAGGAGGAGGTGTGGTACACCATTGTGTTGGGATGAGGTTGGCATGGCCAAACTTGAGAGTACAGAATTGGTGGAGATCACCAAGTCCAAAGTGAAGATGATTCGTGAAAGGGTTAAGGCGGTACAGGATAGACAGAAGAGCTATGTCGATAAGCGCCGAAGGGCCTTAGAGTTTAAGGTGAGAGATGAGGTATTCTTGAAAGTTTCACCTTGGAAAGGAATCATCCGATTTCAGAGCCGAGGGAAACTTAATCCACGATACATAGTCCCATTTTTTATTCTTGAAAAAATTAGGGCCGTAGCATACCGACTACAGTTGACTCCAGAATTGGAGAAGATACATAACGTGTTTCATGTGTCTATGTTTAAGAAGTATATGCCATACCCGTCTCATGTTTTAGAGAAACCACCCGTGGAAATACGGGAAGACTTGAACTACGCCGTGCAACCGGTAAGAATACTTGATAGACAAGTAAAGAAGCTAAGAAGCAAGAAAGTCCCAATGGTTAAAGTCCTTTGGAAGAGTGACCGATTTGAAGAAGAAACTTGGGAAACGGAAGCCTTGATGAAGGAACAATATGCATTTCTATTTGAATGAGCATTGTGAATTTCGAGGACGAAATTCCCGTTAGGGGGGGGTGAACATGTAACACCGTCCCCAATCATATTTACTTTTAGTAAATTACGTAATTAACCTTGAAGGATGATTTATGAATTTGCGAAATTGTAAATTTTTATTATCTCTTTTACGTGCATGGTAAATTGCATGTGGGACCCACACCGAGAACGGGGACCGCCCGATAATTCCAGAACCACATATTATATTCATCTTGGTCTAGATAATATGTATATGATGGTGGAGATTTTAGTTGGGCCATGGAAAGGGCATGGAGTTGACATGTTGGTCAAATGAGGTCCAATTGCCAGTATTGGTGACTTATCAGATAACAACCCGAAAAGGATTTCGGAGACCCCTAAATTAACGATTGAGGAATGTACATATATTCTAAGAGCCCATAATTATTTGGCCCAATAAAAGAAAATATAGTTAAAACAGTCTGAGAAAATACAACTTTCGGGGCCGATTACACACACCGGAACATAATGGGATGACCTCCCACATGAGTGGGGGCCACCCCACGTTTTTATGTGCTCTATTTGACTGAGTGAGAGCTGGAAGGGACAAGAGGAGATGTGTGTGTGCAGACTAGAGGAAGAGGGAATGGGTAGAGACAAACTCATACACCCCATGTCCTCTCAATGCATGTGCATTGGTCTTGATTGAAGTTAGATGCCCTCTCCTATCCTTTGCACTCATTCGGACCACACAAGGAGAGAAGAAGCTCCAGGAAGTCTCTCAAAAAGATTGGAGCTTGAGACAAGCAAGAAGAAAAGAAATCCAAAGAGAAAGAGCTAGGAATTGAGGTAAGAACACAAATAATTCTTTTAACTAGTTTATTCTTGTATGATTTTGTAGAAATCATATGTTGGATTAAATATGATGTTCTACACGTTTAAGAAGTGTAGAATATTGATATAAAGTGGGGATATTTAACTTAGAAGAGTTGATGAATTGATAGGAGTCGAAATCGTCGGAAACCGCCACTTAAAAGGACCTGCTCGAAATTTCAGCCTGACGAACACCTCCTGGCTTTGGTGAAAGCCGCCCGGCTTTTGTCGAGGCAGTCCAGTTTCGCCTTCTTATCGGTTTAGGACGAGGATTAATCGAAGGGCTTAACAAAGGAAACTATTTCAGCACTTCATAAGGTGAGGATGGCTGACTATATTGCTTATTATTAGTGAGTTAATTTCATGAGATTACCTAAGGTAATTAAATGTGTTTTTATGGATTATTATTGATTAATAATGCATGAGAATGAAAAGACTTTTGTCTATAAAGAAAAGGAGCATGATATACAAATTTAAGAGTAAATTGTGTATGATCATGTTTTATGAATATGAAAATGGAATTAACTATGAACTTATGTTGAAATATGCTTTTTACTTCATATAAGAATATATGAGTGATTAAAAGTGATATTTTGTATATTGTTAGAAATGATATTTTCAATGGAAAATCAGTTTGGATGTGTCTATATGACTATGAGTTGAGGGTTTGGATTGATAGAATTTATCCGACTAGTATTAAGATACTAGTCAGGGAATTGGATAAATAATTATGCTAGAATTGATCCTAAGGTTGGATTGTGAATTGTTAAACCTTACGTAGTCTTGAGAGATACTTTAAGGTGGATAAGTATGAACTTTAAGTTATACTAGGGGTAGGCCTTAAGGGATACCCAAGATAAATTGAATAATAAATTGATCCTAGGTATAGGATTGGCCTACGGGCGTGTTCGGTAGTACTTGAGGATAACCGGTTGAATTATGGGAACAAGTAAGGACCATGGCCCTTCCCGACTCTAGAGAGCGGGGTTGGATAACATGAACTTGCATCGTGAGCACGGGTTAGGGTGGAATCCGAATCGGAGACCTAACTAGGCTCCGGTAGCGGTAACACATAAGATAGGATCCCGAAGGGCCTTACCTTCCTACGGGATGATGGGTATGTGTCCAAGGGTGGGATGTTGAAATCCGAACCGAGAACCTCATGAGGTCTCCGACAGCGGTAGCAAATCCCGTAGAAATAATAAGACTCATGGGTTGGGTTGTGCAAATGATAAATGCAAGGAAATATATAAGAAGGGTCGTGTGCCGACAAATGAACGAATTTACTTATTATAGAGATAATAAGTGTGAAATATAAATTAATATTTATATTATGATGTCACCCTATTTTGAGGGTCTTAGAAATTAAAACGTTGATTATACTTAGTATAGTTGTCATTGTACTTGTCAAATGCTTCCAAGTACTGACTTCCTCTTCACGGGGGAGGCCACCTCACAGTTTCATGTAGAACGTGAAGGTTGCTACCATCGCCCGTTGCACCGGGAGGATCAAGAGAAGAAGACGTGGTTCGTGCTTCTTCTGTTTTTTGATTTCAAAACAATTACAATAATGCTCATGGAATATTATTTTTCTGAATAATTATTTGGGGACTTGTATGCCTAATGATGCCAAGTGTGGCTTGAACACTTGTACTAAATGTTTCTGCTGCTTTTATTAAATGTTTTACATTATGTTTGTTTATGGATGTACTATGTTTGAATGGTATTCAAGATGCCTTGTATAGTATGGATGAGTTGGACTGCGGTTGACTATTCGTACTATACGGCGGGTTGTTGATGTGTCCGGGTAGGTCCGGGGCGTGACACTCATTGGTTAATTTTCTTTTAGTACCATGAGTACTTACATGCAAGGTTTCATTATACGAGGTATTTATATCAAGTGAATATAGATTATCATAAACTGATAAAAGACCAATACCAATAAGTTTTGAATCTTGAAATAGACTGAACTGACTATTTCCAAATGAACAAGAATAACCAAATTTGTCCAATGCAGAAATAGAAATTAAATTCTGCCTAAATGAAGGCACAACAAACGTCTCTTTCAAATCCAAATAAAAACCAGTCTTTAATAATAATCTAAAAACACCGATAGCCTCAACTTCAACCCGCTTGCCATCACCGACATAGATGTATCTTTCACCATCAATTGGTTTTCGGCAACTCAGGCAACCTTGCATAGATACACTTATGTGAGTAGTAGCACCGGAATCTACCCACCAAGTGTCTTTTGGTACCGAAATTAAATTAACCTCAGAACAAACAAGAGCAAGAGACATACCCTTTTTCGCACACCAGGCGTGGTACTTAGTGCAGTTCCTTTTCTTGTGATTAGTCCCTTTGCAAAAGAAGCATCCAAATTCCTTAGTTTCCTTATGATGCTTCATGAGAGGCCTTGAATTTGCAGCTTCCTTAATTTTTGCTTTTCTTGTTGCCCTTAGAGGTGGATGCAAAATGAACACTTTCTGTCTTATCTTGATTTATTCCTTCTTCCTCTTGAACACAATGAGAAATGAGCTCATTGAGAGACCATTTCTCCTTCATGCAGTTGTAACTGACTTTAAATTGATCAAATTGAGAAGGAAGAGAGATCAAAACTAAATACACAAGCCATTCCTCAGGTAAAATAAGCTTTAGTGCATTTAGTTTTGAAGCAATGTGAGAAATTTCCAAAATGTACTCCCTTATGTTCCCTTTGCCTTTGTACTGCATGGAAACAAGAGTGCTCAAAAGAGTACTAGCTTCCGCCTTTTCGTTTTTAGCAAAATGCTTTTCAAGTTCGAAAAGGAACGATTTGGAATCAGCCTCATCAGACATCGTGCCCTTGAATGATTCTGGAATTGCACGTTTCATGATCATTAGACTCATGCAGTTTGAGCGTTCCCACCTCTCCATCTTCCTCTTTTCATCAAGGGTAGATGCGTCCTTAAGAGCGGCGAGTTTCTCAGTTCGAAGTGAAAGGTCTAGATCCATGCAACCAAGAACAATCATAACGTTCTCTTTCCATTCCTTAAAATTTGTGCCATTAAGCACTGGGATGCTATTAATATTAGCAGATATTGTAGCAGCAGAATTTTTGACTGAAAGAGAACAAAAAATAATATAAATGATATGCTCTAGGAACTGAAATTAACTTCATAATTAATTTTAAATATTAGCAATCCCCATCACAAGACACTACAACAAAAGTGACCTTTGGCAACACTTTGTTTGTAACACTTGTTTTTTGTGTTGCATAAAATATTTAATATTACAATCTTGTAACACCTATATAAAAATGTTGCATAAACCTCTGGACCGTATATTTATGCAACATTTCCTTATATGTGTTGCATATATTAAGTATTATGTAACATTAATGATAAAGTGTTGCAATAACTTAAAATATAAATACGATATATATTCACATGACACTATTTGTGCATTTCTACAATTATGCATTTACATATGTCAAATGGAACTTATTTGCTTAAATACTTAAATCAAATGTAAGAGGGTTTTCCTAAAACTTCAATATTTCTATTATTTTAAAAAGTACTTTTTTATTAGACATTTTAATTTTAGTTTTTAAATTACTTTTTTATTAGACATTTTAATTTTAATTTTTAAAGGTACATTTTTATTAATAGAGTTTTCCTAAAATATATTATAATAATAAAGTCATGGACAAAAATGTGACTTAGTAACTTTTAGTGACTAAAATTGTGTTCAAAATTTATACGGTAGTGACTACGATATAAGTTACTAAAAGTTATCGAAACCCATTTTCATCTACTAAGATATCATATCATACTAAGATATTACTCTGTATTATTATTAGTGTTTTCTATCTCATTTTAATTTGAGCAATGTAACGTTTCACTTTCAAAGATATATGTAGCTAATTGTAAGTGGAAAGACTGAAATGATAAATTTGTGGTAAGTTTGCCTTTTTATTTGGTCTATTTGCAATGTACAATTCAGGGGTTGTTATTTTCTTAGATGCTATATGTACTTATTGTATATGGATTACTTGCTAGTTGCTACATAAGGATATAATTGCACAAATTAACCGTTTAAATACTTCACCAGGTTTATGACATAATCTATGTCTTGTCTTTATCTCTATGTGTGCATAAGGTCCTGTTGAAGCTAACTCCAAATTATTCATGATCTAATGATTATCCGTCCATATTAGATTAATAAAAATGAAGTAGTTTGAGCTCTTAAAAAATTAACTAGAACTGTACAAAACTATTAAGTAATCAATTGTTTTTCTATACTTATATTAGTAATTTAGTGTATAATTAGACCGTGACTAAGTTAGTTACATGAAACTTTTAATAATTAGTGCTTTAACTTCTTATTGTGTGGAATGCACTCCTACAACTGCTAAAAATTTCTTGTATATAAGTGAAGTAATGAATATACCAGCTAAATTATCTTCATTCATATTAAAAATGGGTTACAATTGTAATAGGTTTTAGTATTATTCTTTTCCCTCACAACATTTGATTTTAGTCTAATAATTGTATTTCTTTGTCTATCTATTTTGCAGAGGTGGCCTAGTGGTGGTGATGACTTTTGGAGAAGATTGTATTTCACCAATAATCTCACTTTGCAATGGAATTTTATATTTTTTGGCGTTAGAAGATGTCTAGTTGAAATTGTATAGTTTGACATTTTGAAGTATAATTTGCAAGTCGTTTAGATTTTGGTGACTAATTTAAGTGGCTTAAAATCTTTATTGTTCAATGTTGTAATTTTCTCTTTGAGACATATGATAAGTTGTAATTATATTGATACTTTGAATATTGTTATATATTGTATTTTTAGATGTTGTACGTTTATCTTAATATATAAATGTGTATCACAAAATCATTTGAAAATGTTACCAAATAGCCCACGTTTGTGTGACATATTTAGAGAAAAAAGTATTGCTAATTTCATAAAAATGTTGCATAAAACATTGATAAAATGTTACATCATGTAAAGTTATGTTGCAAAAGAATATAATATTTATGTTGCATAAACATTAGAATGTGTTGCCTAAAATAATGTTCTACGTGTTGCATTAGTCTACAAAAATGTTGCTTAAGGTGTTAGTCAAAGTGTTGCAAAACAGTGTTGCCTATGAGTTATATACGCAACGTTTGTATTTAATGTTGCATTACATAAAGAAAAGTGTTACATATGACTTTATGCAACGAGACCTGAAGTAACACCCATAAAAGTGTTGCTTTAGCCTTTTGTAACACTTTACCTATCTTATGCAATACTTTTGTGGTGTTACAAAAGGTCGTTTTTGTTGTAGTGAGATACCTAGCGCAACATCTAATCTTGTCTTTGGACATAAATTAGACTTGCAAGTGGTACTTTTGGTGTGATAATAAAACTTTGATAATAAAATCATGTCAAATATTAAGCCTTTCTTTGGACCGGCTTAATATTCACACGAAAACCTCACACTTATCACAAATTTTATTATCACAATTGTACTTAAATTTCCGCCAAAAAATAACCTTCCTTTGGGCCGATTATTATCCGCATGAAATGAGAAAGTATACAATCATCTTAATATATGAGTTAATTAATTTCAACAAGAGAGGCTACTTTGGCAGCATGTTGTGTCAATTAACTAACTCAAATCTTAGACATGCTAATATTAATTCGAAAAATCCGATAATAAAATTGGGCTAATTTTTCTGAATTACATGCAAATGTGTTATGTATAACGATAATTTGTAAAACTCATACCCAATTGCTTTGTGATCGCAAAATAGGGTTTATACATCCCATAACACACAAAACACATTTTTTTCAAGCCATAAATCATAATCACCAACAAAAGTAATCTATTTCTAAATATGCAATTCTAATAGAACTGATATTGCCCGTAATCACATATAAGTATTTAATTACCAAAACCATAGAAATTTCCAAAATTGAATCAACCAAAAATTGGAAACAAATCAAGATCTAAAGTGATTCACTTATCATTTCCAAATATTAACATATTGACAATACTCCGTATTAAGTAACTTTAGTAACAATAATAACATCAATTAGTGCAGCGAATGTTTAGGAAAATTATAGCAACTCCGTATTGTCTCCGTATTGTTTCCTTGTAACCATTAAGTAATTTTAATAACAATAACCCTTGATGTTTAGGAATGGGAAAAGAAAAAAAAAAGAAAAAAACGCAGCATTCCCCATCATTAGTGTAATTGGCAGATTATTTATGTGATTCTAAAAGCACCAGCCATCCAATTGATTCATAACAGGAATACAGAAGATAAAATCTTGAATATCGCGATGAATTTAATCGTATCGGCAATAAAACTCAAACACCGTATTCGAAACTAAAAGACAGATTATAATTTAATATTTCCATTTAATCATCGATTGCCGATTTAACATTAGGAACGAATTACATGAACGCAAAATCGCATTACCCTTATTCCATTTTATCAGCAGATCATATGACAAAAGAAATATCCCAAATTCAATCGTTTAAGATTGAAACAAAAGTATGAATACTCCAAATAATTCAATATGAAGGAGACTCTGATACCAATTGTTGGAATAAATCCGATAATACTTTAATCTTCATATTGAAATTATCTAAAGAATTAACTGAGCGGAAGCGTACCTGACTCCATTGGAGACGACCTTTAGAGATCCGGAAGACAGAGGCTAGGGTTTGCGTCTTCCAGTTGATACACACCCTCGGGATCATCTCTCTAGTAATGAGATGCAGAAAGACGGAATGACATGTTCAACTAGGGACCATAACCCCTTATTTATAGAGAGTTCTTAACTCTAATTAGCCCATCATTGATTAGGTCAAGCTCACGGGTCTCTACACATTTGGGCCATATACCTTATTAGATAACTTATTAGCCCACTTAAATTAATATCCATAGGACCACTAATTTTTGGGCCTAAATATAAGATAACATATAACATACAATTAAACTCAATAAATAATAATATTGTGAATATTACATGTAGTATAAGTCCAATAATCTAACACGAAGATCATACAGAGCTTTGAGAAGATAATCGCATAAAGAGGAATAAATGAAGAGAATTGTCTTAATTTACAATTTTATACTAAGGGAAGTAGGGAACTCCTAAAAATCACGACTTAATTAGTTCATACAAAATGTAGTAATGACATTTCATATATGAGACAACTGATTAAATTATTTGTTTCTGAAAATTTAAACTACACAATATAGCACCTACATTGTCTGTTCCATAGTTTGAATAAATATATTTTTCTGTTTGAATAATTCGAACATTTGACTATATGTTACTCTCTCCGTCTCTCCGTCCCTTATAACTTTATCAACTTTTCTTTTTTGGATGTCTCATTAACTTTGTCACTTTCCCTTTTAAATAGAGAATTTGTGGTTTCACTTAATTCTCTCTGCTCTGCACAAACCTTAACCACATAGTTCGTATCCACAGGGAAATGAATAAATCTCTTTTTAAATGAAACTAGTAACTAAAGCGGGTTTTGGAGTTGAATGATTTAATTTAATTAAGAACTAAGATGAACAACTTATATGTGATTTAATTCAAAGATAAAAAAGAACTTGGCTTTGCTACTTTCCACTTGTTGATATATTTAGTCGATCCTTGTTATATCTATAACTTATCCCCTCTCGAATACTCAATCGAGGAGTATATCCAATTCATCGAGGGTAGTTATTAATAACGATCGTTCATTAACAACCCTTACTATTAATCAAATATAGAACAACGCCGTATACCAATTTAATAGTAGCATTTAATCTTTTTAACTCCTTGATGAAATCAATTGAGATTGATAACCTCAACACAACGGTTTCAGTTTAACCAACAAAATTAATCCCTATTAAGTCTATTAACCACGACCGTGCATTAATAAACTGAAGTTACTGACTTGTGAAACCATCAACGATTAACCATCGGTTCGTTGATCATTTTTAGTAATAATTAATGTCAAAGTGTTAACTAATCGTCACTTAGAAACACCCCAACATTAATATAGAATGAGGTTAAGAGAAGAATTAATATTCAAGAAGAGAAGTTAAGAAAATAACTCACAACTTTAATAATCAACAAGCTTCAAGAATCAAGAGCAAAACCAAGAAATGGAAGTTTAGCTCCTCATTTGGAGACTAAACATAGCTAGAAAAATATAAACAAATGTTATTCTAAACTGAGCCTAAGAATATGGAAGAAAGAATGAGAATTAGTGAAGGAAAGATGTGCTATTTATAGTTGTTTTTCAACTATATGTTTGTAGCATATGTCAAATATTTTAGTACTTGTAATATTATATTATATAAAATTTCATATTACAAGGGTATTGTGTGTTGCTTATAATTCTAGAGATTGTTGTGAATTTTGTATAAAATGTTGCATAAAGTATTCATTAAACTGTTACAAAATATAATAAGTGTTGCAAATAGTATGACAAATATGTTACATATATATTAAAACGTGTTGCATAATGTCATATCTTAAGTGTTGCATTTTATTCAAAAAAGTGTTGCACAAAATGCCTTTAAAGTGTTGCAAAAAAGTGTTGCATTTGAGATCTTTATGCAACACTTTCATTCAGTGTTGCATAATAAGAGAAAATTTGTTGCGTATTACTTTATGCAACGAGACCTGATGTAGCGTCCATAGAAGTGTTGCATTAGCCTTTTGTAACATTTTAATGATCTAATGTAACATTTTGTAAGCGTTGCCAAATTAAAGGTTTGTTTTGTTGTAGTGAAAGACTGTTAGGATATGGTTCTTGGGAGAAATAGTGAACTGGATTTGTTATTATGATTTTTTGTGAAGTAATGGTATGATGATATAGCTAATGCGTATTAGATTTTTTTTAACAAAAAAAACTCGGTTAAAATAAGAGTAATACGGAGTAGTACTAAATGTGGTTAAAGTGTTACTAAAGTAAAATAATTATCAAAGCAAATAATGTTATTATATTAGTTTGGTAACACAGTAAAATGTACTACCTAGTCATCATCATCATTTTCATTTACCCCAGTGCCGCAAAGGCCCCCATCTACGGTGGGGTGAGGGGGGATCGGATGTACGCAGTCTTACCCCTGTACTAAAGCATAGAAAGACTGTTTCCGGATGACCCATAGTGAAAATCGTGTCCAAAATTGCATGGAATGACTGTTGCTCCATAACAAAGAAGTGCACAGTTTAGTGAGTCATTTTGCTTTATTCCATCATAATCTCAAGCCAAAAAATGAATCTTTGGTTCCATTGCAAATGATGAAAATAAAAAAAACAATTTCTAAATGATGGAAATAAAATGTACTACCTAGTAAATAGTAATATTTGTTTTTTTCTTATTTTCTATAAATATTTCAGAAATTATTAATTCAGTACTATGTTATTTAGATAGATCTCGCTCAAAAACAATTTCTAAATGATAGTCCTGGAAGTCAAAATAAGAATGACGAAAGTCAACAAAGTGCAACTATAGGTAGAGTTAGTTGGACAAAAGAACTAGTTCACCTCCTTTGTAACCTCTGCATGCAAAATGTTGAAAGGAGTAAGGGAAAAAGTGGTGGAGTAACCGGTCAAAGGTTGGCATGGAAGAAAGTACAAGCTGAATTTGTCAAACGTACAAATCTCCATTGGGATAAAGGGAAACTTAAGCATAAGGTGGATTGGAAGAGACACGGGTGGGATCTTTGGAAACTATTGAAAGGAAAGGAGACGAGATTGGGGTGGGTTCCTATAAAAGGAACTATTGATGCTTTTGATGAGTGGTGGAATTTCAAGATTAAGGTTAGTTTTTTTTTTTGTTTAACTTGTTTTAGTACGTGTTTTAATTTTAAGTACTTAGAAGTTATTTTAAGCTTTACTTTTGTATAGGAGAATTCCGCCTTTAAGGCATTTCGAGAAAAAGGGATTGAACCTGAACTTGAATCTAAAATTGATCAAATAGTTGGTTTTTATGCCCAAGGTGCATTAAAATACACTCTGGTGTGTGATCTCACAAAAGAACATATGCAAATTGAAGATGATAATGTGTATGTTCCTTCATCACCTCGTAGTGGTACTCCTCGCAATCACCTTGAAGACATACATGCTTTATATGGTGGTAGCAGTTCTAATACTCGTGAAGCATGGGATGATGTATGGAGAGACGATAGTCCCCCTCCTTTCTCTCCTGTTGGTACACTAATGGAAACAGATGAAAGAAGGAGAAATAATAGAGTTGTAGTGAATGATGCACCACAATCTAATAAGAGTGCACAAGTTGAAACCACAAAGAGAGCACGTAAAACTAAATCATTGGGTGACAAACTTGATAACATGATGCAGCTCATTGGAGAAAGGAATAATACATTTAAGGGAGTGAATGCATATGTCAATGATGAACGTCATGGACTCAATGGTCACACCAAAATGCACGGAGAAATTATTGAAGCACTAGCAAAATTATGTGTTTTGCCGGATTTAGATTCAAGCACACCTGACTTATATTTTGCTTGCACGATGATTGAGGATCCACAGAAAAAGATGCATTCTCCTACGGTTACCAAATGACCATATGAGAGTTGAGTACTTCAAATTTGTGTATGCTGAGCAGAAGAAGAATTAAAAAGACATCACTATGTTTGCATTAGTATTTTTATCTCTTTTAAACTTAATTATGAACTTATGTTATGGATTGTCACATTTTCGAAACTTTATCAATCTAGAAACTTCTTTATGAGCTTATATGTTATGGATTTCCATATTTCAGCAACCGTATTAGTTTATTATATATGCTTGTCATGTTTTGATTTAATGCATTGACGTTATGATTCTGTTATGTTATTCAAATTTCGTGTAACCGTATTTTTAATTATAATTGTCTTAGAGTATTAGTACTTGTATTTTTGTAGGCATGGATGATACTTATATAATCATTCGGAAACTTATCATAATTAAAGAGTATTTGGATGACGATGATGAATTTTGGTATATGGTAGCTTGTACAACAAGCTATATCAATGTGTACTTTATGAATCACATATACAAAGAGCGTTGAATGACATCTTACTTAACTGGACATGCTTAAACCTAAAGACCCTGAGTTCAAAGAGGTTCTAGCACAAATTGTCAATGATACTAGATATATGCCACATTTTAAGGTAACTTGATACTATGGTTATTCCTTTTAGTTCATTAAACTACTGGTACATAATTTTAGTGGTATTTTAATATTAAGATTGCATTGGAGCGATTGATGGAACCTTTATTACAATAACTGTTAGAGAGGAAGATCAAATGCATTATAGAGGGAGGAAAGGGATACCAACCACAAATGTCTTGGCAGCTTGTGATTTTAATTCATTATTCACATATATTTTAACTGGATGGGAGGGGACAACACATGATGCTCTCATTTTCTTCGATGCAATCAATAACCCAAGTCTGAATTTTCCAAAACCACCACCAGGTAGTTGATTTTTTTATACTAAGCGCATGGCAAATAAATATTGTAACATATTATTTTTATGTACATATATAGGTAAATATTATTTAGTTGATAAAGGTTTCCCAGAAAGGCAAGGGTATCTCACACCTTACTTCAAGACAATGTATCATCAAACAGAATTTCGTGCTGCAAATCCAAGGGGATCTCGAGAAATGTTTAATCGAGCACATTCATCTCTAAGAAGTTGCATTGAGAAAGCTTTTGGAGTTCTTAAGGCGCGGTGGAGAATATTACAAAAAAAGCCCATATATTAATTATGTGACCAAAATAAGATAATTTGTTCTTGTTTTGCACTGCATAACTACATTTGGAAAAGCACGATTTGGGATCCAGGTTTTAATATCATTGATTGAGATCCAGATTTCATACCAGATAATATCTTTCGTGACGTTGAGTCTACTTCTGGACAAGGCGTTGAACATATGAGAGTCCGTGAAATGATAGTTATTCGTGATAATATTGCATCTAGTTTGATGCCAAGGAAAAGACGTTCTTAGAGAATAGTCTGAATTTTTAAGATACATTATCATTACGATTAAGTGACTGTTAGTATTTTGATTATGGTGACATTAATATTTAAATGCATTTTTTACTTTTGTTAGACAACTTTTCTTAACGTATTTTTACTTGTAACTCCATTTATTTATCAAGCTATCATTTAAGTTTATTAATACATGAACAATTGTTTCAAAGCACAATCTAAATGACATAACATAATTGATGTGTAAATCAACCCGCAAATAAATGCTAGTTTTGAGATTGAGGGAATATACTCACTAAAATTCTTGCATTACTATGGGCTCATCAAAAACGTTATCTAGTACATTGAAATTTAAAGCAATTTTACTACTTATACAATGTACGGTTTGACTTCCCACAAGGGCAAATCGGGATTTTCCACTAAGCCAATGCCCTTGAGAAATCTTATTACCGAGATGGTTGGAGAAAAATAAGGGTCGGGTTATTCTAAAAGGTACTCGAATGTTACTTATGCAAAAATTACAACCAAAGTTGATGTATTTAATAGATTCAAAGTATTTCAAAATCACGCCCTTCGTCTATTAAAATTTTTCCAAGTTGACCGGTATGGAAAATAATTATGTAAAACGGTGTAATTGAGATTTGCGAATAAGAGAAAGGGATTTGTGAAGGAAATAATTGATTAAAATGAAACTGGCAAATTTATTAGGACAATAAAAAATTACTTGCTTAAAACAGTATGATGGATAGTGTACCCGGGGGGTAGCTTATCCGAGGGGTTATTGCGGAGAATAACTAGAGAGAAGTCAGAGCAAATAAGTAAGAGAGAGAGAGTGTATATTCGATATGTATTTAGCGTGGTTTACAATGGGGGAAAGGGGTGCTATTTATAGTAGCAATAAATGCCGGATAGGGACACGTGTCAAGCGTTCATTGGCCGAGGGGTGACCTCAACTGGTTGGCGCTGGCAACCGCATGTGGCTGCTTTTAATGCGGCTGTTGGATGGGACGTTGTACAGGGTACGGTGATCTGTACGCATGTGGAGCGGATATCGTGTCGGAAGAAGCGCCCTCGGTAGTAGATGACTAGCCGAGGGCTCTGAGGACCGGGGACCCCCTTAGTGCCGAGGGCTCCCACTGCCGAGGGCTACTGATTTTCTCCGTTTTCCCAGTAACTTTGTTTTCCTGTCTTGGCCCTCCTGTGAGAGTTAGAGCCTTCGGCCAGGGGGCCGAGGGCACCCCTGGTGCGCACTGTGGGCTGCTTGGTACTTTGGGCACTGTGATCTGGGCCTGTTGTGCTTTCTGGGCCTGTTGGGCCTTTATTGGAGTAGTAGGAGTCTGTGGGCCGGGGGGTCCCGAGCCATATACTCCATCAGGACTCCCTCACTCCTTTTGCCGAAAGGCACTTGAGGGAAAAGGAGTAATTGTGCTTGTCATATGCCGTTGTTTCGTTTGTAGAGTTGTGGGTAGTTTGCTGTTTGTTTATTCTGCCGAGGGCAGTCCCTCAGTTACCCACATGTCGGGACTTGAGGGGTCATGTTTGCGATTTTTGTGATTTTTCCCGAGGGGGTCCTCCAGTCCCCCACTCCTTGAGGCAGTTGCAAAGTGGTGAAAAGGAGTAGAGTAGTTACGTTGCTGTTGTGGGCCGAAGGCTGACGCTTTTCGTTTCATTTTGGGGGGATGCCTCGTTAAAAACCTCATTAGGAAAAACCCTGTGGGAAAAAATCCTAATGAGGGAAAAAGAGTGCACCGAATTCCCCCAACGATGAATCGAAAATGTGAAACCTTGGTTCAAAATGGAGAATAATGATGATGCCGAAGGCTTTCCCCGTTATGAGGGCTCATTTGTTGATTAGCCGGAGGCTTGCTTTTGATACCCTGGGAGGCGCCGAAGGGGAGTCCCTCAATCTGGGGATCGAGGGCGTAATGAATGTGGGCAGTAGTTGAATTGTTACCAGGGGGTCCCCTGTTTGTTGATGAGTTGGTGATGAGGATATCCGAGGGCTCCTATTACCTGTGTGCCGTAGTCTATCCGCCAATGAGGCATACACCCCGGGGGCTACCCGACCCTCAAAGTGCTGAGGGGGGATCCCCGAGGGGTGGCCTGATGTGAAGCCTTGGGCTTCTGAAGGAGTGATCCGAAGGCATATGTGATGTAGTGTGTGGGCACAAACCGGGAGTGTCTCCGGGTAAGTGTACCCGGGGGCTCTTCTTGATGAAGTGGAGTGAAGTAAAAAACCCGGGGGCTCCCAGAATATAGCCGTTGGAAATATAGCCGTTGGAATATGTAACGTCAGGATATAGCCGTTGGGGGGGGGGTCGCCACGTGGTGCGTGCTCGTTGGCTGCCCGTGGGCGGGCGTCACCGATTGAGTGAAACCACGGTTGGTAATGATGGCAGTCCAACCGGAGGCCCGGTTTCTAGGCCCAAGCCCGGATCCTTTTGCCTATAAATACCCCATGGCCGGAAACTTCCCCTTGTGCGAAATCTTGTTAGCGAAGCTCTGCCGGATTTTTTCTAGAGAGAGAAACTCCAGCCTTCGGTTGATTCCCAGCTCTTAAGGTTAGTTCCCCCCTGCTTTTCTCCTCCTAGCTAGCTGTGCCCTGTGCTCTTAGGCTAGGAGTTAGAATTTTTTAGGATACTTAGCATTTCCGAGCCCTCGGCTAGTGGGAAGATGTCTTCACAAAGCGACTCCCAGGATATCTCGGGGGAGCCTTCAGTCGAGAAGGAGACGTGCTCAGATGTCGAGTCCTCGAGCGGGGAGTCCTCGGTGGGTGGTGATGCTGCGATGGCCATGGAGGTGGAGAAAGACCTTCAGGCCGAAGTCGAAGCCGAAGACTTCGAGCAAGTGAACGAGGACGAAGAGCTCGCCCTCGCCCTCGCCGTGCAAACTGCCGAAGAAGAAGAGGAGAGGGAGAGGATGAAGGTGACGGTTGCCGTTCTTCCCCCTCGTGGTGCCGGGGAATCCAGCTCCTCCCGTCCATTGGACCCGACGCCCATCAGCGTGGCTCCCGGGAAGAAGAAGAAGATGAGGGGGGCCCCGAGGAAGAAACAAGCGGCTGTAGACGCCGGGCGGCCGGTAGGCATACCCGAGGGCAACTCGTTCCTGAACACCGCCACCCTGGAGCTGAAGACGAGGGCATCCCCGGCAGAATACCAGGCCACTCAGATGTTGGTCGACCCTTCGGCGCGCGTGGTGGAGCCCCGGGCAGATGATCTATTGAGATATGCGCCCGAAGGGTGTTTTGCTGTTCACACTCTCTCGGTGGAGATGGGGCTTCGGTTTCCGCTTCATCCCTTCTTGCTGGAATACTTGAGGTTCGTGGGGTTGGCCCCCTGCCAGCTAACGCCCAACAGCCACTCTTACGTGGCCGGCTTCCTGCCCCTGTGCCAGAGCCGGGGGGTTGAACCTACCCTTGACCAGTTCTTCATGTCCTTTAACCTCTGCCGGGGGGGCATTCAAACGCCGAGGGCTTTGCCAACCTTCAGCAGGTACCGGAGTTCAGGCTCTTTGAAGACGTGCCCTCGTCCCACAAGGGGTGGAAGGAGCGATTTTGCTACATTCGTCTCGAGGAGAACCCCTTCCCGGCCCAGCTCCGCAACAGTTTCCGGCGAAACCCGAAGGTAGGGAGCGCAGCCCTGGAGAAGAATGGCAAAGTGCTTGCCAAAAAATCGGAGGGGTCTGACAAGCACGTCAAGATTAAAGACGTCACCCTCCCCGAGGAATTGCTTAGCATGGGCTTCCGGCAGTTCAGGCCGAGGGGCTCTTCGGATGAAAGATACCCTCCCCTCGATCGAGTCTTCGAAGGAGCTGGAGGTGATTATCGAAGGGTTCATTTGTACCTTGATAGTTTTTCTTCATACATTCCTTTTCTTTCCTTTCTTTTATGCCATCGTAATTGATACCCTTCGGTCTAACCCTCCTGTGTCTTTTTCTTGCAGGTAATAACATGGACGTAGGCTCTCTCTTCGCTTTGAAGAATGCGAAAGGGAAGAAGAAGGCCCCGGCGGGCACTTCTGCCACGGAGGAGCCCTCCCAAGCTGCTGCTGCCGGTGCCGGCGCCGGAGGGTCCAGGGGTGCCGGGCCCGCGAAGAAGAAGAATGCCGACAAGGGGACCGAGCCCCCGACAAAGAAGGTGAAGACCGCCGCCCCCGCCAAGCAGCCGACCACCGATGTGGTTGTGATCGTGGATGAAGGGCACGCCTCTGCCCCACCTCCCAGGAACATATCAACCAGGAGTTCTTCGGGCGGGAGAAACTGGAGGCGCTAGTGCCGAAGGGGGCTTCTGTATTGGAGGGCAGCCTGAACCCTTCGGCACTGATGAGCCAGATGCTGCCATCGATTGACCGCTTGGCCCTCGCCAGGTTGGACGAGGGATCCCTCGAGGCGAAGGTCCTTCTGAACGCTACCTCCGTAAGTCATACCCATCCTTTCCTTGTTCGTTGTTGTGTTTTTTTTGTGATGTGTTCCTCATGTCTTATTCTCGCCTTTGTGAATTGTAGAGCTTCATGGGCCTCTGCGAGCACCTCCGGAGGGTGGAGCAAATGAGGGAGGCAAAAGGCGCATCCGAAGGGGAGGCCGCCCTCCTCAGGAAGAAACTTGTCGAGGCTGAGGACTCCCTTCGCCTGGCTACCGATGGCATGGAGCAGCGGGTGGAAGCTGCGAGGGCCGAAGGGGTGAATGAGGGTCTGGCCAGGGCCAGGGAGGCTGCTGCCGAGGCCGCCCGCATTGCTGCTGATGAAGCCCGCGCAGCTCAAGAAGAGGCCGTCTCCAGAGCCCGGGAGGATGCGGTGGCCAGCTTCACTGCCGAGGGATGGAAGGCTGAAGACCGGAGGGAGTGGCTCTCTTCGGTGGTGGGGGCTTCAGTGGACGAATGGGTCGGAGGCCCCGACAAGATGTGGCTTGCTGAGAGGGGCGACTCTTACTATCAAGGCGGGGAGTTCTTCACCCTGCGCCTCATCTACCGGAAGCTTGCGAGGCATTTCAAGATCGCACCGGAGGAGTTCCATCCAGAGGCTTATGGCCTCCCCCCTCGTCAGCCGGACATCAGGATCCCGCTCCCCGAAGGAGAAGAGAGGCCAGTGCTCGAAGACTCAGAGACCCTAAGGGAGTGCGGCCTCGGGGGTGATGGGGATGAGGCCGAGAGTGAGGCAGTTTCTACAGCTCCCCCTTCGTGAAATGTATTCCCCCCGATTTGTAATCATACTTTGTTGTAATTGTTGGCTCCGGCCCTTTTTGTAACGTACATTTAAACTTCCCTTCATCGGATGAATGAGTACATATGCCTTCGGGCTTTTGATATATAACATGCTTCCCTTTAATTCGTTTCTTCTCGGATGTATGCCGTCGTTTTCTTTTGAATGTATGCCTTCACCCTTCTTTGAATGTATGCCTTCGCTTTTCTGAATGTATGCTTAGGACTTAGAATATATTCTTCCAAGTGTAGTGCTCCTTGTAGCCCTCGGCTACTAGTAATCTTTTGTCAGTTGAACCTTTCACCGAGGGCACAATGTTCAAGACTTAGAAATATTTCTAAGTGTTTGTTCATCTGTTGGCCCCCGGTCGGTTCCTCCCCTCTGGTTCCATGTAGCCTTCGTGAGATAGCCGGAGGTGAGGTGTTTAGGACTTAGAAAATTTTTCTAAGTGTTCGAATACAGCCTTCGGTAGTTGGGCACCCTTCGCTGGATATATGACCGAGGGCCCAGCAATAGTTAGGACTTAGAAAATATTTCTAAGTGTAGTCTCACCAAGCCTTCAATCGTGTGACCCCTCGGGCTGCAGGGAGATTCGAGACTTAGAAACTTGTCACCGAGGGTAAGAACTTTTGGGACTTAGAAATTTTTCTAAGTGCAGCATGTATGAAGTAGGAGCCCTCGGGCAGCATGGAGATTTGACCGAGGGTCAAAGTATGTAGGACTTAGAAAAATTTTCTAAGTGTAGCTTCACCAAATCTTCAACCGCGTGGCCCCTCGGGCAGCATGGAGATTTGACCGAGGGTCAAAGTATGTAGGACTTAGAAAAATTTTCTAAGTGTAGCTTCACCAAATCTTCAACCGCGTGGCCCCTCGGGTAGCATGGAGATTTGACGGAGGGCCAAAACATGTACACTTAGAACATTTTTCTAAGTGTAGTCTGTGTGAAGTAGGAGCCCTCAGATGACTGTGAGGACCTTGTTTGAGGTATGCCCTCGGTTGGCTGGTGGCTCCATAAGGGGCAAAGCATTTAGGAATTAGATTGTTTCTTTAAGTATTTCATGTTGCTGTCCTTCGGGGGGGACCCTTCGGTTGTAGGCGTTGTAGGTTTAGGATAGTTTCCTTTGCTTTGCAATGTTGTCGGGGGGGGGGGGGGGGGGAAGCCTTCGGTTGTTTGTCATATAGTGCCCTTCGGGGACGTTTTGAGTTGTTTGAGCCTTCGGTTTTAGGTATAGCCGGAGGCACTCCTTGAGTGGACTTAGCTATTCATTGATGATGTCTGTTGTGAATGGTATCCTTTGTACTTGTGAACTTCCAAGGTACCGAAGGTGTTCCCGTGGGGAGCCCTCGGTATGTTTTTGTAAATTGTTGGAGTGATGTACTCATTGATTTCTCGCCGAGTCTACTCCCCTTCACCACCCTATTTTTTTATTTTTTTTTAGTAGTGAAGGGAAGGCTTCAAGAAACTTGGTTTCTTGGTAAGGCTTGGCCTATCGGGAGGTAACAGAATACACCATTAACTCCCCCCTCGGGTTAACCTTCTGAGTTCCGAGGGGATCGAGGGTCATTTCCTGGGCACAAGATATGGTGGTCCGTAGCCTGCCTCCCCTTGAGGGATGGCGCGGAAAGCGCCTCAGTTTTGAAAGTCATCCCCTCGGCGCTAGACATAGTCCGTGGCTTGCCACACCCTTGGGGTGGTGGCGCGGGGAGCGTTTCGGTTTGGAAGTCGAATCCTGGGCATTTCTCGTGCCTGTCATACCCTTGGGGTGATGACGCGGAAAGCGTTCCATTTTTGAAAGTCGAATCATGTGCATTTCTCATGCCTGTCATACCCTTGGGGTGATGACGCGGAAAGCGTTTCAGGGAAGGGTTTTCATTTGCACACTGGTTGCAAATGGTCGGGTGCACTACGTGCTGCCGGCACCGATAGGTGGCGCCTTCAGTATAGGCGTCCTCGAGGGGTACGACTTAAGAAACAACACTTGGTGTCTATTCCGGTGTACGGCCCCCGGCACTTGGTATCGAGGGGTCTTCTGTAGAAATAGTTGGTGTTTTTCTTCACTTGTCGTAGGGGACTGTGGTGTCTACCCTCGGTACTTGGTACCGAGGGGTATTCTGTGGGAACACTTGATGTTTCTTCCTACTTGTTGGAGGAGGTGATTGTGTCGTCTACCCTCGGTACTTGGTACCGAGGGGTCTTCTGTGGAAACACTTGGTGTTTCTTCTTATTTGTTGAAAGCTACCAGTGATGTGTCCCCCCGGCACCAGGTGCCGAGGGGTTTCCTTTTGGGGACAGGTGGTGCTTTGTTGTAGGTGATAGTATCCTCTACCCTCGGCGCTTGGTGCCGAGGGTTCTTCTATTGTGGTGAGGCCTTGGGCTTGGGGGTGGTATGAAGGCTTGGCCCTTGTGATAATCTTGTTCTGTGTTCTCGGTGTCTTCAAAATGCCTTCATTCTCCAGAATTCTTTAGGCCTTGGGCCATAAAATAATACATTCACTAGTTATGAGGGCTTGGCCGCTCTGATGTTATTGATAAAATTTAACTAAGTGATGTACATTCCAGTGCCTAGGGACTTTAGCCCCGTTAGGGCGTTTTAGCTTGTAAGTTCCGGGTTTGATGATGGTTGTCACGATGTAGGGGCCCTCGAACTTTGGTGCCATCTTTCCACCCTCGGTTGGTTGGCTAGCTTCCCTTCTTCGGAGAACATAGTCCCCCACTTGGAATTCCCGGGAGCGAACCTTGGCGTCAATGTAACTTTTCACCTGCCTTCGGTAGTTCTCTGCGCGTATGAAGGCTTGCTCCCGGCGTTCTGAAATAAGGTGGAGATCGAGGGCCATATTGGCGTCGTTGGCCTCCGGATCATACTGTGTCTCGCCAGTTGCCCGCCGAGGGGTGGTACGGTAGGCCCATAAGATGTTGTGGAGCTCTTCCACCCAACCACCCCCTTCGGCCTCCAGCTTCTTCTTTAGGCCCTCAAGCATGGTCCTGTTGGCGTTCTCCACTTGACCGTTGCCCTGGGGGTAAGCAACGGATGAGAAGGTGTGTTTGATGCCCCATGCCTCTAGGAGGGCACAGAAGGGGGCTGCCTCAAACTGAGTCTCATTGTCGGAGATGATTTGCTGAGGGACGCCAAACCTGGTGAGGATGTTCTTGAGAACAAAGTGACGGCACCTGGCCTCAGTGATGCTGGCGAGGGGCTCCGCTTCCACCCATTTGGTGAAGTAATCGATGGCGACAATGATGTACCTGTTGTTGGAGGTAACCCCTTGGCAGAGGGCCAACAAGGTCTATGCCCCATTGAGCGAAGGGTATGGATGTGCTGATGGGGGCATAGTTGACCGTTGGCCTGTCGGGGACTTTCTGGAAGTGTTGGCATGCGAGACACCTCCGGGAAAGGTCCGCATAATTCCGGGCCATTGTAGGCCAGAAGTAGCCCTGGATTATCAGCCTTCGGGACATGGAGAAGGGTCCCTGGTGAGCTGAGCAAGTCCCACTGTGCACTTCCTCCATTGCTACTTCGGCTTCATCTTGATGAAGGCACCCAAGTAACGTCCCGTTGTAGGATCTTTTGTAAAGCCTTCCGTCCTCGATAACGTAGCTGGGAGCCCTCAGTTTTGTCAGTTTGGCGCGGGCCTCATCCTCGGGCAGTCGCCCTGTGGTGATGAAGGCAACAATGTCTGAGATCCAGACCTCCTATCTTCGTTGTATATCCATGACGGGGCTAGCATGTATGCTAGAGAGGCTGAGTTCTTCTACTTTGGCGATCTTTGAGATATGCTCAGGGGATTCTGCCGAGAGCTTTGATAAAATGTCGGCCTCGGAGTTTTGAGCCCTCGGTATTTGAGTAAGAGAGTGTGCCTCAAATACCTTAAACAACTCCTTGGCCGCCTCCTTGTATTGCTTCATTCTCCCTTCCTTGGCTTCGTACTCCCCGGAGATTTGGCCAACGACTAACTTGGAGTCTCACTTGACGTGGATTTGTCGGGCCTTCATGTTAGCTGCCAGCCGAAGGCCACAGAGGAGGGCTTCGTATTCGGCTTCATTGTTGGAGACTTTGAAGGAGAAACGGACTTCATAATAGGCCCGGAAGCCCTCGGGTGAGATGAGAACCACCCCTCCTCCACATGCCTTGATGGCGGAGGAGCCATCGGTGTAGAGGGTCCACCAATCATCCGAGGGGGCCGAGGGCTCCTCGTCCGTGGCTGCCCTTGCCGTACATTCCGTCACGAAGTCCGCTAGGGCTTGGCCCTTGATGGCGGGCCTAGGATGGATGTCGATGTTGTATTGGCTCAAGAAGACAGCCCATTTTATCATTCGGGAGGAGCTAGTGGGGCTCCTCATCAAGGCGCCGAAGGGTTGGTGAGTGAGGACTTGGACCGGGTGAGCCTGGAAGTAATGGCCCAACTTCTTGACGGTCCACACGATAGCCAACACCGTTTTTTCCACAGGGGAGTACTGGAGCTCCGCTTCCCTGAGGGTCTTGCTAACATAGAAGATGGCATGTTGGATGCCATCCTCTTCCCGGATGAGTACAGAGCTGATGGCAGTCGGGCTAACACTCAAGTAGAGGTACATGATTTCCCCTACCTTGGGTTTAGAGAGCACAGGGGGTGAAGATAAGTATCGTTTCAGCTCCTCGAATGCCCCCTGACATTCTGAAGTCCACTAGAAACCGACGGTTTTCCTCATGATCTAGAAGAAGGGTAAGGACTTCTCCGTCGATTTTGATAAGAAGCGGTTGAGGGCTGCCAGGCGGCCCGTCAACCGTTAGACCTCCTTCACGTTGCGTGGGGGCTCCATATTGATGATGGCCTGGATTTTCTCGGGGTTGGCCTCAATACCCCTTCGGCTAACCATGTAGCCCAGGAATTTTCCCCCCTGGACGCCGAAGGTACACTTCTTCGGGTTCAGTCGAAGGCTAAACTTCTGCATGATGGCGAAGATCTCCCTCAGGTCGTCAGCATGGTTTGCTGACTGCTTGCTTTTGACGATCATATCGTCAACGTATGCCTCCATGGTGCGCCCTAGGACAGCTTGAAATACCATAGCCACCATCCGAGTGTAGGTGGCACCTGAGTTCTTCAGGCCGAAGGCCATGACAAGGTAGCAGGAGATGCCCTCGGGAGTCATGAAGGCCGTTTTTTCAGCGTCCTCCTCATGCATGAATATTTGGTGATATCCGCGGAATGCATCGAGGAATGACATGATCTCACACCCCGCGGTTTCATCCACAAGTTGATCAATATTTGGCAAAGGAAAGGGGTCCATGGGACACGCCTTGTTGAGATCCGTGTAGTCCACGCACATGCGGAATGAGGGCGGTTTCTGTGCGAGGACTACATTCGCCAGCCATGAGGGGTACTTTACCTCCTTGATGTGCCTGATAGAGAGGAGCATGGCGACCTCCTTCTTCACAAATTCCCTCCTCTCGGCCGAGAGGGGTCTCCTCCGCTGCTGTACCGGTTTGGCCGAATGGTCCACCGAGAGGCGGTGGGTGATGACCCTTTGGCTGATCCCTGGCATGTCCTCCGGCCCCCATGCAAAAACAATGGAGTAGGCGCGGAGGGCGCTGATGATGCCGGTCTTCAAATCTTCGGGGAGCTTGGCTCCAATCTTCACGACTCTCTCCAGCTTGGCCGGATCGAGCGCGAAGTCTTCTACCTCCTCGGCTGGTTCAGCCCTCGGCCTCCTTTCTTCCGCTTCCACAGTTCCGGTGATGGTGTCAACGCGGAACTCCGTCTTGCTAACCTTCTTCGTAACTTGAAGGTAGCAAGCGCGGGCAAGCTTCTGGTTCCCCCTTGAGTAACCGATTCCCCCCTCGGCTGGGAACTTGAGGCAGAGGTGCCTCATGGAGATGACGGCTTCGAGGTCCTCGAGGGCTGGCCGGCCGAGGATGATGTTGTGGGTGCAATCGATGTTGACGACGACGAACTCCACTTCGAGCTTGGCTCTATGGAGGCCGTCGCCGAAGATTACCGGGAGGGTTATGACCCCTTCGGAATCAATGGTGTCGCCGGTGAAGCCGACAAGAGGGGTCTTGATGGGCCGAAGGGACCCCCTCTCCAGATGCAACTCTCTGAAGGTGCTGAGGTACATTACATTGACGGAGCTGCCCGTGTCAATGTATGTTCTGTGAATAATGGTGTCGTTGATTTCCGTGTGGATGACGAGGGCATACCTGTGTGGGGAGGATACTGGGGGGAGATCAGCGTTAGTGAAGACAATGGGTTCCTCCCTCAACCGCTTTACTGAGGGCATATGAGTGACTTCCCCTACGTAAAGTGATTGAGCCCACTTCTTTCGTTGACTTGTGGAGTCACCCCCGGTATTTCCCCCCGTAATCATGAGGATGTGGCATTTCTTTTCTTGGTACCAGGGGTACTCCTCCTCCTCTTCCTCCAGATTTCCAATCTCCCTCTTCTTGCCGAGGGGGATGGTGTTGGGGTTGACACATGCATTCCCTCTCGCAGTTTGCCCTCGGGGTGGCCCCTGATGAGGGGGGGGCTGTTGCTGAGGGCCCTGGACAAACTGGGACAGATGGCCCGTTTGTATCAATTTCTCGATGGCCATCTTCAGCTGATGGCAATCATCGGTCCTGTGCCCCTGGTGTCGGTGGAAACGACAGTAGGGGTAGTTTGGATTGATGGCAAATACTTCCGAGGGTGCGCGTGAATCTTGCTCCACGAGGCCCCTTTCTTCAGCAAAATCAAGAATAACGCTGACGGGATGCGTCAATGGTGTCCGAGGGTGCTCCAGGAGGACAGGTTGTGCCCAAGCCCTCGGGTTCCCCTTGTAGCCTCCCCCGGGCTTGACTTGGCCATGCCGGGGGCGATCACCGGAGTGGGCAGAATCTCTGGGATGATTGCGGGGAGCCCCTGGCCCCCGGTTACCTTTGTCTTCTGGCCGAGGGCGTTGCTGATCTGGGACATGGTGGCATTTCTCCACCTCCTCGGCCTCGGCGTATCGGTCCCCCCGCTGTAGGGCCCTTATATAATCGCGGGGGGTTTGATGATGAGGCTCCTTGAGAAGTTCCCGGGGCGGAGTACTGTTTGGAGGAGGGCCATGAGGGTCCCGTCGTCAGCGCCGACAACTTTATCAGCCTCCATCCTCCAGCGCTCCAGGAAGTCCCGAAGGGTCTCCTCCTCCTTCTGCCTCACAATTAGCAAGTGGGAGAAGTGTTTTCTTGTACGGCGCCTCCCCGCAAATTGCGTCAAGAATCGCTGGGCGAGTTCTTGCCATGAGTCAATGCAGCCCTCGGGCAATCGATTGAACCACTCGTAAGTTGGCCCCTCTAGGGTGGAGAGGAACCAGCGGCATAAATATTCATCTGATGCCCCTACCATCATCATGCTGTTTTGATACCTGCTGTAGTGCTCTTGGGGGTCAGTCTTTCCGTCATAGGGCTTGATGAGCTGCCCTCGGTATTTTTCCGGGATCCGGGCAGCCAATACCCTTGGGGTAAATGGCGTTCGGGTCCGGAGCTGTATGGTGGGTTCCCCGGAGCCCTCGGCTATCTTCCTCTGCATTTCTTCCATCTTGGCCATCATCGCCTCATACTTGAGGTCTGTATGAGGGACAGAAGTGGTGCCGTGGGCTTTGGTGGCCTCCATCTGGTCAAGCCGGCGCTGGAGGGCCGCGATGATTTCATCCCGGGGGTCCTTCGGGAGGGCCTCCGCCCCCTGCGAATGGACCCGGGCCGAGTGGGCTTGATTGATTTGATGGCGTGCGTCGTCGGCATGGAGAGGTGCCTTGCCTTTGTCTTGAGGGGGACGTCTTTCATTGGCCCTGGAGACGGACCCGCCACTTTCCTGAGGCCTTTGGAACGCCTTCCCCCCGAGGCGGTCTTGGACCCCTCGGAGGTCTTGTGCCCCTCCGAGTCTCTCGAGGGCGGAGGTCCGAAGCTGCTCCTTGTTCACGTTGTGGCGGTCCCGGGACTGGACTTCCTGGGAGGCCGTGTCTTGGGCCACGACCCCCTCGGAGTTCCCCATCCGGAGGACCGGGTTACCGAGGGGTCGTGGATGAGGGGAGGCATAATATTCTCCCCCACCTGAGGTTGGAGGGGAACCAAAGTGCCGAAAGCACCTGGGTTCTGGGTGAGCGTCTGGATGAAGGCGGAGAGCGCCGATTGAACGTCGATGGTGATGACCGGAGGGCTAATTTGATTTTCGCTCCGGTACTTTTTCTTGGCCTCGATGCCGAGGCGGGCATCGGGGGTGTTTTGTTGAATCTGCTGGCGTAGGTCGACAGCCGTCTGGTCCAACCCGGCGATGACGCCGCCCCCGGGAGCCCTGTTAGAGGCCTCGGGGACGTCGACCTCGCCGAGGGCCAGGTTCCTGTCCTCTACATTCTTGGAGGTTGCACGAGTTGTTCTCACCATTTTAGATGGGTGTTTTTGTGTTTGGTCGAGGGGGAGGGTTTCTTACTTGATTGTTCGACCTCTCAACGAGAGCACCAAATGAGGGATAGTGTACACGGGGGGTAGCTTATCCGAGGGGTTATTGCGGAGAATAACTAGAGAGAAGTCAGAGCAAATAAGTAAGAGAGAGAGTGTATATTCGATATGTATTTAGCGTGGTTTACAATGGGGGAAAGGGGTGCTATTTATAGTAGCAATAAATGACGGACAGGGACATGTGTCAAGCGTTCATTGGCCGAGGGGTCACCTCAACTGGTTGGCGCTGGCAACCGCATGTGGCCGCATTTAATGCGGCTGTTGGATGGGATGTTGTACAGGGTACGGTGATCTGTACGCATGTGGAGCGGATATCGTGTCGGAAGAAGCGCCCTCGGCAGTAGATGACTAGCCGAGGGCTCTGAGGACCGGGGACCCCCTTAGTGCCGAGGGCTCCCACTGCCGATGGCTACTGATTTTCGCCGTTTTCCCAGTAACTTTGTTTCCATGTCTTGGCCCTCCTGTGAGAGTTAGAGCCTTCGGCCAGGGGGCCGAGGGCACCCCTGGTGCGCACTGTGGGCTGCTTGGTACTCTAGGCACTGTGATCTGGGCCTTTTGGGCCTTTATTGGAGTAGTAGGAGTCTATGGGCCGGGGGTTCCCGGGCCATATACTCCATCAATATTATATTATATTATATTATATTATATTATATTATATTATATTATATTATATTATATTATATTATATTATATTATATTATATTATATTATATTATATTATATTATATTATATTATATTATATTATATTATATTATATTATATTATATTATATTATATTATATTATATTATATTATATTATATTATATTATATTATATTATATTATATTATATTATATTATATTATATTATATTATATTATATTATATTATATTATATTATATTATATGCGCATAATAATTATTACTCAAAATATACTTGAATTATTGGTTAAGAAAAATAAGGACTAATATCTTCAAAAAAAAAATACTACACCCATTTTTAGATAAATAAATTATAAAAGTGTGTGCTTAGGTTTGAAAATATATAATAGTTTACTGTTGAGGATCATTTTAGCTATTTTTCATATAATGTTTTCTTTATTTTATTAATAAAAAAATATTTTAATTCCCTCCCTCCAAAAAAAATCAGCATAATCAACCAATCCAACCACTTCAGCAGAATCAGCCGATTCAACCAATATAAGTGTTACCAACGGGCTCATAGTGTTTTTAGTAATTAATGTCCCATTTAATCATATGATTTTTATTCCTTTATCAAAAAAATTATAGCACTTTAAAAAATAGATGTTTTTAAAATGTTAAAAATAGATTTTCTTTAAAGTGTTAAAACATTATTTAATCTTTACATATTTGATATTGGTATCATATGAAAGATAATAAAAACTTATGATTTTTGATATATTTTTAGTAACAATCGGAGTACAAATAAAAAAAATTATATCACTCTAAAAAGCAGACGTTTTTAACCTTTTACGTAATATAATAAAAATAAAAAATAAAAGTATCTTTATCTCGTGCACGGTACAATATAATTTCAATTGCTCTTCAAAAGTGCTTTGTGTATTTTAAAATATGTACTTAACACCATAAAAATACATTTGTGAAAAAATATAGGGAGAACTATCAAATAAGCTCTCGAACTTTCATAAAAAGTGCAAATAAGCCCTTTTACAGGAGGCATTGTCCGGCTGTCGTCATTTGGGGCGGTTTCCGGTGGAATTTTTTGATGAAATGTTTTAAGAATTTTCTTCATTAAGTCTAGTTTACCCATACCAAATTCTAGATAAAAATTCAATCGAGAAGGTAGTCAAATGATTTTCTGAAATATATTGCGCTATCTAACTGCGCAGTTATCTTTAAAAATTCATTTGACTGCCTTCCCGATTTAATTTATAGCTGAAATTTGGTATAAATAAACTAGACTTAATGAATAAGATACTAAAAAAATCATCAAAAAATTCCACCGAAAACCACCCCAAATGGCGATGGCCGGACAGAACCTCCTATAAAAGGGCTTATTTGCACTTTTTATGAAAGTTCGAGGGCTTATTTGATAGTTCTCCCAAAAATATATGATCATGGTGTCAACTTAACTTTTTATATAAATAAAATGGTATATATATTATATATGCAAGTTTGACGTACTTAACTCACACTACTTGAAAAATTGATATATTTAAATTATTTCCCCCCCTCGATTAATAGTGTGCGCGGTAAAAAATGATTCTACAACAACAACAACATCCAAGTCTTAATCCCAAAAGAATTTGGGGTCGGCTAACATGAATCGATCTGATGAAACGGTTAGCAATACAAGAGGGGGGGGGGGGGGTGAATTGTGTGTGTGTGGAACCGTGGCAGTTTTTCGCACAGTTCTAGTGTGGGGTCCAGGGAATTACGAAATAGTAAAGTGCACAAGGATTTGACGAGGAAAAATCCCTTGGCTCAAAGGGATTAAAAAACCTCGACCTCCCTCGGAGGAATTTGAACAACTCCACTAAAAAGCCTTTGAATGATTACAAGGGAAACTCTCCTAGTCTACCCTTGAGCCACCCCAACTCTATCCTCTCTAGGAAGAGTTATGCATCTCTACCTTGCGGGTAGAGAGCCTCTCAGCTTTACAACAAAGCTCTCACAACACACTAACCAACCCGAGGATGCTACACTTAGTCAATCCTCAAAAACCCAATTACAATATGAAGAAGGGAAAAAGAAACTCTGTCTGGAACTCCGTGAGCAGGTTCAGGTGCCTTGGACTTAGTAAATATTCTCGTGTATATTTCTCAATAGAAGCTCGGTCAAGCACACCATTCTTCTATTGATCTTCGGCATATATAGCTGTCTTGGAGTAGTCTGTTGGGCAGCCTTCCATAAATAATTGATCTTAAAACTTGTGGTCTTGCCTTAGATACTTTTGAATCACTTTCCTTCTATTTTGAGCACCATAACTCTCGGATATTGTCATCATTAATATCAGTCCATATAAAAGGATGGATCACATATATTATAATCGAGCAATCACCTTTTATTAAAATAATTTGAGTGGAAGGTAGCAATGATTACTTAGCAAATATAGATATGCATGGACAACGTGTAATATTTCAAATGTAACTTTCCTTTTACACATATAGCTAATGATCACCTTTTTCAAACCAAAGGAGTACAGATCATGCTACGGTCACAAAGTAATTAAAAGCAAGGATTCCTTTCCATAAAGGTTAACTTATCAATATATACAAGCAAGCTTAATTATTGCCACGTAAATCATGATTCTTTGCTCCACAAATATTCATTTGATATTCAAATAAAGAATGAATTTTCAAATTGTAAGGCAATAAAATATTTTTTAATCAATTACAAGCATGCTACGTATATAGCCAATAAAATATGGATCATGCACTCACATTAAGTAAAGATACTTTCCATAAAGTATTTAAACAATATTTAATGAGTGGATGTCTAGTCAACTATGAAAGATAATAACCACCCAAATAAGTACTCATATAACCAAAATACGTATATATAGAGTGGACATGCATAGAAAGATACTTTTACTTAAAATAATATTCTTGACAAATATAAGCACTCATATAAGGAAAGTATATTAATTGAAAATCAAGTAGGTGCAATTAATATTAATTCAAATCATATCACGGAACTAGAAATGGTTTTGCATTAGTTCCACCTGCATGGTTAGTCAACAACACACTAATAATACCCATTTGGTCTTGAGGATAGTTATGTCCTTGTTCCGTAAGGAACTGTGAGCGGTTCTGTCCGCGGTTCCACCTGCATGGTTAGTCATCAACAAAACAACATACTCAACAAATTCCCCCTTTTTGTTGATGACAAACATTAGGTGCCATAATAAAGGTGTCCCTGCAGATTAGTAACAATCAATCATAAATAGTAGAGCATCAACACATAAAGAGGCACCTGATTTTTTCCCCTTTTGTCATCCAACAGAAGGAACCAAAATATTGCCCAAATCAAAACACTGATTTGTTCCCCCTTAGAACAGGCCGGTGAGGGAGGAAGTTTCTTTGCGATACGCAGAAGCAAAAGAGATTGAGCAAGTTAATTAGTTTAGGAATTAATTAGACCAAGTTCAAGTCTAATTAGTTCAAACCTTTCTCTTCCCAGAGGCTTGGTAAAAATATTAGCTATTTGTTTCTCGGTGCTGCAATATTCCAGCCTGACTATCCCCTTTTCCACGCAATCTCTCAGAAAGTGATGTCGTATATGAATATGTTTTGTCCGAGAATGCATGACCGGATCCTTTGATATGCTAATTGCACTTGTGTTATCACATAGGATGGGCGTGCACTTTAAATTAACCCCGTAATCGCTTACTTGTTGCATGATCCACAATGATTGAGAGCAACAAGATGCGGCTGCTACGTACTCAGCTTCGGCCGTTGAAAGAGCAACTGAATTTTGTTTCTTAGAGCTCCATGAAACTAGACAGGAACCAAGGAAGTGAGCCGTTCCAGACGTGCTTTTTCTATTTAGTAAATCACCTGCAAAATCAGAGTCTGAATATGCAATAAGGTTAAAATCTTCATTACGTGGATACCATAAGCATAGATTTGAAGTTCCTTTGAGATATTTGAGGATCCTTTTAACCGATTTGAGATGTGACTCCTTAGGATTTGCCTGGAACCGAGCGCATAGACCTACACTGAAAACTATGTCGGGTCTACTGGCAGTTAGGTATAGTAGAGACCCAATGATGCCTCTATACTTCTTTTGGTCCACGCTTATTCCCTGTTCGTCTGCATCCAATCGTTCATTTGTTCCCATAGGTGTCATCATTGTTTTGCCTTCACTTGCTCCATACTTCTTGAGGAGTTCCTTAAGGTACTTTTGTTGAGATATTTGGGTTCCTTTGCTTGTTTGTTTGATTTGTAGACCAAGGAAAAAGTTTAGTTCTCCCATCATACTCATCTCGAACTCGGAACTCATAAGAGAAGAAAATTCATCACACAGTGAATCGTTAGTAGCACCAAAAATAATATCATCTACATAAATTTGAACAACCAATAGAGCTTGATCTTTTATTTTTAGAAAAAGAGTTTTATCTATTTTTCCTCTTTCAAAACAATTTTCCAAAAGAAATTTAGACAATCGCTCATACCAAGCACGAGGTGCTTGTTTGAGACCATAAAGTGTTTTATCTAATTTGAAAACATGATTAGGAAAATCTGGATTTTCAAACCCCGATGGTTGTTCTACGTACACCTCTTCCTTAAGATAACCATTCAAGAAGGCCGTTTTCACATCCATTTGATGGAGTGTGAATCCCATGTGAGCCGCAAATGCTATGAGCATTCGTATTGCCTCTAGTCTTGCCACTGGTGCAAATGTTTCGTTGAAATCTATCCCTTCTTGTTGGTTATAGCCTTTTACAACAAGCCTCGCCTTGTGATTTGTCCATGTTCATCAAGCTTGTTCTTAAATACCCATTTGAGACCTATCACAGTTTTGTTCTTAGGTCTTGGTTCCAGATGCCACACCTTGTTCCTTTCGAACTGATTCAGTTCTTCCTGCGTAGCTAGAACCCAGTCAGCATCGGAGAGAGCCACTTCATGGTTCTCCGGTTCTATAAGCGATAAATAAGCAAAGAAAGCACAAAAATTTCTAAGTTTAGATCTAGTAGTTACTCCCTGATTTAGATCTGTTAAGAGGTTATCCAGGGGATGTGATCGATGATGCTTCCACCCTCTTGGAGCATTTGGTTGATCCACCAATTCGTGTAGAATATCTGAAACTGGTTCTTCTGGTTCTACAGGCTGACTGGCTGAAGTCTGTCCAGTTTCTTCTTCAGTTCCAGACTCGTTATTCTCATTGGTCAGTGGTGGTTCTCCAGTTTGGTTGGTGTTATGGTTAGTTCCACTTTCCCTTTGAGTTAGTATCTCCTTGCGTGTCATTCCTATTTCTTCATCATCGATTTGGCTTGGTCTTAAGGCAAGTGCTTCATCAAAGATTACATGGATACTTTCTTCCACACATTGTGTGTGTTTGTTTAGAACTTTGTAAGCTTTGCTATGAGTTGAGTATCCGAGGAAGACTGCTTCATCACTTCTTGCATCGAACTTGCCAATGCTGTCTTTCCCATTGTTATGAACAAAGCATTTGCATCCAAAAGTTCTTAGATGACTAATGTTGGGCTTTCTCCCTTTGAGTAGTTCGTAGGGTGTCTTCCCTAGGAGTGGACGGATCATAGCACGGTTAATTATATAGCATGTCGTGTTTAGTGCTTCTGCCCAAAAGTTTCTTGCTAGACCACTGGAAATCAGCATTGTTCTAGTCATGTCCTCCAGAGTTCTATTCTTCCGTTCTACTACCCCATTTTGTTGAGGAGTTCTAGGGGCAGAGAAGTTGTGGTCTATGCCTCGTTCCTTGCAGAATGCATCAAATAGTGAGTTGTCAAACTCAGTTCCATGATCCGATCTGATCTTGATTAATTGTAGCCCTGTTTGATGTTCAACTTTCCTTACAAAAACAACAAACTCATTAAAAGTATCTTTCTTGCATGCAAGAAAGATAGTCCAAGTATATCTTGAAAAGTCATCAACAATAACTAAAACATATTCTTTATTTCCTCGGCTACGGACTGACATTGGACCACACAAATCCATGTGAATTAGTTCTATGGGCTTGCTTGTGCTCACCAAATTCTTTGTTTTAAAAGATGATCGTGATTGTTTTCCGGTGGCACAAGCAGAGCAAATATGATCAAGTGAATATTTTATATTAGGTAGCCCAATTACCAAATCATTATTTTTGAGTTTATTTATTAGTGAAAAACTAGTGTGTCCAAGTCTTTTATGCCATAGCAGGGGATCATTGTCAATAACGCTCAGGCAAGTTAGACTTATATTTGGCAATAAATCAAGATCAACATTATAAGTATTTTCTAGTCTCTTGCCTTCTAGTATAACTTGTTGTGATTCGTTATTAACAATGCGACATACATTATGATCAAAAACTACACTCTTACCTCGGTCACAAAATTGAGAAATACTTAGCAAATTAAACTTTAAATCCTTGACTAGAAAGACATTGTCAATTGCATGGTTAGGTGACTTTCCAACTTTTCCCACGGCAATTATTTCTCCTTTACCGTTGTCTCCAAATGTCACCCTTCCACCGCTAAATGGCCGCAGTGAGAGGAATAATGATTCATCTCCCGTCATGTGCTTAGAACACCCACTGTCAAGGAACCAGTGGTTGTTCCCCCTCACTCGGCGCTGTTCCAGGATTAAGGGTTAGTGCGTGGAACCCAGACCTGCTTGGGTTCCATTTTGTAATTGTTTGAGGAATAATTACTATAATTAAAGCTCCTTTCTAAGGCCTGTTGCCGAGAGTGACATTGATACCTAAGATGACCGACTTTGCCACAATGCCCGCAAATTCGGCTATCATATGTATCAACGTATTTGGTTTTCCAATTTCCATAAAAATCTTTGTCCCTTTTATAAAACTCTCGGTTAGGTGTTTGTCCATAACCAGTTTTGTGCCTTTGAAACAATTTATCGAACCAGGTTGGTCCAGTTCTAGATTTCCTTTGGTATGGCCTGGAACTGGTTTGTCCTCTAGTTCTGTTACCATTAAAGGATTGGTTCTGAAAACCAGATTTTTGATTTATTTGAGTTTTCCTTGGAACATATCCGAGACCCGCAGTCTCGTTTTCCTTTCTTTTGTATCGAGAAAGTTCAGTTCTAGAATAGGGTCTAGACCTGGTTCTTTCTTTAGTACTATACGGCTGGTATTCCGGCTTATTTTTGAAATCCTGTCTCTCAGCCTCAAGGCGATTAAGGTGTTCAATCAGCACACCAATGTTCGGAATTTTCGAAAGAAGTTTCTCGCTTTGATCAACTTGTTGGTTCATGCTATCAAGCTTTAAAGAACAGATAATATTGTCTTGTTCTATAACCACTTCACTGTATTTTAGCTTCTCATCTATTAACTCTCCCACTTTAGTTTCAAGCCTTAGTTTTGCTCGTGTGGTTTCCTCGAGTTTAGATTCTAGCTCAGTGATTTGTGATTTTAGATTTTCATTTTCAGAAAGGTTTTGGTTAAGCTCGATAGTTAGCCTTTTAAAAATTTCCGAACTTTGGTTTTAGGCAAAGAATCAAACTTAGATAAAAAGTTTTCCAAATTTACCTCGAAACTCTCTTGGTCGGATTCCTCGTCGGAATTAGCCATAAGACACGATCCTGCATGATTGGAACTCTTTTCACCTTCTTCCTCATCATCATCGGATGAGTCTCCCCAAACTGCCATCATTGTCTTCTTGAGGTCTCTGTTGAACCCTTTATCTTCACTGGACCTCCGATGGGAACTGGTCTTGTTCTTGTCGTAGATTCTATCATTTTTCTTTTGGGGACAATCTTTTGCCCTGTGCTCAAAGGAACCACAAACGAAACAACCTTGGTTATTAAACGATTGAAAACCCTTTTTACCTTGCTTATTTCGGTTGCCTTTGAATTTCCGGTACATCTTCCCGAATTGCTTGGCGAACATGCTCATTTCGTCTTCCGATTCACTTTCGGATTCTTCTTCTTCTTCTCGAGCCTTGAGAGCTATTCCTCGCTCCTTTCTCACATGTTCGGCATCTTGTTCTTCTTGTAGGCCTAGCTCATATGTCATGAGTGAACCGGTCAAGTCTTCCAGCGTCATGGTTGAGAGATCTTTAGCTTCTTCTATAGCCGTAGTTTTAGGCTTCCATGCGGAGGGCAAGCTTCTCATAACTTTTCTCACTTGATCTTCCACAGTAATATCTTTTCCAAGTGCTGAAAGCTCATTTATAATATTAGTAAAGCGTGTAATCATATCCCTAATTGACTCTTTAGGTTACATCACGAACAATTCGTAATTACGCATAAATATGTCAATTTTGGATCTTTTTACACGCGAGGTACCCTCATGCGTAACCTCGAGTAAATCCCACATTTGTTTTGCGGATTTGCATCCAAGAACCCGGTTGTGCTCAACCGGACCAAGTCCACAAATCAAATATTTCAATGCTTGGGCATTATGCTCGAGTTTACGATAATCATCAGAAGTATATTCAGATTTGGGTTTAGGGATAACCTTACCTTCGGCATCCTCCTTAGTGATGATGTTATCGCCTACCTCAATTACATTCCATACCTGGTAGTTCTCAGCCTTGATGAAGTTCTCCATTCGACTCTTCCAGAATTGGTAAAATTTGCCGTTGAACAACGGTGGTCGTTGAGTGGAGTATCCTTCCTCCAATCGTTCAACCGTATTCATGCTACCGGATCTCTTCCCAAGGTATTAACCTTTATGTGGCGAAGACCGGCTCTGATACCAATTGATGAAACGGTTAGCAACACAAGAGGGGGGGGGGGGTGAATTGTGTGTGTGTGTGGAACCGTGGCAGTTTTTCGCACAGTTCTAGTGTGGGGTCCAGGGAATTACGAAATAGTAAAGTGCACATGGATTTAACGAGGAAAAATCTCTTGGCTCAAAGGGGTTAAAAAACCTCGACCTCCCTCGGAGGAATTTGAACAACTCCACTAAAAAGCCTTTGAATGATTACAAGGGAAACTCTCCTAGTCTACCCTTGAGCCACCCCAACTCTATCCTCTCTAGGAAGAGTTATGCATCTCTACCTTGCGGGTAGAGAGCCTCTCAGCTTTACAACAAAGCTCTCACAACACACTAACCAACCCGAGGATGCTACACTTAGTCAATCCTCAAAAACCCAATTACAATATGAAGAAGGGAAAAAGAAACTCTGTCTGGAACTCCGTGAGCAGGTTCAGGTGCCTTGGACTTAGTAAATATTCTCGTGTATATTTCTCAATAGAAGCTCGGTCAAGCACACCATTCTTCTATTGATCTTCGGCATATATAGCTGTCTTGGAGTAGTCCGTTGGGCAGCCTTCCATAAATAATTGTCTTAAAACTTGTGGTCTTGCCTTGATACTTTTGAATCACTTTCCTTCTATTTTGAGCACCATAACTCTCGAATATTGTCATCATTAATATCAGTCCATATAAAAGGATGGATCACATATATTATAATCGAGCAATCACCTTTTATTAAAATAATTTTAGTGGAAGGTAGCAATGATTACTTAGCAAATATAGATATGCATGGACAACGCGTAATATTTCAAATGTAACTTTCCTTTTACACATATAGCTAATGATCACCTTTTTCAAACCAAAGGAGTACACATCATGCTACGGTCACAAAGTAATTAAAAGCAAGGATTCCTTTCCATAAAGGTTAACTTATCAATATATACAAGCAAGCTTAATTATTGCCACGTAAATCATGATTCTTTGCTCCAAAAATATTCATTTGATATTCAAATAAAGAATGAATTTTCAAATTGTAAGGCAATAAAATATTTGTTAATCAATTACAAGCATGCTACGTATATAGCCAATAAAATATGGATCATGCACTCACATTAAGTAAAGATACTTTCCATAAAGTATTTAAACAATATTTAATGAGTGGATGTCTAGTCAACTATGGAAAGATAATAACCACCCAAATAAGTACTCATATAACCAAAATACGTATATATAGAGTGGACATGCATAGAAAGATACTTTTACTTAAAATAATATTCTTGACAAATATAAGCACTCATATAAGGAAAGTATATTAATTGAAAATCAAGTAGGTGCAATTAATATTAATTCAAATCATATCACGGAACTAGAAATGGTTTTGCATTAGTTCCACCTGCATGGTTAGTCAACAACACACTAATAATACCCATTTGGTCTTGAGGATAGTTCTGTCCTTGTTCCGTAAGGAACTGTGAGCGGTTCTGTCCGCGGTTCCACCTGCATGGTTAGTCATCAACAAAACAACATACTCAACACGATCTATGATATCGATGCCAAAAAGAGAAGACGGACAAGAAAGGGAAGAAAAAGAAAAAGTAAGATAAAATGAATAAAATAAAGATAAATAAATATAAGCTAACAATAACACAAGAATATAAGAAAGATAAAAGATAAAAAATAAAAGAGCATGAAAAAGCTAGAAGATAAAAATAACATAGGAATATAAAAAGATGAGTAATATAAACGATAAAATAAAAAATAGAGGAAAGGTAGACAAGACATCAATCGTCCACACGGATGTGCGCCTTCCACTTTCCTCTCTCCAAAGCCATACTTTCATTCAACCCAAGAAGACGCATATCAGTTCTGATTCCTCTAATCCAAGTCTGTTTGGGTCTTCCTCTCCCCCTCTTCTCCGCCTCTTCTCCCTGCCCCTCAAGTCGTCTAATAGGTGCATCACTCGGTCTTCTACGCACATGCCAAACCACCGCAAACGAGACTCCTGCATCTTATCTTCTATAGGTGCTACTCCCACCTTTTGTCTGATTACCTCATTCCTCAAGCAGTCTTTTCAGGTATGTCCACACATCCAACGCAACATACGCATCTCTGCCACACTCATCTTTTGAATGTGGCATTGCTTCACTGCCCAACACTCTACGCCATACATTAATGCCGGCCTAATTGCTGTACGATAAAATTTACCTTTCAGTCTAGTCGACATACCTCGATCGCATAGAAATCCTGAATCACTCTTCCATTTCATCCACCCAACTCTAATTCTATGGCATACATCTTCATCTAATTCACTATCCTTCTGAATTATGGAACCCAAGCAACGGAACATATCACACACCGGTATCTCCTTACCATCAAGAGTAATCCCACTGTTGCTACCACTTCTACCTCCACCGAACTTGCACTCCATATACTCAGTCTTGTTTCGGCTCAATCTGAAACCCTTGCTCTCCAAAGTTTGTCGTCATACTTCCAACTTCGCTTTAACACCAGATTGTGTCTCATCAATTAATACAATATCGTCGGCAAACATCATGCACCATGGTATATCTTCTTGAATTGACTTCGTAAGTTCATCCAAGACTATAACAAATAAGAAAGGACTCAGAGCAGATCCTTGGTGCACTCCGATAGTAATAGGGAACTCCGCGGTTCTCCCTACACTAGTGCGGACACTTGTAGTACAACCATCATACATATCCATTATGATACTGATATACTTACATGATATGCCTTTTCTAGTTAAGGTCCGACAAAGAACTTCTCGAGGTACCCTATCATATGCCTTTTCTACGTCAATGAACACCAAATGCAGATCCTTTTTAGTGTCTCTATACTTCTCCACAACTTTTCTAAGAAGGTGAATGACCTCAGTTGTTGAGCGTCCAGACATGAACCAAATTGAATCTCTGAAATTTTCACACTTTTACGAAGTCTTTGCTCAACCACTCGCTTCCAAAGTTTCATAGTGTGACTCATAAGCTTAATCCCTCAATAGTTAGCACAATCTTGTACACCACCCTTATACTCGCTCCAAAAGTTTCACACTTTTTTTGGTAAAAAATGATTGGGAAAACTATCAAATAAACCCTCGTACTATACCGAAAATGTCGATTAGGCCCTCGTACTTTACAAACACTCAATTAAGTCCTCGAACTATTAGAAAACGTTCAATTAAGCCCTTTCGGTCGGTAAGTAACCTGTTTCCCGGTTAAATGTAACATGTTTCCCGAAAGCCGTCGTTGCTGGGGTTCGAGCACATCGTCGCCAGCGTCGTCGTTTAACCGGAAAATCGGTTACTTACCCACCAAAAGGGTTTAATTGAACGTTTTTTAATAGTTCAGGGACTTAATTGAGTGTTTGTAAAGTACGAGGGCCTAATCGACTTTTCCGGTATAGTACGGGGGCTTATTTGATAGTTTTCCCAAAATGATTCTAAACTGCAAAAATTAATAGAACTAATATTTTTACTTTTATATATGCAACATTCATGGCATATGTAAGATAATAAAAAGTTATGAATTTAATATTTTATTAATAGTTTAATGCAAAATTAAAAAAATATATGAAAACCAGGTAAAATGGACCTCTATAGTAACCTCAATCAATTCAATCAGAAAAAATATCTTCAATCTTACTTATTTTGGCTATTTCCATGTTACTGATCGTTACAATTCGACTTTATTCTGTCTACCAAGGTGGTATGAGAATAACAAATGACAAAAATAAACTTGATTTGAAATCTTTTAATACCTTTATTTGATCGTATTTCAAAACTCTATAAAATCTTTCAAACAAATTAAATATTTTTGTCCATAGCTTCTCTTTTAGTACTTCATATTAAATACTTTTGTAACAATCAGAGTGCAAATAAAAAATAATAGCACTAAAAATAGATGATTTTAAAGTGTTAAAATATTTTATTATCTTTATATATACAATATTAGTGTCATATGAAAGATAATAAAAAGTTGTGGATTTTGCTATAGTTTTTGTAACAATCGGAGTTCAAATAAAAAAGTTATAACACTTCAAGAAAAACATGGATTTTATCAATTGGATTCCTATATTTTAGCAATTAAGAGGACGATTATCAAGTAATAAGGAGTATTACTTGTGTATGGATTCTTTAATTTGAAAAGTGATCTTAAAATAGTAATTGTGGAGTTGATATGTGACAATACTTTTAGTTAATTGTAACCTTGAAATGTGTTATTTACAGATAGATACATAGTATTATGTATTAACTTGCCGCCCATATCAATTAGCCCACCCAGATGACCCAGCAGCGCTAAGCCCTCAGTTGTGTGCCGGTGGCCCTGCCCCGGGCCCTGTCGGCAACTCAGCCCATGTGTGAAGTGGCTTGCTAAAAACTAAGACAGAACCGACTCGAACAGCAACAGCGAAGTCGAAGTCCAGCAGCGATTCAGACAACCCGGCCAGGGGCGGATTCATGCTCAATTTTTTAAAATTTTTTAAACTAGTACATAGGTTTAATAATTAGCCCCAGTCTCAATTTTTAAAAAAATCAGGCCCAGTCCAAATTCGAAGTCCAAACCGCAAGGCGCAGGGGAAGAGCAGCCGTCCGCTTCTTCCTTTCTTTCTGCGCGACTTCGGCTACTTCCGCAAAACCCCAAACGCGCAGGGGAAGAGTAGCACTGTAGCAGTCCGCTTCTTCCTTTCTGAACGGCCATCTTCATTCGCTGCCGCCTGCCGGGCGGCCACTAGGCCAGGACGGCGCACCAAGGGCTCAGGCAGTCAGCCACTCGGCCAGGACGGCGCACCAGGAGCTAAGTCCAGCTTAAGAGGTATTTTTTTAATCTTTTAATTTTATTTTGTTTTGAATTCAAGTTAAAGATTAAATTATAGCTTTGCTTGATATGAATTTGATTATTATTTGTAAACTTGTAAATTGTAATCATCATTTATAGTATGAATTTGTTTGTGACTTGTTCTTATTAATCTAATTATTAAGTTAATTAATATTAGTGTAGTAATTCGTCATCCCGTTATTTTCAATAAAGGTAATGAAGAGATACTATAACCCTATTGAAGAAAAAGCTAATGGAAGTAGCTCATCCAAAATTGTAGTGCCCTCAACTACAATTCAAAAAAACTCAACAACAAATGACGAACAAAACAACGTAAATATCCTACAATCGGTCACCGCTAATGAGTTTGATTCTTCCCAACTTCCATCTGACCCTGGATTAGTTTACAAGTTGTTGACATTGGCATTGATTCTTCCTATTTCAACCGTTGGTGTTGAAAGAGTATTTTCAGCAATGAATATCGTGAAAGATAGGTTGAGCAACCGGATGAGTGATGAATGGCTCAATGATAGACTTATTGTTTATGTAGAAAAAGACATATTCTTGAAAATTGACAATGATGTCATTATAAAACGATATCAATCGATGAAAACCCGTAGAGAACAGTTGTAAAATTATGGTGTTTTTGTATTTGACTTTAAAGAAAACTCTTATTCCTCTAATCTTTATTTTTGTCTTTGATTTTGTTGCTAGAATAAATGATTTTTTGAATATTCATTTTTAATTAAATTTTGGCCCCATCTGAATGCCAAAGCTAGATCCGCCCCTGAAACCGGCTGACTCCCGTCTCCGACTCTCCATCTTTCTGCAGGTTAGCTTCCTTGTTAATATCATTGTAGAGTGTAGATAACTTGTTAATTTCGCTGTACAAGACATGCTGGAGTGATTAGAATAACCTTTCTTAGAGTGATTGGCCTAATGTGTCCCCCCAACACACCCGAGCTGGTTCCGCCACTGGGCGCCGGCACCGTTTAACTCGGTAGCTCCCCTTGTTTCTGCCCCTGCCAACTGCCAATCGCTGCTCCCCAACCGCCTGTCTTCTTTCTTCCATTCTATTTAGTTAAAAATGTTCCTTTTGTACTATGTATATATTTAACAATTTTATACACTTTGGGTTTAGTTCGATTTTCTTATTCCAAAACTTTCTAACTTTACTTTTTAGTAACAACTTTAATATTATCTCTATACTCTTAATAAAACTTGGTCAATTTTTATGGGAGGAAGAGGGCATATTCTGCTTTTGGGCTATGTTCAATTGCTTTAGAGTTGGATAGTCAATAAACAATATTAATCAAAAAGTTTAACTATTGTAATGTATGCAAATATGTTGTAAAAATTTCGCACTAAGCCACTAACATCCTCCAATAAATTCAGGTTTTATATATCTTCCGTGCAGGTTTTGTTCAATTATTTTAAATTTGGGATGGTTCATAATAAAAAGTTAATTCTAAATTTTATGTTTTGTAATGTATATAATGTGTTTGTTATAAGATCACGACGAGGTTTTATATTCTCATTCAGTTGCCCTAGCTGGGAATTTTTTTACTCCAATCGACATTCTGTTCATCTGTTGTTAGTCTGTTACATCCACGGTTCACCAGCTTGACTTATTCACTCTATCTAAATAGAGCCTGAATTTCAAATCTTGATATGGTGAAGCGATCAGATTATTATTTTTCTTTACCCCGATGTATTGTCATCTATGGGTTTCTGGATTTTTATTACTAAAAATTGAAATACAGTTCTCATTAACAATTTCCATAAATAAATGCTTTAGACTAACCTTGCTACTGGTTTGCTCTGGAAGACTGCAAGCAATTGATATAATTCATGGATTACTTTCAGCCTTCTTGTTACATTAAAAATGATTTAGATAACGCTACTTGGCCAAGAAATAAAGAGAGTATTACACTGGGATACACCTTATTAGATGGTTTACAATTTAGTAGTAATAATAATAAAAAGTAGCTTGAAATCTAGTGTTTCTAACTTTACACTTATCAACATTCCATTTAATTTTCTGATGAGTTTCTGCCTTTTCCATGTAGCATTTTTAGAATGGTTATAATGAAGACTTTATAATTGTTTTTGCATGTAAATCTTCGAATAATTTTTTTGTGTCCTTCCTTGCTCTGACTTTAATCCTAACGTTTTTAGTTTTGCTCAACTGGTTTAGCATCCAGAGACGATGAAAGATGAAGGAAAAATGAAGAATCTTCACAATGATGAGGAAAAACCACCGAAGCCGAACAATAAGAAGCGTAAGGAAGTTGCCATCTTTGGGAACTACAGAAATTACTATGGATACAGAGTAACCTTTCTAGTGACTTCAACATATTTAAGTGATTATTTTTATTGTTATTTTATTTGATTTTTACTATCATTACTGTTGCATTTGTTGTTCTTGTTATTATTATTATTAAATTAATATTATTATTACTATTATACATGTATATATGCATGCATGATGTATCTTTGAAGGTATGGAAGTTTATTCCGCTTCTTCAATAGTGGTTCTGTTTATGCTATAAGAAAAGAGAAAAACTATCTACTATTTAAGGGAAGTTGAAATATCATTAAAGATAAAACGTTATGGAGAGATTTAGAATATTTTTACTTGGATTGAGTTCAGTCCCTGACTAGACTAGTCTTAAATAGACCAGACCGGACTTAAACAGACCACACCAGACTAGACTTCGAGAGTTGTAAAATACACACAGACTAGACATCTTCAAGACCAGTTCAGACCAGGCAAGACCAAAGCAGGAAATTATAGTCCAATTTAAAACAGCCTCATTAGCATGGCTAACAGATGATGGTAAAGGGCCTGCTTGCCTACCCAAATATATGATAATAAAGCAAAATTTGAAATCCTATGATGTTTAGCTGCCTCAGGTAAAACTCGATGTACAGACTTTGGCCAGAAAATTCTTAGATCAGTGTTTCTGCAATTCTGCTTCCACCCCCTACCTTCCCCCGATTGTTGGAATCATTTACATCATTGGATTATCGAATTTGAAGCATCTGCTGGACCTGTTTTGTTACTTTAAGGTTAATATCTGATCAGCTAAAGCAATCATGTCAAATATCAACCTCCTTGCCCAATCACTCAAGTTTATATTTTTCCAGCTGTTTGACGGTTTCTTAATACAAATGACTCAGGAATGTTTGATGTTGAAACTTTTTTTCAAAAGTGTGAAGTTATTCCATTAGTTCCAAAATGGAAATTCACCTGCTTGTTATGCTTGTGCACAGATTGGTCATGAGGACGATCCTAGGTTAAAGGCTATGAAGAAAGAATGGTTTGAAGGAAAGAATTGTCTTGATATCGGCTGTAATAGTGGAGTTGTTACTGTTGCTATTGGTATATCTTTTATATGTTACTACCTCCGTCCCAAAAAATTATTCCCACTTTGACTTGGCACGGATATTAAGAAAGTGGAATAAAGTGGAAATGTGTGGTTGTGGTTGTGTAAGAAAAAGGTGAAATGAATGTGAACCACACACATTGTCCAAAAATGGTAAGTTGGAAGAGTTTTTTGGGACGGCCCAAAAAGGAAAGTTGGAGGAATTTTATGGGACGGAGGGAGTATAAATTTTTATAACTTCATTTTCTACTTACATTTTATATGTGCATCTCAATCTTGCATTCTTTAGGTTGACTATAGGAAGGTAAAATATAAATGTATATTGATCATGACTAGTAAACACTCTCTGTTTACAGCACAGAAGTTTTGTTGTCAAAGCATTCTTGGAATTGACATCGATATTGGTAAGTTCTCAGACCGAACCTTTTTGCCTTTTCCGTTCAGTTAGCTGCATGGTGCAGATGATTTCTACATTGTCAGTACACAGCCAACATCTGTTTTTGTATATTCCTATCAAAGACCCTCCCTTCTTGTAATTATCCCCTGGTTTTGACCTCACACACTTATTAAGAAGTGTGGTTGCAAACAAAAATGTGTATTTGAGGTTTGGGTTGAATTAGTGAAATAATGACCGCACAATTGAGGATTCTTTCCTGACTAAAAAGAAATCTAAAGTTTCTTTTGGGACTGACTAAAAAGCAAAGCTTAAAGACACATGAAGCAGAGACAAGAACAGTAGGAAGAAGATGTTTGCTTGGTGATTGAACTGTCTTATCATGCATATTATTAATATTCAGGAGGTTTAAATTGTATGCTTCATAATGTAGTGAGCGTGGGTAATAACTAATAAGTAATTTTCATAGTTATACCATTTCAGAATTTCAATCGAGTTGTGTAGGGGGAATGACTTGGTTGTCCATTCTTTAACAGCTCGAGTTGACGATGCATATTGGCACCTAAGGAAAACAGCAAGGGCCACTACACAGAAATGGTCACAGGAAACATCTAAATATGAAGATTCAAACAAGTTAAATGTATCGGTGGGTAATCTGGTAGAGTCGTCTAATGACGATAGAGTAAGGGATAGTTCTGAAGAGTCTCAGGCATCAGGAGGAAGTAATTTATTTGAAGTAGTATCTTTTAAGAAGGCAAATTTTGTTGGAAGTTGGTATCCACCAGAACGGATGTCTTATGATACAATTATATGGTACATACACTATGCTATACAATACTCCGCATTAGCTAGCGGTTGCAACTGATTATTTTTGTTTATTTTTTTCTTCATTAATTCAATTACATTCTAAATTACATTATTTATTTCTATAATGTGGTCTCATATTTTGGCAGTTTAAGCGTGTCAAAGTGGGTGCAGTTAAATTGGGGTGATGAGGGACTAATCTCTTTATTTGTGAAAGCCTGGAAGATTCTCAAACCGGTACTACTATAATAGTAGTAGTTAATAATGTGTTGAATTGCATTTTAAGTATGGTGTCATGGAAAGTGGACATAACTTTGCTCCTCACCCCTTCCAGGGAGGTTTGTTTATACTGGAACCACAGCCCTGGAGTTCTTATTATAATAATCGCCATGTTTCAGAGGTAATTTTTGTTATTTTTCTGTATTTTTCCATTTGGCCTCTGGAAAAACAAAAAGTAAATAACTAGTCAACTACAGAATGTTCTGTTGGATTTGATTTGGTTGAGAAATTTCCCTTATTTTGCAGGCATCTAGAGCTAACTATCATAATATTAAAATCCGTCCTGAGGATTTTCAGGACATACTTTTGGATAAGGTACATTTTTCCTTTTCCCAGTAGTACCAGTTTACTTCTATTTGGTGTTTGAATAAAGATATATAAGAAATTGTCCTAAGTAGGAGTGAAAATGTTTTGGAATTCCAAAATAGTGGCATTGTATTTTCATTCTCTAATTAGGAGTAATTACAGACTTACAGTTAGTCTGGCATGCTTAGAAATGCTTAGAAAGTACTGTCAAGATGACACCAATACTTCAAGATGACAATTAGTTACTCTTGTTAAGAGTAACAAACATGCTACTTTTGTTTTGAAGTTTACATTTGTTTTTACTCCTAGAGCTTGTTTGGTAACATTGAAATTGGCTAATTGTGCTGAAGTTTATTAAGTTCTGGCTGAAGTGGTTGGATTGGCTTATTCTGCTCATTTATGAAAAAATTATATTTAATTTTTTTTTAATAAAATAAAGAAAGAATTATATGAAAAATAGCTAAAATGATTTTCTATTGTAACAGCCAATCATTAAAAAAAAGTAACTTTAGCCAATAAAATGATTCTTATTATTACACAAATCCGCGTGCAAAATCAAAAGTTACGTGTGCGGTGAAAAAGTTGATTGATAAGCTTCATAAGCTAAAAAATTGGGTCATGGGCTTCTATTTTAGGAATTTCCCCACAATAATTTGATTTGATGAATGTGCAATTTAATGGCAGATTGGATTTCGGTTCGTAGAAGATATTACTTCTTGTGCAGCTGGTCGGAAATCTGGATTTGAAAGGCCTATATTTGCATTCTGGAAGTGATTTAACATTTTCCCTTCATGGACGATACCCAATCCGATCTAGTTCTCTCTAGTAAATGTCAATTTTTTTTTGCATCCTGTGGGAGCAAGGGCTAAGTTAAAGGTAAAATGCCCTATGTATGAAGTATTACTTTCTTTGGAAAAGTGGAAAACTAAAGGGAGAAATGTTGTTCTGTGATTGATTATTCATGGATCAAAAGCAGATGTGGTGTAAGATTGCCTCTCAATTAGTACATTCATTTATTTAAATATGAAAAGCTTGCAGGAAAATAGAGGAAAAAATGCTTCTAAATTAAAACAAATTGAGATAATTTAAGAAAGCACCTGATTGGTGTTCTTTCGGAAATGCATTTAAGGCATCAAGCAACCGGTGGGCGTAACTCAACTGGTAGTGAGGGAGTGTCACAAGGATTAGGTGTGAGGTTCGAATCCCGTCAACCACTCAACCGTAATGAGAGGTGACTATCAGACTATACTAAATGCAAAAAGTATAGGGTCTCTGCAAGTATCGGCGACATAGTCCTACTTTCTATCTGTCAAGTTCAATTTACATCCTCTCAACGTACTGTCCAGTCGGGGTTGGGGTCCCTCAGGGATGGGGTGTCATCCTTTTTTTATTTAAGGCTTTAAGCATACAAATGAGAAAACATAAGTTATTCCAAGTAAACTTGTACGGTAAGTTATTCCAAAATTCCAATCTTCTCATGAAAGCTCTTAAATAGTAAGTTATTCCAAAATTCCAATCTTCTCATGAAAGCTCTTAAACAGTAAGTTATTCCAATCAGGCTCTATATTCTTGGCAGTCAAAATTCGTATACGAAAGTTTGCCCATCAAAGATGCTGACATTTTCTAAAATCATATTGTTAAAACTTTTTTTTTATTATTAAAAATTGTTCCTTCATGACCTAGGGATGGACCTGGCCCGGTTCAACTGGCCCGTGGACCGGCCCAGCCCGGTACAGTTTAGTACCGAACCGGACCGCCGGCCGGTACCGGTACCGGTCCATCAGTCCATGAGGCCCGAACCGGGGGTAGGGGGTGGGCTACGGGATAGTGAATTGGTGAATTGGTCAGGGCCTTTTTTTTAAAAAAAATCCGTTTTAAACAATTTTTCTAAAAAATATACCCCGACCCGGGCCTGGACGTCCTGGTTCCAACCCGGGTCGGTACCGGGCCTTCCTCCCAAAACACAGTCCAGGTCCATCCCTGTCATGATCTGATCAAATAGATCTGGCACTAGTCATCTATTTTTTCATTAAAAGTTGAACTACGGTTTTGTTATGTCTTCGGTGGGGTTGTCTCTGAGGATGTTCTCCATTTAGTTAAAATCAAAATAAATTATTAAATGAATTGAGGAACTGTATACTTCAACCAAGTTCAGTTAGATAATATATAGGCAATATAGACATAGCATAGCATACCACAACATATTGAAATACATCCCAAATCACAATATGTTTAAAATAATAATAATAATAATAATAATAATAATAATATACACATATCAGATGAGTTGAAATTCTATTAGAAAAAACATGGATCTGGTCCGGTCTTGGGCTGGTTATGATCCTGGATCGGACTGACTGGTCTTGGATGGGGGGACTCAGGGGCGGAACTATGTATATGTCTAGGGGGGGCATTGCCCCTCCCAACATTTTTATTTTTATTATTATTGGCTTGTAATTTATTTTTTTGCCCCCCCCCCCCCAATTTGTATTTCCTGTAGTAGTATAGTAGTTCGAAATATGTTTATAGTTATACTCTTTACTACATTTATAATTTTTCAATACTTCATTAAAATATCATATGTATAAAAACATTATATATTCTCGAAGTAGTCATTTTGGAAAATATTAATCTATAAAAACACTATATTTTGAAGAAGTGATTATTACCCCATAAATAATACTCAGTACTCCGTATGTAAAAATATATTATTAATAATATATTATGGAGTAGTGTTGGAGATATCCGTCTTAAAGTATCTAACATAAAAGAATTATAAGAAAAAATTGGTAAAAAAAATTGGTATACTAATTTAATAAACTTTAAGAGGAGTATATTATGTAATAGCATTTTGCCCCCCACCCACCCTCACCTCCTGGCTCCGCCCCTGGGGGACTGGGAGTCACGGTTTCGGGCCAGTTTTGCGTTGGTCCCCGATCTAGTTCTGATCGCTTTTTTAATGTAAGAATGATAGAAAAATAGTTGTTTCAAATGCATTCGAGTTTAGAATAGTTGTTTTACAATTGTAACTTCTAAAAAGTAAGAAAGAGTAAGATTGATCCACAAAAAGTAAAGAATGAAATGATGCATAGAGGGTTAAAGAGGGAATATAAAATAAAAATAATGGAGTCCAATTTAGAAAAGTGATCATATTTGTAAAATAACTCAAGAAAGAAAATATTGCTTGCAAAATGGGACCAAGGGAGCACATTATTTAGGAAAGAGTCATTTATTATACTTAGATAGATTGAACTTAAATAACAAATGTTCCATGTATCACCATAACTCCATAAGTCTACAATGGCTGTGTTATCTGAATTTCAAATGCAAAACGTAAGAATTCGTACAAGGTATCAATAAGTGTTGAGTTTTTCATGAGAAAAATTCTGTGTAGCGTACCACAAAATCTCCTAGCAATGAAGATATTGTTGTGTAAAACAAGTAATTTTGGGACTCTTATTGATAGCGCAATGGGTTAACATTAGAAATGAGATATCAGGGGATTCCATGTTAGTGAAGAACAGAGAAAATAAATAAAGCTAAGTAAGTTAAATATGAGTTACTATAGAGAGTATAGATGATAAAGATGAGAGAATTGAAGAGTTGATGTATGAAAATGGAGAAAATAAGAGGTATTTGTAGATTTTTCTTTACCGCCATCCTCCTCCAACGATCCTAAGAGCCGTCGGAGGAGCATGCAATGCCTCTCGGACGGAGGAAAGCCAGTAAGGGGGGAGTTAACTAGCGGTTGGCGACCGGCTGTCCAATCCCCATTATTCAAACCTGGGACCAGACCTAAATGTATTTGAGATCTCATTCCATGGTCTAAACTTAGTTTGTGTATCATCATGTGTGTCCAGGCTTAGTTGCAAATTATAGGATACAATTGGGTCTAGCACACACTTTATAATTGCAACCTTCAATGAGTAAGAAAAAGAAGTTATTGAGATGAGTTTACGTAAGCGTTCATGCTTTTGAGACAATATAGAAAGAAAATTGTATCATACAAAATGAGAGATAAATTGTAAGTTATTCAGCATTTTCTATTAATCTTCAAATGAGGCCACATGTATTTTTCATTTTATATTCATACTATGTTATACGGAGTATAATGATATAGTGAAAACTATAAGATAAGCCTATGTACTATATTCACAGAGTTGATTAAGCAGCCTAACTTTTCAAGTGTTCAAATAAGCATTGTAATCAACCAGTTAGCAGGTTGCATATGTCCCGGAGTAACATTCTTCGTAATAATCCCATAACGATGATACTTGAAAAAGCTCATAAACACGTGATATTTGAAAACATATTATCTTCCTTATGTGTCGCACAACATTTTTCTGTTATTTAGTTTATACATCTTTGAGAGAATTTTATATGATTAACTTTATAGAGTGCGTGATAGGGGTGGACTTAGTCAAGGCAGCCCGACCCGGGACCGCTACTGTTTGGTATTGGCCCGGGCCTGGTTTTTCGGTACGGGTACCGGCCCAGTGCCCGGACCGTGGTTGAATAGGGTGGGCTTTGGCCTTGAATTTTGGGGGCCAGCCAGGCCGATTCAAACGGCTAGATTTTTTTATAATTATTTTTTTAATTATTGGGCGGGCACCGGCTAGAGTGCAAGTTTGGTGGAGGTAGAAGTAGTAGCAACAATTGAATTACTCTTGATGGTAAGGAGATACAGATGTGTGATATGTTTCGCTACTTGGGTTTCATAATTCAGAAAGATGGTGAATTTGATGGAAATGTATCCATAGAATTGAAGCTGAGTGGATGGAATAGAAAAGTGTATCATGATTTATATGCGATCGAGGTATGCCGCCTAGACTAAAAGGTACTCCCTCCGTCCCGCTAACAATGGGACAAGAGGGAGTGTCACGCAAATTAATAAAAAGTGATTTATGTGATTGATATTGAATTGATAAAGTGAGAATAAAGTGAGAATGATTTAGAACCACACAAACTTTACCAAATTTGGTATGAGACAATCTTAGTGGGACGGACCGATAAGCTAAAATGGGACAATCATAACGGGACGGAGGTAGTAAGATTTATTAAACAACAATTAGCCTCCATTGATGTATGGCGTAGAGTGATGGAAGACGCACATTCATGTAGACGATTGATCTCTTTTCTATCTTTCCTTTCACTTTTTCTTTTTTCATTTATCTTTCTATGTTCTTATGTTATTTTTATCTTCTAGTTTTTTATGCTCTTTTATCTTTCTATCTTTTATCTTTCTTATATTCTTATGTTATTGTTATCTAATATTTACGGAGTATTTATCTTTATTTTATTCGTTTTATCTTACCTTTTTTTTCTTCTTGTATATCTTTTCTTCTTGGCATCGATATCATGGATCGATTCATGTTAGCCGACCCCAAAATCTTTTGGAACTAAGGATTGGATGTTGTTGTTGTATTGGGCTGACATCGGCTCGAGCCCGACCCATGACCGGTATTGTTTGGACCTGGACTAAACTGGGTCGGTACCGGGCTTCAATTATTTAGAACCGAGACCGACCGGGACCAAGCCTGGCCCGACCCGATTCCACCCCTAGTGCGTGGCACGTGCATATAAACATATTTTTCTTTCATGTTTAATCTACTATTCATTTATTAGATAAAAAGAGGCTTATATAATAACAAAGATTCATTCCAAATCGGGTTCCTATGGGCCAGCATGACATTTCCAGTTTTTAGGGGTTCCATGTTAATACCCAGGTTTTGATAACCAAGTACCGGTTTCCAGATCGATCGTGCCATGCGGAATGACGGGTATTCACGTGAAGGAGTGATCTTGATAATCTTTTTCCCTCATCTTTTTTTCCTAGTTTTTTTTATCCTTATATATATGCATTATTTGCAACCTTTTTATTTTATCATTTTTATATATATTCATCTTTTTTATATTATCTTTTTATAATAGCTTATCTTTTTATCTTTATTCCTTCTTTTCCTTTTGGTTGTGATATCATGTATCGATTCATGTTAGCCGACCCCAATATCTTTTGGGACTAAGGCTTGGATGTTGTTGTTGTTTAAAAAAGAAAATTAAAACTAATGTTCAAAAGTAACTAAAACATACTCCATAATTCTGAAGCAAAATTGTGCACTACCTCTATTACATAAGGCATAGTTATTGTAATTAGCACAAGCCCCCTAAAGTTTGGGATGGCCTTGGAAGGAGGTGGCCAATCCAGGTGTCACAGTCCCCACTCTAAAAGGTGACCCAATTCTCCTCACTCTACTAAGAAGAGAGATAAATACCAGTAAATGAGCCATGACAAAAAAAACAGGAGCGGGTGAATCAAATCCCTGATCACTGGGAATGACTTGTATTACTTACTGTCAGTACTAAGAGCCTAAGAGTGAACAAATTAAACCACATTTGGTCAAAGATGTAGGCTGTATCCCATCAAGCTCTGGTGAAATGGCGCCGTCACAGTATTTCAGGCAGCAAGTTAAATGCAATTGTTTATTCTTAAACGTGACAAACTAAGATTCGGTTTGGTCGGTTTTCGGTTTGGTCGGTTTCAGTTTTAGAAAAGGTGAAACCGTGAACCGAACCGCAGTACTTGAGTCGGTTTCGGTTCGGTTTCGGTTCGGTTATTTTCGGTCGGTTTGGGCGGTTTCGTTCGGTTTTAGCATGTTTTTTGTCTGTTTTTATCGGTCGGTTTCGGTTCGATCGGTTTTAACCCAAAAGGTGAAACCGTAAATGGAACCGTCAATGATTAGTCGATTTCGGTTTTGGTCGGTTCGGTTTCGGTCGGTTTGTCGGTCGGTTTCGGTTTTTCGGTTCACCCCTAGTACCTATGCATCTTGCATGCAACAAAGTTTTTTATACCAATCATCCTAAAAATTGTAAGTATATTGCATGATTCTAACAATGCAATTCAATTGATTATTGAAATAAGAAAGAAAGATTCATGCATTCCACCAATATTATTCAACATTCATTGATCAATATACATGAGAAGTTAAATGAAGCAGTGAAACTAATTTTAAACCAGAGCATTCCAACATACATCAACAATACATAGGAAGACAGGAAGGGCTCTTAGAGTGACAAAATGTGATTCTGCCGCAATAACATATACATGGAAATGAACAATTGGATAGGAAATTATATATCTTTACCTATGATCAGATTCCGGCACACCACAAAGGTGAAGATCTCACCGGCATAGATGAATTACAGCACACCTGCAATCTCTCCTGAAATAGCACCTCTGACGATTTCAGCATGAAAGGCAAGGACCAACACAGCCCTTTCTCCTTGCATGTTTGATGCCTAGGTTTTATCCTCTTTTCTAAGCTATAGGAGAAGTATTGAGGGAAATCAATCAGTTCCTTCAACTCCCTCCCCGTTTCCACCATAAAGTAATTGAATTTCGGTTCCATATTCTCTTCAATACTGTAGCAGAACAAGGAAGGGAACCTCCTGAACATTAATATGGCCTCTCCTTTCGAAAACCCTAGCTTCTGAAAGTAGTCGAGCCTGGGCATGAATTTGGACTCCACAGAACACGAAAGCAAGGCCGTCCATCTGCTAACATCCTTGATTCCAACATCACTTTGCAGGAAAAAGAGAGCCGGACGGAGTTGCTCCTCCACGCTGCAGGTAAGAAGCCGCGGCCGGCCGTGTATGACGCCGGGAAGGTTCCGTCCTTCCACTCCAGCCTCGTGGAGCAGGAAAATAACCGCGGGGCGTAAAGTACGCGGGACGGAGGCAGTTAGGATTTCCGGGCACATGTGTACCGCACGGCGGATTTCGCGTATACTGATGTCGAGGGTGTACAAGAAATCGACGACGGATTTGAATTGGAGAAGTGAGGCAGAGAGAAGCAGGGGATGAGAGGCGAGACAACGGAAGGAGTCTATCCCAAGGGAATCCAAGTAGAGGAGATTTTCTTGAAGTTGAGTATTGACTGGTGCGGTGGCTTTAGATGGTTTGGGATTCGGAACGAAGGAAATTACACGGCGAGTGGGTTCGGAGGAAGCCGGGAGAGGAGGCGGAGGAGGGAGGTGGTGGAGTTTGGATGGTGGGGCGGGGAGTTGAGGACTGACCGGAGCTGCGGTGGAAGAGAGATGGATAGGATGTGGCATGGAGACGATGGTTACATTGTATTCATCAGATGGAAATGTGTGGTAATGAAGAAACACGATTACGCTGGCTTGTTCAGTTCGGGAAGAACCGAAGTTCGAAAATGATTTTTTACGGAAAAGGGTCAAAAAGGTCGACTATTTTGAATCTGCTATAAAATGGAAGGAAATAAGCAGAAGATCAGGGAGATAAAATATACTACCTTCGTTCCTTAAAATTTTGCCAAAGTTGACCGGCACGGAGAATAATAAAGTAAAAACTGTGTGGTTGAGATTTGTGCAGAGGAGAGAGAAATAACAGAAATCACAAAATAATTGATTAAAAGGGAAAGTGGCAAAGTTTTTTGGGACGTCCCAAAAAGGAAAGATGACAAAGTTTTAAGGGACGGATGGAGTAGTATGAACACTTAGTGATAGAGATATATTAGAGACTGTGATAATAGTGTAACCAAGGTGTGTTAATTACAATAGAGAAGTCTTCTATTTATAGGGGAAAAGCTAAGCTTATTAGGATTAGAGGATAATTGTGAACCACACAATTATCATCTAGAATCATAATTATGATTTCCTAATTATTTATACAATGGTGATAATAATTCCTAATCAGGAATAGTTGGAAGATGACTAATTCAATTATATTTCAACACTCCCCCTTGAATGGTCATCTTCTAATTATTTTGGGGTATTAGTATCATAGTATTATAATGTACTGTCTCGTTAAAAACCTTTGTCAGGAAAAACCCAGTGGGATAAAAACCCGACGAAGGGAAAAAGAGTGTAGTGCATTATATTACTCCTCCTCAATTTAACATATATCACGAAGATGACACATTCCAATTTTGTGGATCGCTTCTTCAAATTTCTTCGGTGCCAATGACTGTGAATAAATCAGCAGGGTTGTCGCGGGACTTTATTTGTTTGACACCAACTGTTTCTTCTTTCTCAAAATCATGTGTGGAGAAAAGTTTTGGTGCTATATGCTTTGTTCTATCCCCTTTGATGTAACCTCCTTTGATCTGAGCTATACATGTTGTGTTATCTTCATAAATCACAGTAGGATTACAAGTAAAAGATTTTATACCGCATTCATTTTGTATGTGCTGGATCATTGATCTCAACCAGACACATTCTCGACCTGCTTCATAGAGAACAATTAATTCTGCATGATTTGAGGATGTGGCAGTTAATGTTTGCTTCATTGATCTCCATGAGATAGCGGTATCATCATAGGTGAATACATATCCTGTTTGTGATTTTGCCTTTTGTGGATCAGACAAGTACCCTGCATTGACATAGCCAATTAAAGTGGCATTTGCACCATTCTTGAAATACAATCCAAGATCGATTGTACCATTGAGATAGCGGAATATGTTTGACGACATTCCAATGTCTTCTTGTTGGGGAAGAACTGTACCTGGCTAATAAATTTACAGAAAAAGCAATATCTGGTCGGGTATTATTAGCCAAATACATTAACGCTCCAATAGCACTCAAATATGGTATTTCGGGACCAAGGATTTCTTCATCATCTTCACAAGGTCGAAAAGGATCATCATGCACGTTGAGAGATCGAACCACCATTGGAGAATTGAGTGGGTGAGCTTTTTCCATGTAAAACCGCTTCAAAAGTTTCTCGGTATAATTTGATTGGTGGATAAAAAAACCATTTCTCAAATGTTCAATTTGAATGTCGAGACAAAATTTTGTTCTCCCAAGATCTTTCATTTCAAATTCTTTCATGAGATATTTAGCAGTATTTTCAATTTCATTGGGAGTTCCGATTATATTCAAATCATCAACATATACTGCAATTATGGCGAATCCTGATTCAGATCGCTGAATGAAAACACATGGACTAATATGATCATTTTTGTATCCTTCTTTGATCAAATATTCACTAAGACGGTTATACCACATGCGTCCAGATTGTTTTAATCCATATAATGACTTTTGCAATTTTATGGAAAATAAATCTCGAGATTTAGAGCGATAAGCATCAGGTATTTTAAATTCTCCAAGAATTCTCATATATATGTCTGTATCAGTGAACCGTATAAATATGCGGTCACTACATTCATAAGTAGTAGCATCAACTACTGGAGAATACGTATCATTATAATCGATTCCTGGCATTTGAGAAAAACCTTGGGCAACAAATCGAGCTTTATATCTAACGATTTCATTTTTCTCGTCGCGTTTACGCACAAACACCCATTTAAAACCTACAGATTTTACGCCTTTTGGCGTGTGGACAATTGGTCCAAAAACATTATGCTTTTCTAGCGATTTTAGTTCTACATGAATCGTTTCATTCCATTTTGGCCAATCGTTTCTACGACGACATTCGTCAATAGATTTAGGCTCATTGTCATCGTGTTCATTCATTATATCTGTGGCGATGGCATATGAAAATATATCGTTAACATCAATATCTTTTCTATTCCATTGCATTCCATTAGAAACGTAATTGATTGAAATTTCAAAATTATCAACGTTTCTATCTTTATCTGGAATATTACCTCTTCAAAGGTGATTGGATCCTCTTTTGAGGTATCTTTATTATTGATGTTATCTTCAATGCCGATATTATCAAAATGTTCATTTTCTTCTTGAGAAGGTTGAACTTCTTTGGCATCACAAACTACATCTTGCTTTTTAAATTTTCTTGGTTTCAAATCTCTTGAACCAAGTGGTCTACCACGTTTTTTACGTATCATAGATTCATTAGCAAGAGTTCTTTCGCTAATCTCTGCAGGAATTTCTATTCGAGAAGGAGCATTCATAGCTGGAATATGTGACTTTGTCACTTTCTTTGAGTCTATGAAAGCATCACGCAATTGGTTTGCAACATTTTGTAAATGAATGATCTTTTGAATTTCTTGTTCACAAGCATTTGTGCGAGAATCAAGAAAAGATAAATTTGTTGCATTCCAAGTAATATCTTTCGTACGTGGGTCCATTTCTTTATTATCTCCCCCTAAGGCTGGGAATACTGTCTCATCAAAATGACAGTCATCGAACCGTGCGGTGAATAAGTCACCAGTCATAGGTTCTAGATAATTAATAATTGAGGGAGATTTAAAACCAACATAAATTCCCAGCCTTCTTTGAGGATCCATTTTAGTACGATAAGATGGAGCAATTGGTACATACACAGAACAACCAAATATTTTTATGTGTGATATATTTGGTTCTTTACCAGATATTAATTGCAATGGGAAAAATTTATGATATGGATGTTCCACATCAATCCCAATTGGCATGCAATAGTCATTAAAAGATTGGATGTAAACTCTCCTGCATTATCAAGTCGGATTTTCTTTATTGAATAATCCAGAAATTGTGATCTCAAACGAATAATTTGAGCAACAAGATTTGCAAATGCAAAATTTCTAGTCGATAAAAAACTGACGTGTGACCAACGTGTTGATGCATCAATGAGCACCATAAAGTATCGAAACGGTCCACACGGAGGGGCAATTGGCCCACAAATATCTCCTTGAATTCTTTCTAAAAATGCAGGAGATTCAACTCCAATTTTGTATAAATATGGCCTGATAATTAATTTGCCAAGAGAACAGGGAGTGCATGAGAAATCACTTGATTTTGGAATTTTGACATTATTTAATGAGTGTCCAAGTGAATTTTGAATAATTTTGTGCATCATAGTGCTGCCTGGATGACCTAAACGGTCATGCCACAAGATAAAGGAATTGTGGTCATTAGTTTTAGATACCACATTTATCTCAATTGGACTGATTTATGTATAATATAGTCCGGAGGAATGTGCTGGCATTTTTTCAGAAATGTATTTATTGCCAGATCTATTTGTCGTTAGACATAAATATTCCTTTTGATTTTCAGACATGGTTTCAATGTGAAAACCATTTAGACGCATATCTTTGAAACTCAAAAGATTTCTCCGTGATTTACTGGAGTATAAAGCGTCTTTAATTATTATTTTTGTCCATTTTGGGAGAATCACACAGGCTATTCCAGAATCTTCAATGAGTTTAGCAACACCTGAGATTGTATTAACATTAGCATCAACTAATGTCATATGAGAAAAATAATCTCTGTCTCAAAATGGTGTGCGTTGTGGCACTGTCTATCAAACATTGTTCAAAGCCACTTGGAGAAATTTTAGTTAACTCCATATCTTTAAAAATATAAAAATGAACAAATATTAGTTCAATACTGTAATATAAACAAGACTTTATTCATTAAAATGTACATAACTTTTACAATCGAAATAAGCACACCAAATAAAAAATTACAATGCAACAAACTTTTATTGTAGAATATATTACATAACAGGATAATTTCATTTTTTATTATTATTTTTCACCCATGACGATGTAAGTGTTCATCTCATTATTATCCATATAGAAATCAGACATATTAAATGTGGGTATTAGTGGAATGTTTTCGTTGACGTAATTAGTTTTCACATTCTTTCCTTTTAGAGATGATTTATATAAGTCAACCAAATGTCTAGGTGTACGACACTTATTTGCCCAATGTCCCGATGTGCCACATTTAAAACAAGTGACTTTGGCCTTTTCTGGAGATTTCGTAGGGCCTTTTGTTTGATGGGGGTTTTGTTTTCCCTTGCCTTTGTAAAATGAGCTACTACTCTATTTGTTTCCCCGTCTAGGTCCATTAAAACGACCAATACCACGACCACGTTTGAAATGTCCACGAGCACCACTATGAGTTGCATTTGATTCATGTTTCGAATCATGATTTTGTGGACGAAAACTAAAAGGGCTACAACCCGTGGGTCTCATATTGTGGTTTCCCATCAAAATGTCATTATTCGTCTCAGCAAGTAATAATACTGATATTAAATCAGAATACTTTTGAAAGTGCTTTTGTCTATATTGCTCTTGTAAAAGCATATTTGAAAGATGCATAGTGGACAGAGTTTTTTCCAACATTTCAGCATCAGTGACTTTTTGTCCACATAACTTCAGTTTTGATGTTATTTGGAACAAGGCAGAATTGTAGTCACTTATAGATTTGTAATTCTGGAATCGTAAATTGATCCAGTCATATTGAGCTTTTGGTAAAAGGACCTTTTGTTGATGGTCATACCTTTCTTGGAGATTATCCCATAATTCTTTAGGGTCATCTACCAATAAATACTCAGACTTCAAACTTTCGTGAAGATGGTGACGAAGAAAGATAATGACTTTTGCCTTATTTTGGGGAGTAGCTGAATTATTTTCAGCAATTGTGTTTTCAAGGGCATTTGCTTTTAAATGTGCCAAAGCGTCAACTTTCTGATTCCAAGTACTTTTGACCAGATAAATCAAGGACGTCGAACTCTCTTTTGCTAATATTAGCCATGGATGAACTACATCATAATTAAATCAAAATTAATTAGTTAATGGTTTGTATAGATAATATGATTAGATATACATAATATGTTTATTTTATAAACACTATATTAATAACGACTATGTACAATAACAATAATTATATGTATCACTTTTATTACGTAGTTTGTGTGAGTATATCCTCACTATTAAATCTATTTCATTAATAACTACTAATATAGGTATGTATGTATATTAGTACTGAAATAGTGGAAAATTGTGTTTTCACAATGGTCAGAAGGAGACATGCAAAAAAATGCTTTTATCTATTTGTATTTTATAGAACCGTGAGTTCTGCCAAAACATGCAGCTCCCATCACTTTCTTTTCAAATACGTAGTACTACCGACCCCTTAATGCATTAGGATAGTATTTTTTATTTTATTATTAGGATAGTATTAAAATAGAGTCACATGCAATGTTTGTGAGTCCTGACATGTACAACCGGTCCCTTAATGCATTGTCTTAAAAATATCTAAGTTTATTTATCTTCACAACTTCACCGGAACTATTTCTTCACATGTAGAGGTTAGAGTAGCATAAAAATTTCAAGCTTATATCTTTTAGCTTCACATATCCGTATTCCGTAAGTAATAATCTTCATTTTAGTTTTTTTTATTCTATTGATATTGTTGGTCCAAAATAGGACGCTCGTAGACTTTTAGGAAAGCTACGTAAGAACACTCAAGCAGGAATTAGAAAAGTACGAATATGGAAAGTTGCAAAGGGATTTAGTTGCCAGAAATAGCATATAGAATTCGTTCCTTAGTTTGAATTACAAAGTGCCTTTTATAGGCGTATACAATTTGTAACCGCTACCGATAATAATGACTAATTAATTACAACATTAATACATAATTAAATACATAATTAAACGTGCATTAATTGCTTGACTATTACTTTTCTTGGTTGGCAGGTCGGCTGAACTGGCAGGTTCCCCGTTGAGATGGTTGGCAGGCTCCAGGTTGTGGACCTGGATCCACGGGTCCAAGTTCGGGGCTTGGGCCGATTAGGCTCTGGGCCTAGTCCCATAACTCCATCAGATATTATAATATACGTATAAGGATAACTATGTTCAATTTCAAGTTCACTTTATTTGGAAGAAAAACAAGAATATGCAAGTAAGATACACGTAGTATTATCTATAATATGGAGTAAATCATCTCATCCCAACTTTCAAGAACAGATTCTGTTTCTATATATAAAGGTATATCTTTCTTCTATCTTCTTCAATTTTTAGAGAAAATATAGCTATAATTTTCTGATATGGAGGATCCCAATTGTTGGGCAACCATAGAGCATACTTCTTATAGTTTTGAATATATATGCAAACATGTTTATATTTCTCATCCTCTAATTTTTTTTTCAGATAAGTTGATAAATTCATAGAAAAATACACCTGCTGGGAAGTTGATGATTTCAGGGATTTGGAGCAAATTCGTGCTGATAACGTGTTATAAAATGGAAGGAAATAAGCAGAAGATCAGGGAGAGAAAATATAGTATGAACACTTAGTGATAGAGATGTATTAGAGAGTGTGATAATGGTGTAATCAAGGTGTGTTAATTACAATGGAGAAGTCTCCTATTTATATGGGAAAAGCTCAGCTTATTAGGATTAGAGGATAATTGTGAACCACACAATTATCATCTAGAATCGTAATTATGATTTCCTAATTATTTATTCAATGGTGATAATAATTCCTAATCAGGAATAGTTGGAAGATGACTAATTCAATTATATTTCAACAGAATCTGATTTTCCTTCTTTTACATTATTAGAAAAAGTTGAAATTATATAAGGATCAAGACACCCTAGAAGTGAAAAACCATTGTCTTTGGGATTTCAATAAACGACTTCTTGGTTCTATGCCTTGCTCGAACTTCCCCGCACTTTATTATCCACTTCCATTCACATTCCACTCGCAACACAGAGCTCCAGATCTAGGTTTCTTTTTCGAGCACGAGCATTCTTCCGATTTCGACTTCGATCACAAGCATTCTTCCATCTCCTTCAATCACCATGAAGTGCAAAACTCTTATGATTCGAAACCCCAAGCAAGACGGAGACTTGTAAAAGCATCTAAAGTGATGGAAGTCAGCGATGAACATGAAATTTAAGCTCATGTTAGATTATTTATGCTTGAGAGCGATACTTGATTCTTTGGAAAGTGATACTTGGTTACTTCTTAAATGAAAACTATATGTGTTCATTCGAAATCGAAATAACCTCAATCGACCTAACTCAGATGGAAATGTGTGGTAATGAAGAAACACGATTGCAAAAGAGTTGAGTCGGGATGCTTTTACTTGGACATTTTTCAATCTCATACCAGATCAGACTTGGACAGTTTTAAAATAAACAGAGACCAAACATTTACCTGACCAGACCAGACCAATTCAGATCAAAACAAACCAGATTAGATCAGATCAGACCAGTTCAGACCAGAACAGATCAAATCAGACTAGACCAGATCAAACCATAAAATTGTAGTCTAAGTAAAAATATCATCATTGTGGGAAGAAGGAAAACTTGCCCACTACAATTTTCACCAAAAATGATTGCACAAAACGCAAAAAGTATGAAAAAAAACATATTTTCTTCATTCTTAAATAAATGCAACATGTTAAATTATACTCCCTCCGGTTCTTATTTAAGTTCCTACTTTGACTTCACACGTTTTAAGATGAAAAATTATTTGCTTTTGACTTTCCACAAATACCCCTCAACATACCTTGTTTACCCCTGCCCATGGTAAAAACTCTGTCGCATGCAATGAGGAGAGAGAGGAAGTATGTAGATGTTTTATTCAAAGCCACACAACCACAAAGTACATTTAGTTCATTTATAGGCACAAATGAAACTTTTCAGATTTCCCCCCATATTCGACCCCCCCCCCCCCCTCCCTTTTGGCACATTACATTCACAAACTCCTACCAGTATAAAACACCACATTCAATACACCCAACTGCCTCTATTTTTACAAAAAAAAAAAAGACTTCTACTTCTACTTTAAAGTCTTCTTCCAGAAATGGACAGTGAAGGGGCAGCCTTTTCTCAGCAGTCGTGTGGTATTTTGGACCTCAATGTGGCTCCCCTACCACATGAAGACACCATGCCCCTGCCAGAACAAGACACCATATTCGTTGCAGACCTAACAGCCTCTGGACCTGCACAACCACACACACACACACACAATCCACACAGATAATGAAGGACAGAGTCGTCAACCCTTCAATAAAAAATGTCCTAAGTTGTCACCACAAGACAGAAGTCGCATCATTGAAAATCTGTTGGGTCATGCTTGTGAGGGAAAACTTCAGAGGGGCATTATAACTAAGTTAGCCAATGATTTTAACATATCTACTCGGACAGTCCAAAAATTGTGACTAAAAACAAAGGAGCAAATGCATAGTGGAGAGACCATCAATGTGCAAAGTAAGTGGAAAGGAAATGTAGGGCCAAAAAAGTTTATTTTGATATGCAACAAATTGCAAAAAATTCTTTATATTTAGAGAAAAAATATGAGAGCATAGACATTTGCAATGAATGTTTCAAAGTCAACAGTGCAAAGATAGTTTAAAAGTAAGGAGATAAGAAGCTACTCCAATGCAATCAAGCCATTGTTAACAAAAGCTGTGAAAATGAGGAGGTTAGAGTTTTGTTTAAACCATGTAAAGCCTGAATAGTCCACTTTTCCCATCATTTCATGATTTTTATGACTACATTCACATAGATGAAAAGTGGTTGTACTTGTCAAAAAAGACCAGTACTTTTTATACTCTTCTCACAGAGCTTGATCCATATAGAACTGCCCAGTCAAAGAAGCTTATTCCTAAAATCATGTTCCTTGCTGTTGTTGGAAGGCCAAGAATAGCAAGTGATGGGGATGTATTGTGGGATAGGAAAATAGGCATTTTCCCTTTCACATATGAAGATACAACAAAGAGATCAAGCAAGAATATGCATGCTAGAACCTTAGAAACTAAGCCCACTTTAAGCATTACTAGGCCAGTCATTAAAGAAATGATGTTGAACAACATATTGCCAGCAATCAAATAGAAGTGGCCACAGTTAGCAGATAAGTTAGATATCATACAACAAGACAATGCTAGACCTCATATTGATGTTAAGGACACAAAATTTGTGAAATCAGGAACTGAAGATGGCTGGAACATCCAACTTAGATGTCAACCACCCAACAATCCAGATTTAAATGGACTTGGGGTTTTTCAGAGAAATTGATTGCATAAAGGATCAAAAGGCACCAAAATACATAATGGACCTAATACATGCAATACAAGCATCTTTTGATGAGCTTACACCACAAACATTGAACAAGGTTTTTTCAGTTATCAGTATGTGATGGAAGAAATCATGAAACACAGTGGGGGCAACAATTTCAAGTTGTAGCATGTTGGGAATGACAAACTCGACAGACAAGGTATGTTGCCTAGAGATGTCCAAATCATTCAAGAGTTGTACCAGACAGCTAAGGCAATGCTTGAAGGACAAATGTCAACAAACACATCTCAAGGGAATCAGTTCATACATGAAGATCAAGAGGATCTTCAAGTTTGAACTGTCTACACTTTTGAACTAATCATATCACAACAAATTAAGATAAACCAATTAAATGTTGGCAATTTTTTGTTAGTACACAAGATGTAGATTAACTAGGTGGTGTACTTTTTTGTTTGTGCTTCTACATCCATGGGAGTACTATTTTTTGAAGTACCCTCAAATTAGTTGTGTACAATTTTAATTTAGCACAGTTGACAATGCAATCTACTTCACACAAAAGCTCAAGTTTCACACACCTTTTGCACACATTATGGCCCCTACACTTGAACCATTACGGAAATACCCTCTGCACATTCGAATTGTGTGTTGCATAAATGCAATGGTTGGAGCTTTGGCATTCACAGTTCATTGGCTAACAAAAATCACAGAGGAACATCATTCATTACACAAAACAAGCCCAAATTCATCACAAGTTACAAACATTGGCCAACAGACTTCACACAGGAAGGCAATTCCCACAAAATAAGAACAAACACATAAATGAGGAGATAAAGAGAACAGATGTTTACTGTCCTTAATGCCCTTCTTCGTAAATGTTCAGATCAGCCCGCGTCTCTTTCGGAAACCTTCATTTGTCCCTTCCGCACCGTTTCAAGTCCCATCATCTTCTTCCTCGCCCACCGGTGTCGAGCTCACTTCTTTGCCGGAGTCCTCATCCAAGCCCTCCAACCCATCATAGGTATCAGAAACTAGATTGTCACCGTATTTCTTACGCAAGCGCCATTCTGGATCTGTGTCGGAGGAACTCTCCGGTCCAAAAAGAATGACGAACAGTCTAAATGGTGGTTTTAGATCTGATTTAATGCATGGTTTTGGATGTATAGTGGTAGACGGTGGATCCACCAGGTGAGGAGTTGGCGGTTCAGATCCACCATCTAATGATGGCGTTTGACTGGATCCATCGGCCAAATTGTCCATTAGAAGAGACTAGGACCGAATAGAGGATATAGGAAAAACCGATGAACAGAGAGGACACCGGTGAGGAGAATAAAGAGGAGGCAACAATGAACAGAGAGGACGCCGGTGAGGAGAAGGAAGGGGGCAACAACGAGCAGAGAAGATGGTTTGAGAGGAGAGAAGAAGATAAGGAGTGGAGTGAGACAGTGTGCGTAGGGGAATAACTAGGTATGGGGCGAATGGTTAAACTGGGTAGGGTAATAAGTTGAGTGGGTAGATAAAATTGAAGGCAGGTAGGAATTAGATGCCACTAGCACTCCCCCGATAACAAACAGAGAACTCACAATCGTCTGCCAAGGTAAATACTTTCTAACTGGATGGCCTAGCTTTGGGCATTCAAAAAAGAGTCTATGGGGCCAGGGTTATTAAGTCAATTATTAGGGACTTCCTTACGCATTTAGCAACACAAGACAAAAACTTTCCTAAAATAGTAACAAGAACTTTAATATGGACCATTCCAAAAAGGAAAGTGAGAACTTAATTACTCGACGGAGGGAGTACATTATTAACATGTTCTACTTTGATACGTTTTATTTATTAATGTATTAATAATTTATTTATATATAAATATTGTTAAATTTTTCTCATCATAAATTTTCAAAATATGAAGTTTTTAATATTTTAATAGTAGAAAATTAATATACTAATGATCAAAGTTATGTGGTGACAAACGTGAAAATTGACTGTTAAATATACAAATGGTCAAAGGTTTTGGTCGCTTCTCTTATAAAACATTTCTATTTGCACCAACTACCAACAATGAATGAAATTAGAATTTGAATAATCTTAGGCATTACAACATAAATTTTGTTCTATGTTTCAAGAAAAAATATTAATAGGTTTGCTTCAACATGTGTAACTTACATGCTAATGTCACTTCCTCCGTCCTTCAAAGAACTTCCAGTTGCAATTTACAACATTTGTCTGACGATAAAGTTAATCGATCCATGTCAACGCTCAGATTACTCTTAGTAAATAAATTTACACATTCGATAACTACATTAAAAATTCTACAAAGTTGCAAAAAGATAATTCAATTTGATAAAAGTTTGATATATAAACTAAACAATTAAGAGTGATTTAAGTTGACCAAGTGAAAAAGAAGTTATTTTAGGGAAGAAGTATTAGCCTTCAAAAATATTACAGTACATTTCTTTGATTCCAAACACTATCCAACTTACTATTAATTAAATTTTCACTTTTCTATTTGAGATGTCCCAAAAGTATATTCTCATATCTCTTTTAGACAATAGAAACTCTTTACCCTTATAAAAAGTTACATAGTATATATTATTCCTTCCGTATTTTTTATTGCTACACTTTTCTTTTTGAGAAGTATATTTTATTTGTCACATTATCCCTTTTTTGATAACTCTCTTTTAAAAGTACTCAATTACCCTTACTTTTTGTACCTTTTCATTTTTTATTTCATACTTTTCTACCACATATCCTACTTTTTCCCTACTAAAGTCTAAAGTAATTTAACAAACAAAAGAATACAAAAGGAAACAGTATTAATTACTGAGTTGAACTTTCATACTTTCGAAGAAACCCATACTTATAAAGTCAATAAAAAGTTTGTCCAACAATTCATGAATTCTAAGGATGTTTCTGATCAAGTTACAATCTCAAACCAAACTTAAACTTTGATGGTCATAAAATACCAGATCAGACTTCAAGAAACTAAACCAGCAAATTTTAAGCCAATTAAAAACATGCAACCTCCAAATTAAAGTAGTCTTAACTTTATCCTGATATTTTCGATATAATATACTCCCTCCGTTTCTGAAACAAGTTCCACCTTTCCTTTTCGGGCAGATTCAAAATTAAGTTCCACTTTCAAACATTTTCTTATTATCTACATCAAAACAGTGTCAAACAGTGCCAAACAATGTTCAAACAATGCCAAACAGTGCACTCCACAGTAAAGTCAAATTTATTTTCTTAATATGTGTGAAGTCAAATGTGGAACTTGTTTTGGAATCGGAGGGAGTAAGACATTTTTTTGCACTCATTGTTTAGAAAAAGAAATAGCCCAAAAACTACTAGTCTAATATATTGTATGAGGTTATTACCAATATTTTTATTATTGCCCAAAAATAAAAAGACAAATAAACACAATTTATTACAAAAAAACAAAACCTCAACAATTCACAAACTACACAAATTGAATTGGAACAGTTGATTCTGAAGATCCTATACATTGCGAAAATTTCCCGCTGGAGTATAAGATTAAAATTAAAATATGTAAAAAGTCAAAATTGCGTGCTCATCTGAACACCAAGTTGTGACATGATCGATCACAAGGGTATGCACAGTCGATATATGTTGCTCTTGCTCGATCAAAATACCAATCTCCCACTGCAAGTGCAATTGCCTACATTGTTTTACAGCAAATCCAGTTTCCAAACATTATGAGTGTTACGTTCTCTCTATAGTCTATATTATATGAGGCTATACCATTATGTATAAGTAACAAACATCAAGCAATTAGCTGAAGTACCAACGGTAAAGCAAAAATGATTCGTATGATCGTGTGAACATCCCCTTACCCCACCGTAGGTGGGAGCCTTTGCGGCACTGGGGTAATGATGATGATGATGATGATGATGATCGTATGAACATCCAAGACTCGGGGTCTATCTTACATTGGTGGTTCATTCTTTTCCTCTCAACCCGAAATGAGCTACCCAAACTATGGGAGCCAACAAACGACACACAATGTGGTCAGGATCCGAACCCATATTAAATCTTGAGATTCCATCATCGAAGATTAATTGAAAAGCAGTTTGAGATCTCATTGCAGCTTAGGATGTCTCCAGGATGACTTAAAGTTTTAGATCAGGTCTGGTCTCAACTCTCAACTAGTCCGTGTAAGTCTAGTCCAGTTTGAATTATTCTGTTGAATTCTAGTCTAGTCCTTTAGTAAGGCCCGGTATTAAGTGTGCTTTACTTTTATCTTAGTTTGATCTGCTCAAATGAAATCAATGCAAGTGAAAATATTTATAATGGCTTGTAGTATCATATTAAGACTTGAGTGTTATCACTAAATCTGATAGGAGGAGAGAGTAACCCGATTTCATGAGTTAATAGTTTAATAGTTATATTTAACTGATGTGATACAATTACATCAACAGAACTAAACATGTACGAGTGATTATTCCCTTGCATACCTTGTTATGGATAACAGGAGAGTCATCAGCGAACCATGTATCCTGCCTCTCAGATTGGCAGTGAGCGAAACATGAATTTATAAATAATCCCGTTTGTTTAGAAGCTGTAATACCCTTTAGAGTATTCAACATCTTATTTCTGAACTCTGATAGATAAAAAAGTGAATTGAAGTGAGACCATAATAAAATACTACTAGGTAATCAAGTATACAAAAAGATTCCAATACAAAAAGATTCCAATACTAGATTACCTTGCAGAAAATCAATCTGTGATTTAGAGCATTTCTGGTTGTCTAATCTGCAGCTGTGCCAGCTGCCATTTGGGTCAGCTGAAGGAGGAGTCAAACTTTCTTGGAGCTGAAGGGAAGTGGGGCAAATGGAAACAAAAAATAGATCCCAATTTTAGTGTTGATGCTTTGAACTGGTATTCAATCTGGTGTTTTAGTTATGTTGTGGGCCATGTCTGTTTCTGCTTGGGAGTTGGGTATTTTTGGGCCAAAATGTTTAAGTCTGGTTTCTGCAAAACCTTAACAAAATCTGTTTCCCTTTTCTGGGGGACCATAAATTGGACGAAAACACAACACGTTTCTTTAAATAGGAACATCATTGTTTTATCCTGAAAATAAGACTCAATCACTCTTAAAAGAAGAATTATAACTACTTTAATTCTTTTTTTAGAAGTGAATGAATCCTACTTCTAGCACAAAACATTTATTAACATTCTTATTTGCACAAAAAATGGGATCAATTCCTATGAGCTCATTGAGAACGATTCTGATACAGTACATGGCTTATTAGAAGTAGAATGTGCTTTGGTGAGACTGTGAGATCCTCAAGACTGAATAAATTTGCAGGCAGTTTGAGATGAGAGTGATATCCATATAACTTTTCGCTTATTGACAAATCCACAGTGCAATTTCTTTTCCGTCAAGGCACCCTGTGTACTTAATTTCCTTTTGTATCTGCTTGTTCAGCTCATTCAATAGCTTTTTTAACTTACCACATCTTACTTCTTTTTACAGTAATTTATTTCATATTTCAAATGTTAATCCACGTTACCTGCCATGAATCATAGGCAGCATTGAGAATGAAGAGAGGAGTCTTGATGTTGTCAATCAAATTCTGAGGAAAGAAGCACTGGAAGTACATAGATGGGGCAAAACCATATTAACAATGAAATATAAACCAGGAAACCATATATGAGCTGGTGGAGAGAAGAAAAGAAAGAGGAAAGACTTACTGAGGTTGGATCAAAGTGGTATGTACAAGATTGTGGCAGGGTTTTCACAAGATCCTAAATAAAATGGCGTAAGAAAACTGTAAGTGATGAGCTATAGAGCTTCTATTTGAAATGGTAATAATTTTTTTATGCCTAAATAAAATGGCGTAAGAAAACTGTAACTAAACATTTTTTAAATTTATGTGCTCACTTTAATCTTAGTCAAATTTATGGCTTGTCTCATTTTTATTGACTCAGATACCATCTTAAAATTTGGGATTCTGCCTAAAAGATCATCCAGATAAAAGAAGTTCAACGTCTTATATGTAAGTTTTATCTTTATATTAGTTCACACAGTATATTTCCATCATTTGCAATGGAGCCAAAGATTCATTATTTTTTGGCTTGAGCTAATGATGGAATAAAGCAAAATGGCTTACTAAACTGTTTGCGCTTCTTTGTCATGAAGCAGCAGTCAGTCCATGCAATTTTGGACGGGATTTTCACTATGGGTCATCCGGAAACAGTCTCTCTGTGCTTTAGTACAGGGGTAAGACTGCGTACATCCGACCCCCCCTTACCCCACCGTAGGTGGGAGCCTTTGCGGCACTGGGGTAAATGAAAATGAAAAAAAAATGATTAGTTCACACAGTATGTGTCTAGTCTAGTATTATCAGTGAGATGTAAACCTCACATCTTGAGGATCATTTTTAGGTGAGCTAGGTGTAACTCAATAGTCATATAGCACCAAAAAAATAGTCACATTACCATATAAGCATCACATAAAGATGATCAGTCAATATAGAAAATCATAGCAAAAAACAGAATGCTACACGTTAAATTTTACTAGTGAAATACCTGTACGCTTACTACCCCTGCAAAGACATTCCTTAGGCTACGACCACCTGATACATCTGTTCTGCAAATCCATAAAGGACGATCATTGCTATTAATTCTAAGAATGCATCCTTGATCTTAATTTGAAACACATGATTTTTCGGTAATTGCTGAACCATAAATGGGTTGGAAATTACGCATCCATAAACAGTCCAGCATCACTCAAGCACTTCACTCTAGTACTACTTGGAAATAAACTTCGGAACTCATCACAGTGCAATATTGAAGCAAGACCGCCAGCAGAGCATCCAGAAAGAAGAGACTGAAAGCAAAATTAGCAAGAAAACAAAATATAAATAATAATAGTAATAATTATAATAATAATAATAACAATCATAATAAAAATAGTACCAGCGACAACAAAAACAATAATAATGGTATCATAAGTTTTCTTATAATATTGCTAAGACAAACTTGTGGAGAAAAATATGTGTATATGGTCATTATAGACACTGCAAAAATACCACAACAGTCACTGCACAGTAAAACATAACCTCACCATTGTCGCAGCAAAAGTACCACAATAAACATTAAGTTGTAACTTGTAAATGCCATACTTTTATCCATTACTTTCAGTTTAGTCATATTATAACAACAATAACTGCAAGACGGGGAAAAGTGATCTTAAGAATATATAAATGAAAAGCTTAGAAAACACTACCTGTTCAGCGTGACGCATTCCTTTCAACATTAACTCATCCATTGCTGCTTGATATATGCGCTGCCCTCTAAACTGTAGCTGTGCAGCCTGTTGGAAAATCAAGTACAGGTATATATTATCTCTTGTGAATATGTAGTAATAAATAACAAACTTTCAGTTTAATGAAACCCTTGTAAGCTCAACAACTCTGAAGCTTCCCTTTTGAAGAAAGGGGATCATAAATGTTACAAAATTGTACTGAAGTTATTTTATGTTAAGATCTATTTGTTAGGACAAAATGTTTACAAGCACCTCACTTATGTAATGAAAAAGTGAAAAAACAGTGATATATATAGTTCCACTAGCCATTTCCAGCCCAGAAATAAAGCAGCATGAGCAGACCAAAACGGAAAAATAATGATTTCAACAATAAACAAAAACCTGGTTTTCACTATCTCCAGTGAATGATGCACCATCACAATAGCGGACTTTAATTCTATTCCAGTTGTAAAAATCTGGGGAAAAAATTGCTTCAAACTGAGATAACAGAAGCTTGAAAAGAAATGGATTAAAGTGGATATATTTGAACATGTTACGATAGACCATTTAAGATATACACACACTGAACAATTAACCTGGATTTTCCTCGGCCTTATTGCTCAAGATTCCCGTAAATGGAAGATTTTTCTCCATAAAGTTTGATGACCCGCGCCGTGTTGTCTTGCGGTAAACACATGATCTAATGGTGTTACACCATCCACCACCCTATTGTAATCTTGCTTACATTAGGTTTCATATATTAAAAAAACAAAAGTATATACAATCATACATGGTATGTCCATATGTGCACACATATGTATGTATGTGTGTATCTATAAATTTTGGATCAAATAAAAAGTCACCTTCCCGTGCAAAATGAAAATGAACAAGGAGCATCGGATTTAAGACCTAAGGGCTAAAATATGGTGTGGTATTTTGGTAAATAAACCAAGTTTTCATCACCACATAATATGCATTGGTTTGAGCATGAAAATGCATTATGGATGGGTAAAGTGCACTCGTGCATCTTTGTCACAGAAAAATGTGTTTTGTTTTTTAATGTTAAGGTGCATTAAGAACACGTAAAAGTGCAAGTGTGCTCAATTGTTTGCATTTTGCACGAGAAACACACTTTTTGCACTATATGTACATATATGTATACGTGTGTACATATATGTTTATATACATATATATATAGAGAACTGATCTGGTCAGGCGCGCCTGACTAGAGCAGCCGTGCGGACTTGCCCGTTTGAGGGCCTTCCCGGATGAAATGTTTTGATGAAATGTTTTGAGCATATTCCTCATCAAGTCTAGTTTATGCATACCAAATTTCAGCTCAAAATTCAATCGGGAAGACACTTAAATAAATTCTTGAAACATTCCACCGGGAAAGCCCTCAAACGGGCAAGTCCGCACGGCACATCCTGTCAGGCGCGCCTGATAGGATCATTCCTCCACATATATATACATAAATATATGTATATATTTATATGTGTATGTACATATAAATGTATATATGTGCATATATGTTTGTGTATAGGAGTATGTGTGTATGTGTATTAATGTATGTATGTATTGTGTGGTGTATACATGAGTAGATATATATATGTGTGTGCATGTGGTGTATAATTTAATTTCATGAATCATGACATGACTCAAACAGAAGCATATGCTGCTCAAGAATGCGTGTTAAGGAGTCTAGAAGAGGTTTGAAATTTCAAGATCTACAACTGTGCTCACTGAATGTGAAGGGCGTCAAGCTTGTCATAAGTGTATGATTTTACCTTTATAGCTTGTCTGTAACCAAGATGAAATAATACAATTCTTTTGTCAATTGGTAAGCAAATCTCATTTGTACAAAAGTTCATGCAGATTTATTTTTATACCATAATAGCAATTTTATTACAAAATGATTAATATTATTATTGGTAATGTTCAAAGTGCTTCAGACAAACCTCCATTTGAATGAGCCAACTGTTCGATCCCGATCCGTAGCCCAGATCAATGTGATAACCAGGTAATGTCCCATCAAGACACACTGCAGATATATATACATAAACACACACCATTAATAGATCTAGGAGACTACAACTTTAAGCAACCCCTACTGAAAAATTAAATTTAATTGTGTCAAAGAAATAACATAATAAAAGCAGTGATCAAAATCGTCAGGAAAGCTCGACAGAAAGTTCTAGAATTGTTCTCTCCAAATAAGGAGAGCTCCTAAACACACATATAAGGGTAGGCACAAGTGAATCGTCAAATGGTTATAAAAATGAATCTACATGGATTAGATGAACTTTCCATGGAAAAAACGGTGACAGCTTGTAAATGTGTTGACCACCAATGTGGAACTCTATCATATAAAGTGCATTTTGATTACGTGAAAGTATACTCATAACCCTTAAAAAAGTTATCACCTTTTGTACTAATGTGCAATATATTTCACATTATATTGCACTTCTGTTATACAGAGATATACTTATTAGTTATTTTATTATATACGGTAAAGGGATGCACTTTTGTCACTGTATTTTAATTTAAAATAATAATAGTATCATACCACCTTGTTTTTACTTAAAATTTATCTCTTCAATTCATCCGTTCAGATGAGATGACGATTAGTTCTCGTTTTACATCTAAGAACTACTTTTTATTTGAACCAGATCTATGTTTCTCATTACTCAGCCGGACTAAACCCAGTAGTCTTCATCTGGTACAAATTTTCGTCATCATAATAAGTACTCCGTAACAAAATAGACCCAATACAGATACATGCCGATAAGGAACACATAACCAGAAGTGAAATAAAGCAAAAGGATAGGTAATACTCCTAATAGCTAATGAAGAAAAGAAATAAAGTTCCCCTAATCATTTCTGTAATAAAAAGCAACTGTGAATATAAGCAAAATACCAGCTCCTTTAGCGCCAGCTCCTTGAATAAGAGTAAGGGGAACCAAGCGAGGGGTGGGATTAGTGTCGGCAGCTCCATTATTGGGCACAGATTCCAATAATGGCAACTCTGTTTTATTGAAGAAGAACTCCTCGGCAAATTCATGGCCCTCCACAGCGGCACCCAGAAAAAGGCAAATGCAGAAGATGATGAGCTCCCAAACCCCCTTCATCATTCCAGCTTTTTCTCTCCCTTTGCGTAAGCGGTGGGTTTTCCAGTTAGGCGATATATGCTGGGGGGAGAGAATTGCTGGGAATGAGTCAAGAGTGCGTTTTGCCGGGTAAATCTATTATTTTCCACTATTAAATAACCAGAAGATATGTTCCGTGCATAACAGCTAAGGATCTTTAATTTTTCTTTCTTGAAATTCTTTCTTTTGTTACGGGTAAGCTATATCCGTATATGACGGCCTTTTATTAATTACTCCGTATCAATTAAAGATAACGAATAACGACACCTTTTTTATTTTTTATTACTACGTGGTACACACAATACCTTGAGACCTCGGTCTCCTAAGTTTCCTCTTCGACTCAATCACCCCTCCAAAGTACCTTGATCATAGGAATCTCCTTGTTCATAAGTTTTTTCACATGTTGACCAACAAACTTCACCGGTTCCACCACATATTGCAAGTCCTCACGGATCTCCACCGGGTGGGTTCTCAAGAATATGAGACAGATCTCGTACATACTTCTTGAGCATGGATACATGGAATACGTCTTGTATCTTATCAAGTTCAGGTGTCAACTTGAGCCGATAAGCCACGGCTCCAATCCTTTCAAGGATCTCTAACGGACCAACGTATCGGGGGTTAAGCTTACCCCTCGATATGAACCGGATGATAGCTTTCCAAGGAGAAATCCTTAGAATTACCTCGTCACCAACTGCAAATTCCAACGGCCTACGTCGTTTATCGGCATAGCTCTTCTGCCGATCTTGGGCAACCTTAAGCCTATCCCGGACGACCTTCACCTTAGCCTTGGTGATTTCAACAAGTTCTATGCCCTCGAGTTTGGCCTCGCCAACCTCGTCCCAGCACAATGGTGTCCTGCATTTCCTCCCATACAATGCTTCGTATGCAGGCATGCCAATACTCGCCTGATAACTGTTGTTATAGGCAAACTCTACAAGAGCCAAGTGTTTGTCCCGGCTCCCTTGGAACTCTAGCGCACATGCCCTAAGCATGTCTTCCAAAATCTGTAATACCCGCTCGGATTGTCCATCCGTCTGAGGGTGAAACGTTGTGCTCAAATTCAGTTTGGTTCCCAATGATGCTTGAAGCTTTGGCCAAAATCTGGACGTAAATCGTGGGTCCCTATCCGAGATAATGGATATTTGAACCCCATGCAACCTCACAATCTCTTCCAAGTATAACTTGGCCAAACGTTCAAGAGGATAAGTGATGTTGATAGGTAAGAAGTGTGCACTTTTGGTAAGCCTATCAACCACCACCCACACCGCATCGTAATTGTCCACCGTCTGTGGTAACCCTACCACAAAGTCCATGGTCACATGTTTCCACTTCCATTCTGGAATGGTAAGTGGCTGTAAAAGTCCCGTCGGGTGCTGATGCTCCGCCTTAACTTGTTGACAAGTAAGGCATCGACTCACATACTCCGCGATGTCCCTCTTCATACCAGACCACCAATAACTTTCCTTCAGGTCTCAGTACATCTTTGTACCTCCTGGATGCATAGCATAGGTTGAAGAATGAGCCTCCTCAAGTATGGATTTCCGGAGCTCCTCATTCTATGGTACGCATACACGATCTTTGAACAATAAAAGGCCATCATCACGTACCCAAAAATCCTCAACGGGCCCCGCAAGGATCCGTTCGCGGACCTTCTGACATTCCTCATCAATACCTTGACCTCTACTGATCTCACTCAGCAACGCAGGTCTAACCTCAAATCTCGCTATGAGTGCCCCGCTCGAGGACACCTCCACGTGTGCCCGTAATGCTCGTAGGCATATGAGTAACGCCCCCGACGTACCCTTCCTGCTCAGTGCATCGGCCACTACATTGGCCTTCCCGGGGTGATAGTCGATGATCAAGTCATAGTCCTTGATCAACTCCATCCATCTCCTTTGCCTCATATTCAACTCTTTCTGAGTGAATACATACTTCAAGCTCTTATGATCGGTGTAGATGTGTCATGTCTCCCCGTAGAGATAATGCCTCCAAATCTTTAGTGCAAACACTACCGCCCCCAACTCCAGGTCATGGGTAGGGTAGTTCACCTCGTGCTTCCTCAATTGCCTAGAAGCATAGGCAATCACCCTGCCCTTCTGCATTAGTACACATTCAAGCCCTTGGATGCTAGCATCACTGTAAATGTCATACCCTATACCTTGTATGGGTAGGGCAAGAACTGACGCCTCAGTAAGTCGTTTCTTTAGCTCAAGAAACCCTTTCTCGCATTTGTCGTCCCATACAAACTTAGCCCCCTTTTTCGTGAGCTTTGTAAGTGGTGACGTCAACACGGAGAATTTCTCAACAAATTTACGATAGTAACCCGCTAAGCCAAGGAAACTACGTATCTCTTTCACATTCTTGGGTCTCTCCCAATCATTGATGGCTGTTATCTTGGCGTTGTCCACCGCAACGCCCGAACCATATATGATATGACCGAGGAAGCCAATCTCCTTGAGCGAAAATTCACACTTAGAGAACTTGGCCAAGAGTTGTTTTTTCGGAAAAAAAACACTTTTGGTCCATTACTATTATATCCAGCAAATTTAATGCAGATTTTAGGTATGTAAAACCAAATTTAATGCAAAGATTGATATGAAAAACCCAACCTTATATAAAATTTAATGCAAAGACTGATTCTGAGGCTGATAAGTGGACTAAATTTGCCGGAATTTTGGCCGGAAGGATGAGAGGTGGTGAGGGGATAATGGTCATGGACTAAATGTGGACAATTTGAAAGTAAGGGACTGAATGTGGAAGTGGTATAATAGTCATGTGACCAAAAGTAGAATTTTTTCTAGTTTTTTCCTTAGTCATTCAAGTACAAGCTTTAAGTGATGTTCGTGCTCTTCCTCGTTCTTCGAGTATATCAAGATGTCATCAATGAATACAATCACAAACTGATCTAAGTACTCACTAAACACACGGTTCATCAAGTTCATGAATGTCGCCGGTGCATTGGTTAAACCAAATGACATCACTAGAAACTCGTAGTGATCGTATCTAGTGCGAAATGCACTCTTAGGTATGCCACTTTCCTTGATCTTCAATTGGTGATAGCCCGACCTCAAATCGATCTTTGGGAAAACCATTGCTCCACAAAGTTGGTCAAACAAATCATCAATCCTTGGTAGAGGATGTCTATTCTTGATAGTGACCTTAATCAGTTGTCGGTAGTCGATGCACATTCTTAGTGTACCGTCTTTCTTCTTCACGAAGAGTACCGGTGCCCCCCACGGTGAATGGCTAGGTTTAATGAATCCGTTGTCTAATAGCTCTTGTAAATGGACCTTCAACCCTTGAAGTTCTGCCAGTGCCATTTGATAAGGAGGACTCAAAATGGGCTTGGTTCCCGGCTCTACTTCGATCACGAATTCGATTTCCCTATCGGGTGGAAGCTCCCGATAAGTCTTTGGGGAAGACGTCCGGATACTTACACATGATACATGCATCGTTGATGTCGACTTCTTCCTTTGACTCATCCACCATGTAAGCAAGGTACGTGTGGCATCCTTTCTTCATTATCTTTCGTGCTCTCACGGCGGATATGATACAACCGGTGTCTTTGCCCCTATCTCCCTCAAAGCGTAGGATCAATCCTTCACTGCCTTCGAGTTCGAGGACCTTTGTGTAGCAATCGACCCAGGCATGATGCTTCTCAAGCCAATCCATCTCGAGGATTGCATCAAATTCAATCATACCCAGGGTACAAAATCACACGTCAAGGTTTGGCCCTCTACTTCCACTTCACACGAGGGATAATGGCTATCTCTTTCGATGTCATCCCCCAAAGGTGTGGAAACCAATAGAGTTTGAGTCATCGGTATAGGCGGTTTGTTGAACACTCTTGCGAACGACTCACTCACAAATGATCGTTGCGCCCCCGTATCAATAAGGATTCTTGCATTTATCCCGTTAATCCTTAGTGTTCCTACATTTATCAGTTAAGTAAGATGCCTTTCCTACCATAGTTATACATTTATGGAGGTTTATTATGCTCATGCACATGTTTGGGGTCAAGGAGAGGTCTTAACGTCGCAAAACGCCATGAAAAATCCCATGTTAGGCAGTCTGGGTGCCACGCACGACGTGCGTAGCAGGCACGCACGCGTGCGTGGCTCCGGTTTTTCACCCCCGGGGTGGACCATACTCAAACCCTATGACCTACATCAACAATATAAGACTAGAAACAGTCAAAATTTAGTGTATTAACTGCAACGGTGTAACACCGTCCCCAAATGTATTTATCTTTAAGCGAATAATTTATTGAACCCTATGAAATTTTTAGTGAATTTACGAGGTTGTGAATTTGTATTAAATTTTCGCGTGAATAGTAAAATGCACGTGGGGCCCACATCGGGAGTGGGGACCGCCCGATATTATCGGGACCACATATTATATTCATCTGGGTCTAGAAAATATTTATAGATGGTGGATACTTCATTTGGGCCATGGAAAGGCCCAGAGTTGACCGATTGGTCAATAGAGGCCCAAATACCGGTATCGATAAACTTATCAGATAAAAGCCCGAAAGTGGATTTTGGAGACTTATAAATTAAAGTTGGGGAATGCATATTCATTCTAAATGTTATAATGATTAAGAACACGTAATATATTTATTTAACCCGATAAAATAAAATATATCTAAAACAGTCCGGAAAATACAACTTTCGGGGCAAATTGTACACTTTGGGACAAATTTGGATGACCTCCCACATGGGTGGGGGCCACCCCACGAATTTTTCAACCCTTGGGGGCTGGATGAGTGCTAAGTTGGCTGAATAACAATTGATAGGATGGGGGAGACACCCTTTGACACTTAGTAGACCCCCTCCCTTCACTCATTTGTCTAAATGAGACAAAAACCACCCCTCTCACCTCACCACCTCCACCCACTCGTAGCAGCACCCTAGGATAGCAAGGAGGAGCTCTGAAATTCATCATTCTCACACCCAAATTCGAGCTCAAGATAGAGGATCCAAAGAGGAGTGCTTGGAGAAGGAAAAAGGTGTAGGAAAGTGTGGAAATTGAGGTAATCACCTTGCCATAGCTTTCCCTTTATTCTTCTTCTACCATGAGGCATATTTATTATATGAAGAACCCTTGGGATGGTTCTCCATGTTCTAAGTATGGATTTATGGGTTGGAAAGTGGTTCTATGTCCAAGAACGGACTTAGAAGCCAAATCGACCGGTTTGCCGGAAAATAACCTTTTATAGGTTATTTGTGTTGATATGGGTTTTGTGATGATAAAACCTTGTTAGGAACTTGATTTAAAGTATTTTTGAGCTTCTCCGGAGTTTCGTCGGAGTTGGTCAAAGTTCACCGGAGTTGGTCAAAGTTCGCCGAAATTAGTCAAAGTTCAATCGAGAAGCGTAGAACGCGCTTAAGCTTAATTAAGGTGAGGATGACCGACTATGTTACTTATAATCTTTGGGTTAATTTCATGGGATTTCCTAAGTGAATACAAATGTGATGTGCATGGGTCTTTAATGGTTAATAATGCCTAAATAAAACTACTATTGATTATAAGTATAGTATGCATGATATACAAATTTATGAATAAATTGTGTATGTTTAGATGTTATGAATATGAGTGTATGATGGTTGTATCAACCATGAATTTCATTTGAGATAGTATACTTTGATACCATGAGGAGAAGCCATGAAGGTACAAAAGTGATACTTGATATTAAGGCCAATCATGCATGAAGGAAGAATTACATTGAGATAAATAAATAACTACCATTGAATTATTAGTTGGAAATGTTAGTTGAGAAATGGATGAATTAGATCCTAAGAAATTGAATTATAAAGAATCGGTGATTATGAGCCGGGCTCGAGACCGATGTAGATAACGGTGATTATGGGCTGGGCTCTAGACCGTAGTAGATGACGGTGATTATGAGTTGGGCTCTAGACCGTGGTAGATGACGGTGATTATGAGCGGGGCTCTAGACCGTAGTAGATAACGGTGATTATGAGTTGGGCTCTAGACCGTAGTAAATAATGATGAATTGATACTGAATGAACGGATTAACTATAATGTAATAATGTTCTGAACTGAGGGTCTCAGAGATTTAAACTTCGATTATACTTAGTATAGTTGTCATTGTATTTGTCAAATGCTTCCAAGTACTGACCTCCCCTTCACGGGGGAGGCCACCTCACAGTTTCAGGTAGAACTTGAAGGTTGCTACTACCAGCCGTTGTTTCGGGAAGTTTCTGAGAAGAAGACTTGGTTCGTGCTTCTTCCGTTCTTGTTTTGAAAACAATATGAATAATGCTCATGGATATTATTTTCTGAATATACATTTCGGGGGTTTGTATACCCATGTTTGCCAAGTGTGGCTTGAACACTTGTAATGTTGTTTCCGCTGTTTTAAATGAATGATTACATTATGTTTGTTTATGGATGCACTATGTGTGAATGATATTCATGACACCTTGTATAGTATGGATGAGTTGGACTGCGGTTGGCTATTCGTACTGTACGGCGGGTTGTTGACGTGTCCGGCTAGGTCCGGGGCGTGACAATTTAATTGGTATCAGAGCCAGGTTCCGTAAACATCATAATGAAGCTTCAAAATTTCTTTTTGAAAATGAATTTGAAAACCATGAGCATAAGGTTTTGTACTTATAGGACTTTTGGTACTTGAGTTGCAATGCCTCTAATTGTTAAGATGGTACCCTTAACAATTGGTATGGCGGTGATTTGAGCCAAAGGATGTCTTTAAGTACCCGTCCGTCACTTGACATTCGATACGAGTCTAATGACTCATTCTAATTTCTTTCAGAAATGGAACCAGTTGGAAGGATCACTAGAAGGAACCCGTTGGGCCGTGCACCGGGTGGGTCCGAGCGCGGTAGCCGGGGGTCCTCTAGGTGATCAAGAGGAAGGGGCCGTGGAGGCCAACGTCAAACCGTGAGCGATGGCCACGTCGATACCGAAAGTGAGACCTATTGGTCCTATGAGGACTCAACCTACCAGCCGGGGACTGAGCCTTTTGAGACCCCTTACGAAGGGAACGATGATGATGTGAGTGATGAAGAGGAAAGTGGCTCCTTGGCCAGGATCGAAGCGCTGCTCCAACAGTATCATCGGGAGCGCGAAGAAAGGAGGGCACGCCGAAGGCACCGTGCAGGGCAACCTTCGGGCGGGGCTCCAAGAGGGAGGAGCTATTGCGATTCGAGAACCCATGTGGAAGCGCATGGAAGTAGGGGCGATGGAGGTCCAGCCATAAGGATCTCTAAATACATCAAAGAGGCGAGGGACTTAGGGTGCAAACCGTTCGATGGGACGGGAGACATCTCGGTTGCCGCACAGTGGATCAAGAGGCTGAACGAGGCAACCCTTGACATGCAGCTCACCCCCGATTTTAAACTGAGAATCGCGGTAAGGTTACTCGAAGGGTTGGCATCCAAATGGTGGGATGGAACCAAGGGTAAGTATGGCGGAACTGTTACATGGGAGGATTTTCGACAAGAATTCTTTGCCCAGTACTACTCTGACTTCGAAGTAAACGCCAAGGTGAGGGAATACACTCTCCTAACCCAAGGTGGTAACATGACGGTGAAAGAACTTGAGAACAAGTTCAGAGACCTTGCTGATCACATACCGGAGTATGCTTGTGATGAAAACCGAATGGTGAATCATTTTTGGGAGGCCTTGGACTTGGAGATACGCGACAGGGCAACTCAATTGCCCAACATGACTTTCAGCCAAGTGGTCGCCCAAGGGTTGAAAGGAGAAAAGCAATGGGAGGAGAGGAAGAAGAGAGATGCCGAAGAGGCTAAGAAAAGAAAGTGGGAAAGCCATGGCCCCAAGGTCCCAACAAGAAGGGGAACCATGGGGGAGGTGGATCGTTCAGGGCACCGGCAACACCATCCAAGGGAAACCCGACCACGAGCGGGCACTACTCGGGCTCACAAGCACCAACGACGCCCAGGTGCAGGAATTGCAACAGGAACCACGCCGGTAAGTGTCGTGATCCACCACGGTGCTACCAATGCGGGAGTACAGGGCATATTAAGCCAAACTGTCCTCAACTTGGTGGGAACCGGGGGTCAGGACCAAGCGGCGCTACCACGGCAAGTAGGAACTGGGCCGGAGCATCTCATGCTAGTGTGGGCCAGGGGGGAGCGAGCACGAGCAATGCGCCGTCCGTGAATCAAGGAAGAACTCAAGCTAGAGTTTATGCGATGACGGAGGCGGACGCACGTGCTAACCCGGACTCCGTGGCGGTAACATCTTAAACTCATGATATTACTCCATTGTATGCAATAGGAGTGTTTGTAAGGTGCAAAAATTTGTAACCCTGATGGTTTGGTCGGGATTGTTGGGAAAAGGGGAGGAAAAATCCCCGCCCTGGGCGAATGCCGCCCGGCATTTGACGAAAGCCGCCCGGCTATCGTCTTGAATTGTTGGGAAAATGCTGCGGCGACGAATGTCGGCCGGTTTCCACCAAAAGCCGCCCCGCTTTCGTCAACATTTAATCAGGAAAATCCTCGCAACCAAAAATCGGCCGACTTTTGTAAAGACCGGCCGGCTTTCATAAATGCCTGACCTGGGAATTTTCTCGCAGCTGAAAGCCGCCCGGCTTTGGAGAAAGCCGCCCGGCTTTGGAGAAAGCCGCCCGGCTTTCGTCGGGCCTAGGAATTCCTGCGCTGCTGAAACCCGGCCGGGTTTCGTATAAACCGGCCGGCTTCGAAACCATTCCCTGAATAAAAACTACGGCGACGAAAACCGCCCGGCTTTCATAAAAGCTGCCCGGCTTTCGTAAAAGCCGCCCGGCTTTCGTGATTAAATACTTAGAAGTATTATCGCAGTCGAAAACCGGCCGGCTTTCGTGAAAAGCGGTCGGCTTTCACCAGGGGCGGTCCCAGAACGGTTCTAAGGGTTAGAAACCGGGAATTTTCGGACGGGTGTCAAACGGACCCCACCCGAACCACGACCAACATACTCTACGACTTAAGAAACAAGCCTATTAATTAGATAGTGTGATATACATTACTTATGAATGTATGAATACTAAAGATAAAAGGGAGAGACGCAAGGATCCTTATTGATACCGGGGCGCAACGATCATTTGTGAGTGAGGCGTTCGCCAGCGGATTCAACGGACCACTTGTACCGATGACTCAAACCCTATTGGTGTCCACGCCTCTAGGGGATGATATCGAGAGAGATAGCCACTGTCCATCGTGTGAGGTGGAGGTGGAGGGACAGAACTTGACGTGTGATTTCGTACCGCTGAGTATGATCGAGTTTGATGCAATCCTCAGGATGGATTGGCTTGAGAAACATCATGCTAGGGTCGATTGCTACACGAAGATTCTTGAACTCGAAGGCGGTGAAGGGTTGACCTTACGCTTCGAGGGAGATAGAGGCAAATCAAACAGTTGTATCATATCCGCCGTGAGGGCGAGGAATATGATGAGAAAGGGATGCCACGCATACCTAGCGTATGTGGTGGACAAAACCAAAGAAGAGATAGACATCAATGATGTGAGAGTTGTGTGCAAGTATCCGGATGTCTTCCCAAAAGACTTGCCGGGACTTCCACCCGATAGGGAGATTGAGTTCGTGATTGAGGTCAAACCCGGCACCAAACCAATCTCTATACCGCCATACAGAATGGCACCCGCTGAACTTAACGAGTTGAAAAACCAATTGCAAGAGCTATTGGATAACGGTTTCATAAGGCCGAGTCACTCTCTGTGGGGAGCACCGATCCTTTTCGTGAAAAAGAAAGATAGAACACTTCGAATGTGCATTGACTATCGTCAACTGAACAAGGTCACAATCAAGAATAGGTATCCCTTGCCTAGAATTGATGACTTGTTTGATCAACTCCGAGGAGCGACGGTGTTTTCGAAGATTGACTTGAGGTCGGGGTACCACCAACTGAAAATAAAGGAAGATGACATACCGAAGAGTGCATTCCGCACAAGGTATGGTCATTTCGAGTTCCTAGTTATGTCGTTCGGGCTAACCAACGCCCCGGCGGCATTCATGGACATGATGAACCGTGTGTTCAGTGAATACTTAGATCAATTCGTGATAGTATCCATTGACGATATTTTGATATACTCCAAGAGTGAGGAGGAGCATGAAGATCATTTGAGACTTGTACTTGAACGGCTAAGGGAAAAACAACTCTTTGCCAAGTTCTCTAAATGCGAGTTTTGGCTCAAAGAGATCGGGTTCCTCGGGCATGTCGTGTCAGGTTCGGGCGTTGCGGTGGATAAAGCCAAGATAGAAGCCATTATGAATTGGGAGAGACCCAAAAACGTGAAAGAAATACGTTGTTTCCTCGGCTTAGCAGGATATTATCGTAAGTTTGTTGAAAATTTTTCTGTATTGGCGTCTCCATTGACAAAGCTCACAAAGAAAGGGGCCAAGTTCATATGGGACGACAATTGTGAGAAAGGGTTTCTCGAACTAAAGAAACGGCTTACAGAAGCACCAGTCCTCGCTCTACCCACACAAGGGATAGGGTACGACATATACAGTGACGCTAGCATCCAAGGGCTTGGATGTGTTCTAATGCAAAACGGTCGGGTGATTGCCTATGCTTCAAGGCAATTGAAGAAACACGAGGCAAACTACCCTACCCACGATCTAGAGTTGGGAGCGGTAGTGTTTGCACTGAAGATTTGGCGGCATTATCTCTATGGGGAGACGTGTCACATTTTCACCGATCATAAAAGCTTGAAGTATGTGTTCACTCAAAAAGAGTTGAATATGAGACAAAGGAGATGGATGGAGTTGATCAAGGACTATGACTTGATCATCGACTATCATCCCGGGAAAGCCAACGTAGTAGCCGATGCACTGAGCAGGAAGAGTACATCGGGGACGTTACTCGCGTGTCTACACTCATTAAGGGCACAAGTGGAGGTGTCCACGAGTGGGGTCCTCATTGCTAGATTCGAGGTTAGGCCTACATTGCTGAGTGAGATCAGTATATGTCAGGCCACTGATGAAGAATGTCAGAAGATCCGTGAACGGATCCTTGAGGGACCTGTTGAGAACTTCTGGGTACGTAATGACGGTCTTTCATTGTTTAAAGGCCGTGTATGCATACCAAGGAATGAGGAGCTCCAAAAGTCTATACTGGAGGAGGCTCATTCTTCGACGTATGCCATGCATCCAGGAGGTACTAAAATGTACTGAGACTTGAAGGAAAGTTACTGGTGGTCGGGTATGAAGAGGGACATCGCAGAGTACGTGAGTCGGTGCCTTACTTGCCAACAAGTCAAGGCGGAACATCACCACCCGGCGGGACTTTTGCAACCACTTACCATTCCAGAATGGAAGTGGGAGCACGTGACCATGGACTTCGTGGTGGGGCTACCACGAACAGTGAACAACTATGATGCAGTATGGGTAGTGGTTGATAGGCTCACCAAGAGTGCACACTTTTTGCCTATCAACATTACTTATCCTCTTGAAAGATTGGCAAAGCTATACACGGAGGAGATTGTGAGACTGCATGGAGTTCCGATATCCATTGTCTCGGATAGGGACCCACGTTTCACATCCCGATTTTGGCCAAAATTTCAAGCATCTTTGGGTACGAAGCTAAAGTTTAGTACAGCCTTTCACCCACAGACGGATGGGCAATCCGAGAGGGTGATACAGATTCTGGAAGATATGCTTAGGGCATGTGCTCTGGAGTTCCAAGGGAATTGGGACAAGCATTTGGCTCTGGTCGAGTTCGCCTATAACAACAGTTATCAGGCGAGTATTGGCATGCCTCCATACGAGGCATTGTATGGGAGGAAATGTAGAACACCATTGTGTTGGGACGAGGTTGGCGAAGCCAAGCTCGAGAGGATTGAACTTGTCGAAATCACCAAGGCTAAGGTGAAAGTCATTCAGGATAGACTCAAGGCTTCCCAAGATCGGCAAAAGAGTTATGCTGACAAACGACGCAGGCCATTGGAGTTTGAGGTCGGTGATAAGGTCTTTCTAAGGATTTCTCCTTGGAAAGGTATCATCAGATTTATATCGAGGGGAAAGCTTAACTCCCGATACATTGGCCCATTTGAAATCCTTGAAAGGATAGGGGCCGTGGCTTACCGTATCAAATTGACGCCAGAACTTGAGAAGATACACGACGTGTTCCATGTATCGATGCTCAAGAAATACGTGCGAGATCTGTCTCATATCCTTGAGAAACCACCGGTAGAGATTCGTGAAGACCTACAATATGCGGTGGAACCGGTGAAGATTGTGGATCAACAGGTAAAGAAACTAAGGAACAAGGAGATTCCTATGGTAAAGGTCCTTTGGAGGAGTGATCGAGTCGAAGAAGAAACCTGGGAGACTGAGGTCTCAATGAGGGAGCAGTACCCTTTCCTTTTCGATTAGACACGCGGACTTCGGGGACGAAATCCCAAATAAGGGGGGGTGAACTTGTAACACCGTCCCCAAATGTATTTATCTTTAAGCGAATAATTTATTGAACCCTATGAAATTTTTAGTGAATTTACGAGGTTGTGAATTTGTATTAAATTTTCGCGTGAATAGTAAAATGCACGTGGGGCCCACATCGGGAGTGGGGACCGCCCGATATTATCGGGACCACATATTATATTCATCTGGGTCTAGAAAATATTTATAGATGGTGGATACTTCATTTGGGCCATGGAAAGGCCCAGAGTTGACCGATTGGTCAATAGAGGCCCAAATACCGGTATCGATAAACTTATCAGATAAAAGCCCGAAAGTGGATTTTGGAGACTTATAAATTAAAGTTGGGGAATGCATATTCATTCTAAATGTTATAATGATTAAGAACACGTAATATATTTATTTAACCCGATAAAATAAAATATATCTAAAACAGTCCGGAAAATACAACTTTCGGGGCAAATTGTACACTTTGGGACAAATTTGGATGACCTCCCACATGGGTGGGGGTCACCCCACGAATTTGTCAACCCTTGGGGGCTGGATGAGTGCTAAGTTGGCTGAATAACAATTGATAGGATGGGGGAGACACCCTTTGACACTTAGTAGACCCCCTCCCTTCACTCATTTGTCTAAATGAGACAAAAACCACCCCTCTCACCTCACCACCTCCACCCACTCGTAGCAGCACCCTAGGATAGCAAGGAGGAGCTCTGAAATTCATCATTCTCACACCCAAATTCGAGTTCAAGATAGAGGATCCAAAGAGGAGTGCTTGGAGAAGGAAAAAGGTGTAGGAAAGTGCGGAAATTGAGGTAATCACCTTGCCATAGTTTTCCCTTTATTCTTCTTCTACCATGAGGCATATTTATTATATGAAGAACCCTTGGGATGGTTCTCCATGTTCTAAGTTTGGATTTATGGGTTGGAAAGTGGTTCTATGTCCAAGAACGGACTTAGAAGCCAAATCGACCGGTTTGCCGGAAAATAACCTTTTATAGGTTATTTGTGTTGATATGGGTTTTGTGATGATAAAACCTTGTTAGGAACTTGATTTAAAGTATTTTTGAGCTTCACCGAAGTTTCGTCGGAGTTGGTCAAAGTTCACCGGAGTTGGTCAAAGTTCGCCGAAATTAGTCAAAGTTCAATCGAGAAGCGTAGAACGCGCTTAAGCTTAATTAAGGTGAGGATGACCGACTATGTTACTTATAATCTTTGGGTTAATTTCATGGGATTTCCTAAGTGAATACAAATGTGATGTGCATGGGTTGTTAATGGTTAATAATGCCTAAATAAAACTACTATTGATTATAAGTATAGTATGCATGATATACAAATTTATGAATAAATTGTGTATGTTTAGATGTTATGAATATGAGTGTATGATGGTTGTATCAACCATGAATTTCATTTGAGATAGTATACTTTGATACCATGAGGAGAAGCCATGAAGGTACAAAAGTGATACTTGATATTAAGGCCAATCATGCATGAAGGAAGAATTATATTGAGATAAATAAATAACTAGCATTGAATTATTAGTTGGAAATGTTAGTTGAGAAATGGATGAATTAGATCCTAAGAAATTGAATTATAAAGAATCGGTGATTATGAGCCGGGCTCGAGACCGATGTAGATAACGGTGATTATGGGCTGGGCTCTAGACCGTAGTAGATGACGGTGATTATGAGCTGGGCTCTAGACCGTGGTAGATGACGGTGATTATGAGCGGGGCTCTAGATCGTAGTAGATAATGGTGATTATGAGCTGGGCTCTAGACCGTAGTAAATAATGATGAATTGATACTGAATGAACGGATTAACTATAATGTAATAATGTTCTGAACTGAGGGCCTCAGAGATTTAAACTTCGATTATACTTAATATAGTTGTCATTGTATTTGTCAAATGCTTCCAAGTACTGACCTCCCCTTCACGGGGGAGGCCACCTCACAGTTTCAGGTAGAACTTGAAGGTTGCTACTACCAGCCGTTGTTTCGGGAAGTTTCTGAGAAGAAGACTTGGTTCGTGCTTCTTCCATTCTTGTTTTGAAAACAATATGAATAATGCTCATGGATATTATTTTCTGAATATACATTTCGGGGTTTGTATACCCATGTTTGCCAAGTGTGGCTTGAACACTTGTAATGTTGTTTCCGCTGTTTTAAATGAATGATTTACATTATGTTTGTTTATGGATGTACTATGTGTGAATGATATTCATGACGCCTTGTATAGTATGGATGAGTTGGACTGCGGTTGGCTATTCGTACTGTACGGCGGGTTGTTGACGTGTCCGGCTAGGTCCGGGGCGTGACAAACGGAGTCCGGGTTAGCGTGTGCATCCGCTTCGGTCATTGCATAGACCCTCGCTTTGGGCCCCACCTTGGTTGACGGGCGCGGCGTTGCTTGTTGACGCGCCGTCTCTTCCTGTGCCGCCGTGTGATGGTCTTGCATGGTTCCTCCCCGTCATGGCCCCTCCCCCGGCTCCCGATGCATTTCCTTGTGTCAATTGGGGGCAATTAGCTTTCATATGCCCCGCATTCCCGCACTTGAAACACCTCGGTGGTTAATTGCACTTCCCAAAGTGTTGTCTAGTGCAATTGGGACACCTAGGTGCCCCGGATTCTGTGGCCTAGGTCCGTGCCACCTTGCATCTTTATTCTTCTTTGCCGGCGGCGCCGGTGGTCTAAATGAACCACCACCACCGTGGTTTTTCTTCCGAAAATGGTCGGGTTGCCCCGAATGATTCCATTTCTCTTTTTCGCATCCTCGGTGTCCCTTTCCTTTCTCTCATTCCATTAGCTTTCCCCAAGCATGCCCTGCTCCACCACTTCACTAAAGGTCATGTGGCGCGAGTATGTGGCCCGATCATGGATGTCCAACAGTAAGGCATCCCAAAATTGTTCGGTCATGCGGTCCTCGTCGGCCGCATACTCTGGCAAGAACCTAGCCAAGGTTCTAAAGTCCTGCTCCAATTGCTTGACCGTGACACCTTCCCTCTGCTTGAGGTTTGTGTACTCCATGCGCTTCACATTAACCTCGTAGTCGGAGTAGTATTGAGCGTAGAATTCTTGTTCAAAGTTTTCCCATGAGATAGTCCCACGGTATTTTCCTTCTACACTTTCCCACCACGTAGAAGCTATCCCTCAAGCAACAGTTAGCTTCACGTTAGATGTGATTTGCATGTCCTTTTATGCATCCTTCACCTTCTTTATCCAATCGGCGTCAACGGTAATGTCTCCGGTGCCGTCAAAGGATTTGCACCCCAAAGCCCTTGCCTCCTTGAGATACTTGGAGATTTTGACACAAAAATCCCCATTGTGTCCACCTTGGGACACCCCTGAGACGACCCTTGAAGTTCCCGGACTCCCCTGGCTTGAACCTCCTCGAGGAACATCCCTAGCTTGGTGTCTCAGCTCTCTCATTCGCTTCTCCTTTTGATACCATTCAAACCGTTCACCCAATTGGGCGAATCGGGCATCACTCTCCTCATTGTCTTCCTCGTCGGTGTGGAAGTCACCCCCGTAATATGGGGTCTCCTCATGCCCCGTTTCGGGAACATAGGTTGCATCATATTCTTCGGTGTTAGTTTCATACACCGAGTCAACATGACCGTCGCTCACTGTTTGGGCTCGATGGCCCCCACGACTCCCACGGCCTCCACGGCCTCCTCTTCCACCTCTTGAGCCCCGAGATGTTACCCGGCTAGCCCCAATAGAAGCTACTGGTGTTTGCCCCTTGGATTGTTCCTTGTCGGCATACGTCTACCTTCCACTTCTGAAAAGAAATTTGAACGAGTCATTAAACTCCAATCAATGTCAACTGACGGAAAATGTTATAGACACGTATTGGCCCAAGTCACCGCCATACCAATTGTTAAGGGTACCATCTTAACAACTAGAGGCCTTGCAACCTAGGCAACAATAGTCCTATAACGTCAAAATACAATGCTCATGGTTTTCGGTAAAAACTCTTTTGTAAAATCGCTTGTGAGAGGTTGGTTACATAGTTTAGAAACTGAGATGGCTCTGATACCACTTAATTGTCACGCCCCGGACCGCATCCAAGCACGTGTACAACCACCGTGTGATCAAGTGACTTCACTCGCAAGTCAACCTCACTTAATCACACAAGGCGTTCATGAACATCGTTCATACCATACCCAGTAAGTAAACATACATAACAACATCACATCATAGATTGAATGAATAGCGAAAAATATTCATCGGTCAATCATAAGCCACATATGGCAAAACGTAGGCTCGCAGGCTAAAACAAATTAATATTACAAGAGTATTCATGAGCATATTTTATGATTTAAAACGGTAAAGGAAGCACGAACCACGTCTTCCTCTAGATTCCTTTCACCCGTGCAAAGGTGTAGACAACAAGCTCTATCTTCAACCTGAAATGGTGGCCCCCCGAAGGGATCAGTACAAGTATCGAGCGAGTAGTAAGCTAAATGTAGAGTAACTAACGTTTAAAGTATAAGACCCAAACATAGGGTGATACATATACTTATGCATCTTTACCCCAAGTTACAAAATACATATCAGTACTTATATACACTTGGAAATACCCGACCCGTAGGTCATTGTTTATTTGGGAAAAAATAATAGTAGTCAATATCTTGACTTAAACCCAAACCCACCCATAGACCTATGAGTGTATAGGACTCCTCCTGTCCAAATCAAATAATCATAAGGACACCGCCCGATCCTGAATTTCTAAACAGTAATCTATGAGTTTTGAGGACACCTCCAGATCCTTGGGTAATCCACCCTATATAATCGAGTTTTGAGGATACCGCCCCATCCTTGGGTACTCCACCCTATATAACCGAGTTTGGAGGATACCGCCCGATCCTTGGGTACTCCACCCTATATAATCGAGTTTTGAGGATACCACCCGATCCTTGGGTACTCCACCCGACATAACTGAGTTTTGATGATACCTCCTGATCCTTGGGTACTCCACCCGACCTATTATCTACCACATATCGTACTAGATAGAGTCTCTATCATAATCAATAAGCAAGACTAAACCAAGCCTTAAAGCCTTAACAATTCATCCATGCAATTCATGCATTTAAAATCAACGTATGGGCAATATAAGGCCAAACCGGCGCCGGTTCAAATCTGACCGGTGTCGGTTCATAGTCAAATAATATGAGTCGGGCTAAACCCGCTCAAACCGGCGCCGGTTCTATGCATGACCGGCGCCGGTTGCCCTTAGACAACCGCTCAACTCTCGGTTGACCCGCTATTTCAAATCCAAGATGTGTCAAACTTAATCACAACATGTATTAAGTTATAAACAACCAAATTATGCACCCTTTTATCTCTAAACATGTCACTAATGTTTTTATAAACGTTTTCGTATCACCAATCATGCATATCTCAATAGTTCATTTCATACAAGCCTAATTACTTTGGCTAATCACATGCTCAATATTCTTTAAACATTGTTATGAACACATATAACATTTACTTAGGTAATCTCATGCTTAACCCCTAAGTTAAAAGATATTAAGCCATCCACTCACCTCAAATGAGCTTTAAGAAGTTTCAACTCTCCTTAGTTGAGCTCCGGCGAACTCCGGTGAACTCCAACGAACTCTAGAAACACTTGAGTCAAGCTCCTTAATCACCACACTTTTTCCTCACTTTTTCTTCCTTAAGTCTTCCTCCTTTGACTCTGTCTTCTTGAGCTCAGTTGGCTATGGAGGAATGAAGTTTTGCAGAGGTTTTTCTCTTCCCTTGAGAGGCTTGGTCGAAAATGAGAGGGATAGGGAGTAGGAATGGTCCTTTTGTCTCATTGGACAAACGAGTGTGGATGGGAGGTCCACATCTTGTCCTTTAAATGCCATCCCCTTCACCTCAACCTCTCTCACCCCTCTTCCTCTCATTGAAGGGTGAAATAACAAACTTGAATTGCACTTCATTTTTTAACATGGTAGTATTACATTTCAAACAATTACCAACAAATTTTGTGGCACAATGTGTGGCATTCAACATGATCCTACTTCACAACTGAAATCTTGTCCATTATATGATATGAAGAAAAAAAAGAATTCTAATGCAAAATAATAGACGTTGCAAGAATGATTCATTTCTAATCCAAATTATGTCTTTCTTTTAGAAAGACAAATATTACTGTTTAGAATTGTCTTAATAGGTTCAAAACTTGACATCTAATCCATAGATGTACGGGTGCGGCACTTGAAACTATTTTCGATAATAATCTATTTCCAATTTAAAATAATATTGTGAATGAACTAGATAGAATAGACCGATGATACACCTTATTTGATCCGACGCATATACGGTGTTAAAATAATGATCTATAGTCATTCAAGACCATGATTCTCAAATAGTCGGTTTTCTTCGTACCTTTATATTATTGACATGTAATTTTATAGAAGCTATTTCGTACCTTCCAAATAAAATCAGTATCTTCTTCAAACAATTTGATCTTTTGTGAATTTTGAATTGATAAATTAGCTTTAACTTCACAAATTATATCAATATAACCAAGATTCATATTTCGATATCCCTTTTTTATCTATCGATCTTATCTAATAATGTATCTCACTCAATCATGTTTTCAAAAATAACCAAACACATCACCAAAACCATTCAAAATAATTCAATTCATGAGTGAGTATGCCCTTATATACGAAAGATAGAAATAATAAAAAAAATAAACTAATAATTAAAAAGAGAAATGATACATTTTTTGGAGAAAAGAAAGGTGACAAAACTATATGTAAGGGATAGAGTTAATATTTTTTTTTTTTTTTTAATTTGGAATATAGTGAGTATTAATTTTTTATTAGAAATAGAATTAGCCACAGATGAAAATCAAGTACAATTTCCATGAATACATTGAATGTGTTGTAAAATCCTGGAAATGACAAGTGTGAATTGTTCATCCTTGTCATCAATCCAGAAATTATGTTTAATCCTTGTAACCTAGTTAGAACAGATGGCTCAAATTGTTATTGCCACCAAATCTGTAGATTCATCCCTTAAGTGACTAATCATCAAGTTCAAACAGTATAAATAGGAGCTTGATGAGGCATTGTAAATTCATTCAGAAATTCAGAAATTTAGAAATTCAGAAATTCTCAGATATTAAGAAAAAGATATTTAGAGCTTTTATTAATATATCTATCTCTCAAATTTAGTCTTCATCTTCTTCATTTTCATAACACGTTATCAGCACGAATATGCTCAATACTCTTCAAGAAATCATCCTCTCCTGCAGGTATTAGCATCAATATTTATTCTTCTTTTAGAATTCAAACGTGAAAATTATTCTATGTTTTAAATAAATTTTCCATCACATATGAAAAGAAAATATTGATAACATACCTCTTAACAATTTGATTTTTTCGATCAATCTGATGATAAACACTCCTCACTTGCAGTACGTAATGAGAATTTGGCCTTAATCTTGATACTTGACTTAGGGATTTAAAAAGAAGAAAAAAATATTCTGCACTTGTAGTAGCCCATATTCTAAGAACGTTGACACTTTGTTATACAGAGTATATGTAAGAAAAGAAAGAGCAAAGTAAAATGAGTTGGTGAGAATCTTGAAATATAATGAGATCACATGCTCAGTAATAAACAAAATAAGTCACGGGTGTTAGAGCACAAGTTTACATGCTCTGTCTATACATTTTTCAATGTCACAGAGTCTAGTAAGACTTTTTTTCATGCATAGCCACGTAGCTCTTACACTAAATGTTATTGAGGTGTTTATTCGGTGGTTTTTATTTTCTGTTAAAACAAAAACAGTAAAATAAAATTCACTTGTGATGATAGTACATACGGACCTACACCTGTATGCAAATTTCAGAATTTTAATTTTACTAATCTTTATTCCAATCAAACATGAGTATAATTTACTAATTAAATTAATTTTTGTAGTATACATGGCCAACATAAGCAAAAGAGAATTCGACGTTCTTGATCTATCCGGTCAAAAATACCTGGAATGGAAAGTTGATGCTCTAGCACATTTAAAGGCTAATGGTCTCGAAGACACTATTGAGGCTATTAATCAATCATCTTCCCAGGATAAAGCGAAAGCTATAATTTTTCTCCGTCACCATCTCCATGAAAGTCTCAAATCTGAATATCTTTTGGTTGATGACCCAAAAGAATTATGGGACAATTTACAGGAGAGGTATGACCACCAACAAAAGGTCCTTTTGCCTAAGGCTCAGTATGACTGGATCAATCTAAGATTCCAGGACTTTAAATCAATCAGTGACTATAATTCTGCTATGTTCCAAATAACATCTAAATTAAAGTTATGCGGACAAAAAGTCACTGATGCTGATATGTTGGAGAAAACCTTTTCTACTATGCATATCTCTAACATGCTGCTCCAACAACAATATAGAGAAAAGGGTTTTAAAAAATACTCCGACTTAATATCAGTATTATTGGTAGCTGAGCAAAATAATGACCTTTTGATGAAAAATCATAATCTGAGACCCACTGGTTCTAGTCCTTCGGTTTATGGTCCATCTGGCCATAATTTAGCCACTGAATCAAATGCAACATACAGTGGCAGTAGAAGGCATTTTAAACGTGGGCATTTTAATGGTCATAAAAACAAGTCACACCGAGAATATAAACAGGTCAATAGACCAAATTATAAGGGCAAGGGCAAACAAAAGGCACATCAAATAAACCGCCCTCCAAAAACCTCGGTAAAGACGACTTGTTATAAATGTGGCATGACAGGGCATTGGGCTAACAAATGCCGCACTGCAAAGCATCTGGTGGAATTATTTCAAACTTCCATGAACTTGAACAACGGCAAAAATATGGAAGCTAATTATGTGAACGACACGACTCCACCTCTGCCAAAATTTGACGTGTCCGACTTTTTCGCGGATGATGCCATTATGGACGATGCTTATGCAATAAACCAAAATGTCACAAAATAAAACATTAGACTCTGATCCTTATGTTGTAACATATTTGTTTTATGTATTTTTTTTCTTTCTTCCCTTTTTCTTTTGTTATTTTAAATAAATGTGTGTAATATATGTACTTTATGTTAAATTATATGCACAATTTGTGATCAAGCTTATGTTTATTTACACATTTTGAAGATATGGATCACTCAAATGATAAAGAGCTATGTCTGATAGACAGCGCCACAACGCACACCATTTTGAGAAATAAAATATATTTCTCTCAAATGACTTTAATTGAGGCTAAAGTCAATACCATATCAGGTGTTGCGAAGCTCATTGAAGGCTCTGGGAAAGCATATGTGATGCTACCTAATGGAACAAAAATAATTATAAATGACGCTTTATACTCTAGCAAATCGCGGAGAAATTTATTGAGCTTTAAAGATATGCGTCAAAATGGTTATCACATAGAAACCATGAATGAAAACCAAAAGGAATATCTTTGTCTCACGACAACAAAATCCGGCTCTAAATATTTTTGTGAAAAAATGCCAGCATATTCCTCAGGACTATATTTCACATATATTAGTCCGTTCGAAATAAATTTGGTTTCTAACACAAAGTTAGATGATCGGAAAACATTCATGTTGTGGCATGACCGTTTAGGTCACCCAGGCCAAGTAATGATGCATAAAATCATTAAGACTTCACTTGGACACTCATTAAAGAATATCAGGGTTCCAGTATCAAGTGATTTTCCTTGTAAGGCCTGTTCTCTTGGCAAAATGATCATCAGGCCTTCAATGAACAAAATTGCAACTGAATCACCTGCATTTTTAGAAAGGATTCAAGGAGATATTTGTGGGCCGATAGCCCCACCATGTGGACCATTTCGATATTTTATGGTGTTGATTGATGCTTCAACACGTTGGTCACATGTTAGTCTTTTATCGACTAGAAATTTAGCATTTGCTAAACTCCTTGCTCAAATCATACGATTAAGAGCTCATTTTCCGGATCATTCTATAAAGAGAATCCGACTTGACAATGCAGGAGAATTTACATCCCAATCATTTAACGACTATTGTATGTCGATTGGGATTGATGTGGAGCATCCTGTTGCTCATGTCCATACACAAAATGGTCTTGCTGAATCTTTGATTAAACGATTACAATTAATCGCTAGACCATTATTAATGAAGTTTTATTTACCTTCATCAGCTTGGGGACATGCTATTTTACATGCAGCAAATTTAATTCGGCTTAGACCGACTGCATATCATGAATATTCTCCAATGCAATTAGTTACTGGACAAGAGCCAAACTTAGCACACATTAAAATATTTGGTTGTGCTGTTTATGTTCCGATTGCTCCACCTTATCGTACAAAAATGGGTCCTCAAAGAAGGTTGGGAATTTATGTTGGATTTGAATCTCCCTCAATAATCAAATATCTTGAACCGATGACTGGTGACTTATTCACCGCACGGTTCGCTGACTGTCATTTCAATGAGACAGTATTCCCAACCTTAGGGGGAGAAACTAATAAATCGGACCCAAGTACGAAAGAAATAACATGGAATGCGACAGGATTATCACATCTTGACTCAAAATCAAATATATGTGAGCAAGAGGTGCAAAAGATAATCCATTTACAAAATGTTGCAAATCAGTTGCCTGATGCATTCACAGACACAAAGAAAGTGACAAAGTCACATATTCCTGCCATGAATGCCCCTGCCAGAATCGAAATCCCAACAGAGAATTCTGAAAAAAAAATTCAAACGATTCTTCTATACGCAAAAAGCGTGGCAGGCCACTTGGATCGAAAGATATAAAACCAAGAAAAACTAAAAGGCAGGAATCGATCTGTGATGCCAAAGATGTTCATCCTTCTGAACAAGAAAATGAACAATTTGAAAATATTGGCATAGAAAATGATATTGACAAAACAAATATCTCAAATGATGATCCAACTTTCTTAAATGAGGAAGATATTCCAGATAATGATAGCAACGTTGATAATTATGAAATTTCAATAAACTACGTTTTTACTGGAATGCAATGGAATCGTAAAGATATTGATATTAATAAGATATTTGTCTATGCCGTTGCCACAAATGTTATGAATGAAAACAATGACAATGATCCAACATCAATAGAAGAATGTCGGAAACGACACGATTGGCCGAAATGGAATGAAGCAATTCAGGCTGAATTGAAATCACTTGAAAAACGTGATGTTTTTGGACCGATAGTCCCTACGCCAAAAGGCGTAAAACCAGTAGGCTTTAAATGGGTATTCGTGCGTAAACGCAATGAGAAAAATGAAATTGTAAGATATAAAGCCCGACTTGTTGCCCAAGGGTTTTGTCAAATGCCGGGAATTGATTATGAAGAAACCTATTCTCCAGTAGTTGATGCAACTACATTAAGGTTTCTCATTGGCATGTCTGTTTTTGAAAGGCTGCAAATGCGCCTAATGGATGTAGTAACTGCATATTTATACGGTTCACTCGATACAGACATTTATTGAAAGTTCACGGAGGATTTAAAATGCCTGAAGCTTATAGCTCGAAACCTCGAGAAATGTTTTCCATTAAACTACAAAAGTCATTGTATGGACTAAAACAATCTGGACGAATGTGGTATAATCGTCTCAGTGAATACCTTCTTAAGGAAGGATATAAGAATGATCCAATTAGTCCATGTGTTTTCATCCAGCGATTAAATTCGGGATTCGCCATAATTGCAGTATATGTTGATGACTTAAATATTATTGGAACTCCCGATGAGATTGAAAATACTGCAAAATATCTTATGAAAGAATTTGAAATGAAAGATCTAGGGAGAACAAAATTTTGTCTTGGACTTCAAATTGAGCATTTGAAGAATGGAATTTTCATCCATCAATCCAATTACACCGAGAAAGTTTTGAAGAGATTCTATATGGACAAAGCTCATCCTTTGACTTCACCAATGGTGATTCGATCTCTCAACATACACGATGATCCATTCCGTCCCCGAGAAGATGATGAAGAAATACTTGGTCCCGAAGTACCATATCTGAGTGCTATTGGAGCTTTAATGTATTTAGCTAATAATACTAGACCAGATATTGCATTCTCCGTAAATTTATTAGCTAGGTACAGTTCATGCCCAACAAGACGTCATTGGAACGGGATCAAGCACATATTCCGTTATCTACGTGGTACAGTTGATCTTGGCTTATTCTACCACAAAGATGAAAAAGCTGCTTTAATCGGATATGCAGACGCTGGATACTTATCAGATCCTCAAAAGGCGAAATCACAAACCGGGTACGTATTTACTTATGGTAACACCGCAATCTCATGGAGATCTGTGAAGCAGACATTGACAGCTACATCGTCAAATCATTCTGAGTTAATTGCACTATATGAAACCGGAAGAGAATGTGTGTGGCTACGATCTATGATTCAACACATCCAAAATGAATGCGGTATGAAATCTATTACTTGTCATCCTACTGTGATCTACGAAGACAACACTGCGTGCATAGCTCAGATTAAAGAAGGCTACATCAAAGGAGACAGAACAAAACACATATCACCAAAGTTCTTCTCTACTCATGATCTCGAGAAAGAAGGGACGATCAACATTCAACAAATCAGATCCAGTGAAAATCCAGCCGATCTCTTCACCAAATCTTTACCCCCGAAGAAGTTCATGGAACTTGTACAGAAAATCGGCATGCGACATCTTCATAATTTATACTAAATTCAGGGGGAGTATTTGAATGCACTGCACTCTTTTTCCCTTCATAAGGTTTTTATCCCACTGGGTTTTTCCTGATAAGGTTTTTAACGAGACAGTACATCCAAATACAACGACATTATAAGTCGTAATTTTTACCCCTTAATTTTCACAATAAGTTTTTAAAATAATAGACAACTATTCAAGGATGAACATTCAAGGGGGAGTGTTGTAAAATCCTGGAAATGACAAGTGTGAATTGTTCATCCTTGTCATCAATCCAGAAATTATGTTTAATCCTTGTAACCTAGTTAGAACAGATGGCTCAAATTGTTATTGCCACCAAATCTGTAGATTCATCCCTTAAGTGACTAATCATCAAGTTCAAACAGTATAAATAGGAGCTTGATGAGACATTGTAAATTCATTCAGAAATTCAGAAATTCAGAAATTCTCAGATATTAAGAAAAAGATATTTAGAGCTTTTATTAATATATCTATCTCTCAAATTTAGTCTTCATCTTCTTCATTTTCATAACAGAATGGATTAAAATTGAGTTTAATAAATTACCTATTTTTCTCAAACTTTAATTTCATTACTTCGTTACCCTGCACACAAAGTAAAATTAAAGTTAGGCATTCTAAAAATTTTATAAAGAACTTTCGTCTTAGGGTACTCGCAACTCTCTCCACCAATAAATCAATCTATTCATTAGTGTATACATATTTATTCAGTCAATTTAGTTTGGTTCTGCAATTCAGCGTTGTCAATACATTCACCCACAAATTTTTAAATTAAAGCCTTACTTTTATTATACATCAATTTTTTGTCAATTTTTTTACAAATAATTATGATTTTAAAAGTCAAACATTCCAATGTAAAATAAATAAATGTAAAGTTTAGTTTTTTGTTCTTACTTCATATTTATTTTAAAAATAACTGAAAGATGTAAAATGATAGCATTTGGATCTACATAAGAAAAAAATTAGAGCTGGAAATCTCCTGGAGTTGAAATGTGGTGCAAAATCCAATATTACCTAAAAAGTGGAGTGCAAAGTCAAAATTCCACTTCTCAATCATCCGGATCCTATACTGACATATTCTATCTTTCAAGTCTCTGATTGGTAATTGACTTATATTTTAGATTATGAATTGGTAATTGTTTTCTTGGTATTTCTTCTTTGCTACACATGGAAGAAATGTCATTGAGATTAATTCGGCTGGATGAATTACAAATGAGACTTTTATACTCATGAAAAAATGCTAGAATTTTGATAGCACATATTTTGAACATATTTCTTCAAGGTTTAAATATGTTTTTTGTCCTTGCAAATATAGTACATTTTGGTTTACATCCCTGCAAAATTATTTTTTCCGGCCCTGTAATTTGTGTTGGTTTTCTTTTTAATCTATCACTGATGATAACAATATCCGTTTGATCTCAAACTAACCCCAATTAATAGATTTTCTCTAATTCTTTGACATGTTATTCAAAAAGTATTTAATTTTATTGTTCAGAAGATTTTTAATATATATTTTTAAAATGTGAATAACTAGTTTTACATTGTTTTAGGGTGTTGCTCCGTGCACCCTCTATAGTACTTAATGTAACTCTCGGGAGACAAATTTCACCTTTTTAAATTTTGATTGAAGATTCACAACCCACCCACTAACCATTTCAAAATTTCTCTCCTTCCATTAATTTGGTGCGATGTGGCCGACTAAACTTTGTCCACTTTTTTATAAGAATAAATTCCACATTTAGTCTACATCTTTTACTTTATCCACTTTTGATACATGACTATTGGGTTTTCGTCCATATATGGTCCTTCCGGCATTGTGTTCCGATGCTTAAAATCTCCGCAAAAGGATCACAAACGGTTAAAAAACATTAGTCAAGTACCAAAAGTGGATAAAGTGAAAGACGTGGACTAAAGGTGGAATTGACACAAAACTTGTAGGACGAAAAGTGGAATGAATTCTTTTATAAAAAATTGCAACTTTTTAAATTTTGCTTTAATTTTTTCAAAAAATGTCCAATTAATTAAATTATAATCTGATATTCCATTACATTATATCATATGGAACGAATGTGTCTTATTTGATCCGCCCTATATATATACTACATTCGTCTCGCTTAAAAAACTTTTCCCAAAAAAAAAAAGATTACATTCCCATCGTTAAAGGTTCTCGACGTAAAATGATACAGTTATTTAGACAATATCTAAATAAGGTGATTCGAATATATTTCGAGAAATAGTTTTAATGAGTATATAATTCAATGAAGTCATTTTTATTTTAGAAAACAATGGACACTCTTAAATGACAAACTAATCATTAAATATTAAAAATAATACATGTATAACACTCTTAAAAATGGAAATCTTCTAATTATACGTACTGCGAATTATGAGACGTCCAAAAATGGAAATCTTCTAATAGAGGGAATAGTAATTGTTTGATGATGGTTAGGATTTGTATTTTTGATTATATAGGGTTTGATTATGTTTTAAAGATATTTCTTTTTTTTTAAAGGTAGATGTGTCCATAAATAAAGAGGGACCGTAAAAAATAAAACCAATTTAAGAAGTTGTCAAATAGAGTGATAATAATGTCTAACATCTACCAAATAAAAACTAAGAGGTCTACGATCAAATCAAGAGGTGCGCCCAACAAATAAGAGGACAAATCAGTCCATTAATGAGCAAAAATAGGACAAATTTGGAGGTGCGCGGAGTCCCTCATTTGTTTTAATTCTCATATTAGCCTAACAAAATTATAAAAAAACAAATATAAATATTTCTAGTAGATTTATGTAACTGACAATAATTTTTTTTGTAAACAGAGTAATTTCGAAATTAGAAATTAACTAAAAACAAAATACTGCATATTGCAGAGAAAAAAACAAAAAATACTCCTATTTTTTTAGAGAGAAATGGAATGATTTGTGTTTATCTCGCTGGTCAGAATTAAACAATGCAAACTGTTCACTGTAATGCAAAAGGCATAGGAACCTTATGGATTGATGGAGTGGGATTTACTTAGTAAGAGTTCGAGGCGTTAGATATGAACCCTAAGTACCCTGAAGAACGAAGAAATACATACGCATACTAAGTTTTCTCTCTGTTTAAGTTCGTGTTCGCGTAGTATATTTGTTCAAGTTTCCATTTCACAATGGGAATCAAGGTACCTATAAACGGACTTGAACGCAAAGTTATCAAAATGCACTAGTATAACTAACTCATTTATAACCTGAAATTATGAACAAATTCAGGGTTTAATGAAGCTGTTGGCAGACAATGCTCCCAAGGCCATGAAAGAGCAGAAATTCGAAAGCTATTTTGGTCGCAAAATCGCTGTTGACGCCAGTATGAGCATCTATCAATTTCTTGTATGTATTCTTTCTGTCACCAATTACAGTATATTTGCATGCATTTCTGCATAGTTATGCAGGTTTTAAATTTAAAGTGTTGTGAACATTATGCATAGATTGTGGTGGGACGAAGTGGGTCTGATATGCTCACAAATGAGGCTGGTGAAACTACGAGGTAACCTTTCCCATGTCTTTTTGATGGATAATGTGATTTAAAAACTACTTAAATTGGATTTTGTCTATATTATTTGAAAACTGTCATATCTTGTTGTGGCGAACAATGCAATGCCATTATGTTCGGTTCTTTATAGTATATATCAAAATCTTATATATGATATGTGATCTTATATTCTTAACCAAAATCTTACAAACATGCTCTATATGATTGATTCCAGTCACTTGGTTGGGATGTTCTCTCGGACAATTAGGCTTTTGGAAGCCGGTATAAAGCCAGCGTGAGTTATCACATTATATTTCTTGCAGGCTTGTGTTGCAGGTAGTAGTAATATCGAATCCTTGCCTCACTTTGAGTTCTCTTACCTTTGCATGTCAGATATGTTTTTGATGGGAAGCCTCCGGATTTGAAGAGACAGGAGCTCGCAAAGCGGTAGTGTAAATCTTTCTATACTTGGAAAATTGCATCTGGACCTTTGTTTAGCTTCATCGATTCACAATTTGACACTATATTTTTATGCAGTTACTCAAGAAGGGAAGATGCGACAGCTGGCCTAGCGGCTGCAGAAGAGGTTAAGTATTAAATGAATAATGCTGTTGCAATAAACGGGCAGTTGTCCTGTATTTTCTATAACCAGCAGGCACTTTGAGGGAGGGGAAAGAAATTGATAACCGTCTAAGATTTGCATTAACATGGTTCTTTTAATCACTAATTGCAGACTGGCAATAAGGAGGACATTGAGAAGTTTAGTAAAAGAACTGTAAAGGTTGGTTCTTTTATGTCTTGCTGCCCATTATGTATGAATATAACCTTGGGTATTTTGTCAACTGCAGAGTGCTGTATGACAAGAGTAGTAGTCCTCTGCTATCTTTGTTACTTGACTTGCTTCATGTACTTAAATATTTGTTTGTCCTAGCGTATTTTTTATGTATTTACTCCAAAGCAAGAAGTTGAGTCAAACATTTGAATTTTTTGAAAGGCTGTAAGATTTCTATCATAGGAAATAACCTCCTTTTTCGAAGCTCCAAAGTTAGAGGCTTTTGTAAGGAAAAAAAGAAATTCAAGAAGCTCAAGTTTGGCTAACTGAGCACTTGGATTTTATAACCATATATGGCTAAGTAATCCCAAACTTCTTCTTGAGCTATTTATACATTGTGAAATAACTTGCCTAAATGAAATTTTATGCCATTTCACGTCATATTATCAGATTTGAAATATAACTTATGCAGATGACACTTGCTGAGAGCTGTAGAGGTCTCCTGTGTTTTAATATAACATTTCAAAGTGCAGTTCAGTGTAGACTATGTGGACTTCGGTCTTTCAACTCAAATCAGGAGCTGTTGATGGTGTGATTTAGCCAGTAAAACAAGCATGTTTATTACTTGTAACTGAAATGTTAAAGAAACACGATACATTGTATTATATGTGGCTATTTAATTATGTAAGGCACCAATGCATAGATATGCACATTCCATTGATATTTTTTCTTGGATTTGCAGGTTACACAGCAGCACAATGATGACTGCAAAAAGCTTCTTAGACTGATGGGAGTACCGGTGGTTGAGGTGACAACATAATTTTTAGCTGTTTCATGGTTCAAAGTATTTTCCAAAGAACTTACTTACCTTAACGTTCTTTGGTATTTTGTTGTAATTTGTTTTCTCACATTCGTCTCTTAGGCTCCTTCTGAAGCTGAGGCACAGTGTGCTGCACTATGCAAGGCTGATCAGGCAATTGTCCTACTTTACTCTTTACATGCAAATGATCAGTTCTATTATCTTTATAGTCTAGGGTAGTAAAGTACAGTTAGTAAGTAATTATAGCTAGAAACTAGTCATGGGTTTCTTGTGTCGAAATTGAGTGATATAAAGGTTCTTGATCCTCCAGGCTGTGAAATGATCTTGGGTTTGCAGAAGGAAGTTCATTTACTGAACATATAATGTAATGTTAAAAGGAAACAAACCTGTTCCGACATTTCGTATGTATACTACATTGTAATTCTGAATTAGCTGTAGGAGAATGAATGGTTTTTTACACATTTCAGGTTTATGGCGTGGCCTCAGAAGATATGGATTCCTTAACTTTTGGAGCTCCAAAGTTTCTTCGCCATTTGATGGATCCTAGCTCCAAAAAGATACCTGTAGTGGAGATTGAAGTTTCAAAGGTACTGATTTCACTGAAAAATTACTTGTGTGCTGATATGAAATTGACTTTTATTTACTGCCTCTATTTCAGGTCATAGAGGAATTAGAACTTACAATGGACCAGTTCATTGACCTGTGCATTCTATGTGGATGTGACTATTGTGATAGCATACGTGGTACCTAAATACTTTGGGATAACTGTTTTATTTGGTCGGTCCGCTGCTAGTCAATATTGACATATTCTTTCTGATGCCCTTTTCCTTATTCCCTTTCCGTTGTAACTCTTATGGTTCAGTATTTATGTTTCTTTCTAGAGACCAAGCAAAAAGCATACAATTAGTTATATTTTCGGAATGTGGTTTATTTCGCTTATATACAACCAACTCTGATGATATTTGCGGAATGCACAGGCCATCCTGTGCATGGTCATACATGGGAATGGGATGTGTTGTTTTTGATCATGTCTTATGTACAAATGTTATATGAATGTGTATTATTTCGCTTATACTAGTTGCATTCATATGTTAATATATTTCATGCTGTATGATTCCAGAATAAATTCTTACGCAGGTATTGGGCCGCAAACAGCTCTGAAGCTTGTTCGCCAACATGGCTCGCTAGAAAGCATATTAGAGAATATTAACAAAGAAAGGTGCTTCTCTTCTTTTAATATGTGAAATATCTATCCAGAAGTAAAGTTTGAGATAAAGTTTTCTCAAACTTGCAGGTTATATGATATTCTATAAGAGCAAACTGTGTAACTGTTTCATATTATAGCTATTACTACGTATTACCTTTTGGAGGGTTCCCCATGGACTCAAGAATATGAGGCAGAGTATGCTGACATTAATCATTTGACTACAAAAGTAATCATTTGAAAGATGCCTTGCATGTGAACTCAGCAATGTATATGCTGAAATTAAACTCAAACTCTTTTGTTATTCCACTTTCCTGTACTCGCTTATGCGAAAACTTAAATATTGCATATATTTAAAATCTAATTTCCTTTCAACATTTTTGTAATCTTTATGCAGATACCAGGTACCAAATGAGTGGCCATATGAAGAGGCTAGACAACTTTTTAAGGATCCGTTAGTCCTAAAGGGCGATGATCAACCGGAGCTTAAATGGGGTGCTCCAGATGAAGAGGTGGTTTTATTTCCTTTGAAACTTCAGTTCATTTAACAAGTGACTGAATCCTTCCGTTATAGGTGCTTCCATGGCCCCTCAATTGCCAGCGGAGTAGCACTTTGACCCTTTCCTAGAGGAAGCACTAATATTTTATCAACACTACACAAAAACACATAACTGAAACACTTATAACACCTATACTTTTCAATTGACTAAGAAATAAAACTAGATACTATAACATGTCATGAATTGTGTGTTTAAACTAAGTTACAGATATATTATATTTAATGTGCTCCTCCTTTTTACTATTCCAAGACCTTCCACGTTCCTGGTTAGAGAGAGTTACCTTCCTCGATAGAAATGCTTCACAACTCATTGCAACTATGTTTTTGAACACTTTACAACTTCATTACAACTCCTTTTTACACTTTCCTCATGCTGAAGCACATAGAAATGCTGTAAGGCTGTTGTACATGTATTGCAAGGTCTAAAGTGACCTAATATAGCATCAACTCTTGAAAACATTGTTGAAAATTTTGAATCCAAAATCTGGAATTCACTTGAATGAGAACATTTGGTCCCTTATTGGAACACCTGGAAACTTGAGCACCTATGATGCACTCAATGGCTTAATTTAACAATTTTGCTCTCTTCATGCTGAAGCACATAAAAATGCTGTAAGGCTGTTGTACATGTATTGCAAGGTCTAAAGTGACCTAATATAGCATCAACTCTTGAAAACATTGTTGAAAATTTTGAATCCAAAATCTGGAATTCACTTGAATGAGAACATTTGGTCCCTTATTGGAACACCTGGAAACTTGAGCACCTATGATGCACTCAATGGCTTAATTTAGCAATTTTGCTCTCTTCATTGAAGCACTTAACATGTTCAGTTCCTCCATTGGAGTTTTTGAAGGCTTGAACACTTTGCCACTTGGCTTCCCTCATCGGAGCACTCTTTAAGACGTGTTTCTTTAGTAAATTTTCGTCAATGTTAGTCAATTGAATGCTATTTCCATTCAATGTAGCCTCAAAACATCAAACTTTTTGGGTCAGGATAACGTTTTGAGGTGAGAGGGGCCACGGACAAGGTCATCAAGAAAATGCTCCAAAAATTTGAAAATCGCTTCTAGCTTTGCATTGCCGTTGTTCAGGCAAAATGCTTTGATACCATGTTGAGATACTATATTACTATCACAAGTTCACAACAACACTGGACTTTTATTAATATTACTAAAGAAAATATAAATCATATACATATTACACTCTACTTCCCAAATGACTAAACAATGTTCCTATGGTAATAAAACTGGGCCCTCTAATGTGTTGTGTTCTGTACTTCTGTTATTAGCTAGCTAATATGCTTGTATGCGACTTTATTGGACTTTCTAGCCCCCCACCCTTTGCACGACATCCAATTTTTCTTAATATCAACACCTTCCACAGTCCTTGTTAGAATGAGAATTACTTTCCTCAATAGTGTGATAGTGTCAACTTTACAACTCATTACATCTCTGTTTGTTAATATTCTACAGGCATGTTATGTAGTTATAGCTCTATTTTAACACACAGAAAGCCTAATAGATGAATTTCAATTTCAAGTCATCTTTGTTAAGTACATCTGTACATGGAATATGGAGTAATGTGAATCCTCTGGGGGGTTAATGTAGAGTGACGCAGAAATAGGGAAATTTTCCCAGTAATGGCTTGTATTCAATGAAGAAGTTTATCATGCCTGAAGAACGTGTAGGGTGCCTAGACAATTGGCAATCAAGTTATGTATGTGAATCCACAATCTTCGTTATCGACTTGATAAAAACTAGAGTATTTGGGATTCTAGTGAACATCTACAAATCTAAGACCCCAAACCAAGTCACCAACACATGCCATGTGCACAATAAAACAACTTTATAGGTGTGAAGGTGATCACATATCTTATGCAGCCTTATATAGGTGTGTAAACTAGGGTAAAAAAAGAAAACCAAACACTGATGTTACTAAAAGGTCCCAAAACTCATGAGAATAAAACAACTTTAAACTGGGAAAGTGATAACATAAATTTAGGAAACATAAATAAAGTAAATCCTAGCTATTAAGGGTCTAGTGATCGCTCACAAGAAGCATCCAATGCAAGATGGATAAGCATTTTGTCCAAGACTCCAAGTATGCAGCCTCGTGCGTTGGTTGAACATGTGAATCTTCAACTATCTGAGTAGACTCTATCTGCATAATAAAATCACATCTCTGCCTTTCCCATTGTAAGGCAATTACTTCCTATCTGTTCTTATTATCTGCTAACTCATGAGAATAGCCTCTGGTTGGGCTTCCTCATGAGAATATATCAATTAGGTCGCAGGGACTTTATCGGATTAATAGGTCTACATAAATTGAAAAATTCCATTAAAGTAAACCTTTGATCTTCTTGGTCATAGATTATGTACTTGCCTCAATAAGTTAATAGAGATGTTTAAATATCACGATTTGCATGGACCTTGTTGGACCATAAAAATTGGCCAAATTATAAGCTTTTAGAGCACACAATCTCAAATCTCATAAAGTATCAAAGGACAATCTTACAAGTTGGAGTATGTAAATATTTACATGTTGGAATGACATAAAGTCTAAGCACTCTCCTCCTAAACATTTGAGTTAGTCCATTTCACTCGATGTTTTACCATTGAATAACAAAATTAGACGGAAACATGGAATCATGATGTTTTGGCTTTTAATCATAGAATTCAAGGAGAAAAAAGTGAGTTTTGCTCAATATATAATATCATTACCATTATTGTCTTGTCGTCATATCTATCCCAACTATATTAGGTCAGTGACATGAAATTTAAATTGTCAATTAAATATATAAATCAAGCTAACACCATATATTCATTAAAAAAGTCACAATTTTGTTTCAGATGTCTTACTTGGTGCAACTTGGAAACATTTTACTAAGGAATACTGAGATGAAATTCGAAAACCATGAATTCAAGATGGCTGATAATGCTTCCTATGTTGGGGGATAAAAACAGTTTACATTTAGGATGGCTGATAATGTTAATGAGATGAAGTTTCAAAACCTTATGATGGTTGATAATGTTTTGCATTTCAATCAAAATTTTCCAACAAAATGTGGAGGCACACATAGCTGCATGACTAAGTTGGGTATTGCTGTTGACTATATTGAGGGACCAGAGATGTCATTTAAACTATTTAATCTGTTTTCATTGTATTGATGATTATGCAAACTATTTTTTTACTTAGCTTTCTTTCTTTATTATCTTTTAGGGTTTGGTTGAATTCCTGGTGAACCAAAATGGTTTCAACATTGACAGAGTTACAAAGGTGTGAATGACATCAAACTATCAACTGCTCATGCTATGTGTATTCACTTGGACACAAAATAGAAAATAAATTATGTTGAGTTTGTTTCTGAAAGTCCTTAATTCTGTCATGGTCTTTTTTAGGCAATAGAAAAGATAAAGGCAGCCAAGAATAAGTCTTCTCAAGGGCGGTATGGCTTGCTTGCATAAAGGGACCAATCTCTCAGTTTTTGTTTTATCTGTTATGATAATTTCTAACTCATGATAATATGTTCATCTCTACCTTTCTGACCAGGTTAGAGTCATTCTTCAAACCAGCTGCTAGCATATCAGTACCAGCCAAAAGAAAGGTACCGCCGTACCGTTTGCATTAAGAGCTTTTTCCTTTAAAAAACAAAACAAAATTAACTATAATGTTTGAAAGAGACTAGTCAATTTGAATGTGTGCATCTGGATGTTTTTTGAGTTGTATGAAATCTGTGCTCCTGCTTTATATATTGCACAGTTCCATGTAATAGTGAGAGAAGTTTGAATGCTTATGCTGCTATGCCCGTGCTAGTGTCTGAGGGCCTTGCTATGTCACCAATTATTTCCTTCATCTGGGATTGAGAGAATTAAATTAATAGCATCCACCTTTTCATCACACTATTCCTTTCCTCTTAAGTTGTGGGTTTTGAATCTTTCTGTTTGTTATACTACAAACTAAGTTATTTTCTTGATTTTCCCTCTGGTTCTATAATTTCTGTTGACATTGATTTATGCTTTTGGGTGAACTACTATCTTGTGACAAAAAACATGAGTTTTAGGAGAGTGGTTAAGCCACACGATTGTAAAGACAAGAAACTAAAATTTGAAGAATAAGCATTCCTGTTGGACATTCTTTCTATTTTCTAAAGCCTGATTGAAATGGCAAATTAGAAGATCCATGTTCTGTTGTTAATTCTACACGTGTATGTTTCCTTGACATCTTCTATATTGACATCTCAGGGAAGAGCCAGATGTGTTCTTGTGTCTTTGATTCCTGTAACAAAGTTTAGAATGTTCTCTATACAAGCCTCCTTTATGCCAAAGGGTCTTTTGCATCCTAATCTCACGATCCTTAGATTTGATCATTCAAGTTTAAACTACTCCATGCTGTTTAACAAAGGTGTCTGCTTCAGCATATGAAACTGTAAACCCTGATGATCCTCCATCTTAAGTGCATCTTTGGCTAGGATATACAGTCTTCATTAAGGCTGTACTGGCTATACATACGACTAACTTACTATTTTAACTAACCGTCGCCAATGCTTTTGAAGTACAAAAATACAAATACCATACATGATTGTATTTTGAGTTTGGACTCCTTGATGTTTTATGAACTACTTGGGCTCTTTTTAGAACCCGTAAAATACTGTGTAAAATATAGGAAGGAAAGCGTTGAGCAAATTTGGATGAAGAAAATTTGAGGAAAATAGAAACATTAGTTCAAACTCAGTTAATTTGATCTTAAAATGGTTTGAGTTCAGTTATATCTATCAGTTAATTTCATTTTCCTTTGCATTTGACTTCCCACTTTCATTGGCATTTTATTTCCTTCCCGTAGCATTTTCCGCGATCTAAATATAGCCTTACTTATCTGGATTGCCTGGTATGATCTATGGTGGAACACACAAACTGAGTAATCTAATCAATTGATGTCTTATTCAATGGCAGGAAACAACCCAGAATGCTGAAAAAGGAGTGGCAAACAAGAAACCAAAAGCTGTTGGGGGTGGGAGGAAGAAGAAGAAATAGTCGGTAGTAAACTGAACAAGGGTGATGATTTTGAAAAGGTGATATTAACCCCATTATATGGATTCACCAGAGATGGCTTGATTTGGAAGTCATACTTGAAATGGATGTGTTGAGGGCCAGTTAAATTAAGTTGCTAAACATGCAGCGATTGCTCCCAACACGATAAGTTGTGGATTTATTGTGATTGGTTTCCTTTGTTTCTTTAGACAAGCTCTTTAATTTCGTTCTTTATGTCTTGAAGTATATTAAGTTGCTAGCTAATGAAAACTATCCACAAAAAGTAAAGCCTTATACATGTACTTTAAAGGAAGGGAAAGGGAAAGGGAAAATAATTTTTTTACATTACAAAATCTGAAGTATATTAAGTTGCTAGCTAATGTAATTTTTCCATCATTTGCAATGGAGCCAAAGATTCATTATTTTTTGGCTTGAGATTATGATGGAATAAAGCAAAATGACTCACTAAACTGTCTGCGCTTCTTTGTTATGGAGCAGCAGTCAATCCATGCAATTTTGGACGCGATTTTCACTATGGATCATCCGAAAATAGCCTCTCTGTGCTTTAGTACAGGAGTAAGACTGCGTACATCTGACCCTCCTTTACCCTATCGTAGGTGGGAGCTTTTGCGGCACTGGAGTAATTGAAAATGAAATGACAATGTAAATTAATTTGAATTTGGTACAGTGAACTTGGTGAAATAAATATTCTTAAATTTACGTAAAACTGATAAAAGGTGAATTTAGAATGGTTATTTGGCTAATTAAACAGCTGATCGGGCAATTAGATCAATTTAAAGTGCAATTGTTCCCATTAATACTAAGGGAATATTGGACCTTGCACCCAAATTGTTTAAAAATATTTGAGAATGCATGAAGGCGTCAATGCAATTCTCAGAGTATTTGCTTTTAGTATTTTAGGAATGTAGGAAGGCAGTCACCAGCTTATAGGATGTTTTTACTAGGACCCTAATTCATCTCAGATCAGACCAGATTAAAACAGATCAGTTCAGATCAGACTTGGATAGTTATTAAAATACAAAGAAACCAGACCAGTACAGATCAGACCAGCAAATTACGGTCCAAGTAAAAACATCCATAGTCCAAAAATTATAATCCAAAAATTATTCAGAAAATGGACAGAAATTAGGGTTTGTTCAGTGAGGGCAAATAAAACAACCTAACCACCTCTTGGGTCACGAAGATACGTTGTTGCACTCTCTTGGGATTTCGGAGAATCTGAACTCTAAAAAAATCTCAAAAAATGAATCGAACGTGGTGTTCAGTTAACAAAGGTGTGGATGACTAACATCAAGAGCTGGGACTTGGGAGTAGACCTGCACAAACACGGGCTCGGGCTCGGGCCGGGCTTATTCTAAAAAATCTGCCCACTTGTAGTGGGCGGGCCCGGCCCGGCCCGGTAAAACGGGCCTCCTCATATGTCCAAGCCCGCCCATGAGAGCGGGCCGGGCTGCCCACCGGGCTTTTAGGCCCGAAAAATATCCTTTTGTCAACTTTGTTAAAAAAATGAAAATATTTATAAAATAACATCACAACATTTTAAATGCAATTAAATAATTAATGTACTCACAACACATTTTGAACACAAGAATACGTTTAAATGCAAAACACAAAACGATTCTGGAAAATAAAAAGCATCCAAATTCCAAATAAGCATCCATATTCCATAATTAAAAGCACAATCATGGATTCACAATGTGCAGTGGAAATAGTTAAGATTATCTTCAAAAAGACTTAACAAATGTATATCATTACAGTTCAAATTTAAATAGTAGAACACAGTAAGTAATTGGTATCCCAAGATTCCAAGAACTTCTCGACACTCCTTCATTTCACCAGAAAGTAATTGATCTCCCAGACTGCTCTGCCAAGTGCCAATAAATATCAAATAATGAAAACCAAATATTATTTATAAACCAAGTAAAAACATTGAGATAATGAAAACTACTATATTGTGATTTCTGAATCTTACCGTCTGTGAAAGAGAAGCATTGTCTTACACTAGAGTAGCATTTCATCTTCTTCATCCTCGTTATCATTCGAACGTCCATCACCAATCTTGAACATACTTGTGGAACCTTACAAGTTAAAAAAATGGAAAATAATGACACTTGTGAATAATGACATGGTAATGAAAGTATACTTCCAAGTATTTTAAGTTTTATATGTATAGTCATATAATGTATAATTATATATAGAATAATATATATAATATAATATATAAAATATGTTTACGGGCCGGGCTTTTAGGCCCGAACGGGCCTATATTACAACCCAAGCCCGCCCATATTTTAAACGGGCCGGGCCGGGCCCGGCCCGGTGGGCTAAAGCATGTGTCCAAACCCGCCCATTTATATGGGCGGGCCGGGCGGGCCGGGCGGGCCGGCCCGGAATTGTGCAGGTCTACTTGGGAGTCAGTTAGGAGATGGGAACGTGAAATGCAAGAAGACAAGACTGAGTCGTCAAGTCTTCAACTTTGACAAGTACCGATTCCGGAACTCTAATCTCCTCGAGTCCTACCAAGCTAGAGATTGCTCCAGTTTTATTATGTTTTTCTCGATTTCGGTTTCGTTGGGTGTAATAAGGTTAAAATATATTACCAAACTCAAACCAATCTGCATATGACTCGATTTCGCTTCGATTTGGTACCATTCAGTTAAATCAAACCGCCCACCCGACTCCTAGTTTAAACTTTAAAGTATTCAGTAGTATCTTGAATTCTTGGGCAAGGTTTAAAACATCACGTGTTTTGAAACAAATAACTCTTCCTATAAAAAGGTTAATTTAGACTATTACTCTCATTTCTATTCAAATTGAATACTACTCCCTCCGTCCCGCTAACGATGAGATAAGATGAAGTGACAAACAAATTAATTAATAAAAAGTGGTTTATGTGGTTGATATTGAATTTATATAGTAAGAATAAAGTAAGAATGATTTAGAATCACACAAACTTTACCAAATTTGATATGAGACAATCTTAGTGAGATGAACCGATAAGGTATAACGGGACAATCATAGCAGGACAGAGGTAGTACTTGTCAAAGGCTAAGTAGGACAAAGCCCAGACTTCATCCATAATCTCCGAACTCCTAGTCATAATTAATTTACTCAATAATACTCGTATATAGTACTCTCTCCGTCCCAATTTGATTTGCAAAATTTCCTATTTTGGTTGTCCCAAAATGGTTTTCCACTTTCTATTTTATGTACGTAAATAAGAATAAAGTAACAAATTTACCTTTGCTTTTACTTTTTCACATTAACTTAAAGACATCTACTTTTAAAAAGATGCTCAAAAGTGTAAAAAGCAAGCATTATTTATTATCATTCATTAATCCTTGTGTCGGTCAAAGTTTGCAATTCAATTAATTGACTTTGACTCATAGTTTATAGAATGTAACATTGGTGACGTTATAAATCAATTGACTTAGTACTCCGTATTTGATTTGAGAAAAAGTTGATTCTCCAAACTTGGTATAAAATGAAAATTGAAGATAAAAACTAAACAAATTACTCCCTCTGTCCCACTGGTGACTGGACTTTGATAACCAGGGCCGGTGATGGAAAAATAGAGACCCTGTGCGACAAAAGATAAGGGCCTTTCTTTCCAACACTAAGAGAAATAGAACATAAATAATAATAATGGTAATAGTAATACATTACAGTAAACACGGTTAAAATTCAAGTTAATATTGAACATAATAACAAAAACAAATGTATTCATTAATAAAGTACATTTCCTAAAAAAGGAGACATTTATCGAGCATATTTAGATGCAAAATCATCTACCAAACTTTCAATGTCGATTCTCTTTGAGTGTTTCAAATTCTATGGATACCAACACCAATTCATTGAGTGTCTCTTGTGACATACTTGACCGCAAGTAGGACTTCAACAACTTCAACTTGGAAAAACTTCATTCTGCTGAGACAACTGTAATCGGAATGGTTAGCAATACCCTATATGCAATAAGAGCATTTGGAAAACAACTCATTTGTTTCAAAGAATTTAATATTCTTATTGCTCCTATCTTTTCTTTTGGTGAAATCTCTCTAAGCAATTTCAGCTCAATATACAAATCATGATCATCAATATCACTGCATTCTTCATTCATCTGAAGAACTATTTGTAAACGAGTGCAACAAGCTTTCTGATGGACTATATGGACTCCGACCCCCCGGTATGCCGACTACTGGGTCTGGACAGTGGTCCACACACGTTTAGCGGATTCATATTATTGTACATTATTATTAAGATGTTCTAGAATAGCTTTTTATACTATCAGTCCATTTATGTAACCGGGTCTATCAGGCCCATATTAGAGGCCCATACCCGGATTTTCCCTATATATACTCCTTATAGGAGGTTTGTAAACCATAACAAATATTCATTAATTCTATACACTTTCATTATTTCTTCTCCATTCTTGTTCAATCTCTCCTGTTTATACAATATGGGTATCAATTATCCAACAATGGTGTTCTCGTTGAGAGGTTGAACACAATCAAGTGAGAAAACCTCCCCAAATAACCAAAAATCATTCCAATCACAAAAAAACCCAGCCATAAACTAATCTGGAAATTGCCAAAAAAAAAAAAAAGAACAATGTGATGAATCTGCCACTTCAGATCGGAGAGGTCCCAGCTCTGACCGGAGATTGGTCATCGTCCAAGCCATCGCTGGAGGTCGCCGTCAAGATCTCACGTGCACTGCTTCAGGACACGTCACTGCTTCCGGATCTGATTCTCCAAGGATGGTCCGTCATCAATGGCCGCCTGGGATCACCTAGAAGAGATGAACGATCCCGCGTCCAGTTTCTCCACCTTCGCCACAGTGACAATCGACGCTTGAAGTTTGCTTCTCCACCAGTTCCGCCGGCCGCAGGTCCACACCAGTCTAGTGAGCCCTCCATTAATGGCCACAACAATTTCCCTATGCAAAGATTTCAGTCCAGATCTCGACGGAGATAGGGCAAAATCGTACGGAGCAGCAACAGTCCCAATGAATCTCTTCCACTCTCCGACGACGATTAGCGACACTTACCGGCGATGTTTCCAAGCATCCAGCCTCCTTTACCAGTGGTGTCCGTGCACGAGACCAGTAAGCTTAACACGGAAGTGGCCATAAGCTTCTTCACCTCGCCATAGTTTCTGTCATGAATGGCCACATCAAGCTCCCTTCGCAAGGTTTCCGCTCCAGATCTCGCTGGGGACAGCCCAGTGCCCAGTGTCGCACGAAGCAGCAACATTTCCAACAAAGATGATGTTTTCAAGCGCATAGCGGCCCGGTACAGCAACGTTCATGAGCAGCGACCGGAAAGGCTTGGTGGCGGAGGTGGCCTCTTCTCCTTTCGTTCATTCCTCCGAAGCTGCAGCGAGACGAGGACCTCCCTGGGCCTCCTTTTTCCGTCTGGCAGCGACGACCTCGTTTCGAGCCCTTGCTGGTGGCGGCAGTATGCAATGAGCGGCCAAGAGTCGCGTTCCATCCCTTTCCGGTGACATCAAAGACAGGGATGACCTGTCGGTTCCATCCTTTTCTGGCATCAATGACCTGCCTCCCTTATCTCCACACCTAACGGCCCGGTACAGCAGCGTTCATGAGCAGCGACCGGAAAGGATTGGTGGCGGAGGTGGCCTCTTCTCCTTTCGTTCATTCCTCCGAAGCTGCAGCGAGACGAGGACCTCCCTGGGCCTCCTTTTTCCGTCTGGCAGCGACGACCTCGTTTCGAGCCCTTGCTGGCGGCGGCAGTATGCAATGAGCGGCCAAGAGTCGCGTTCCATCCCTTTCCGGTAACATCAAAGACAGGGATGACCTGTCGGTTCCATCCTTTTCTGGCATCAATGACCTGCCTCCCTTATCTCCACACCTAACGCGAGGCTGCATGATTTGAGTATGGGCCATAGTAATCAAAGACCTGCCAAGATTGATATCAATTGGGACACACCAAGGGTAAGGCAGTGGGCCATGTCACGTGTGATCTGCCCGCACACATCATTTGCAAAAGTGGTCAAGCACTTCAGTTGACTGCAGTCAACAATTAAAAAAGTCCCGCTGAGTTTTTGGGCTAAGAGGGAAGCAGTGCGCCAGGCCATATATGGTCCAACTAAATAGTTCAAAGGTCCTCAATTTAAGCAACATATTTCAGCCCAAACAGTCCAATATTTCAGCCCACTTTAAAAAGATAAGTACACTTTAATTTTAATATTATTTATATTTAATTAAATCATTTTTTTCTGGTTAAATATCACACTATCACGCACTTATGATCAAATGCCTAGTAGAGTGTGGCTTGAGACCCATCACTAGGATTTAAAGCCCTGACCATGATCAGGCACAAAGCCCCGACCAAGTCAGGCACGAAGACAAAGCCCCGACCAAGTCGGGCACGAAGACCGGTCTTAGTCATTCCTCGAGTGGCGACCGTTACTTAAGAATGGCTCACACATCCATTCTACTAAGTATTTTATCATTACATTAACAATTCACATCTCCACTCGTTTCAAGTGACGAACTCCCGATCGGGAACATAAATTCCAAGGAAAAAATTTATATGTATGTTGAATGTGTAGGTACAAAGATGACTTTACTCATTTTCACCTCGTCTCCACTCGCCTCAAAGAGTGGGGACTGGGGGACTGAGGGGTCAGAGTTTCTAGATGTGGAGAAAATATCACGCATGAGTAGGAACGAGAGATGAGTCAGATGAAGACGGGTTGAGCTAGACAAAAGTGATTATGTCGGATAGGGCCTGCCTTCCTTGTTTCATGTTGGGGGCGCTAGGTGTACTCTTTTCCCCTTTATTAGGATTTTTTCCCACTGAGTTTTTTCCTAGTAAAGGTTTTTAACGAGGCACCTCCCCATCATGGACAAGGGTGGTGGTCCCCCGACCGGAAAGGAAGAAACCAAAAACAGAAGAACGTTGCAGATACAGTTTGGATTACTCCATTTCGCCTCGAGTACTCTCGACTCAGGGAGTGGGGGACTCCTGATGGAGTATATGGACTCCGACCCCCCGGTATGCCGACTACTGGGCCTGGACAGTGGCTCATACACGTTTAGCGGTATTGTACATTATTATTATTAAGATGTTCTAGATTAGCTTTTTATACTATCAGTGCATTTATGTAACCGGGTCTGTCAAGCCCATATTAGAGGTCCAGAACCGGATTTTCCCTATATATACTCCTTATAAGGAGGCTTGTAAACCATAACAAATATTAATTCATTCTATACACTTTCATTATTTGTTCTCCATTCTTGTTCAATCTCTCCTTTTTATACAATATGGGTATCAATTATCCAACACTTTCAAGTCTAAATCACTCAGAGATTGTAACTTCTCACAACAGAACAAGAACCCAAACATATTTTCATACATTTGGTATTGCTCACATCTTCGCGTCAAGGAGCCAATAACTGATCTACTATGTAAACAAAGTATTCCACTCTAAACGGTTCTTCCGGTGTTGTCGTGGATGATACAAAAGATTCTCCAACACTTTCATCAAATTGTTTTTTTCTATGGATAACACGCTTATGAGAAAACACCGGTTCAACTTCCAATTCATTGGCTATTTCTTTAGCAGCATACATAGCACTCGAAAACTCACTTTCTCTGTACTTCTCAAAAAAAGAAATTAACCCGTTGACTTCAACAATAGCAACATCAAGAAACATATCTTTTCATTGCAAACTTTTGCTAACCAAATTCACAACATATAATATTTCATACAAAATTAATGTGGATAGCAAAAATTAAAAATTACACAATTCATATGTAGCTAATGATTTAGCTTCACTTTGTATTTTAGAATCATTGTCTCTCTGCCAATTCAAGCAAGGCTTCTCGAATATCACTGATTTGAAACATTATTGCTTTGACATTTTCCACACGACTTTCCCGACGAGTGTTTGACAAGGATTTAAGAGTTAATCCCTTTGCATTGTTTTTAAAAATTTGCCATCTTTTTGTAGAATTAGCAAAGAGTGTGTAAATTCGTTGCACTATTCCAAAAAATCCCTTGCTTTTCTAGAACAATTGGCAATGTCACACAGTCAAATTAAGGCTATGACTACCACAATGAGTATAAAATGCTCTAGGATTTACATCCAAGAGTCTTTTTTGCACACCTTGATATGCATATCTCATATTTGACCCGTTGTCATATCCTTGTCCTCTAACATTATCAATATCGAGATCAAGAGACTTCAACACACTTTGCAGCACTTCAAAAAGACCAAGGCGTGTCGTATCATTCACAATCAAGAATTCCAAGAAAAATTCTTCTATTTTAATCAGATATGTGGAGACATCAACACATCTTAATATCAAAGTCATTTGTTCTTGATGACTAGCATCAGGAGTTCAATCTAGTATCACAAAAATATTTAGCTTGTTTGATTCTTGTAATGATCCTAGTTTTTACTCTAGAAGCAAACATCTCTCTCAATTCGTTTTGAATCTTATGAGTGAGATAATGTTGACGAGTATCCTTATTGTTAACACGCCGAATAACCGCTTGAATAAAAAGATCAAACTCACCCAATATCTCAATCAATCCCAAGAAATTCCCATTATTTTTCTGATGGAGCGCCGCTCATTTGTTCCACGAAAGGCTAAGTTAATGTTTAGACAGATATTTCACCGTTGAAATCACCCGAAACAACAATTGCCTCCAAAATTCTTTTTCTTTTAGAAGTTGACCATGAGCTACTTTATCAATTGTCTCATATGTTACCCATATGTTCTGCACTTATTTCATGTTCTTTTAGTCTACTACTAAGATGTCCCCAATCATCAAAACCCGCATTGGCTAAAGAACTTTTTCGCACACCTATTTTAAACATCTTACAACAGAAGCAAAACACCCTATCAAGCTCTTTTGAATAAACGAGCCAATCTCTATCATATTTCTCTCCATTGGGCAAATTCCTTGTGTAAAACACGGTTGAGAATCTTCTAGAGAATTTATCCTTAGACCCTTTGACAAAAGTTAAATCTCTTTTAGGACCATTTTCCACGTACCAAAATGTCTATCATTTTTGAATCAAGAGAATCCCAATTTCTGGATGATATATATATATATATGTCAAGCAAGGCAGAAAAATTTGGCTTATCATCAAGAATATCGGTTATGATGTCTTCATTTTCAGGAATCTCAAAATTGTCATTATCAACTGATTTAGAACTTGGATCATTGTCACACTGATCTGCTATTTCAACAATTTTATCAACATCGATATCCTTTTTGTTCACCTTCTGTGGCCTCTCTAGCTTCTTTGATACTGAATTTTTCAAGAACTCCTTTTTGGGACAAAGTTAAGTTATCATTTCTTCATTTCGTTTGACGCTTCTCATGTCCAGGTTGATATTTCTTTGGAAACATAATTACTACAATCATGTACATGTTTATAAATTCAAGTTAAAAAGTAATTTAATTTTGACTTAATTACTTTAAATCCACCACCTAAAAAGTAATAAGAAATAACATATTTATACATTTATACCAAATCATTAAACATAAATAGATTAATTAATTGATGAATTAATTACACAAAATAAAAAACAACAACCTTAATAACAGGGGCGGATCTACTCACATATGAGGGGGGGCAGCTGCCCCCAATAAGATCCCACTAACCCTTTGTAAGTTTTTAATTAAAATTAAAGGTCCAAGTAATTGCCCCCAATAAAAAGAAGTAGTTGCCCCCAATAAACAAAATGAATTGCTCCCAATAAAAAGAAGTAGTTGCCCCTTTGCTAGTTTAGTACTCCGTATAGTTGATTTATGACTTTATATATTGTTTACTTTCCGTATTTAATATAAAGGGAAAATGGGCAAATAAGTCCACGTCCTAACAAAAAAAGGTCAAATAAGTCCTTATTTAGGAGGCTCTGTCTGGTTGTCCTCATTTGGGGCGGTTCCCAAAGGAATTATCTGATGAATTTTTTTTAGCATCTTATTCATTCAGTCTAGTTTATGCATACCAAATTTCAGCTAAAACTTCCATCGCGAAGACATTCACATGAATTCTTGAAGATAATTGTGCAGTTAAAAACGCAGTTATCTTCAAGAATTCATTTGAATGTCTTCTCGATTGAATTGTTAGATAAAATTTGGTATGAGAAAACTAGACTCAATGAATAAGATGCTCAAAAAATTTCATCAAAAAATTCCACCGGAAACCGTCCCAAATCTTGACGGTCGGACAGGGCCTTCTAAATAAGGACTTATTTGACCTTTTTTATTAGTACGTGAGCTTATTTGTCCCTTTTCCCTAATATAAATATTAAGGATGTTTTTACTTGGACTACAATTTACTGGTCTAGTCTGTTTAAGTATGATCTGGTCTGGTAAATTTCTGGTCTTTGTTTATTTTATAACTACGCAAGTAAAGTCTGGTATGGTATATTTAAGTCCAGTCTGGTCTGTTTAAGTCTGGTCTATTTAGTCAGGTCTGATCTGGTCTGGGATTGAAAACAATCCAAGTAAAAACTTCCTAAATAGTATTACTAAACTGATAATAATGTTAAAAATTTATTATAGGGTTATTTATTTAAATGAATCGGATTTAATATTTTAGAAAGATCAATTAGATTAAATTCAATTGGTGTGTTTCCGAAATAGTTACCCATCTATTAATGTAATGTTTTACACTTAGAAATTATAAATTACAAAATGGCATTTAATATGTTAGAAACACTAAATATAAATAATATGTTACTTTAGGTAGTTAAATAAAATGTATTAATGTATTACAAAAGTTAATTGTGATGTATTTTGTTAAAACTTTTATTAAAATTTGAAACTGTTACAAATGAAATTGTAATGAATCTTTTCCAAAAGATTAAAATTGGACGCGAACAAGTGTGATGTATTTTGTTAAAATTATTGCACTATTACATTAATACTTTATTAATTTTTTTTGATGCATTTTTTGTTTACCCCGCCCCCAATAACTTTGTATCCTGGATCCGCCACTGCTTAATAATACCTAATTTGTTAAATTTCATAGGGAATAATAGATTAGGAGACCTAAGACATAAATAATTAATACTCCGTAATAAATACTACCTCCGTTCTTAAATAAATGCAACACTTTGACTTTTACACTATTCACATGTTCTACTTTGACTACGTTTTATTTATTAATGTAATAATATTATATTATGAAAAAAATATTGTTAAACTTTTCTCATTGTAAATTTTCATAATCTAATTTTTTTAATTTTTTTACCAATACAAAATCATTTATGTTAATGGTCAAAGTTGTGTCTCGGCAAGTGTGAAATGTTGACCGTTGCATTTATTTAAGAACGGAGGAGGAAGTAATCTACCATTCTACATTTCTAATAATAATCAAACATATAAGAAAAACAATTAAAACAGTTGAAATAGATTAATTTACGGACTTACCTGCAATGGAGATTGGAGACTTCAGACTTGGCGTGCCGCGTGCGGACTACTGCGCAGACTGCAGTGCTACTGAACCGGCGCACTGGGGACCGGAGGAGGTGCGGTGCTGGACGCCTGGAGACTGGAGCTCTGTAGTACTCCTTCCGTCCCTAAATTATCTTCATACTTTCCTTTTCAGTCTGTCCCAAATTTATCTCCTCTTTCCCTTTTTAGCAAAGAACTTGTGGTTCACAACCATTCTTACACATTCTTACACATTTCTCTTTCCTCTGCACAACTCTCCACAACACATTTCCCATTATCTTAATCTGTGTGCCATTTGTACTTCAGGAGATTAATATGAGACGGAGGGAGTACTATTTTTTTTGGGCCCTCACATTTTTGAGTCTCTGTGCATTGGCCATGTTGATAACTTTCGTTTTTGTCTAAAAAAATTGTGTCACTTTTTTTAAAATAATTAATTTATGACTGTTCATTTATTAGAAAATGCTCTAAATAGAACAAAAAACGTTTTGAAATTCCAAAATAGGAGTATCTTGTTTTTTATTCTCTGAATAGGAGTAATCTGCCAAGATTGGAAAAAAAGTCATGTTTTAAAGCCTAGTAATGTCAAACATGGCAGAAATTTACTTCTATTCAGGGAATAAAAAACATGATACTCATATTTTGGAATTTCAAAACTTTTTTACTTCTATTTAGGGAATTCTCTCTTCATTTATCATTACTTGCACGGATTTCAATCACATTTTTATTTTATTTTCCATCCAAATTTAGCAACTTTCGAAGGTTGTATACTTTCTACGTTATACCGGTGGATGTAGCTCAACAGGTAGCAAGAGAGTGGCACAATGGTTAGATCTCGGATTCGAATCCCGGCAATTGCGATGAGGGGTTACTATGCTAAAAATGCACATGGCCTTTGCAAGTATCGGGGATAGAGCCTCACTCTCTATCTATCAGATTGAGATTATAGTCCAATTTACATCCTCCAAACGTACCGTACGATCGGGATTGGGGGCCCTCGGGAATGGGGTGCATATAATACTTTCTACTTTATGATTTACTGTAAAAGTTTTTGTTTCATCGTTCATTCGTTCCCCTTTCCCAAAAAAAGTTTCCGTTTCGAAATCAATCATTGTCACCCGGAAACCGGAATTGCGTCAGCATTGGGTGTCCACTTATCCTTATCTTTCGAGATGATCTGGCCCGTTACGTCTCTGGCGGTGCTATGCCTTCTCCATCAGTTTTATTTTCAGTACTTCAATTGACTCTCCCCATCCCCTACTGTTACCCAGCCTTCTTCATCTGCGGAGAGAATATTACCCCCTTTCAAAATTTCTGATTAGAAATGGCGGAACCAAAGATCTTTGAACTAAACAATGGCACCATGCAAGTCAAAGTCTCCAACTTTGGGTGCACTATTCTTTCCTTGTCTGTACCAGATAAAGATGGTAGCATTTAAAAGGAAAAAACTTTTCAGATTTCTTCTTTGATTGACTAATTTGTTAGACACAATCTTGATTTTTGTCTTTTTGGTCTGGTCTGTGAAGGGAATTTGGTTGATGTGGTGCTTGGATTTGATACTCTTGAACCCTACACGGTGAGTCAGTGAGTGATGTTTCAAGATCATCCTTTTTTACGAAACTATCTGATTTGATTCTATTGTTACTTTATTGATCTGTGTTTTTATGATAATGAGTTTTGATTTGTCGATTGACCGTCACATTGATATGGTCTTTTATTTGATTTTTTTCCCATTTTCAGAAAGGAGCTGCACCCTATTTTGGCTGCATTGTTGGCCGGGTGGCCAATAGGATCAAAGATGGGAAGTTTACTCTTAATGGGGTTGAATACTCTATTGCTATTAACAAGCCACCTAACAGTCTTCATGGTACTAATTCTATGCAATCTTAAAGATTTTACCTATATGATTCGCTTATGATTTAATATGATTCGCTTATGATTTTACCTATATGATTCGCTTAGTAGAATGAAGTGTTGGACCTCATATCTTGGAACAAAAGACTTTAAAATTGGAGAATGAATTGTGTTTTTGTTTGGGGAGGTGGTAGTATTTAAATTGTCATTCTTAGTTAAAGAACATTAAGAGGAGTTATTTAGGATGTTGACAATACTAATCTTCTGAATGGCAAACAATTGGCGATGGGATTTCTCATGGTCAAAGATTAAAGAACAATTTCAGCCACAATGGAGGGTTTGTAAGAATACTGTGGATTATTATGTTTTCTTAAAATGTGGAAAGTCTGAAATGCTCTGCCATTTTTATTTGAACTGGGGAGAGCGTTATTTATTTATCCGCACATTTTTTATTCAATGACATTTGAATTGTTGTGCTCTACTTGTATTGGAGTTGACTTTTGCTGCAATTCAAATTTCCAGAACAATTCTTCTTTTTAAGGTTGTAGCCAGTTTTGTGCTTAATTCAGATGCTCGGATCATCTAGGTTTTCACATTAATACTATAACTATTACAATACTGTGTTGCTTATGCTTGCTATCTTTGTGGTTCTTAAGTGTAATTGGTTTGACTTGAGGCTGAGGAGCTTCATGGTTTACTTATACAATAATCATCTTCACATGTTTTGCTCCAAAAGTGCTTGGGGAGTAATTGATAGAAAGTAGTTTCTATTGAGTAATAGGAGCCTTGACATTTTTTATGTATATTTGTTGATGAAGGTGGGCACAAGGGGTATGACAAGGTTATATGGGAGGTCACTGACCAGAAGCAGGGTGAAAATCCATCAATCACCTTTGCATATCATAGCCATGATGGTGAAGAAGGTAATTTACTATTTTGCTCTTGGTAATCTCTATATAAAGCTGCATTTGATATGACGTAATCAACCATTTAATTGAATGAGCACTACTTATGGGCTGGATTACAATGTTTGGTTAGGATTCTAAATGCATTAGCCAACTACAAAACATGTAATCAAATTGACACCTAAAAATATATGGGAGTCCTTAATTATAACTTCCATCTCCACCACATTTGACTGTCTTCGCTGTAAAATGGAAATTCAACTGCAGATGCCTCTCTTCTTTTCATTTAATTATAATTTTCATCTACCTTTGAATTATTTATTTATCTTCTTTTTTAGAAACTATACAAATAAGATGAGTATGAATTACTTGAATAACCAAACAAACAGAGTGAATGAATTGAGATTTCATCCCATTCCATTACATTAAACTTTTGCGTCTACTACTATAAAGTCCATAGCATTGCATACCAAATGTGGCCTTAATGTTGAGTGTTAGATGCCTCAGGGTTTATGATTTCATCATTCCATTATATGTAGGTTACCCAGGAGATCTCTCAGTCACTGCTACTTACACACTCACTTCTAAGACAGCATTGAGGCTTGACATGGTAGCAGTCCCCCAAAACAAGCCTACTCCTGTCAGCTTGGCTCAACACACCTACTGGAACTTGGCTGGCCACAGTTCTGGTGACATCCTTGAACACACTGCTCAGTTATGGGCAAATCATGTCACTCCTGTTGATCAAAACACCATCCCAACCGGTGAAATAGTACCGGTCAAAGGCACCCCATTTGACTTCACAACTGAAAAGAAGATTGGGCGTGACATCCAACAGGTTGGTTTAGGATATGACCACAATTACGTGCTCGACTATGGAGATGAGTTGAAAGAGGGCTGGCTGAAACATGCTGCAAAGATCAAAGATCCCAAGAGCTCAAGGGTTCTTAACCTGTGGACCAATGCACCTGGCATGCAGTTCTATACTGCTAACTATGTTAATGGGATTGTTGGTAAAGGCGGAGCTGTATATAATAAGCACGCCGGCGTTTGTTTAGAGACACAAGGTTTCCCGAATGCCATCAATACACCAAATTTCCCATCCGTTGTTGTTCAACCCGGGGGGGAGTACAAGCACACCATGCTGTATGAGTTTTCAGTCGAGTAAGACGAGCTTCTGATTAAGTAAATATAACAATAATAAATTTACTCCTAGAATATGCACTATATAGGTTTATAAGTGAATATTTTAGGGGTACAAGATAATGATGGGCTACTAAATTGTACTGTTATTGTACTCTTTTAGATCCCCATTATTGAAATTTTATTTCAATTTTTTGGCATCTGTCTTTTCTCATCCATTTCAGATTGTGAGTTTGTGATACCAGAGTTTGAATCGGAATAAAATTCAAAAACAGAAAAGTAGAACGGAGTTTTAGTGAAAAGTCTGCCTTTATGTGCCAAAGGCAATAATGATTACAAAAACATAGTTAAATCTGTCAAAAAGTCTGGCCTTTGTCTGGTCTATTTAAATCTGGTCTATCTGGTCTGGTCTGTTTAAGTATGGTCTGGGACTAAAAACAGTCTAAGTAAAAACGGTATTAAATGGAGTATTTAATTCGGTTCTTATGTATTCCCTATTATCCTGCAACAATGCATGATCTAGCTCAATGACAATTGGCATGGTAGGTCGGCCCACTTGATTGCTCAACCAGATCACATTTTTTTTGACAACCGATAACTCAATTCTTAATGAGAACCAGATACAAAGTCGTCATATTAAAGGTTACACTGGTTTGAGACTCAGAGTTGGAATCACGCTTAAAAGCGGTCTGACTCGTTAATCCCATAAAATGGTAGACTCCATTTACAACAATGTTGCACTTGTTACTGGAATGGAAATAAGAAATAATTGAAAAGTCTGAATAGACAAGCAAAAAATAGAAAGACTAAATCCAATTTCTCCCGCCATTGGTAAGGAGCTAGCGGTTTGACCATCCTCCGCTAAAGGACCCACTTTCTCATCACATATGTCCCCTATCACTGGTGGTGCTCTCCAGTCAGCACCGCCACCTGCAAGTTTTTTGGATCCGCATCATCAACATCCATATTTGTTTGAATTCCATCTTCGACAGTCAGCTCAATGACCTTGTATTTCTGTGGTTCTTCCGGTGGTGTAGCAACTCCCTTGCCTTTTGAAATTAGACCTTCGACCACATAGCTTCCCTAATCCACTGTAGTGCTGCTCGAGCCCTCCCCATCATCCCTTTTATCAGTTAGCCTGTTATTACTAGGATCAGCCACCTGTTTCCCGGATGCGTCCCACCCTGCCTCATATCAGCACGTAACCATGACCCATAAGGCTTCTCTCTGATCCAAGGTACACTGTTGTGGGTTAGAGGGTTAGAAACGGTTCGCATGATCAAGTATCCCACACAAAAAGCAGAAGTTTGGGAGTCTCTCATATCGAAAATCCGCCCATATCCATTTATCTCCTTCCTGCTGTACTTGCAAACGTCTTGCCAAAGCCACATTAATATTAATGATAACTCTAATACGCATAACGAATCCTTGTTTTCCGCCAAGAGAGCTTTGTCAGTGTTTTCTTGACGAGAGGGGTGCTCTTTCAACAGACTTGCCAGTGTTTCCCGTGGGGTCTGCTTCAAGCACCAAACCCTTATTCTCTTCCTCGGGTATAGAGATCATATTACTATTCTTGACAATTATGTCCACAATGAAGAGAAAACTACCAAATCAAGAAAACCACTCTCACACAAACCAAATCCACAATCAAATTTCTCAGCACCACTTTACCCAGAAAACGAAGCACAACATACGAATCAAAGCACAAAACAAGTGGACCAATTTTTACTTGAAATCGACCAAACAAAAACAAAACTTAAAATAGAGAAACACGACCACTGTATAGAGTCAGAGTTGTTAAAGCATTTGCCTCACACCAGAAAGATATAAAATAATTAAACACTATATAAGGCTTTGGTTCAAGAAAAGAGACTCTCACCTTGTGACCTATAGAAGTGGAGCGAATAGTACCCAAAGTGACTACTTTTTAGTACGGACGACTTGGAGAACTAGCTACATTGATTGTAAGGTTATCCCAGGTGAGAGCGCTGTCACTCAACATAGGATGCTTGTGCTTGATTTTCAAGATAAAAGAAGAAGACATGTTAAGGTACAAGGGGAGCCAAAGATAAAGTGGTGGAGGCTCGAGGGGAATCTCCAACAAACTTTTGCACAGAAAATGTTGGAAGATGATGTATGGTTCATTGATAATGACGCACATGTAGCTGAAGTGTGGTTATCAAGGGAGTCCACCATTAACAAAATGGTGAAAGCGATACTTAGAGAATCTAAAAGATGTCTACCACAAAAAAGGACACGTCTTGGTGGAATGATGATGTGAAACAAACAATAAAGACCAAAAGGAAATGCTATAAGAAATTGGGAAAGAGTTGGAGTGACGAGATCATAGAGGAGTACAAGGAGGCTAGAAGAAGAGCAAAGAAAGCCGTAAAGGAAGCAAGAGGAAAAGTGAACAAGGAATTCTGTGCAAAATTGGGCTCTAAGGAAGGAGAAAAAGATATTATTTACTTGCTTGTCTTCGTGACTGTAGGACTCAAGATATCGACAAAGTTAAGTGTGTGAAGGATGTTGATCAAAGGGTACTAATGGAGGACGAGGAAATAAAGGAGAGGTGGAGGTCATACTTTGATACCTTGGTCAACGGGAATAAAATGCAAGATATTGATGATCTTACTATACTAGAGTGTATGGTAAATCGGGACTTCGTGAGAAGGATCCAAATAACAGAAGTTAAAGTGGCTATGAGAAAGATGGGCGGAAGAAAACAGTGGGCCCAGATGGCATACCGATCGAGGCTTGGAGAAGTTTGGGAGAGAAAGTCATTGAGTGGCTAACATGTTTCTTCAACATGATTTGGAGAAACAACAAAATGCCAATGAGTTGGCGGAAGAGTACTGTCATCCCCCTATTTAAAAATAAGGGTGATGTACAAGAATGTGCCAACTATCAAGTGATTAAGCTTATGAGTTAGACCATGAAACTTTGGGAGCGAATGGCTGAGCAAAGACTTCGAAAAAGTGTGAAAATTTTGGAGAATCAGTTTGGTTTTATGCATGAACGCTCAAAAGCTGAGGTCATTCACCTTCTTAGACAAGTTGTGGAAAAGTATAGATATACTAAAAAGGATCTGCATTTGGTGTTCATTGATTTAGAAAAGGCATATGATTGGGTACCTCAAGAAGTCTTTTGGTGGGCCTTAACTAGAAAAGGCATATCACATATGTATATCAGTATCATCATGGATATATATGCGGCTTGTACTACGAGTGTCCGTACTAGTGTACGTAGGGAGGACCACATAGTTCCCTGTTACTATCGGAGTGCACCAAGGATCAACTCTGAGTCCTTTCTTATTTGCTATAGTTATCTATGAACTTACGAAGTCAATTCAAGAAGATATACCGTGGTGCATGATGTTTGCCGACGATATTGTATTGATTGATGAGACACAATCGGGTGTTAAAGCAAAGTTGGAAGTATGTCGACAAACATTGGAGACCAAAGGTTTCAGACTGAGTATATGGAGTGCAAGTTTGGTGGAGGTAGAAGTAGTAGCAATAGTGGGATTACTCCTGATGGTAAGGAGATATTGGTGTGTAATATGTTCCGTTACTCGGGCTCCATAATTCAAAAGGATGGTGAATGAGATGTAGATGTATGCCATAGAATCAAAGCTGGGTGGATGAAATGGAAGAGTGCATCATGATTTCTATGAGATCGAGGTATGCTGACTAGATTGAAAGTTAAATTTTATCGAACAACAATTTGGCTTGCATTAATGTATGGCGTAGGGTGTTGGGCGGTGAAGCAATGCCACATTCAAAACATGAGTGTGACAGAGATGCGTATGTTGCGTTGGATGTGTGGACATACCACAAAAGACTGCTTGAGGAATGAGATAATCAGACAAAGCGTGGGAGTAGCACCTATAGAAGATAAGACGCAGGAGTCTCGTTTGCGGTGGTTTGAGCATTTGCGTAGAAGACCGAGTGATGCACCTGTTAGACGACTTAAGGGGTGGGGAGAAGAGGCAGAGAAGAAAGGGAGGGAAAGACTCAAAAAGACTTGGATTAGAGGAATCAGAACTAATATGCGTCTTCTTGGGTTGGATGAGAGTAGAGCTTTGGAGAGAGCACACCGGTGGCAGTGGAGGGCGCACATCCGTGTGGACGATTGGGTGGATGAAATGGAAGAGTGCATCATGATTTCTATGAGATCGAGGTATGCTGACTAGATTGAAAGTTAAATTTTATCGAACAACAATTTGGCTTGCATTAATGTATGGCGTATAGTGTTGGGCGGTGAAGCAATGCCACATTCAAAACATGAGTGTGGCAGAGATGCGTATGTTGCGTTGGATGTGTGGACATACCACAAAAGACTGCTTGAGGAATGAGATAATCAGACAAAGCGTGGGAGTAGCACCTATAGAAGATAAGACGCAGGAGTCTCGTTTGCGGTGGTTTGAGCATTTGCGTAGAAGACCGAGTGATGCACCTGTTAGACGACTTAAGGGGTGGGGAGAAGAGGCAGAGAAGAAAGGGAGGGAAAGACTCAAACAGACTTGGATTAGAGGAATCAGAACTAATATGCGTCTTCTTGGGTTGGATGAGAGTAGAGCTTTGGAGAGAGCACACCGGTGGCAGTGGAGGGCGCACATCCGTGTGGACGATTGATGTCTTTTCTACCTTTCCCTCCTCTTCTCTTTTATCGTTTATCTTCTTTATCTTTTTTATATTCTAATATTATTTTTATCTTCTAGCTTTTTTATGTTCTTTTATCTTTCTATTTTTTATCTTTCTATCTTTTATCTTTCTTATATTCTTATGTTATTGTTATCTTATATTTATTTATCTTTATTTTATCCGTTTATCTTACTTTTTTCCCTTATTGTCCGTCTTCTCTGTTTGACATCGATATCATAGATCGATTCATGTTAGCTGACCCCGAATTCTTTTGGGATTAAGGCTTGAATGTTGTTGTTGTTGTTGTATTAAGTGAAACATCATAGCATACACGAAATACATACAAACGTTTATACGGAGTACACTAGATTTCGGTTTTCAGTTAACCGACCGTCGAGCAGGATGAATTGGGAGTCGCTAAAGAGAGCGCATGACAGGCGCACGCCGAGCGCATGACAGGTGCATGCCGAGCGGAGGAGCTTAGCGAAAAATTTAAAATTCGGTGGTGCGCTCGCCAAGCACACTTTTCCCGCACGCCGAGCGCTCAACTTGGAGTCCTATTTCGGCCCGGATTGATCTGTTTTCTATTTAAACAGCCCGTAAACCCATGTTTTAGGTTACAGATCTTACAGAGAGGCCTAGGACAAAATTTTGAATACTTTTCCTTTCACGCCCCGGACCTAGCCGGACACGTCAACAACCCACCGTACAGTACGAATAGTCAACCGCAGTCCAACTCATCCATACTATACAAGGCGTCATGAATATCATTCACACATAGTACATCCATAAACAAACATAATGTAAAACATTCATTTAAAACAGCGGAAGCATTTAATAAAAGTGTCTTAGCCACACTTTGGCAAACATGGGCATGCAAGCCCCCAAATAGTTATTCAAAATAATATTCATGAGCATTATTATAATTGTTTTGAAATCAGAAAACAGAAGAAGCACGAACCACGTCTTCTCCTCTGAATATCCCGAGCAACGGACACCGGTAGCAACCTTCAAGTCCTACCTGAAACTGTGAGGTGGCCTCCCCCGTGAAGGGGAGGTCAGTACTTGGAAATATTTGACAAGTACAATAACAACTATACTAAGTATAATCAACGTTTTAATTTCCAAGACCCTCAAAATAGGGTGATATCATAATATAAATAATAATTTATATTTCCCACTTATTATCCTTATAATAAGTAAATTTATTTATTCGTCGGCACACGGCCCTTCTTATATATCCCTTTTTATTTATCATTTGCACAACCCAACCCTTGGGTCCTATTATTTCTACGGGACTTGCTACCGCTGTCCGAGACCTCATGAGGCTCCCGGTTCGGACTTCAACATCCCGCCCCTGGACTCATACCCATCATCCGTAGGAAGGTAAGGCCCTTCGGGGTCCTATCTTATGTGTTACCGCTACCGGAACCTAGTTAGGTCTCCGATTCGGATTCCACCCTAACCCGTGATCACGATGTAAGTCCATGCTATCCAACCCCGCTCTCTAGAGTCGGGAAGGGCCATGGTCCTTACTATTTCCATAATTCAACCGGCTATCCACAAGGACTACCGAACACACCCGTAGGCCAATCCTATACTTAGGATCAATTTATTATTTACTTTATCTTGGGTATCCCTTAAGGCCTACCCCTAGTATAACTTAGAGTTCATACTTTCCTACCTTAAAGCATCTCTTAAGACTACTTAAGGCATAACATTTCACAATCCAACCTTAGGATCAATCTTAACAACATTTCATTTTAATGTCCAACTAGTATCTTAATACTAGTCAAATTAATATCAACAAACCAAGTTCTCAACTCATGGTCATATAGACAATTCCAACTGATTTTTCCTTTGAAAAATATCATTTATCTCAATATTCAAAATATCACTTTTAATCACTCATATATTCTAATATGAAGAAAAAGTATATTTCAACATATGTTTCACAATAAATTCCACTTTCAAGTCAACAAACTCATAGCACATGATCATACACCATTTACTCTTAAATTTGTATATCATGCTCCCTTTTTTTTAGACATTTAGTCTTTTCATTTTTAGGCATTATTAATCATTAATAATCCATAAAAACACTTTTAATTACCTTCGGTAATCTCATGAAATTAACTCACTAATTATAAGCAATATAGTCAGCCATCCTCACCTTATGATGTGCTGAAATAGTTGCCTTTGTTGAGCTCCCCGATAAATCCTCGTTTTAAACCGATGAAAAGGCAAAAACTGGACTGCCTGGGCAAAAACTGGACTGCCTGGGCAAAAGCCGGGCGGCTTTCACGAAAGCCGGGCGGCTTTCGTAGTCTGCAGCTACGAACAGCTCCTTTGGAGTGGCGGTTTCCGGCGGTTTCGACTCCTATCGATTTGCCAACCCTTCTAAGTTAATTACCACCACTTTATAACAATATTCTACACTTTTAAACGTGTAGAACTCAAGGTTTAATCCACCATATGATTTCTTACAATTCATACTCCATAAAACTAGTTAAAGAACAATAGTTATGTTCTTACCTTGAATCCTAGCTCCTTTCTTCTTGGATTTTCTCCCTTCTTGATTCCTCCACGTTTAAGCTTGGTGAAGAACCTTTTTCCCCGAGCTTCTCTCCCCTGAACTTGGCTTGTGCCGATGAGGCAATTGATTGAGGAGGCAACTCTTGCAATCAAGCCACAAATACACACCAAGGATGGGACATGGGGCCTTTTGTGTGTAGACTTTGTCTCTAGGGAGCTTCCTTCCAGCTCTCCTCTTGCAATTCAGATCACAAAAAACGTGGGGTGGCTCCCACTCATGTGGGAGGTCATCCCAATATGTCCCGGATAAAATATATCACGTGTTCCTAATAATTATGGGCCTTTAGAAACGATGTACATTCCCCAACATTAATTTAGGAGCCTCCGAAACTCTTTTCGGGCTGTTATCTGTTAAATTGCCAATACCGGCAATTGGGCCCCGTTTGACCAACCGGTCAACTCCATGCCTTTCTTATGACCCAAATAAAATATCCACCACCATATAGACGTCATCTAACCCAAGATGAATATAATATGTGGTTCGGGAATTATCGGGCGGTCCCCATTCTCACTGTGGGCCCCACACGCAATTTACTATTCACGTAAAAGAAATAACAAAAGTTTACAATTACGCAAATTCATAAATCATCTTTCAAGGTTTATTACATAATTCACTAAAAGTAAATATGCTCGGGGTCGGTGTTACATTTCCACTTTTTTATTCAAGACCCTGGGATTATTTGTAAGTTCCAACTTGTTTATTAATGACAATTAATTTTTTTCATCCCAATTCTCTAGATTCTTCAATTATGAATTGTGAGTAGTTTTAATTAGGGATTTGAGATTGAGGAAGGGGTTAATTGTGATCTAGGGTTAATTTCTTGATGGATTAATTGCATGATTTTTATTTAATTTGTGTTTGAATGATTTAATTGATATCTCTTGTAACCTAGAACGGCCGCTAGGTTTATAATTGCACATAGAATAAATTAAGAGAGTTCTAATTTATTCTATGACACTTTCACACACACTTAATCGTTCGCCAAGAGATTAGTAACAGTTAAGGGGCCGTACGCTCGCTCGTTTTGACAATAATTTATAAACATGTCGCATGAGAGGTCAGGCTAATTCCCTAAACTATTGTACTCTCTGACGCAAGAGCGGTAAGAACTTAGTATTTATCAACATTGCTCAATTAATTAAATTTAATTTAATTAAGCCTGATGCCCCAAAATCTGATTACCTCGGAATCAATCCTTGTTCCCTATCATCATTAATTAGAAAGAACTCATTAGTTTAGTTGCTTTATTGCATTAGTTAATTTTCCAAAAATCCAAATCTCGCATAATTGAATTTATTTTATTTATTTTTATCACTGAAATTATTTAATACTTAATTCTCCTTTTCCGCCCTTGCGGAGACGATACTCTTACTTATACCCTATACTGCTTCTACATCTTTTTAAGTGCGAGAAAACTCACATCAAATAGCAACATCAAGAAGCATATCTTTTGATTGCACACTTATGCTAACCAAATTCACAACATATAATATTTCATACAAAAATAATTGTGGATAGCAAAAATTCAAAATTACAAAGTTCATTTGTAGCTAATGATCTAGCTTCACTTTGTATTTTATAATCATTGTATGTCTCTACCCATTCAAGCAAGGCTTCTCGAATGTCACTGATTTGAAACCTTATTGCTTTGACACTTTCCACACGACTTTCCCAACGAGTGTTTGACAAAGATTGAAGAGTTAATTCCTTCACACTGTTTTTTAAAATTTGTCATCGTTTTGTAGAATTAACAAAGAGTGTGTAAATTCGTTGCACTACTCCAAAAAATACATTGCTTTTCTAGAACAACTGGCAATGTCACACAAATTCAAATTTAGGCTATGACTACCACAAGAAGTATAAAATGCTCAAGGATTTACATCCAAGAGTCTTTTTTGCACACCTTGATGTACACCTCTCATATTTGACCCATTGTCATATCATTGTCATATCATTTGCCTCCAATTACATTTATCATCAATGTGAGTTCATTTTGTTACACGTGAGTAACATCACCTTGCTACTAAAAAAATTATTGTTCACGCATGTTTTAGTTGTGGCAGTAAGATGCTCACCATGGACTGCTCCAACTGTATAACGACTCATATTTATCAATTAAACCCAGTTGTTATACTATGGGAGCAGTCCATAGCAGGCATAGTACTCTGTAGCTCAAGCCTAAAACACGCGTAATGAGTAACATTTTTTTGTTTCACTCGCATAGTGATGCAACTTGCAATTAAAAAATATAACGCACATTGATAAGAAATGTAATTCCAGGCAAATCGAAATGTAACTTATTCAATACGGAGTATTTACCATTGATTTCAATAAAATAATGAAAAAAGGAGTTTAATTACCTAATTACTTTACGTAAATAGTGGGTGTGGTTTATTTTTAATATCACAAATATAAAAATAATTTTTTGAGATAAACATACTTTCACATTTAGAAGACTAAAACACACGTGAGCAATGTATTTTTTTGTTTCAATATCACATGTTTATTTTGTGATGTAACTCGCATTATGGCGCATGTAACCCACTTTGATGGAAAATGTAATGTGCAGGTATGTGAAATGTAATTTGCCGAGGCAAGTCAAATGTAATTTGTGCATATGAAAATTCAACTCACACACATGAAGATGTAAATCACACATATGAAGATGTAAACTGTGTATAAGAAAATGTAACTCTATGTATCAGGGAAGTTGCAAATGTTAGACGGTAATTGAAATGTAACTTAAGATTAGTCGAAATGTAAATTGTGTTAATGCAAATGTAACTTGAGTCCTCAAAAACTATAGTACCTAACCTGTAACAATATTCATGTGAAACTAAACAAAACACAAAAAGAAACAGGTGTAACAGCCTCGTCCGAGGACTAGTCTCCTCGCATAAGTCGCCTCACATCGGTAGCCTCATCCCAAGTGTCACGCCCCAGACCACATCTAAGCGCGCGTACAAACGTTGTACAGTCAAGTGACATCACCCGCAGGTCAACCTCACTTAACTGTACAAGACGTCTATGAACATAGTTCATACCATACTCAGTAAGTAAACATACATAACAACATCATATTTAAACCAATGAATAACGGAAATATTCAACGGTACAACATGGACCACATCCGCCAAAACATGGGCTCGTAGGCCCAACATAGTTTATAGTCATTCAAATATCCATGAGCAAGTGTTTGTGATCATGAGGAACCACGTCTTTCTCAAGTAGACTTCACTCGTACGAAGGTGCAGGTAGTAATTCCTAGCTTCAACCTGAAAATGGCAGACCCCCCCGGAGGGGTCAGTACAACTTGTACTGGCGAGAAGCAAGCTAAATGTAGAATAACTAACGTTTCAGGTATAAGACCCAAACATAGGGTATTGAAATACATATGAGTATATACACTTTGAAAATACCCGACCCGTAGGTCGTTGTTTATTTGAGAAATAATAACAATCATAGCCCTTGACTTATAAACCCCAAACCCACTCAAATGTTCATGAGTGTATAGAACTCCTCTTTGCTCAATCCAACACCTTAAGGACACCGCCCGGTCCTAGGTTATTAAACCATAGTCTATGAGTTTTGAGGATAATCCAGTCCTTGGGTACTCCACCAATTACATTCCGAGTTTTGAGGACAGTCGAGCCCTTGGGTGTTCCACCAATTATATTCTGAGTTTTGAGGACAATCCAGTCTCTGGGTACTCCACCAATTATATACTGAGTTTTGAGGACAGTCCAGTCCCTGGGTCCTCCATAAATTATATACCGAGTTTTGAGGACAATCCACTCTCTGGGTACTCCACCATTTTCTATGATCTACCACATATCATACTTAGATAGGATCTATATCATATCATTACTAACGACTAATCCAAGCATTATCATTTAATCATCATATATCAAGCTTTAGCATTTAAACGTCATATTCCATGCAATTCCATGCAAAATATACACGTATAGGATGACATCGGCTGATTCACCTTGAACCGGACCCCGTTTTGCATTTTATAAAAAATCGGCCCCGAAACCCGAGACGGAACTGGCGTCGGTTCACTGCCTGACCAATTCCGGTTCATAAATAAAATTCTTGAACCGACAAAACAGTGGCCAAACCGGCACCGATTCCGGCACCGATTCCGGCCCCTGGCCGGCGCCAAACCACTGTCTGCCTCGGGTCAATGGCCTGTTGACCCCACTCGAACGTACTCCGATTTCTCCGAAACTTATACACAATATGTATTAAGTCAAAACCAATCAATATATGCCATTTTGGCCATTTAAAATTTCACATATGTTTTTATATGCATATTTATTCAATTACATGCATAATATACCATTTTAGATCACATAAGCCTAATCACCTTGGCTAATCACATGCTTAAACTCTTTTAAACATCATTGTGAATACATTTGACATTTCTTTAGGTAATTTCATACTTAACCCAAGAGTTATAAGACATTAAGCCATCAACTCACCTCGAATGAGCTTTATGAAGTTTCACCCTCTTCGGTTGAACTTCGGCGAACTTTGTTGAACTCCGGCGACACCTCCGGAAACTATCTCAACTCCGTGAGAACAGTAGGAACACCTTAGACAAGTTCCTAATAAGGTTTTAACATCCCAAAACCCATATTTAATACAAATAACCTCTAAAAGGTTTTTTTCTGTTGAAATGATCACTTTGGCTTCTAAGTCCGTTCTTGAAGTTAGAACCACCTTCCAACCACTCATTCTACACTTCTAAACATGTATAACATTTCTAGGGTATTCCATATGATTTAAAAGTCATATGACATGTGATGAAAGGAGGAAAAGTCATTATAAGGTCGTTACCTTAAGCCTTCAACCTTTTCTTCGCCTTTTTGCACTTAATCCTATTCCTTGGGCCTCCTCCTTGCTTGAGCCCTTTTTCTAACAATGGAGATGATGTTTTGAAGATATCTTTCCTCTTGCTTGGGGTGTCTTGGACGCACCAAGAGTGGGAGAGGGAGTGAGAAGACTCCTCTTTGTCTCAATAGGCAAATGAGCGAGGGGGGAGAGCCACCTTGGGTCACTTCTCACCCAACCATCACTCTCAACCTATGCCAACCTTTCAACACATATTGTGCAACCCCCATTTTGTCAAATTGAGATCAGAAAAGCGTGGGGTGGCCCCCACTCATATGGGAGGTCATTCCTTAATGTCCCTGTGTGTACTCTCGGTCCCGAAAGTTGTATTTCTCGGTCTGTTTTAATGAGATTACATTTCAACATGTCAAATAATATATATATATATATATATATATATATATCATCCCAATTGGTATGGGCTTATAGATGAGTATGTATTCCCCAGCTTTGATTTAGTAGTCCCCAAAATTTATTATGAACTGATATCTGATAAATTACCAATATCGATAACTGAGCCTCGTTTGACCAACCGATCGACTCTATGCCTTTTCTATGGCCCATCATATAAATATTATCCAGACCAAGATGAATACAATATGTGGTACCGGAAATATTTAGTGGTCCCCGCTCCCGGTGTCGGCCTCACATGTAATTTACTTACTATTCACGCAAAAGCAATAACAAAAATTTACAACCTCGTAAATTCAATAACCATTCTTCAAAGTTCAGTACATAATTTACCAAAAAGTAAATATACTTGGGAACGGTGTTACACCACGACCGGAAGCCTTGCATCAGTAGCCTCATCCCAGCACACACGAGCCGGTAGGGTTTGGCAACCTGATTCCAATTTAGCCCAAGTTATCTAATATATACAAGTATATGATTTTAATTGAAGTGAGAGTATCTTGGGCGGCTAATGGGAGTTTAATTAACGCAATCAGTGAACCTCGTCACTCGATCGACGACGGATTCCGAGCGAGGCAATAGGAAGCTAGGAGAACAACCGACGATCTTGCTCTGAGATGGGACAATCATGGTCGCGATGGGACTCAGTGATGGATCTCATTTTCAGAATCGCGTTTGAGTTTCGTCACGTAGACAGGCAAAGAGTTTACCAACAGCCTCCAAGCTGAGAGCAAAAAACGACTAGGCGATTTTGGTGTAGAGGATGGAACAAAGCGCATTAACTTTTTCCTAGTAGAGGAGATAAAGGAGTGAATTTTGCTTGGTGTACACAAATTGTGTACACCTTTGGCACCCCATGTAAAAGGCCCCTAATTTTACCAGCATTTACCCCCTCCAAGATTTCAGCCATGTCACAACCCGATTCCTCACAACCCTCCCTCCCTCCCCTGCGCAGAACTCATTCCGCAAAAAAACAAAATTGGAAGCAACGAGCGAGCTACAGTGATTCAAGCAAACGACCGAAGAGTGATATCCTTCATCTTCTCCGTAGAAACTCTTCTTCAATGGAGCTAAACGGGAATGATACATCCGAGCGGGTTGATGGCTTACTCTTGGATAACATGAGTTTTGGAGAGCTAGGTGATGAAGGTGAAGATGATGCTCGTACGCCGGTTTCCGGCAAACTGGATGCGAGGTCGAGGGAGGACGATGAACAAGGTCCAGAGGTCGAAGGCTTGAATATGTGTTGTTGTCTTGGTTTTGTTTTCTTGATTTTCTTGATTTTGTATTCTTGATTTTTTGGTGTATTTGGGATATGAAAAGTGTTGTCTGTCTAACAGAGTAGTTATAAGTGAGGTGTCTGTCTACTAAAACATAGTAGGTTTGTTTTTTGACCCATATTAATGTGTGTGAATGATAACGGGTTGGATGTAAACGTTAGTTTATTATAAATCATCAACATTACGTTGCTCATAAATAATAGACAGACAATACATATACGTAGACAGACAAAACACATAACCAGACAGACTTTTTGTGTTGTGCAAAACAAGGACAATACATGTATCTTAACGGTGAGATTATTCACACAAACAAAACAAAAGGTTCCCATACAGACAAAATATCCACATAAATATGTGGTCAACTGTGAATGTAATGTTTGCAAAAAAAATATATACGCTGAAAATATAACACCCAATTGTTGAAGATTGTACAACATTTAGTACCTAACATTGTACAAACTTCGACATATTTCCCTAAAATACCCCAGCCATGTATTGTTTGGAAGTTCAACACATACACAAAAACAACACTTGTTAGAGCCACAAGTTGAAATAAAAATGATTTCTATAACACTCTACGCATCTTCCTTCTTCAAGCGCCAAAGCCGAATACCATAGTCAAGTCTTTTGTTAGACATGTTGCCATAGTCGCAATCAGGAAACAATGATTTTCCTTGGAGTAGCTGCTCTGCAAAAGCTAGGACCATCACGCCACATTCACCCGATTTGTAGACAGACAAAATTATCCCAGACAGAGAGTTACAATACTTACACAGACAATAAATGTAATGCATATTAATATTGAATTTCATACGATTCTTTTTGTTAAGGCACAACATCCACAGGTTATGCTTTCCATGGTTTCAAATCACTGTCATCCGCACACAAACCCATTGCACCAACTAGGTAAGGCAGCCGCTCACACAACTCCTTAGCATAAAATGGAGTCCTAGAAGTCTTGAGCGAGTCGTAAACTCTAACCAGTCTACTCCCAAACACAACTTCTGCCAAAATCCAATGCTTCTTTTCAATATTTAAAGGAACCAAAACCTGCCAAAAATTAACAACAATTCATCAAGAATTCTAGGTGTTCTATCGAGACAGACAAAATATTAGAAAAATCATAACAGACAGACGTTTACAACACTTAGACAGACAATACCGTAGTAAAACATTCCCAGTCCAGCTTTTTCAGGTATTTATCTCCACTCCAATGTGTGTCGTTGCCTCTCTTTCTTAAGGATTTTATGTTACAAACATTATATAAATTAAAAAATGTAAGGCTATTAAAAAGATCATATCACGAAAACAATTCGAAAGCCCTGTGACATGTCAAAAAATGCAGGCCACATGAGACAGACAATTTCAATAAGAACGACATACATGTATTTCTAACATCACAGACATTTATAAAGTCCTTACAGACAACTCCAAACATATGACAGACAATTCAAAACAAATGACAGACAAAATGCATACTGTGTTTAGCACGAAACAAGAATATGCTTACATACGTACATGATCCATTTGTCTTATATTGAACCCATTTTGCAATTTTACAAACTTTTGGGAGATGGGAGTGGGTGGGTTGTGTTGAATCTTAGTATGTTCTTCCAAACTCGTAGGGGGTTACGTTTCTACTTTTCTAAATCTTTTATGTAACCTTTACGAAATGATAATTTTAGTCTCTAATAAAACCTTTATTACAACTGCTTTATCTCTAAATAATTTTTCAAAGTATTATTACAATAAAACCCGAGGGGGACTTGTATACATTAGGGAAAAAAGGGAAACAGCAAAAAACATGTATTTATAACATCACAACAAATGACAGACCACTCAAAACAAATGACAGACAACTCATAACAAATGACAGACAACTTGAAACATATGACATACATGGAAACATGAATGACAAACATCTATTTAAAACATCACACTCATGTATGAACTCCTTACAGACAATTCAAAGCATGTGACATACATCTCACAACACACAAACAGACAGACAAACAACTCTTAAATCACATAAACAAAATTAGGTCTTGTTTAATTAAATTAAATCAATTATGCACAAGTGAGTACTACACAAGGATGAAAATATTACCTTTGAGCAAGACTTGTCAAAGTAGTTCTCACCATACCTTCAATCTTTAAAGTCATCAAATCTTACACCAACTGATTTCTAGCCATTCAAGGTGTTTTCTGTTGAACTTGGAGCAGCGCCTCGTCAGTTGGAGCAGCACCTCGTCAGTTGGAGCAGCGCCTCGTCAGTTGGAGCGGAGTTCGTCGATTGGAGCAGCTACGGCCGGTTGGAGCAGCATCCGTCGCTGGGAGCAGCCTTCGTCGGTTCAGCCTTCGCTGGAGCAGTGTCCGGCCACCGATTGTGTGTTGGGAGCTTCGATTCAGGCGTAGATGATGGATGGCTTCGGATTTCCGAATGGCCGTTCGAAGTCGAGGGGGTGCGGGAGTACGGGGCGGGAGGAATGGAAGGGTGGAAGAGAAAAGAAAGATGGGTAAAAATTTGAATTGAGAAGGAAGTGAGGTAAAAAAGGGAGATATTTATATGAGGTATCAAAGGTGTACACAATTTGTGTACACCTGGCAAAATTCTAAAGGAGTTGATCGAATGATTTGCAAGTTTTTTAATACTCATTCCGTCCCTGAAAACTTTGACAACTTTTTTTGGTTATCATACTAATTTGCCACTTTTCTTTATAGGTAAAGAATTTGAGGTTTCAATTAATTGTCTTTCCTCTTTATAAACACTAACCACACAATTTTTTACTTTATTAATCCTCGTACCGATCAAACTTGGTCAAGTTTTAAGGGATGAGAGGGTATAAAACCGAATCGTTTTGGAATCAGTACACCATGCTCACGATATAACGATTCCACATATAAGGAGATGTTTGGAATTGATTCTTTTTTTGCTTCTTTTTAAGATTAGGAGAATCGGAATCAGTTTTTGAGAAGCTGATTTTCCCCAGCTTCTAAAATGTTGCTTCTAGAATGTTGCTTCTAGAAGCATTTTCGAGCACCTAGAAGTATCTGTTTTGCTCAAACACTCTAATATTTGTTTTGCTATGTGAAGGAACGGAAATAGTTTTAAGAAATCTATTATAATATAATAGCAAAAGAAATCTTCTTGAGGAAGCTCCCGCCAAATGTTAGAAGATTCCAGAATCATGATTACAGTTTTACAACAGTAGCATTTAAATAAATTTACACGTCGGCAATCAGCAATTACAAATGTAGCAATAAAGTACTGCACAACGGTTCCACTTTTAATAATGCGCCCGCCCCATTGGGTGTTTTGTAGGCAACTTCACGTCTCCAAATATATAGCATTTAATGCATCTGTATGTTTAGCTTTATGAGATCCGAATCAAAACCCTATATAAATAAGGATAGAATGAGATCAGCAAATCAATTTTCAGCCTAAGATAATCTGACTCAAGCAAAATTCAGAATGACTTTATATACTTAGACAAAAGAAGTCCACAAAAGCAGAACAAATTGGGGTCCTAGCTATACGAATCTCCCATGATCAGGAGGTATGTTTTAGGTTTGAAACTTCCAATATTATAATTTGTTTTCCTAACGTTTGTTATTCGTGTGTATTAGATTTGCTACCAACGACATTTTATTGTCATGATTAATAAAATTCAACAATATTTAGCGAAACCCAATAAAAAAGATTTTTGAATTAAATTTGTGTGATCCAGATAATTATAAAAAAATAACATTTGATAGTATACAAAAATACATTCCAGATTGGAGGTACTTGATTAGCACTTATTTAAATTCCTATTTTTAATTCTTCTGGAAGAGAATATTTAGACATGAGCTAAAGTAAAAAAAACAAGCTATTTGCTATAAATGTCTTAAAATGATGTTGTAGATAAAGAAAAATGGTGTTAAGTAGTGTATATTAATAATTATATACAAATGTTAATTAGTAGCAGCTTTGATTTTGTTTAGAAAACATATGAATAACATATTGTATGTTATGTGAAATTAAACCTGTGGTTTTATTCGATTACAGATTGTACAAACTGTGAAAACAAAACCAATAGTTCTACCAGATGTTGTTTGTGAATTAACATTTTTTTAAAAATTGTTTTAATCAAACATTTCAAGTTGTTTAAATGACCCAATATTTTCTGATGTTTTTATAAACAATTAGTATGCCAAAAGAATGCTAATCATAATCGTAAATCATATTCAGTTCTCCTAAGAGTGATATTTTCGTGTTCTTTCTGTTTCTTCGTCCCTGAGTTCGCTTAAGATAGTTATTTTTGAGGCACATCACCTTCAAATGACATAAAAATATATGAAGAAAATACTGATATCATGATGTGCATACGCGTAATCAAGACAACAAAAAGAAGTTCTTTAAAAGTAGAATATGACTGATTAAAAATGATTTGTTATATTTAGAAAACACAATCAAAATATGTTGATGGCACAAGATAGTTCCATCCCTTACATATTTTCAAAAAAAATGTACTAACGCTGATATGTAGTGAATGAGTGCTCATGATTTGAATTTTTAAAAAAAATAGAGTATAGGTTTGTCCCATTTGATATGTAAAATCAAAACTAGCACCAGATGACATGTGAGAAAGACAATTTTTATAAGTGTTTTAATTGAACTTTTCCATTGTTTTGTAAACAAATTTTATGAAAAAGAATGCCAATCATAATTATAAATCAATTATCTGTTGCTTTGCACTTGATAACTTGATTTTAAGTCTAAATACTTTTATATAAATTCTATTTATTGGTCTTCCTCACGTTAAGTGGGACGCGGGTCTACAAAGCCAGGAATCACGATCGTACCTATACAACGGAAGTTGGTCCGGCGGTGGTCGGACAACAAATAGCGGTCTGCCGAGCTACAGAAGTTCTCTTTCTTCGTGGTTTTACGGTGTGACGAGCAGCCCATCCACCACTCCATGATCTTTTTCTCCCTCCGGTGCGGAGCGACTCACCTTTACTCTATTTTTTACCATTGAATCCTTTGGCTAGGCCTTGAAGAAGACAACTTCTGCAAAATTATAATAAGATTTTATCAAGAAGGCAAAGAATTCTATTATGAATCTAAGAAAGAAAGATATATGAATCAAATTCGAACAACGATATGTATGAAATAATAGATAATAGATATGATATCTACCGAATCTTTACCGATTTCATATGTAAATTTCATGGTTTCTATGTTGAGAGAAATTGAATCGACATAGATATGGAAACATTGAATCTAGAGAAGGACGGAGACTTCGAAAATCAGAGAGAGGGCTGCGGTGGAATATGCATCGGTGGATCTGAGAAACCCTAAAGTTATTCCGCTGATTACATATTGCGGGTGTGATGGACTGATTGGTAAAGTAATGGATTGGGCATGACAAGTGTACTGGTCCGAATTGTTAATAATTTAGTTAAATAAATTTAAAATATATATGCAATTCATTAATATAGTAGGCCCATTAACAATTTATGATAGACTACTTTATTTGAAAATTTATATTAAAAAATATATTGCGTATAAAAGGTATTTATACGTATAAAAATTGATAATTTTCTCCATCAAATTTTTCCGAGATTTTATCGATTCACGTCCTGAAATATATCGGTATAAGATTCGAGTGACTCAAAACTATCAATCTAGCACCTAAAATTTCATAGGTTTTAATTTATTTTATTTTTTATTAACTTCATTGCTAATGTTTATTAATTTTTTTCACAAAAGTTTTTTAGTTTAATAGAGTTAAATACTAATTTACATTTTGTTAATAAAATAATAATAAATTTCATAACAAATTAGGTTACAAAATAATAATAAATTTAATAACAAATTAGGTTATAAATAATAATAAATTTCATAACAAATTAGGTTATTTCATATGATACATTTCATCTTTCAGATCCCAGATTGATATCTTATCCACATTTCAGTTCTTGAATGGATAGAATTCCATTTTTTATTAAATAAATTGTTGCTAGACTTTTTTTTCAACCCACAAGGTGTAAAACACCCATGAAATATCAACCCTCAAGGTGATGGTTCCAAGAACATTATATATGATATACTTTTTTATATCAATTTGAATTTATGTTGATATCTCATTTTAAAAAAAATTTGAAATTTTTAATTGCTATCAAGTTGAACGAGTTCATGATAGTGGTGAGTCCCAATCGACAAATGGGGATACCGTCTTGGGATCGAAGGCAAAGTCTCTCAGTGTAACACCTTCTGTGAAATACTAATGGAATTGATGAGTAATGTGTAATAATGCAAATTGAAACATACCTTCAAACTACTATTGAGATTATTTTAATTCATTTTTGTATGAAAGAGGTTCTTTTGCTAATGAAGATAGTGAAAGCCTGCAAAATACTTAGTAGTAATCATTTTACACAGATCTCTCATGGCGATGAATTCCTAAAGTCCGACTCTACATGTACTTCTTCAGATGTTAGAATTCCTTTTAATTTTTTAAGAAGACAATTTCCAATCATGGTTGCTTATGCTACAACTATAAATAAAAATAAGAGATCAGTTTCACATGTAAGTTTGTTATTAAAAACTGTTTTTTTGTCACGAACAATTATATATAGCAACTTCTAGAGTAACAAACACAAGAGAATTGAAACTTTTAATTTTAGATGATAATAATGAAAGCTCGAACAAGACTTCTAATGTCGTGTATAAAGAAGTATTTCATAATGTATTTGACTTTTATAAACCATTATCTATTGTTATAACATTTTATTACGTGTGACAATGATAACTTCTTTTGTTACAATGACATTTTTTCCTATTCTTTGTCACTTTTTTTTCTCATGTGTATTTTAATAATTATATAATAATAATTATTATTATTTGGAATTTATTATGTGACTGTTATTGCATTATACATTATTTGTCTGCGTTGTATGAAATCTTTGTGTGTACATTTATACAACATATTCCTTCATGCATTGCTCCCGCGATGCACGGATGAAATACTAGTATATTCAAAACAACCCATAATTTGTTATTGAAACCGCGTAATTAGGAAATTCAAATGATTTTTGTTTTGTGCACATTTATTCAAGAAAAAATGGCATAAGTATGACCCCTGCACTTTCAATGGACAAATATATCACCAATTTTTAAATGGACAAACATGTGACTTCTCCAAGCCCAATACCACCAGCCCGTTACTCTTCAATTGATGACCTTTCCTTCTCCTCTCCAGAGTGACTTCATCTCCCTCATCACTCCTGTGCAGCCTCCACGCCACCGCTTCCTCACCGCTGCCTCCACGTCGCCGCCTCCATCCACCGCCTCCATCTCTATAGGTAAGTCGCTTGGATTGAGTCTTCAATCTCTTCTTTTTTCTGGACGGTTAGCCTAGTAGACCGAAGATGGAATCCATGAACATCTTCATATTTCACGATGGTAAGGGCGGCGATGGAAACGGCCGATGGCCTCTGTAAATGGAGAGCGAGGATTTACCTCAAGCAATAACGAACGACGGGCAGATCTGAACCTGAGATGAACGACCACAAGCGGCGACCGGTGGGGTTGGTTGAGTGGGTGTTCGTTAGGACCTTGGGGGTGGAGTGGTGGCTAGGTTCGACGATGGACAGCGTCTATGGTTCAGCGGTGGGCAGCGGCTTGCAGGTAGAGGTGCGGCGGTTGGGGAGGAGGCTATGGTTGGGAAGGTTGGCTGAACAGGTAGTTGGCCGCTGGGAAGGGCGCTCGGGGTGGGGGCTGTGGCAGGGGAAGGGGAGGGGGTGTGGCTGGGGCTGGGTACTACGCAATGCTAGCCTGTGTCGGTGACTGTGGGAGGCAGTGGCGGCGGTGGCGGTGGGCAATTGGCTGGATGGTGGTCACTGATTTGGGGTGCTAGGGGATGGAGAGGGACAAGGCAATCTACAAGAGACCGGAGTGGCGGTTGGATGGCGGATCCGGTGGGTGGTTGGCGGCAATGTTGGATTGTGACTGTGTTGCCGGAAAAATCTTCGGCGACTACAGTGACACGATTTACGATGACAGTGACATCCGAAAGTGACACGAAAACCGATAGTGACATTAAATAGTGACATAAAAATTTGATAGTGACAAAAAAATTTGACAGTGACATCATGTTTTCCAAATATATAACCTACTTAGTCACTTTTTTGTCCTTTAAAAAAATGGTCACATTTTTGGAATTTGACTTCAATTTAGTAATATTCAAGGAAAAAGCCCTTTATTCAAACTGTGAAGGCTTTCTTGTGTATGGACAATATATTTACAAACAAAAAAATCTTTATTAGTGTGTAAATAGTAAAAAGCGTGTACACCAAGATTATGTACTTACGTGGCTAAATCTTACTGGTAGTCATGACGACCCGTACGTGGCAAACGCAACATACCATTGTCAGATTTTGAAGCGATCTAGAAACGAAAATAATCGTATCGCCGGAGGCCGGGAGCTGCGATAGATAATAGCCAACCGGAGATGCGAAGTCCGAGAATAAAGACCCTCAGCTGCGCTCTCCTACTCCTACTCCTATTCCCGATTGCTACACTCGGCCGGCAATTCGTCCTCGTCATTTCACAAGACGATCTCAAGGACCTTGGCACTGATCCTACCGCCGCCATTGAAACTGATTCCGCCGAGTCTGAATTCGATGATTTTATAGACTCCGATGCTAAACCGGACCACGAGCTCGACCCCGGTTCATGGAGTCCGATCTTCGAGTCCGGGCAGGGTCGTATAAGTCAAGACGAGCAGGAGACGGCATACTATCTATCCGCGAGGAAGATGGTAACCGCTTCCAGCCGAGGGGATGCGAGGGCTATGGAGGAGATCGGGTCGGAGATGGAGGCCATAGCCGCGGAGGGGTACCCGCACGCGCAGTCGGTGATGGGTTTTTTGTACGGTATGGGAATGGTGAGGGAGAAGAACAAAGCTAAGTCCTTGTTGTACCACCATTTTGCTGCTGAAGGAGGAAATATGCAGTCCAAAATGGCACTTGCTTATGCATACACTCGTCAAGAAGTAAGCTTGCTTCCTCGCATGTATCAATTAGTTCATATAAATCATTACAAGTGTGCCGTATGCAACCTGTGTATGTGTGTGTTCTGAGCTTTAAAACCGGTGTCATTGTGCTATGGGTTTATGAGTTAAAGTTTTAATAGCCTGAACAGTGAGGATTTATGATGCTATGTTAAGGTTTTAGCAACTTATGAAATTGATTTAATGTAGGCATCACTCTTTCCTTTTTTCTTACTCAAGATGTGTTTCTGGACATGCATGAAGATGAAGATAATGTTGATCTTGGATCAAGTGATGATTAATTTAGCGTAGAAGAGGTTGGGTTGATAAGATGTTGTGTTATTCTTTAAGTGGTTTATGCATTACGCTATTTATTGTGGATTATTGCTTTTTTGCCATATATACGAATTGTGGATTATTGTGGATTAATGTGTCCTAAACTCCTAATCGCTGCCCAGCCTTTGGCCTAGTTACTTAGAAGTCAGAATGTGAGAATTTTGTTAAGTAGGACCCTAACAAACCCTGAATTCTGATTTTCTTTTGCTGGTCTCAAATTGCTACTTGTTTCATTTGTAACTGTCTGATAGAGAACAAGGATCAGATGGTTTTGATTAACAAGCTCCAGTTGACCTCCCCAACAGCTTGTTGGATCGTAACTGTCCAATCTCGGCTGGTGCCTGAAACTAAGACAAGCTGTGGGTCCGAGTTTGGTTCTCCAAAACCTTTTTCCAAAACCTTGAAACAAGCTGTGGATCCGAGTTTGGTTCTCCAAAACCTTTTTCCATTGCCCAGTGCTGGGAGAGCATGCGAAGTATAGCTTGTTTACTGCTGCATTGCCTATTGGCAATTAGACCAGTTTCCTTTCTGATGCATGTGAGTAACTTAATTTATTAATGAATTCCATTTTCACTGTTTGCAGATGCATGACAAGGCAGTTACACTGTATGCTGAATTGGCAGAGGTAGCTATAAATAGTTTTCTAATTTCAAAGGACTCACCTGTGATTGAACCAGTTCGGATACATAGTGGTAGTGAGGAAAATAAGGAAGCATTGAGAAAGTCCAGAGGAGAAGAGGATGAGAACTTCCAAATTTTGGAATACCAGGCACAGAAAGGGAATGCAGGGGCAATGTATAGGATTGGTATATTCTACTACTTTGGATTGAGAGGAGTGAGGTGTGACCATGCCAAGGCATTATCATGGTTCTTGAAAGCTGTTGATAAGGGTGAGGCAGGATCAATGGAACTTCTTGGTGAAATTTATGTAAGAGGAGCAGGAGTTGAGAGAAATTACACCAAGGCATTAGAGTGGCTATCACTTGCTTCCAAGCAACAGCTTTATTCGGCTTATAATGGTATGGGATATCTTTACGTGAAAGGTTATGGGGTGGAAAAGAACTATACCCAGGTTAGGGTTTCTCATGTTATACTTGCATTTATTTTCCATTTTCAACCTGCCTAGTGTTTTCTCATTTAGAAAGTTACTTTTCATATTATCATGTTGCAATTTGATATGACTATTTGCAGGCAAAAGAGTATTTTGAGAAGGCTGCTGATAATGATGAGCCTGGTGGGTTCTACAACCTTGGAGTTATGTATCTGAAAGGGCTTGGGGTTAAAAGGGACTTGAAGCTGGCCGGCAAGTACTTTATAGGAGCTGCTAATGTGGGTCAGCCGAAGGCTTTTTATCAATTAGCAAAAATGTTCCATACTGGAGTGGGACTCAAAAAGAATGTTCCAATGGTAAGTCCAGTAAGTCAACTGAAATACACTCTGACCTCTTCATTGCCTTCTTCAAATCTTATGTCAGGCATCTTGCATTTTTTAAACGCATTTACAATTTCTGAATCGCATACTTCATTTCTATTCATACAACTGAATGAGTGTGGAAGAGCTTATTGGATTTGGTATATTGAACATTTGTAGAGGTTTGCGCTTCTTCTGTTGATATGAATGGCTGTCTATAGTCTATACCATGTCAATTATACATGAGTATGTTTTAGGTGCCATTTTATCACGTTTAAATTGAAACCACTGATATCTAGCCTGCATGCACATGTTTTGCACTGTACAGTGTACACTTCCTTAGGGATAGTAGTAAGAACTACTTAAATGGAGTCAACAAGTGTAATTATCATTCTTCTCTTTGTGATTTCAGGCAACTGCCTTGTACAAATTAGTTGCAGAACGTGGACCATGGAGCTCATTGTCTAGATGGGCATTAGAGTCATATTTGAAGGGAGATATAGGGAAGGCTTTTGTCCTTTACTCAAGGATGGCAGAGTTGGGCTATGAGGTCGCACAAAGTAATGCAGCATGGATTCTTGACAAATATGAATCGAGGAGTATGTGCATGGGAGCATCTGGTATTTGCACAGATGCAGAGAGGCATCAGCGAGCACATGCCTTGTGGTGGCAAGCTTCTGAGCAGGGCAATGAACACGCTGCTCTACTCATTGGTGATGCATATTATTATGGCCGGGTATGTGCGTGATTGATCTTTATGTAATATTAATTCTATCTAATCATTATTGATTATTATGCAATAGTTTGTCTAACCTCTTTTATGTGTCAATGATTTTTAACAGGGTACTGACCGAGATTATGTGCGTGCAGCAGAAGCTTATAAGCATGCCAAATCACAATCCAATGCTCAAGCCATGTTTAATCTGGGATACATGCATGAGCATGGCCAAGGATTGCCGTTTGATCTTCACCTTGCAAAGCGTTACTACGATCAAGCCGTAGATAATGATCCTGCAGCAAAGTTGCCTGTAACACTGGCTCTTGCAAGCTTATGGATAAGAACAAACTATGCTGACAGCTTCCTGGTAGTGTATCCCTTCCATTCTTTCACGGTTTTATCCTTCTGTGCCTCAAATATTTTGTTTGTGTTTTCTCCTAATCCCATAAATGAAAGATTATAGAGATAATTCTTCTTGTATTGCCTTGTCAAGATGTGTAACAGAACTAAAGTATCTTTTTGGCTTGTATATAGGTATCTGTGATTGATTCATTGCCGGATCTTTATCCAAAAATGGAAACATGGGTGGAGGATGTGCTAATGGAAGAAGGAAATGCCACAATACTTACTCTCATTGTCTGCCTGTTAACAGTGCTTTACTTACGTGAGCGTCAACGAAGGCATGCTGCTGCATTTGTTGGAGAGGCTCCTCCTCATCAGGTGGGTGAGCAGGGTGAACCCGTTCTCAACTAACTTTTACCAAAAATACCAAACATTGGTCATCTGATGTATGTGGAGATGACATTCTTCCCAGAATGGTGTACAGTAGCATGATTTCCACATCCCGTTGCTAAAGAGAGAACCGCCTTTTGTTTACCATTTGTTGTCTACTAGTGTGTATGTACTGACACTCTGACAGTCACAGGTAGGTCAGGAATCTCCTCTTAAGAGAAAAGTTGTATTTAACGCAGTCAAAAGATATCAGCGTGATATAATTGGCATCCAGTAAACATACCAAGCCTGTGCCCGTTGTTTTCAAATTATTGATTTGATAAGTTTTATTCTGTTCGGGATAAAATTATAATAGCCTTCTTAATCTGTTTCTGTGTCCATATCTCGTGGAGTCATCTGGTATGAATGAGTTTAAGTGCCTATATCGATTGAATGTGTTAAACTCTGTGGACTGCCCTTTAAGCTTTGCAAGGTTTGATGTTTGAGGCTTCTTATTCAGCCTATATTGTTACCCAATTAGGCATTGTATCTAGGTCTAGTACTCCAATCAGAATTGGAGTAGGTAATCTCTTCAACCTCATTTCCTTGGATATGCTTTGAAGAAAAAGCCAGAAGAGAGAATAGCGATACTCGGTAGTGAGCGATGACTTTCATTATAACTCTAAGGTTTGGTATATTTCACTCTGCGGCAACGCATTGGGTGAGACCGTGAGAATAGTGTTTAGCACTCGATGTTAGTTAAGGGTGCAACTGTTTTCAGATAGGCATCTTGCTTTGGTTGGTTGAAGGTCACATGATGGTAAGCTGTATGGATGCATGTCATTTGTTAAGAAATATGAGTGGATCCAGTGTGGAGATTGGAGAGGGGACTAGACTTTAACCCGTTGGTTAAACGGAAAATTACTATTAACCCCCTAACATTACAACAACATATTTCGATTCATGTGATGTGAATAAGTGATACTGTTGGTCGTCACGCGCCCAACATCATGTCATAATTATTAATGCAACTTTGCATTTTTAAAAATCAATTAGTTACCCCCTCAACTTTGATCATTCTCACTATATGCCCTCCTCATGTTAATATTTGTTAAATTAAATTTAATATAACTCTTAAAATCAATGAAATTTGTCTATAAAATTAATTTTAAAGTAAATTACAATTTTTTATAATAATTATAAATCATTGTTCTTGATCGTTATTTTTGTATTTAGCTACTCGATCGTGGAATAAATATTAATGAAAGTAGTTAAGATAGAAGACTCATGGGCTGGGTAATATTCATGAGATATATCAAAGTTGTTAGAAATATTGTGATCAAAATTCTAGACACCTTTTCATCAATATGAATATAAAAGTTTTGTTTGTAATTCATTCGGCTGAATTAATCTCAATGACATTTCTTTCGTGTGTAGCAAGAAGAAATTTCAAGAAAAAAGAATTTTATCAATCCATGTCCTAAAAGATTGGTCTAGTATTAATAACGAAAACTAAAAGTGTTCGATATAGGATCTCAATAATTGGAAGCTATCAAGTATCAATCTATCTAAACATAAAATATACTACGTATATAATAGTTTTTTATTTTTTTAATTAATTCTATTACTAATTTTTTATAATTTTTTATCCGCAAAAAGTTTATAATTAGTTTAATAAGATTAAATGATATCTGTTTTTAAAATTAAAAAAAAGATAAAAGTTCGTGATATTTTATATCTTACACGTGAGTCTTCTCTCTGAACTAAATTCATTGATATTTATTCCATGATCGAGTAGATTAGTAAAAAAACAACTATCAACAAAAATGACTTATAATTATGATATTAAATTGTGTTTTACTTTAAAATTTAATTTTATACACCATTCATTAAATTTAAGAGTTATATTGAATCTAATTTAACAAATACTAGCGTGAGGGGGCAAACCGTGAGAATGATAAAAACTCAGGGATTAAGTAATTGATTTTAAAAAATGCAAGGTTACATTAATAATTATAGCATAACCTTAGGGGGCTAATAATGATAAAAACTCAGGGCAAATTGATTTTAAAAAATGCAAGCTTACATTACACACCGGACTGTTGGCCTGTTTTTCAGGACGGTAAGTGGAACTTGGAACTAGTTCAACCTGAAGTACCGCTGGGGATCAGACTAGTTCAACCTAAAAATGGTTTGGTTTGACCAAACCAAACCGAACCAAAAATTGGTGGTTTGGTTTGGTATAGGTTTACTTAAGTAAACCGGTTGGTAGAAATTTTCTCCAACAGAATGGTTTGGTTTGGTTTGGTTTGGTTTAAAATCAAAAAACCGTAAACTGAACCGAACACTGAACAACTTGTAATATATATAAATACTTTGTATTTCTCTACACTCTTTATCTTTAGTATATAAATAATTTAGACATAAAAATACAAATTCAGCATATACTCCCTCCGTTTCTGAAACAAGTTCCACATTTGACTTCACACACATTAAGAAAATAAATTTAACTTTATTGTGGAGTGCACTGTTTGACACTGTTTGAACACTGTTAGGCATTTTTTGGACACTGTTTTGATGTAGATAATTTGCCAAATAAGAAAATGTTTGAAAGTGGAACTTAATTTTGAATCTGCCCGAAAAAGAAAGGTGGAACTTCTTTTCAAATCGGAGGGAGTATCATTTTCACTTTTACACAATCCATACATTCATTATGACAAGATTAACTAATATCCTATATTTGTATTTGTTATGTTTTGTATTCTACTTGTATATATGAAAAGATATTTGACGATAATAATAGCAAATTGCATTTATATTTTTTACATGATTCATTTGAATAAATGTGTGAATATTACAACATTTGCACCACTTACTCATTTAGTTTTCTTTGAATACTTTATGTGATATTATAAATGATAATCAATTATAAATTTATTTTTTGTAAGAAATGAATCTTTGTCCAGTGATTGAAAAGATGTTAGAAGTTTTAATTTATACGTAGTAATATTTTATTATTTCTTTTTCTATCTTTTATTTCCTTTTATATTTTATTTAAATAATAAAGGGAAAACAGTCAAATAGGTTCATGTACTTTGAACAAAAAGTCAATTGAGTTCACATATTTTTATCTAATCAATCAACACTAGTGGAAAATAGGGATTTAATAACGGTTAAAACAGACTTTTAACAACGGTTCTGAACCGTTATTGTATCAGCACATATTAAAAGTCCGATACTTTTAATAAGGGTTCATGTAACCGTTACGAAAGATATTCCATAACGGTTGACGCAGAACCGTTATTGAAACTTTCAATATCGATTAAATACTAACCGTTATTGTATGTCTTCTACATGGGGTTAAATGAACCCATACAAAATGTTTTCATGTACGTAAAACCTAATTTATTCTAGGTTATTTCTAAAATATAAAAAATTTACACATATCATAAAAAAACATTTATTATAACAACGAACACATACCATTAATCATAACTAACAAAAATCCACAATTCACATCGATATTGTGTTATTCCAATATAATTCAACAAAAAGTAATTTTGAGTTCACAACACTCGGCAAAAACTAAATATGAGTTCCCATTTCACAAGACTCAACAAAAACTAGCTGAGTTGACAACACATACTACTATTGATACTAATATGCTATAAAAATCATATCAAATGTTCGCAGCTTCGAAGAAAAATGACGCCCAACGCTCACGTGTCTCTTTGATATCTTGATCAGTGAATGAATCTTGAATGTTAATTGCCTATAAATTAAATAATGAAAGCCAATGAATAAATACAAAAAATTGAAGTAAAAGAAATAGCACCAATAACCACCCCTTTGCATTCGAGACTACAAATACACAAATAAGGGTATATTTTTATAACAGACAAGTCAATTACAAGTTCAATACAAAATTTGATCATTCAAGGCCATCATTTTCATTCGATGTTATCTTGGATCCAAGCGACCACATCGCCATGCCAGTCCTGGCCCATGATATCCATGACATTCTTACAGTGTAAAACAGAGCCCCATATTCACACATGCAACTCATTACCAAGCAAGAGAAAGGAAAAAAGGAAGGGGAAGTTCTCATTAATGTACACTATAAAGGAATGAGAAGTACTATTGCAGGCATCAAGAACTTACTGTATTGATCACAATGATGAGCCAACAACAGCCCAACATCAATAATCATCTTATCAAATTATCAAAACAAACAAACACTACCTACATGGAAGTAGCTAAGAGCTTGCCTAAAAAGGTTCTGGATGCCTATTCCATAATGCTCAGGTTATTAGAACCGTTCCAAAATCAGCAGCCAAAAGGACCTATTGTAGATTTGTAAGTTTAACCGCTTCGGTACTAAGATTATCAAACAAAAGGATTGTATGATGCATATGAAAATATAAGCTGTTTAGGTCTTGCTGTTCTACCAATATTAAGAAACTTTGTATTGTGAAATACACGACAAAAGAGCAATGCCAAAACTCAAATTATGAATTCATATTTAAAATATACCAATTTCAAGTTTTGGAGGAGTGGTATGAGGCCATATATTTGGTCCGCAATATGATAGATATCTAGACAGAGAAGAAAAAAATATTTAGGACATGAAAAAAATATAACCTTCAAAAATATCAAATTATGAAATACATAACTGCAGCAACTCAATGATGAAAAGCTAAGATTTCACAGATTTGTTTCATAGAAATTAATCAGAAAGCTAGTTAAGAGACTATAATATGGTCCCCATATGGATACGCTGAAAGTTAAAGAAAAGGTATTAACGGTTCAATAAGGTAATGTATGGCTCAGTTGATGGCATATCCAATACTGAATTTGCATAGGACCCTTTCAGTGTGTCTGCATAGACATGAACAAACAGCATTAACAGTTAAATATAAAGTTTCACCGAAAAACAGTAGAAACCATACATGATGTTTGTAAAGCAGGAAACCTGAGATGGATATAAATTTAAAGAAACTAAAATTATGTGTTTGTATGTGTGTAACAAACTAATAAAATTATGAGTTAAAATTAAAATCATTACTTCCCGAAAGCTTGTGTAGCTTTTCAAAAGTAGTTATATGACTAGATGGAAACAACTATCATTATACAAGCAGCATGGTAAATTTAGCCTTTACACATGAAAACCAAAAGAAACCCATTCACTAACACTACAGACCAATAAACCACAGAAAGGAAAAATGAAAGTTCATAGACTCATAGGATAAGTACGTTGAGCTAAAGCGTAGGCTTGGTCAGTTGACTAACCATTTGATTCAGAAACAGACTCAGGTTGAGGCTCTCTCTTCCCAGAAAGTCACATTGTTGTTTAAAATCGAGGCTGTAACAAGATCATTGGATGAAAACAAACAAATCCCAAGTACCACACCAGCCAGTGATTTGGAGTTGGGGGAATGGATCCTAGGGAATTCAAAACTGAAGTCGTCCTCATTTGAGGAAAGGTTTCGGTCAGGTCAGCGACATTGTTTAACTTTAATACAATTACCAATTTATTTGTTTAACTTTAAGGACTTTGTTAATGGACCGATTTTAGTCTTAGATCAAACCACAACAAGCCAAATTATGCGATTATGGCTCAAGTGACTGAATCTGCTATATTAGGAAAAATGATATTTAAATTATATGTTACTACCTCCGTTCCTATTTTATCTTCCAACCCACTTTGGCACACAATTTAAGAAAAGTGGGTATTGTGTGGTGGAGAGTTGTGCAGAGAAAAGAGAAATGTGTAAGAAATGTTGTGAACTACAAATTCTTTACCAAAAAAGGAAAGTGGAAATTTAATTGGAACGGACGAAAAAGGAAAGTTGGAAGTTTATTTAGGAACGGAGGGAGTATAAGATATGAAAAAGTCATATGAAAAAGTGGCTAAGATGATGCTCTTACGGTAACTTCAGTCATCTCGCCAAAAAAATGTTTTAAACTTGCTTATTTTAATTATTACAAATTTAGTGTGTGAATTCAAGAATTACGTGTTTCATGACCAAATTAGTTTATAAAACAGATAAGTTGAAATTCGGGGATACATACTGGCTTTGTAGTAGTATTTGTTATGAAAAAATTGGGCAATAGGATAACAATCGATGCGCATGTACAAAAAAGTGGTCATAATTTTATTTTCAAAAAAGTGGACAACTGGAGGAATCGATCGTTCGACCTCCGTACGCACAAAGCCTTGGAATTGAGCCTCCTACCATTGCTCTAGCTCCATAATTGTGTTCTTAGCTAGTTTTGATTGTATAAATACTTAATTCTTAATTCTATATAAAATATATACAAATATATATAGGTATTTTTTTGGAGGTTCATGGGGTCCCGGGATCCCGTGGGACCCTTAGTGGGTCCGCCACTGAGGGTAGTTCATAGACTCCAGGATTATGGGAACGTAAGCCCGGACACCTGGATTATAAAAAAAAATGAAAAAAATGTTAGTAAGACACATAAATTTTTCTATATGACATAGCAATTCATTTAAGAGAGATTGCTCCAAACTAGACATGCCCCAAAAGTTATCTCCTAAGTACTTCGTAGATAGAATGAAGCGTGGGTAAAGGAGCGCCAACAGAACCAAGCAGTTTTGTTTGAAAATGATGGTATTGTATTAACCTCAAATGCCGTGTGCGTTCTGCCAACGAGAGAAAGTTGTAAATCACTACTACCTCCTTCCCAGAATTTACTTCCGAAATAAAGTGGCACACGGATTAAGAAAGTGGGAATTGTGTGGTGGAGAGTTGTGCAGAGGAGAGAGAAATTCTGTGAACCACAAATTCTTTGCCAAAAAAGGAAAGAGAAGTTCTTTTTGGGACAGACGAAAAGGGAAAGTTGGAAGTAAATTATGGGACGGAGGGAGTATATAACTTTATATAAACAACTTTGCTAGAGTTGTCTGTGGATCGATAACTCGTCTGCTGGGAACAGACGTGTGTACACAGAATCCCGCTTCGTGTACACACCGGGTTACACGTCGGGTTACACGTCAGTCAAATTGTCTGTATACAGACAATTTGATCGGCTAGACAAACAATTTCATCGATGTTTTATGAAGAAAATCGATTCTCATACAGACAAAATATAAAGAGTTGATTTTAAACCTGAATTTTTCATAAAGTGTTTGTGATACAAACATTTTTTTAATTTTTGTCTGTGTGAAAATCGGTTTTCTTCGTAAATCGTCACTCAATATGTCTGTGTAGTCGATCAATTGTCTGTGTACAGATAATTTGACACGCGTGTAACCGGGTCCCTAAAACTTGGCTTGTACAAGAGCAATTTTCTGCTTGAAAAGGGAGGGAATAATTGGTGCGTCTCTTCGCGAGAAAACAGCTATGCATAGCGCACATGAAAACGGCCCGACTCTTTTGTCTCTAGCACCCAAACATGTAGGCGTGTCGGTTGGTGAGATGCTAGTGTGTGTAGGTAGCGCCACGCAAATCCACAGCCGTTAGATCACTCTCACTCCACACTGGTTTCAGTGCAATGTCGCACTCTATAAACGCTCACTGAATAAACGGATGTTGATGAAGAACCGCAAATGCAGGACCCTTTCTTGATCTGCCTTGCAATTCCTCACGCACATTCGGATTGCAGATCACAGTGAGCCCATGCATCAGAGAGGGAGAGTGAACAACCGCATATCCAGGACCTTTTCTCGATCTCGCCTTGCAATTGAGGGCCATTAGCTGCGCTTTCTTCTCATCATTCGCAACTGCCCGACCGCGTTTCAATTTTCTCTGGGATCTGCTCAATCGATCTCCAAAGCGTCAAATCTTCAACCTTTGATCTGTAACCATGGCTGGCGTTCCGCAAGGTGTGACCTTTGATCCTCAATCTTTCAATTTTCTGTTTTGGGTTTTGCTTCTTCTGTTTGTTTGTTCTGGGTTGTGATTTTATGTGATGTTTTCAGGACAAGAGCGAGAGATCCAGAAGAAATACTGGCTTGAGCACTCCTCTGATCTCACTGTGGAGGCCATGATGCTCGACTCTAAGGCTGCTGATCTCGACAAAGAAGAAAGACCTGAAGTATCATTCTCTTTCTTTACAATTTTAAAATAAACTCTATGAGCCCATCCGCCACACTAACATTTTCTCCATTTCCGTCCTGTTGCTGCTTGATACTTAAAACTTAAAACCTCACACACTGATATTGAGTTTTTGTGATCCTGATCATGTCCTTAAAAACTCTGCACATATCTGATATCCCCCCTTGTCACTGTCCTAAGTTCATTTAAACAAGTGGAGAAGTTTTAGGCTGCATGGCCAAGCCCGGCCTATCAAAGAAGGAACATATAGAGACGAATGACTTAATATTTTACAGCTTTGGTTAAAACTAAAATATGTTGACCCTTATACGGATGACTTAATATTTACTCGATCACAATTGCATTTTCCACATTTTTCTGTCACTTATAAGCTCTATTTTTGTTCCTGTGGGTCAAATGTAGTAAACCCCGTTACGGTTTTCTTTTTCAGGTGCTCTCACTCCTCCCGCCATATGATGGAAAATCAGTGTTGGAGCTAGGTGCTGGAATTGGGCGATTCACTGGAGAGTTGGCCAAAAAAGCAGGCCAACTTATTGCATTGGACTTCATTGAAAGTGCAATCAAGAAGGTATATGATATTTATTTTAAGGTTTAGCTTTGATTTTGCACATAATTGTCATTTTGTCGGCTGTTTTATGAGGTCTATTAGCATAACAAAATAATAAATTCTTCAAATGGAAATATAATAAAAAAGTTAATGTCCAAGAGGTCATGTAAAAGGGACCAGGATTTAAGGCTTGCAATGATTAGGCTTTTCTTCTTTCTTTAGTTCAGTTAATGGTTTATGTCTGCTTCCTTGTTTAGCTAGGATCCTTTACTTGTTTCCTAGAACATCAGCTATTGTATTTACATGAACTTCGGATGCTCTGCTTACCACCATGGAATCCAATGAGAAATTTAATGATAAAGTTAGTTAGTTTTGAAACCTTAAGCAAAACTTATTGCACCCTGGCTTTACGCTTTGCCTTCTTTCATTCCTTTAAACGCCTGAGATAGTGAAATGTGTATTGTGTATGATATTGTTCAGTTTCTGAACTCCAATCTGTGTTTGTTGGATGAAATATATGGGCATGCAAAAGGCCTTGTGATGTTTAATACAAATGCCCTTTTAGTTGATTTATATGTGAAAGCTAGTTCTGGAGATTTCACAATCACCTAATCTCCTCTAACCGCACTCAGCCTTGCCACTTGGTAGCCCATAGTGCAGCTTTCCATCAAGTAAATGTAAAAGTATTCTGCAAGCAACACGTGTTCTCACAACCCAGTAGTCCATTGAATATGTTCCTACTACATTTCTTTTTGAGGGTTTGCCAAAATCTGGCTGCTCCAAGGTATACATATATATGTGTGCATTGGAAGAGCCCCAGTACCTCTAGTTAGAGTGTTAGCATTATGTTTTGCACGTTAAAGTGGGGAGTTTTGGGATCTACCAAGTACAGTGGCACAGCCCCATGTGTCCTTGTTGCTCTTTGCATTCTTTCTTTCCTGCAAGAGCTTAGGATGCCTGCTACATGTCACTAGAAAATTGGTCATATACATTTCATTTGAACTTTCAGTGTTTTCTGCATGCAGAATGAAGCCACCAACGGGCACCATAAAAATGTCAAGTTTATGTGTGCTGATGTGACCTCTCCAGAGCTGAATTTCACCGACGAGTCACTGGACTTGATATTTTCAAACTGGTTACTGATGTATCTTTCTGACAGTGAGGTACTTTTTCCAGGTCCTGATAATAAATGTCTCTTTGAAGTTTATACTCCCTAACTTTGCCTGTACTTTTAAAACAGGTGAGTTTTTGTTTCAGAAGGAACACGTCATAGATGGGAATTGACCAGTAAAAAATGAATCATTATCCATATATGTGAATATATGATAATTACAAATAAGAGGGCATATAACTCGCATAGTAAAAGGGGCATGAACAATACATATATCGGTTATATAGCATTGTGATATTCATATTCTGTCACGTAATGTGTTCAGAGCAAGGGGTAACAAAATCATGTTTAGTACTTCAGTTACATGTAGTGTTCCAAAAAGACTAGGTGCTTGGTGAATAAAAGAATGGGGCCTAGCTCTGGTGCACGGTCAGGTGGAGCATATGTGGGGTCAATTAAAAATAAACTTAAAGAGTAGGCAACTATTGTGAACCTAGCGACTAGGGATGATTATTGGAACATGGGCTACCTGTGTGATGCAAAGTTCACAAAGATAGATTATTGTATTGACAATACAACAGAAAAAGGGAGTTTAATTAGCTCTAAACAAGTTACATGTATGCATATCTTTGTTTCCTATTAGGAATAGAAATGCTCAATTTCTTTGTTGATTGTAGCGATGTACCTTTCTCCATTTTCCTCAAACTTATCTGCTTGAATATCCTCATCATAAATAGTTGTTAAATTAAAAATGTTTGAATCATGCTCATCAACTGTCTTTGCCCTGCAGGTTGTGAATCTAGTAGAGAGAATGGTCAAATGGTTGAAAGTTGGTGGGTATATTTATTTCAGAGAGTCATGCTTCCATCAATCTGGAGACCACAAGAGAAAAAATAATCCAACTCATTATCGAGAACCTAGATATTATACCAAGGTGCCAAATTTATGCTCATCTTTTCTGTAACTCACTAACTTGCATTGAAATTTCAGAGATTTTTGTTTCTTCCTTCACCTCTGGTTACCATTATATCCTTCCAAAACCCATTCCGTTTGTGTTTTCTTTGATGGATCGACGGTACCTATAGATTTTCAAAGAATGCCATTTGAATGCTGCCAAAGGGAAATCATTTGAACTCTCCCTTATTGGGTGCAAGTGTATAGGAGCTTATGTGCGAAACAAGAAGAATCAGAATCAGGTGAGGTTTAAGTGCTTGTATATGTTATATGTGGCTTTGGATTTCATGATTTATTATTTTATTCAATCTGATAGAAACACGTGAATTCGTGCTTTGCAGATTTGTTGGACATGGCAGAAAGTTAGTTCAGAAGATGACAGGGGATTCCAAAAGTTCTTGGACACTGTCCAATATAAGTGCAGTGGCATTTTACGATATGAACGAGTCTTTGGGCAAGGCTTTGTGAGCACGGGAGGGCTTGGTATGGCTTATTTACCACACACACCTAAATTATTCGTAGTGACTCTTGCCTCTTGATTTGCCTCTCTGATCATCTCACTATTCTTGAGCAGAAACAACTAAAGAATTTGTCGCCAAATTGAATCTCCAGCCTGGACAAAAAGTCCTTGATGTTGGCTGTGGCATTGGTGGAGGTGACTTCTACATGGCTGAGAAGTATGATGTTCATGTTGTTGGCATTGACCTCTCTATCAATATGATCTCTTTCGCTCTTGAGCGTGCTATTGGTCTCAAATGTGCTGTTGAATTCGAGGTTGCTGATTGCACCAAGAAATCATACCCTGATGGCACATTTGATGTGATATACAGCCGTGACACCATTCTTCACATTCATGTATTATCTTGCACCATTTCATTTTCACTCCTATTAGCCTCTAACATTAAAATTTACTTGGCGTTATTTTATACTCCGTACTTTTTGAATATAGTTCCTCACACATGTATTTTAAGGGAGTGTTTTCACTTTTCAGGACAAACCTGCCCTTTTCAAGTCCTTCTACAGCTGGCTGAAGCCAGGGGGCGTAGTCCTAATTAGTGATTACTGCAGAAGAGCTGGAACCCCATCACAAGAATTTAGTGAATATATTAAGCAAAGGGGATATGATTTACATGATGTTGAAGCATACGGCCAGGTATCTCTACTCATTCATTGAATGGATCTTTTTGTTAAAATGACATATTTATCATTTTTTTAAAGAAGACAAAATTTCCTAAATAGAACCAAAATGAACACATGAAAACCATTCATTTTGTCTCAAAAGTATCATTCACTCCTGAAAGAAGAAATTTTAACAGCTTTTATTCTTTCTTTCATTAGGACTAAGCGCGGCCTATTTTGGTATTAAAACATCATGAGAGATTTCCCTAAATGAGACTAAAATAGAGTAAAATTGCACAAACAGGACTGTCATGTTTTATGGACCAAAATAAGACCAAAATTGTACTGATAGACCAAATTGTAATGAAGCAAGGCCCATGATCGCTGCACTTCCACTGACGATTTGCAGCAATGCCTCCATACTACCTACACCAATAATACCCTCTGCGCCATTCATCGCCACCAACACCATCGCCGTCACTTATCGGCGAGGACGCTACCGCTTCCACCGGCGAGACCGCCGATGTTATTCTCTTCCTCCGGTGAGAATAGTGCTATGGCGTCATCCGTCACTGTTAAGTTCTCCCCTGGAGGTGTCTCATCTGGAGAGCAAGTTATCAGTTTCAGGTGAAATTGCCATCATCATAACATCAAAGACAAAAATATGCCATTTTTAGATGCAGAAACATGTCATTTTGAGATTACAACATGACATTTTCAAAGACAAAAACATGTCATTTTTAGATGAAAAAACATGTCATTTTGAGATTACAACATGACATTTTCAGATAAAAAATCATGACATTCTCATGTCATAAAAATGTCATCATTTCTCAAAAATGTCAAAATCATTGCATTTTCAAACACATAATACTGCCATCTCCAAAAAATTGCCATCATATCTCCAAAAAATTGCCTATCATGTGGCATTTTTAGAAGGTGAATGACATGCATAATAAAAAAAACCATACCAATATAATATCGAAGGACAATTGACAGAGCCTCAAATTTCATATCCAGAAATCCCAAATCTAAAAAAATGAAAATTTGACCGGTTCTTTGTTGAAATCGAATCCTTCATATGGATTTTCAAAATCAATTTTTTTAGAATCTCATTGATAAAAATAAAAAAGCAGAGCACCAGGAACAAGATGATGATGAGGAGGAGGAGGAGAAGAAGAAGAAGAAGAGAAGATGAAGAAGAAGAAGAAGAAGAAGAAGGAGGAAGAAGAGGACCTACCTTGGATGAAATAGAAGCATACTCTTAGTTCCAGCGACAACAATGGAAAACCAGGTAGGGGAGGCGGTGCGGCTGGAGAGGCGAGGCGGCGGGACTGGAGACAAACTCGGTGATGGCTGAGAAACGATTGACGAAGGTGGAGGAAAAAATAGCGAAGAGGGAGAGAAGCTCGCTCAGACGCTCACTGCTCTCTAGACTTCAATAGCCGGCGATGGATTGGGGCTTTAATTATAATAAGGGCATAATGGTAATGTTTAGTCCTATTTAGGGAAAATTAAACATGAATTCCTATTTTGGAGTTTTAACTATGTTTTGATCCTATTTGGGGCAATTACTTAAACATAATTAGTCATATTTGTGAACTTGTTCCATGTTTTATTCCTGTTTGAAATTTCTTATACAAATAATAGTTAACCTCGTGACTTTTAACACTCAGCGACCGTAATAGCACCTGCTTAATGACTGGTGACTATATTGCTATTCAATTTTAAGCTGCATTGACCATATAGTCACATTTTTGCACATTAATTCTTTTGAGCAATATATATTATAGGGTGCCCTCCCCTCATCCCATTTTTGTTTCATGGTTTTTCATCTGGTAAACAGATGCTCAGGGATGCTGGGTTTAAAGACGTCATTGCTGAGGATCGAACTGTTCAGGTGATTGCCAAATAAGGAAGATCTGGCTTTTGATCATGATGGACTATGAACTAAAGATTCTCCCTTCTGTTTTACAGTTCATGGATGTACTTCAGGCGGAGTTAGGTTCCGTGGAGAAGGAAAAAGAAGCATTTATAGAAGACTTCTCTGAAGTGCGCTCACTCCCTAATTCGTTGCAGACCTTAATATAAGTCTACTATATCATTTTAACTTTCTACGTGGAACTAATCGGTGCACGCTATCTCATAATGAACATGCAGGAAGACTACAATGAAATAGTGGGAGGCTGGAAGGCAAAGCTGGTCAGGAGTTCTTCCGGCGAGCAGAGGTGGGGCTTGTTTGTTGCCAAGAAGTAATTATGTCCCAGCTGACATCAATGGTCAGCAGTTTGAGTTTTTCTTGATTGGTATTTTATTCGTTTCAATATGATGAACCCTGTCAGTGATCACAAAGGTTCAGTAATTTGTTTACCATAATAATGATACTCCTCAGTCTATGGAGGTATGGAACTGTGGGGGGTGGTGTTTTACGAGCTGGAACGTTATTACTGTGATTTTTGCTTTTACTGTCCTGTTGTGTTTTATTTTTTATGTTGTTGCCTTCTTGGATACATCATTCAGACTTCGAAGCTGTATAATATTCATTATAGATGCAACATTTGTGACAAAACTCTTTCTACCGCAAATATTGTATAATGTTTCGTATATTTCTTCGGCAACAAATGCTTTATACTGACGATTGTATCAACATTTGTTATTTCATGTGCATTTGTTAATAGGTAGTACTTTCAGGTCTATATGTTTAAATTCATTAAAAAGAAAAATATTTTTTGCATCATTCACCTTAATTAGGTATTATTGATTTAGTGATATACCATGTACGTAGTATATCTTTGCGGTGTTCACTCTCTTCAATCAATAGCAAAAATGTGTAAAATAGGAGTAAAAATGTTTCACACATAGCTTAATTAGGCATTATTTCGGAAAATTTCTGAAATAGGTGTAAAAATGTTTGAAAATTCCAAAATATAACTGCCATGTTTTTTACTCCCAAAATAGGAGTAATTGCTGGCAAGTTTAAAATCTGGTGCTGCCAAAACATGACAGTGATAACTAATTAGTCATATTTTGGGAATAAAAATATAATAGTCCTATTTTAGATTTTTAGAATATACAAACGTTTTAGTCTTATTTAGGATAATTTTCCACTAACAATTGTCATAACAATATTCCACCTGTATTTGTTTGTTGAGCTTTTGGAATTATTGTTGAAAGAAAGCTTTAGGTTTGAGAGAATTGTAAAAGAAAAATAAAGAATGTACTTTGGATAGAAAGAAGAAGAGGGAGAGAAACTGAGAAAGGGAAACGTTATTTTGCATAGACAAAATAAGACTTACTTTGTCTGTGAACAAGACTCACGGATCAAAAAAACTTTCACAAACATGGTGGTGAGTATAAGGTTTACAAGAGTGAGTACAACAAGAATGATTGAATAAAGGTTACCCCTTTCACGTTCTTAATTTACCCAACCTATGTATTATATTTCAAACAATTACCAACCAATTTTGTGGCACAACATGTAGTGTTCGACATGATCCTAATTCAAAACTGAAATCTTTACCATTTTATAGTATGAACAATAATGAGAATTCTAAGGCAAAATAAAAATTGGTGCAAGGATGATTCTTTTATAATCCAAATCATTTCTTTCTTTCAGAAAATCAAATATTATAATTTAGAATTGTCTTAAAGGATTCTCAACTAGACTTACAATCCATAGATGTCCATTGCTTCAAACGAATATTGAAATGATCTATTTCCGGTTAAAAATAGTAATCTGAATGGACTAGACAGAATGAGCCAATGATACACCCAACCCATTCCAATAATCCAATTCATGCGGTAGTGCCCGTTTCAGAAAACATATGAGGCCGCCGCCACTAGTAATGAGGTTTTTTTCATACAGTCACAATTTGAGCAATGTGCAATATTTACAAGGTTGTTTTAGATGATGTTTGAGATCGCTATATTAAAAATAGATCGTGGGTGCATAATAAATGAAAAAATTTCACTTTTGGTCCCGTGACTATTATACCACTTCCACATTTAGTCTCTTACTTTCAGATTGTTCACATTTAGTCCGTGACCATTATCCCCTCACCGCCCCTCGTTCTTCCGGCCAAAATTTTGTCAAATTTAATGCAGATTTTAGGTATGAAAAATCAAATTTAATGCAAAGACTTATATGAAAAACCCAACCTTATATAAAATTTAATGCAAAGATTGATTCTGAGGCTGATAAGTGGACTAAATTTGTCGGAATTTTGGCCTGAAGGACAAGGGGTGGTGAGGGGATAATAGTCACAGACTAAATGTGGACAATCTGAAAGTAAGGGATTAAATGTGGAAGTGATATAATAGTCATAGGACCAAAAGTGGAATTTTTTCCATAATAAATTATTTTTTGGATAGACTCACACTTCGATTATAGTACTAGTTTAACAACGCGTGTTGTGCGTTCGTGGTAATGCCCAAAGCCATTGTAGAAACATTAATTCCTCGATTTAGGTTGAGTGAATATATGAGTAATATGAATAGAATATTCGAATACATAGTTTGTTATTTATGACTCGAATAAAAATATTACTGATAGAGTATATCTAGAGAGAAGTGCAATAATATGCTTCAATAGAATGAATTTGTGACCCCTATAACTACTCCCAAGGGGAGTATTTATAGAGAAAATACGGGCTGAGCTCCCAAGCCTTGGGCTTGGGAGGCCCATTTACAACTGGACCGCTACTGGGCTGAATACAAAGCCACTAATGGGCTGTACAAATGAGTAAGTATAGAATCCGATTCTGTGGGGTCTTCGTGGCCGACGAGGGCGCGGCCGACGAGGGCACGGCCGACGAGGGCACGGCCGACGAGGGCACCCAGGTTCCTTGGCTTCAGGACCATAATCTGAGTTGGCACCTTCTCGGCCGACGGGGGTCCCTTGGCCGACGTTGACGCCACTCGGTGTCTTGTGCTTTCTGTTCCTCTGAGTATGTGGGTCCGGGGGCTCAGACTCATATACTCCATCAGGAGTCCCCCACTCTCTGAGCTGAGACGTAGACAAAGTGAAGGAGAGTAGATTCCCGTGCTTTGGTGCTTTTGGCCGATTCCTGCTCCTCGCTGTGGACGGGGAGGCCGTTGTTTCCTTGATGTGTTCGTTTGGGGACGATGAGTGTCCTGCTTCGATGGTGGCCGTTGAAGGCACGTTTTCCCTTTCTTGGACGTTGATGGTTGAGGTTTGCATTCGGGCCGATGAGGCTGTTGAGGTTGAACCTTGCTTTGAGGACGATGGTGTCCTTTCCTTTGGGTGGCCGGTAAGGGTGCTTGCGCACTCTTTTTGGCCGCCGCTGACTGGCTTTCGTGTCCCTGGCCGAAGAGCCCATTATGGTTAACTGTTGGCAGAGGACGATGAATGTCCTTGCCTTAGGTGGCCTGTTGGCCGTTGCTGATGATGTTATGTGCCTTTGGCCGACGAGGCGCCGTTGTGATACATGGACGTTGTGGCCATGCTTTGTGGTTACATTCGTGTTTGTTTTTTTCCTTTTGTTTTGTTGAGGCCGATGTAGTCCCCCAGTCCCCCACTGCTTCAGGCCGAAGAGAGTGAGGGGTGAAGGAGTTGCTTGAGTCCCTGGCCGAAGCGGCCTCTCCGTAGTGCCCCTGAATCCAACCCTCATGGCGATTTTCTGGCCAAGGTAACCCTGTGGGAGAACCCTTGTGCGCAGATCGCTTGTAAAGAGTTATCATCAAGGGTCGTTACGAGGAGCCGATGGTTGTGGGTTCTTTGTTCCTTTGGTTCTCTGGCCGTTACGGGCGTTCATTACGTTCCTGGCCGTTGTCATCTCCTTATTGTTGGCATTTGTGAACTTGGCAGGCAAATAGGCCGTTGTGGGCGCTTGCTGGCACTTGTGAAGCCGGCAAGCGTATAGGCCGTAGAGTCCGTTTTGCGAGTGGGCTCTTGATGTGTAGGCTGGGCTTGGCCCATTGGTGACGTGGTAGCCTCCCATTGGTGGCCGTTGATGTGACCATTGGGAGGGTGCCACGTGTAGTGACCGTTGGGTGGGGGGTTCTATAAATACCCCTCCCCCTCCGACGAAAAACCTCATTTGCAATCTGAGTTGTCGAAGTGCTGGCCAATTTTCTAGAGAGATAAACTCCCAAGCTCGTGTTCTTCGTGTTCAAGGTTAGTGTTCATCGCAATCTTCTGTACTTTGCATACTTTGCTTCCTAGGCTAGTGATCTAGTGTTAGGCGCTTGAACACCCTTAGATCCTTAGTTATTCCCCTTAGGCTCGTAGTAGTTGTTATGATGAAGAGCTTAAACGAAGACTACTATCCGTACGACGACCAGCCCTCCACTAGGTCACTCGACTATGAGGTGCTTGAGGAGTTCGAGGAGGAGATACAACACTTAAGTCCTTACAAGTCCGGAGAGCCGGTGGACGACGAAGTTGAGGACGAGGAGTCCGCCTCATCTTCAAAAGGTGAGGACGCAGGTGCGTCCCGAGTGGTGGACGGGGCGTCCACTTCCGCTGTTATTCCATGCCCGAGACCGGTGTCTGCCGTGAAGGGAGCAGATAAGCCGAAGAGAATAAGGAGGCCGAAGAGTGGGCCGGGCATCTTTTACCTGGATCTCACAAACATCTTCCTGATCAAGCCGGAGAGCAGCGCGGCCGACTACTTGGTTGCCCAGATGTACGTGGGGTCGTTCGGGCGGGTTAGGACACCCAGGCCGACGGACCATGTTCTTCATCCGCCACCGGGATACTTTGGAGTATACCCGATGAGTTTCGCCAAGGGGCTGAGGTTTCCCCTTCATCCCTTCATCACCGAATACCTTGACATGGTAGGGCTCCCTCCGGCCTTGCTGACGCCGAACAGCTACTCATTGATGGTGGGGTTTTTGCTCCGCTGTGAGGAGCTGGGCTACAGGCTGACGACGGCTCTGTTCATGAATCTGTATCAGATAGGCCGAGGAAGCCACAAAAATTGTGCGGCCTATGCTACTCTCCAACAGCTGCCGAAGAAGAGGAGCTTCACGGACTTGCCTTCGTCCATTCATGGGTGGAAGAGCAAGTTCGTTTTTGTATCCCTTGGTGAGAATGGCACCGAGTTTCCCTCTCTCGGCCATACCGGGAAGTTCAATCTGCACGACCCGCCGAAGAGTTCTATCTTGGACGCTCAGGTGGAGGCGTTCTTGGAAGGGGGGCCGAGGAGCGTGAAGGATTATATCACCGAATACAAGATGACCGCCCTCAGCTTCTTAAGATATCATGTATATGGCGACAAGGAGGATGATATCCAACTTTGGCCGAGGATGACCACTACCTTCGAAGAGGCCGACGGCCCGGATTTGGGCATTCCTGCTGAGGCCGATGGTAATTATTTCTTCGGCTTTCTTCCTTTATAATTTGTTCTTTTGCCTTGCTAATCTGTTCGTTTTCCTTTGTGTAGATTTTGTCATGGATCGCCGTTCAATTATGGCTATAGCCAAGGCCAAGGCGGCCGAGGAGTTGGCTGCAAAGGCGGCCGAGGCGGCCAGGCGTGCCGCGGCCGAGGGAGGCGGGGCTACTGCTGGTGCGGCCCCGAAACCTGCCCAGTCCAAGAAGAAAATGCCTCCCACTGACGGCCAGAAGAAATTGACTGAGACCGGCCTGAACGTCACCAAGAAGACGAAGAGGGCACCGTCTCCTTCACATGCTACTGAGGCCGGCACTCTGACCGTCCCAAGTGTGGACGATAGTGGCCCCGTTGTGGATCTCACTGTTGCTCCAAGCGATGCTGCCCAATCGCTCCCTCTCGTCCAGGAGCCACGGACGAAGAGGCCCGACAAGGAGATTGTCGCCGCCACCTACCAGAAGATGGTGGAATACCCCGTCGGCGGGGGTGTTTTTGATGATGTCGTCCTCGGCCACGATGTGCTGGCTCAGGCCATGCCGACCAAAGATAGGGCCTATCTGAAGAGGCTTGGGGACGTCAAAGTGTACGAAGGCGGGATGGACCTCCTCGTCCAAGTAAGTTCCCTTCCTCTTATTTGTCGTTTTTCTCGTCGTCCGGGTGGAATCATTTGTCTGAGTCCTTGTTTACTTTTTTTGTGCAGGGTGCCTTCATGCTCATGGAGAGCCACAAGAGGCAGCACCGGGAAATTGCTCGTCTGAAAGAGCTTGAGCAGAAGGCTGCCTCGGCCGATGAGGCGGTAGCCTGCTTGGATCGGCTCCGGGAGGATGTCAAGGCCTAGCAACAGAGGGCCGACGAGGCCGCTGCAGCCAGGGACGATGCCCTGGCCAAACTCGAGGAGAGCCAGAGGGCGCTTGAGGCCGAACGGCGCAAAAACGATGAAGCCGTGAAGGCAAAAGCTGAGGCCGAGGCTGCCGCTGTGAAGGCTGCTGATGACGCCGTTAAGCAGTTCTTGGCCGAGGGGTGGAAGGCCAATGAGCGGCTCTCCTGGTGCTATGAAGTGGTGGCCGCCAGGCTTGAAGATTGGGGAATGAACTCCCCCGCCGGCCAGGAGTATTTTAGCAGGGAGATGGCTGTGTACTATAACATGGGTCAGGAGCGGATGCAGAGGCTCCTGTGTCGGCGGCTATCTCGCGCCCTCAAAGCCATGAATTATACCTCCGGGTGGGCTAGGCGGAACTTGAAGCTTCCAAAGCTGATGAAAGATCCCGAGGAGCAGGCCAAGCTTCCTCTTGCGGAGCGGGAGTCCCCAATCGAGAGTTCCGGCCTCGGCGAGCCGGATTACACGGAGTTTGACTTTCTGGACGATGCCACCAGTTCTGCGGCTGCCGCTGACCAGGAGACTGAGGCCGAGGAGGGAGCCGAAGATGTCGAAGAGCCAGCCGAGGATGGAGGCGCCCAAGAAGCTTGATCGGCTACTCCCCGCTCCCTTGTAATTAGTTTTCTATTTTTGCCCAATTGATGTAATGGCCGAAGCGCCCACCATTGTACTGAATTGCTTATGAATGAAAATTTTGCTGTCCTGCTCGGTTTTGAATTTCTTGTGTGTTTATTGCCTTTTGCCATTTCAATTCTGAAATTTGTCTAAGTGTAAAAGTTACAACTTAGGTCACCCGCGAGTGTCTGCTACGTCCGTGAGGTAGGGCATTTAGTCTGGTGGCCTGGTCGGCCTTGAATTTTTTTGCTGTCGTAACGCTTGAGATTTGTTCAAAAAATATCCTAAGTGTTTTGGATCCACTTAGATAGGATATGTCTTAGTGTCTTTCCTTCCGTCCTGACTGAGGCGGGCAAGATGAGGTGTCCGCTGCGTTCTGGCGTTGTCCCACTTCTTCTTTTTTGTTAGAATTTTTCTAAGTGTCTAACTTCAAGTGAATGGTGTCCTCATCGTCCTGGTGCTGAATCTCTCTCAGTGTTGACCAATGATTTGGGAAATTTCCTAAGTGCTGAACCAATGTCGTTGTCGGCCCAGTGTTTTTTATGGCCGTCGTGTTCCCTTGTTTCTGATCTGATCAGGAAGGTCGGCCTGGATCCTTGTGTTGTGGCCGATAAGGGCACCTTGAACTTACCTTTTTGAACTTAGAATTTTATTTCCTAAGTACACATGCAAGGCGTAGGTAGCTAACGGCCTTCGAGTATACAGGTACCCGCTTCGTCTAGAGTTTCTCCATTTGAGTACTTAGAGATTTTTCTAAGTATAAATGCAAGACATAGTTCCTTCTTTGAGGTACCGCTGCCGGCTAAGAGATGGCCCTACCCTCATCGGCCAAGGTATGGCCTGTGGCCGATGAGGGTGCCCCTTGTTTTCCCAAAGAGATGGCCCTACCTTCATCGACTAAGACATAGTTCCTTCTTGAGGAACCTTTTTCCTCAGATTTTTCTCTAAGTGTTTTTTTTCCTTTAACACTTGGGCAAATCCCCAAAGAACTTTCGCTTGACCAACAGCCTGGGTTTCAGTGCCTGTATCAGCCATCCGGGATGCTGTGGCCAGTAGGGATTGTTTCTTGATTGCTTGATTCTTCCACGGGTGTGATAAGTGCCCGCTTCGTCCCGGTCATCCTCAGGATTGTAATTCTTTATTTCATACCAAGCGTTGGTGCTTCAAAGGGCTGTGGCCGATGAAGGTTACCTCTCGCGTGTCACCCAACCGATTCGGTTAGGGTTTTATAGGCGTATGCTTCGGCCTTAACCATTCCCTTGTGGTGTGTGGGCGTATCGTCCATGTCACCTGTTAGTGGTACTACACTTGTGTTCAACTGATATGTACTTGGCCTAGTTGGGCCTGAATTGTGGGGATTTTATTCTTTCATTGCTCGAGGCCGGCTAGTGTGCACGGCCGTCGGCTACCCTCTTTTTCCTTTATATAATTTTTTTTCCGTCCCCTTTTCGGGGAGTATCCTTCTTTCAGGCTTCGGCCGAAGGGTGTGCTCGTCCTTCAGCCGATTCAGACTTCGTTTATAACGTCCGTGATCTCAGGGCGGGTCCCGTCACCTATTTATGACGCGGGCTAGACTTTTGGTCGGTTTCCAACGGCTGTCGTTGCCCATCCCTAAGTTTTGGGATTTTGTCACCTCGTCCATGATTTCAGGCCTGTCGTCCTGCGATCTGGCGCGTGGACGACGCGGTGAGCTTCCCGTTTCAAGACGTGGGCCGTTTGCGGGCCCCTCGTCTTGGGGACATCGTCGACCATACCTGAGCGTTTCACTTCTAGGTTTGCGGGGCCAGGACGATGTGCTCTCTCAGCTAGGCCTGAGCCCTTCGCTGATACAAAATACAATGGAACGCCTGATCTTGTCGATCGTAGGCTGCAAATGCAAGGGGCCACGTCGGCCATGCCTGAGCCTTTCGCTCTAAGGTGGCCGATGAGGGCACCTGCTAATGTTTTTACTTTAAATTCCAGAGAAAATCAAGAGGAACATGATTTTATTCATAAGTGGCTCGAGGCCGAGGGTGGTGTTCAATCAGTAACCCGTTAAGGGGTGAGGGCTTCGCCGTCTGCACCTCCTTCGGATTACTGATAAAACTTCACCAGATGGTGTACATTCCACGTTCGTGGTACATTGGACCCATTCGTGCGTTTAAGCTTGTAGGTGCCGGGTTTGACCACGGCACTGACGATGTAGGGTCCTTCGTACTTCAATGCTAGCTTGCCACCCTCTGTCGGCTGGCTTGCTTCCCTTCGGCGGAGGACGTAGTCCCCCACCTGAAATTCCTGGGAACGTACCTTGGCGTCATTGTATGATTTTACTTGACACCGGTAGTTCTCTGCTCGGACGTAAGCTTGCTCACGCCTCTCATCGACCAGGTGCAGGTCAATCTTCATGTTTTCTTCGTTGGCGTCAGGCTCGTATTGTTCCACCCGTCGGCTGGGGATGGCAACTTCCGTGGGCGCCTTTGCCTCAAAGCCGTAGCATAGGGCGAAAGGCGTTTCACCTGTCGCCCTCCTCGGCGTGGTTCTGTAGCACCACAGGATGCTGGGGAGCTCGTCGATCCAACTACCTCTTGCGGCCTGGAGTTTCTTCTTCAGCCCCTCCATGATCGTTCTGTTGGCGTTCTCGACCTGCCCGTTGCCCTGAGGGTAGGCAACGGAGGAGAAACGATGTTTCACCCCAAACTCCCGGAGGAGCTCCTGGAAAGGGGCTGCCTCGAATTGGGTGCCGTTGTCTGATATAATCTCCTGGGGGACGCCGAAGCGTGTGATGATGTTCTTGTAAACAAATTTTTGGCACCTGGCCCCCGTGATGCTGGCCAGGGGTTCCGCTTCGACCGACTTGGTGAAGTAGTCGACGGCGACGATGATGTAGCGGTTATTCCCGGCGGCTCTGGGCAGGGGGGCGACCAGGTCAATCCCCCATCTAGAGAATGGAATTGCGGTGCTGACGGGGGCGTAGTTGACGGCTGGTCGACCAGGGGCCTTCTGGAGCATCTGGCACGTGGTACACTTCCTGGCCAGGTCCGCACAGTCTCGCGCCATCGTCGGCCAGAAGAAGCCCTGGACGACGAGACGTCGGGACATGCTGAAGGGGCCCTGGTGCGAGGAGCAGACGCCACAATGAACTTCTTCCATGGCCAGGTCGGCTTCATCCTGGTGCAGGCATCGGAGGAGAGTGCCATTATAGGATCGTTTGTAGAGTTTGTCATCTTCAATGGTGTAGCTTGGGGCCCTAAGTTTGGCAAGTTTGGCCCTCTCCTCGTCCGGGGGCAGCTCCCCCGTCATGATGAAGGTGACGATGTCGGAGATCCAGTCCTCTGGTCGTTGTTGGACGCACAAGACGGGGCTGGCATGGATGCTGGACATGCTCAACTCCTCGATCTTGGCCAACTGGGAGATGTGCTCCGGGGTGTCCGAGCTGAGTTTGGAGAGGATGTCGGCTTCGGCGTTCTCGGCCCTTGGGATCTGAGTGATCTCGTGGGTTTCAAACGCTTTCAGTAACTCCTCTGCTGCCTGTTTGTACTGCCGCATCCGTCCCTCATTTGCTTCGTACGATCCCTCCACCTGGCCCACCACCAGTTTGGAGTCGCACTTGATTTTGAGGTGCTTGGCCTTGAGGCCGGCTGCGAGTCTGAGACCGCTGAGGAGGGCCTCATACTCGGCTTTGTTGTTGGATACCCTGAAGTTGAAGTGGATGGCATAGTAAGCTCTGAATCCTTCAGGGGATATGAGGACGACGCCGCCACCGCATGATTTCGCGGCCGACGAGCCATCAGTGAATAAGATCCACGTATCGTCTGGCTCCGGCCCGGGGTTGGCAACGGCCGTCTCCCTTGCCGTGCATTCAGTGACGAAGTCGGCCAAGGCTTGCCCTTTGATAGATGGCCTTGGCTTGATCTCAATTTGAAATTGGCTGAGGAAGATCGCCCATTTCACCATCCTAGAGGAGCTGGTGGGGCTCCTCATGAGCGCGCCGAGAGGCTGCTGGGTCAGCACATGGACGGCATGGGCCTGGAAGTAGTGTCCCAGCTTCTTCACCGTATGGACGATGGCCATCACTGTCTTCTCAATGGGGGAGTACCTGAGCTCGGCCTCCCTGAGTGTCTTGCTGATGTAGAAGATGGCCTTTTGCACCCCTTCGTCCTCACGGATGAGCACGGAGCTGATGGCCGACGTGCTCACCCCTAAGTATAAGAAGAGGGTTTCCCCGGCTTTGGGCTTGGAGAGTACGGGTGGGGACGATAGGCACCTCTTCAACTCTTCGAATGCTTCCTGGCACTCCGTCGTCCACTTGAAGTTGTTGGCTTTACGCATGATCTGAAAGAAGGGAAGTGCCCTCTCGGCTGACCTGGAGAGGAACCGGTTCAGGGCCACCAGGCGCCCCGTTAGTCGCTGTACTTCCTTGACGTTGCGAGGCGGCTCCATGTTGATGATAGCATGTGTCTTCTCCGGGTTTATCTCGATGCCTCTTCGGCTGACCATGTAGCCGAGGAACTTGCCGCCCTGGACGCCGAAGGCGCACTTCTTGGGGTTGAGGCGGAGCCTGAAATCCTTCATGATTTCAAAAATTTCCCGGAGGTCGTCGGCGTGGGAGGAGGTCTGCCTGCTCTTGACGATCATATCGTCGACGTATGCCTCCATCGTCCGGCTAAGGACCGCCCTGAAGATTTTGGCCACCATCCTAGTATAGGTGGCGCCGGAGTTTTTGAGTTCGAAGGCCATGACGAGGTAGCAAAAGATTCCCTCTGGGGTCATGAATGCCGTCTTCTCAGCGTCATCTTCATGCATGGAAATTTGGTGGTATCCTCTGAAAGCGTCAAGGAACGACATCAACTCGCACCCCGCCGTCTCGTCCACCAGCTGATCAATGTTGGGGAGAGGGAACGGGTCCATGGGGCACGCCTTGTTCAGGTCAGTGTAATCAACACACATCCTGAATGTGGGCGGTTTCTGGGCGAGGACGACGTTGGCCAACCACGTCGGGTACTTCACCTCTTTAATGTGTTTGATTGAGAGGAGCATGGCGACCTCCCCTTTGACGAAGTCCCGCCTGTCGGCGGATCAGTAGCGCCGCTTCTGCTTGACGGGCGTGGAGGCCGGGTCGACGGTCAGCCGGTGAGTAATCACCTGGCGGCTGATGCCTGGCATGTCGTCCGGGCCCCACGCGAAGACAACGGCGTATGACCGCAGGACGAGGAGGATGGCGTCTCGTTGGTCCTGAGGGAGCTGCTTCCCGATTCTGAGGACCCGCTCCGGCCGGGAGGTATCCAGAGGGACTTCCTCGACCTCCTCGGCCGGTTCGGCATGCGGCCTCTCCTCGTCCTCGGCAACGGCTGCTGTGATGGTGTCTATCCTCTGTCCTTCCCTTTCGGCCGGCCTCGTTAGCTTGAGGTAGCAAGCTCTGGCAATCCTCTGGTTTCCTCTGGCTTAGCCGATGCCGTCATTGGTGGGGAACTTTAGGCACAAGTGCTTCATGGAGATGATGGCCTCCAAGTCCTCCAGCGCTGGCTGGCCCAAGATCAGGTTGTGGGCGCACCGGAGGTTGACCACCATGAACTCCATGTCAATCCTGGTGTGGTGGGGGCCGTCACCGACCTCCACGGGGAGGACTATCGTGCCCTTGGCGTCGATAGAGTCCCCGGTGAAGCCGGATAACGGTGTCTTGATCGGCTTTAGCAGAGCTCTGTCCAGCTTCAGCTGCCGGAAGATATCCAGGTACATCACGTTGACGGAGCTCCCCGTATCGATGTAAGTGCGGTGGATGATGGAGTCACCGATCTCACACCGGATGACGAGGGCGTCCCTGTGTGATCCTGTCCCCGGAGGCAAATCCTTGTCGGTGAAGGTGATCGCATCCGTTCGCTGCTTCTTCGGCTGGGGGGGGGGGCGTGGGACACCTCCCCAATGTAAAGGGATTGGGTCCATTTCTTTCTCTGAGTGGCGGAGTCCCCCCCAGTGTTCCCACCTACGATGAGGTGAATGTGATTCTTCTTTGGCGGGGGCTCCTCGAAGTCCTCGTCGTCGCTGAGCCTACCAATCTCCCGCTTCTTCGCAGAGGGTTCGCCCCCATGTTTGCCGGTGTTTACCCATGTGTTTTTGTGTGGGCCACCTTTAACAAACTGGGAGAGTTCCCCCTGGCGAATAAGACGCTCGATGGCCTTCTTCAGCGTGATGCAATCGTCGGTGTTGTGCGACGAGTTCTTGTGGAACCGGCAGTATGTGCCGCCCTGCTGGATGGCAAGGACCTCCTCGGCCGGCCGAGGAGCCTGCTCGATGAGGCCATGCTTCTCGGCATAGTCGAGGATGATGCCGACCAGGTGAGTGAGGGCAACCCCCGGCCGTTCCAACCTCGGTCGCCAGTGGCGATCTTTCTTACTCTGTCCACCAGAGCCGTGACGGCCCTGGGCACCCTGGCCGGCCGGGGACGGACCCGGGGCCGGCGAAGGATTTGCCTTCTTGGAGGGATGACCCCCCTCTTTCTTGTGATTGTGGAGCTCGTCGGCGTCGGCGTACAAGCCTCCGCGTTGGAGCGCCTTGGTGTACGACCTCGGAGGGTCGGTGATGAGGCTCCTAGCGTACGGGGAGCTGCGGAGGGCTCCCTGATACAAGGCGAGGAGGGTGCGCTCGTCGGCCCCCTCGACCTCTTCGGTCTCCCTCGTCCAACGATCAATTAATGAGCGGAGGGACTCATCATGCTGCTGCTTGACGGAGAGGAGGTGGGTGAAATACTTCTTCGCACGCTTCCTCCCGGCAAAGTGGGTGAGGAAGCGTTGGGCAAGATCCTGCCATGAGTCGATGCTCCCTTCGGGGAGCGCGTTGAACCACTCGTATGCTGGCCCCTCGAGAGTAGAGAGGAACCAACGGCAGAGATATTCATCCGACGCGTTCACCATCAGCATGTTGTTCTGATAGCGGCTGAAGTGCTCCTGGGGGTCTGATCGGCCATCGTAGGACTTGATGGCGTTTCCCCTGTACTTCTCCGGGATGGGGGCCGAGAGGACCCTGTTGGTGAAAGGGGTCCTGGTCCTGACCTGGATGATGGGGTCACCTCGTCCCTCGGCCAGCTCCCTCTCCAGGGCGCTAACCTTGTTCATGAGCGCGTTGAGGCCGGGGTCGTTGGAGGCGCCGGCCGTAGGGATATTGGTCGACTGCTTGGCTTCCATCTGAGCCAGCCTCCTTTCCAGCTGGGCGATGACTTCATCTCGGGGGTCCCCGGCGGCCGCAGCGGCGCCCGGCTGGTTCCTCATGCACTCGTCGTGAGCCGCATTGATCCGGTGGTGCACGTCGTCTTCGTGCAACTTCCCCTGGCCCTTGTCCGGGCGGGGCTGGTCTGCTATCCGGGACACAGACCCCAAACTTTCCCTTGGCGAGCCAGGCCGACGCTCGCCAATCCGTCCCGCCATCCTCTCCGAAACCGGACGACGGCGCGTGTCACCTAGCCTGTTGAAGGCAGAGGCTTTCCCACGCGTTGGGGTCTGCCCGGGCCGAAGAGGGGAAGCAGGGTGGGAGTGGGACGACGCCGTGTCCTGGGCCATCACCCCCTCAACGTTGCCTATCTGGACGGCCAACGGTTGGGGCTGAGGAGGTGGAGTGACATTCCCCCCGGTCCTTGGCAAGAGTGCGCTGAGGACGGTGGGATTCTGAGCCAGGCTGGCGATGATGACCGACAGCGCGGCCTGGACCTGTGGATCCACGGACGGAGAGGCCACGGCCATAGGCTGGGCCGGGGCGTGGTCCGTCTTCTTAGCTCGTTTCTTGTCCAAGCCGATGCGGGCATCAGGGGCTCCGCCGTTGAGTTGGTTGCGGAGGTCCGCCGTGAGGTTGAAGGCCTCCTGGAAGACGTCCCCCCCCCCCCCCCCCCCGCCGACCTGGTCGGCCGTGGCGTCCTCATCGTGCTCCCTGGGCTCTTGGTCCTCAGGGATGGCCTTGCTGACGAGGTTGCGGTTTGATTTAGTTCTTCCCATGATCAGTGGTTAGTTGTGCTTGGTAGCGACGAAGGGTGCTAACTTGATTGTTCTAGCTCTCAACGAGAGCACCAAATGATAGAGTATATCTAGAGAGAAGTGAGAGCTAGAGAGAGAAGTGCAATAATATGCTTCAATAGAATGAATTTGTGACCCCTATAACTACTCCCAAGGGGAGTATTTATAGAGAAAATACGGGCTGAGCTCCCAAGCCTTGGGCTTGGGAGGCCCATTTACAACTGGACCGCTACTGGGCCGAATACAAAGCCACTAATGGGCTGTACAAATGAGTAAGTATAGAATCCAATTCTGTGGGGTCTTCGTGGCCGACGAGGGCGCGGCCGACGAGGGCACGGCCGACGAGGGCACGGCCGACGAGGGCACGGCCGACGAGGACACCCGGGTTCCTTGGCTTCAGGACCATAATCTGAGTTGGCACCTTCTCGGCCGACGGGGGTCCCTTGGCCGACGTGGATGCCACTCGGTGTCTTGTGCTTTCTGTTCCTCTGAGAATGTGGGTCCGGGGGCTCAGACCCATATACTCCATCAATTACAGTCCTATTTTGACCTTCCAAAACCAGCTTACTCCTTTTTGAGAAACTTTCCCCAACTAATAATATAAAAGTAAATTAAGTTATTTGCGTGGCTATGATTTCCGCTCTATAAGATGTATGTAAAAATAATAAGTGACAATGGTAGCTGAAGTTGTCCACTCTATAAGATGTATGTAAAAATAATAAGTGATATTAGTGTTTGTGATTTGTAAGCCGATTTGGCATAACTACAACCCCATTTGCCATTTGCCATAACTACAGAATATTAAAACATGTAGACAAAAGTGGGGCAATTTTCCATTTGTCCACATAATCAAATGCACCGTGCCTTTCAAATTTTCAGAGGCACCATAGAACGACCCTTACTATAATTGTTGTGAAATCTGTTCAATTGTCTTTATAGCTTTAAATTTGGCAATGTCTTTATAGCTTTGCTCACATTATATCGATGTATAGATTTAGATTAGTTTATATCTTCGTATACTCTTAAATTGTCAAAATTATGGTCTAATAATTGTGTATATAATTAAAATTGTGTGTTTATCATATTTGTTTTGGATGTAAAATGTTATTTACATCAGGAATAGGGGACATTCCCCCGACAAAACCAAACATCCTGATCTTCATTATAGCATCTGCTCTGCCGCACTAAATATGAAAGGCCCCAAACACACCAGAACCAAAGTAGCCATCAAACTACGATCACACTTGTTGGATAAAGTCAAATAGTACCTGATAGACAAGCATCTTTATCTGGAAAAAGAAAAAAAGAACTGGTTGTAACAAGCTACCCTATTACATAAACTACCTACCGTGTCACACATTAGACTCTGATTATTCAAAAACCATTGTCATATATTTATTGTATGAAATGAGAAAATGTTTCATGACTGTTATAAAAAACTGACGCTACAACTGGAAATGGAAAAAATAGAAAAAACGTGAAACATCAGTTCATCTGAGACCAGCATTAGTAGGAAAGTACTAACTGGCTTTCCAAACCGAGTATACCTTTCCACACAAAGCCTACCTAACATCTTAGCTCATTACTTTAGCTCCCCCAAATTACTTTAAACAATCTTAGCAGAGCTCAAAAGTGTTGAGGTGTTCATTTTTAGTTCCATCCATAGCCCAACATTCTACCACACTTTTCACATTTAAAAAAAGTTTATCTACCGAGTACGTATGAGACTCACAAAAATAGCATATTTTATCCATATCAGTATACATAAGATTATCACAAGTAGGTACTTTAAAATAGATTCTGGGAGGATTTTAGCCCTTCCATATCATATTCATCCACATTATCTGCTATGACCATTGGTTGTCAAATGTTATAAAATTCCCAGAAGTCGGTCTTCCTTTAACACAATAGACAAACGCTTGCCAAAAGAAGGGGTAAAGTGAGAAATAATCAACAATCTAAAACTATATGTAGATGGAAGAAATCACACTTTCTGGAATAGGTCAAACTACAAATAAAGAAACATATAAGCAAGAGGAACAAAGCAAAGTAAACATAAAGTTGAGAATAAAGCAAATATATCTCTATACTGCTAGAGATATATCGCTATACTCCTAGAGAGGATAAAGAACTTACGAAAGGATGTGGCGAAATTCAAAACCTGTTCAACACGAGGTGTGAAGTATTTATATATAGATGGAACATCTACGATTCTTGAGCTTCTAAGTGGCCGTTCGGCATCCATGGAAGTGCCAACGCGTTTCTGAACAGAAAACAAAGAGGATGGAGGGTCGGCTGGGTCGCACAGTAAAGGATAGAATGTGTAATACGTAGTAGCATTAAGCGTGGGAAGATCCAATTATTTCAGAATAAGAACGGTCTTTAGACGAAAAAATCCGTCACTTCTTGGCTTGACATATCATTTCGGGGGTGAAGTAAATTGGGCAATTTTTCACTTACAGTCCACCCAAAACTCCCTATTCCCCTTTTGTAGTGTTGTTCCTTCCTTGAGAGGGTTGCCTCTATCTAAGTCAATTCTGATTCTCAAATAAGCACTGCATTTACCTCCAAGTTGGTTTTCATCCATTTTATCAAACTTTCCTAAACAATTACCAATCCTTTTCACTACTTCTAGGGTCATCAAACCATAAGACACATTATGAATCCGAACCCAAAAATCAGTCTTGATCAGGAAATCCTAAGAAGAATATCCCCTCACTTAATCTCATGCAAAACTAACAAATTTTGTTCAAAAAACCATGGACAATTTTCAAAAAACTGCTTCATATCTACTATATGGTAAAAAGTAAACAAATACCCGCGTTCGCCAATTTCCCTGATCATTACACTGCACCCCTGCCAGGCTGTCATATTGAGGCCATAACCTCCCTAAAAATATGAAAATTTACCACCTTCTATGGGATTAGAGTACCAACCACTGGAAAATCCATCCGGGAGCCAACGACCTTCACCTCATTGCTCTCGTCATCAAAGATTAGCCTTTCCTCATCATCTTCCAAAGTGAGATTGTCGTAATGCTCTTCCAAACGTACCATTTAAGCCTCTCCGATTTGAGGAAACTGCCGCTGCCATGCACACATCCTCTACGTCAGACGCACACCACCACCTCTGCAATAGTATCCAAAATCCTAACAAAAACTAACGATTGCTCTATGCCCCTTCACCGAGATGACAATGGAAGGGAAAACAACACCCCAAAACAAAAACAAAATCCACAGAACGGAAGAGAAAGAAAAACAAACACAATAGAAAAAATATGATTTGAAAATCCTGCTACGTCGCACGAACTGAATCGGCGGACGAGAAATCCTACGTCGCGTAGGGAGCCGTCCAATTGCCGCTCACGCTTACACTTAATAACATGTCTAACATTTACTTTTATTTGATATGTCTAACAATTACTTTTATTTGATATGTCACACATTTTCATTGTTGAAAAAATATATATTCATCTAAATTATACTTTAGAAAACATGTGAGTTGTTTAATTATTTTCAAGCTTTTAAACACAAAATGTGAAAAATTTAGAACACAAATAATGCCTTTATCTGTGCACAAATAATTGTTTTTTATTTTAGTAAAGGAAAATTTATGTGACCCCGAATTGCATGTGCACAGACAATTTATTTTTCGATGGTCACAAACTCTTTCCCTTATTAAAATTAAAAGCAATTATCTGTGCACAAACAATTACACTTGAGTGTGTAAACCGACGTGTAATCTAGCGTGTACGAGTAACACAATTGTTAGTTTTTAGATGTGAGACCATCTCCCGTGTTACAATGTTCACAGTGCACATGTGATATGAAAGAGAGACATAAAAGATTAAATGGAAATTTGTACAAATATACCCCTGTAGTATGGGTGTGAGAACAAATATACCCATGTTCTATTTTTCGGAACAAATATACCCATGAAGTATATGTGTAAGTGCATATATACCCCTGAACTTTTAAAAGGTGCAAAGATACCCTTCATATTCATATAAAACAGCAAATTTACCCTTATTGAATTTAAATTGATAATATAAATTTCAAAAAATTATGAATTCAATTTTTTTTAAATGTACTTGTGTCCAATTCTCCTTTTTATTTTTTATATATCACAATTTAATACTGTTAGTATAAATTATTATTTCAAAAATTTACTATATATTTAAGTTTTTTTTCAAAAAGTGTTAACATATGTGTTGCAATGTAAACAAATATTGATTTTTGCATACTTTGCACTATAAAATTACACATTTTGTATGATGATAAATAGTCCAAAATCACAAAATAGTGAATTTAATTTTATTAAGGTTAAGCAAAATCAAAGAATGTTATTTCAAAAAATGTAACAATGTGTTCAAAATTTCGCAACCAAACTAAAATTAAAAGTAATGAATTTGAAGTGCTTCATTTACAACGATTATAAATGAAATTGTAATTTCGCAATTTATTTTGTATTAAAAGTAAAATTTTAGTGATGGAATATATGGACTCCGACCCCCTGGTCTGCCGACTATTGGGCCTGGACAGCGGCCCACACACATGCTTAGTGGATTCTTATTATTTTACATTATTATTATTCAGATGTTCTAGATTAGCTTTTTATACTATCGGTCCATTTATGTAACCGGGTCTGTCATGCCCATATTAGAGACTCAGACCCGGATTTTCCCTATATATACTCCTTATAGGAGGTTTGTAAAGGGGACACATAACTCATAGAACCAATATTAATTCATTTTATATACTTTCATCATTTCTTCTCCATTCCTGTTCAATCTCTCCAATTTTCATACAATACGGGTATTAATTATCCATCAAATGGTGCTCTCGTTGAGAGGTTTGAACACAATCAAGTAAGAAACCCTCCCAAATTACCCAAAAATTCACTCAGATCATGAAGAAATAAAAAAAATCAATTTGGAAAATCACGATCTAGAATGTTCCAGATCTGAACGGAGCTGTCGTCACTGTTCATCCCACCGCTTCAGCTTCTGGGTGATACCTGTTGTCTCCAGAAAACCGGAGCTAGGTGTCCGTCAGCCATAGTCTATAGTCGCAACTGTCTCAAGAAGGTAATGGCTTCCTTTCTCCTCCACCTTACCGACCGTTAAGGCCATCGATACTCCACGCGCGAGTCAAACCTGCTGCACTTTCGGTGGCCAAAGCTGCCTTTGCCCTGGGCACCATCTCAGCTCAAGGAAACCCCTAGGCCGCGATTAAGAGCTCCAAAGTTGTTGGGTCTCATCTCCAAGTACCGCCATTAATGGCCGCTCGCACGAGAATCTGCAAAGCCCACAGGATGGAGGCTGATGGCAACACTCGTAAGGAGCAAGGACATAGTGCATCTCCCTGTCCAGCTCTTCGTACGGCATGCCAACTGAAGACCTTTGCTTCCGGATCTAAGTGTCGGGCAGATGTGGGCCAAGCCTAGACAGCATGTCTTTTTCCATTTGAAATGGGGCCAAGGAATCAGCAGGATTCAATGCATTTCAGCGTAGCGAAATATTTCAGTCCATTTAAAAGATAAGTACTCTTTTAACTTTCAGATTATTTATATTTATTTGACTCATTTCTTTTTATCGGACACGTGTCAAACTATCACGCAATTATGATCAAATGCCTAGTAGACTGTGACTTGAGACCCATCACTGGGATTTAAAACTCTGACTCCTCAGACATAAAGCCCTGACTCCTCAGGCACAAAGCCCTGACTCTCAGGCACGAAGACCGGTCTTAGTCATTCCAAGAATGGCGACCGTTGCGTACGAATGGCTCACACCTCCACTCTACTAAGTATTTTATCATCACATCAACAATTCACATTTCCATTTTTTTCAAGTGACGAACTCCCGATCGGAAACATAAACCCCAAGGAAAAAAATTTATATACATGCTAAATGTGTAGGTACGAAGATGACTTTACTCATTTTCACCTCGACTCCACTCGCCTCAAAGAGTGGGGGACTGAGGGACTGAGAGGTCAGAGTTTCTAGATGAGCAGAAAATATCGCACACGAGCAGGAACGAAAGCTGAGTCAGATGAAGAGGAGCTGAGCTAGACAAAATTGATTATGCCGGAGGGAGCTTACCTTCCTTGTTTCATGTTGGGGGTGCTAGGTGTACTCTTTTTCCCTTTACTAGGATTTTTTCCCACTGAGTTTTTTTCTAGTAAAGGTTTTTAACGAGGCACCTCCCCATCATGGACAAGGGTGGTGGTCCCCCGTCGGAGAAGAAGAAATCAAAGACAGAAGAACGTTGCAGATACAGTTTGGACCACTCCCTTTTGCCTCGAGTACTCTCGACTCAGGGAGTGGGGGACTCCTGATGTAATATATGGACTCCGACCCCCCGGTCTGTCGACTATTGGGCCTGGACAGCGGCCCACACACATGCTTAGCGGATTCTTATTATTTTACATTATTATTATTAAGATGTTCTAGATTAGCTTTTTATACTATAGGTCCATTTATGTAACCGGATCTGTCAGACCCATATTAGAGGCCCAGACCCGGATTTTCCCTATATATACTCCTTATAGGAGGTTTGTAAAGGGGGCACATAACTCATAGAACCAATATTAATTCATTCTATACACTTTCATCATTTCTTCTCCATTCCTGTTCAATGTGACACCGCACCCGGATGTACTTGAATTTGAAATTCAGTATGTATTTGGATTTTTCTAGCGAATGATTTCGTGTAAAAGAATGACATATTTAATTAATGAATGATTAATTAAAATTATTTATCGGGTCCATAATATTGAGAATGGACTACCAAATATTTATTTGGGTCATCATAATAATTATAGAAGCCCAATAAAATGCCAACTAAAGTTGAGGAAAATGATTGGGCAACCCGAATGCTATTTCGGCCCAACCTGCCAAAAATAGCAGGAATAATTTGGAGGGACTTCCTACACACACTTGGGGATATTTTGCAAGCCTCTTAGACTCAAATAATGAGGAGGGGGACATGAAGTGAGGGTGGTGTGCGGACCTGTGGTGGAAGGTATGGCACAAGACATGTGCACACCCCCATATGGACCCATTATTGGCAATCAATTTAGTCTTTGATTGAATAGGAATACTTCCCCCTATTCATTGTGAACCACTCAGCCATATCAAGAGAGGAAGACTCCTAGGAAGAGCTCTCACAAGGTTCAAGCTTGGAAGAAGCAAGGGGAAAGAAAACCCAACACAAAAGGTTGGGTTTTGAGGTAAGAACACAATTATTATCCTTTAACTAGTTTTGTGTTGATATGATTTTTAAGAAATCATATGGTGGATTAAATGTGAAGTTCTACACGTTTAAAAGTGTAGAATATTGATATAAAGTGGTAGTATTTAACTTAGAAGAGTTGTGGAATCGATAGGAGTCGAAACCGCCGGAAAATCGCCATTGTTGGGGACTGTTTTCAAGCTACAGGCCTGAAAGTCGCCCACCTTTTGTGAAAGTCGCCCAGCTTTTGGTTGCTGCCCAGTTTTTCCACTTTTAATCGGCCTAGAACGAGGATTGATCGAAGGGCTTAACAAAGGCAACTATTGTAGCACATCACAAGGTGAGGATGACTGACTATGTTGCTTATAATTAGTGAGTTAATTTCATGAGATTACCTAAAGAAATTAAATGTGTTTTTATAGATTATTAATGATTAATAATGCCTAAAAATGAGAAGACTATTGTCCATGAGAAAGGAGCATGATATACAAATTTAAGAATAAGTTATGTATGATCATGTGTTATGAGTATGTTGACTTGAAAATGGAATTAACTATGAAATGCATGTTGAAATATACTTTTTACTTCATATAAGAATATATGAATGATTAAAAGTGATATTTTGGTATATTGATATAATGATGATATTTACAATGGAAAATCAGTGGGGCATTCTATAAATGACCATGAATAGAGAACTTGGTTTTGTTGGAATTAATTGGACTAGTATTGATATACTAGTTGGACATTAAAATGAAATCTTGTTAAAATTGATCCTAATGTTGGATTGTGAAGTATTATGCCTTAAGTAGTCTTAAGAGATGCTTTAAGGTAGGAAAGTATGAACTTTAAGTTATACTAGGGGTAGGTCTTAAGGGATATCCAAGATAAATTGAATAATAATAAATTGATCCTAGGTATAGGATTGGCCTACAGGCGTGTTCGGTAGTCCTTTTGAGGATAGCCGGTTGAATTATGGGAATAAGTAAGGACCATGGTCCTTCCCGACTCTAGAAAGCGGGGTTGGATAACATGAACTTGCATCGTGATCACGGTTTAGGGTGGAACCCGAATCGGAGACCTAATTAGGCTCCGGTAGCGGTAACACATAAGATAGGACCCCGAAGGACCTTACCTTCCTACGGTATGATGGGTATGTGTCCCGGGGCGGGATGTTGAAATCCGAACCGAGAACCTCATGAGGTCTCCGACAGCGGTAGCAAATCCCGTAGAAACAATAAGACCCACGGGCTGGGTTGTACAAATGATAAATGCAAGGAAATATATAAGAAGGGCCGTGTGCCGACAAATAAATGAATTTACTTATTATAGAGATAATAAGTGTGAAATATAAATAAATATTTATATTATGATATCACCCTACTTTGAGGGTCTTAGAAATTAAAGCGTTGATTATACTCGGTATAGTTGTCATTGTACTTGTCAAATGCTTCCAAGTACTGACCTCCCTTTCACGGGGGAGGCCACCTCACAGTTTCAGGTAGGGGTTGAGCTGCTATCATCGCCCGTTGCTCCGGGGAATCAAGGGAAGAAGACGTGGTTCATGCTTCTCCCATTCTGTTTTAAAAACACTTACGTTAATGCTTATGGATATTATTTTTTGAATAATTATTTGGGGCTTGTAAGCCCGTGTTTGCCAAAGTGTGGCATAGACACTTGTATTAAATGCTTCCGCTGTTTTTAAATGAATGTTTTACATTATGTTTGTTTATGGATGTACTATGTGTGAATGATATTCAAGACGCCTTGTATAGTATGGATGAATTGGACTGCGGGTGACTATTTGTACTGTACGGCGGGTTGTTGACGTGTCCAGGTAGGTCCGGGGCGTGACATTCAATCTCTCCAATTTTCATACAATACGGGTATTAATTATCCATCATTTAGTTTTAGTTTTCGAATTTACAATTTCATTTTGGTTTTTTTGGAAATTTATTTTATCTATCGAAAGTTAATAAGGGTAAATTTGCTCCTTTATAAGAACATGAGAGATATTTTTGAACTTTTTAATAGTTCAGGAGTATATATGCACTTCGACATATACTCCAGGGATACTCTCTCCGTCCCCTTTTAAATGTCCCGGAAGAGGGTGACACGAGTTTTAAGAAAAGTAGGTTTGTGTGGTTGATATTAATAGATAAAGTAAGAATAAAGTAAGAATAAAGTAAGAATGATTTTGAGCCACACAAACTTTACCAAATAAGGTATGAGACAATTAAATAGGGACATACTAATATGGTAAAATGGGACATTTAAAAGGGAACGGAGGGAGTATATATTTGTTCTAACACCTATACTACAACGATATATGTGTACCTTTTCCTGATATTAAATTTATAACATTTGTTCCTTTTATAACAATGTCAATGAGGATGTGAGTTCTCAAACAGTCAAACCAAAACAAAAATAGATGTCAATTTTGTGAGACTGGGGTAGTTGGGTTACTTGGGTCCTTCGTTCCAGAGTTAACTCTCAATATTTTGACCAAAACCGTATCGCCTGTACTTCATTCAGGTCTTCTATCTCTGTCGTCCTCCCAAAACCCTAAGCATCTCTCCTGTACATGGCATCTTTGGACCCTTCAAACCCTGCCACCAACGAATCCAAAGACGATGGAGATTTAAAGAAAATCTCCAAGAAAGAGGCTGCTAAAATGGAACGCCAGCGCCGCCGTCAGGAGGCCGCTGCGGCTGCGGCCTCTGTAGCTGCTATCTCCATGGATGACACCGCTGACCCTCTAGCTGCTAATTATGGGGATATTCCTCTTGATGAGTTGAAGTCCAAGGCAGTCACGGGCCGCAAATGGACAGATATAGGTGCGCTAACGGCCGATTTGAAAGGCAATTGTGTCCTCATCCGTGGCAGAGCGCAGGCTATTCGTGTAGTTGGGAAGAAAATGGCTTTCATTGTGGTGAGAAAGCGCGGCTTCACGGTGCAATGCGTGTTGGCAGTTGAATCTGATCTTGTCAGTCTTCAAATGGTGAAGTATGCCACCTGCTTGAGCAAGGAATCTATTGTTGACATAGAGGGAGTGGTTACTATCCCCAAGGAACAAATCAAGGGCGCTACTCAGCTGGTACCATCTATAACTAAGGAGCTAAAGACATGATTAAATATTGAAGCGCTTCTTTAACCTGGAAACTAAACCATAAGTTTAACCTACTGCATGTTGGTATCCTCGTTATTATAATATTAATGAATAATATCTAACATAGTAACATATGATCATAACATATGATCAAAATAAGGACAATGGACAAATATATGATTTAGTAACTTTTAGTGACTATAATCATGTTCAATTAGTATCATGCTCTCTGACACTAAGTTGATCTCCAAGACTCAAGTTAGACGCCAGACATAGTCTAACATCACATATGATTTTAAGATGGCAGTACTTTAGAATCTAACATAAATACATTAACTGCCAGTATTAAAATCCTTCCGTTGAATAAGTTTTCCTACCCTTGGTATAGTAACTTGCACCCCATTTTTGCAGCCAAACTTGAGTTTGCACCCTCCCTACATTCAAAAGAATTAGTATTGCACCTCATTTCTTTTATACATGAGGTGCAAACTTGAGTTTAGAAGAAAATAAGGGATCTAAACTTCATTTTTAGGCTGCAACTACTAATTGTGTTAAAAAAATAAAAAATGGAGTGCAAACTCAAATCCCAACACACACACAACCTAATCAAGCGCCCCTTAACTGTTATGTCACTTCACTGTTGTGTTTATCTTCCTGTATATTTTCTTAGCATTTACTCAACAATATTTATTCCCAAGACTATGAAGCTGGGCCTGCATAATGTTTGATTGGAAAAGGAGTTGATTATAAATTGTCAAGTACAAATTTTTCCTACACTACAAAGACAAATCAAATGTTAGTGGCAACATAAAAACTCACAAAATAAAATGTTAAAGTCTTTCTATCTAAATTTGTATCCCCCTTCTGATTCAAGTGATGGGTAGGTAAGGATTATCTCTTTTGTAGGAGTTCTCATGGTTGTTATGGTTCACTTTCATTTAGGTGGAGGTTCAAGTCCGCAAATTGTATTGCATCAGCAAGGCTGCACCAATTCTACCAATCAATATTGAAGATGCATCAAGAAGTGAAGCTGAAATTGAAAAAGCTTTGCAGGTGCAAATCTTTTATTCACGGAACTTTGTTGGGCCTATTTGATAGTCTTCCTTTCCCATGAATATGTTATGACCCATTACTTAAATGATCTCATTGACTGTTTGTTCGTGCTCTAATCAGTTTGGAATGGACTTTCATGTGCAGGAGGGCGAGCAGCTTGTTCGTGTAAATCAGGACACTCGGCTGAACCATAGAGTTCTTGATATACGTACTGCTGCTAATCAAGGCATCTTCCGTGTTCAATCCCAAGTTGCAAATGTTTGTCCTTAATCCCTGCATTTGCATGCCAATCTATCCGTTTTCCAACACAGATCTCAATTCATTCATCCGCTGTTCTTCAAGTCATTTGGTGCCTAAATTTAACCTTTTTGTATATATGTAATCACAAGATATAACTTTCTATCAGAATCCTTAATTTGTTATTCTTCTTAACACATCCAGAATTATCCGTTTGGCATTTATCATTTAGTTTGGAATTCAACTCTGTGTCATCTCCAATCTTATATTCTGTCAATTTGCACAGGCTCGCACATTGTGTGTGTATAATATATGTACATGCATACGTATTTTTTTTATGCTATTTCAAGTTGTATGTAAGACTAAATTCAACAATTTTCAATTAGTTTGCCTATAGCCTCAACCCTAATGTAACCTCCATGCTTTATTAGTTGCACCCAAGGTAGTCAAAGTCGTGAGGCACACTCAAGGCGATGGGGTAATTCCAGCGCCTTAGGCGCAAGGCGCAAAAAAGCGCTCGCCTGACTCATGTCAGGCGCATTGCTTAGAAAATATCACACATACTATTCTCCAATGATTAAGCATGATGTATATAACACCATATTGAACCAACTACATTAAAAAGTCATGGTTTGATCAAATAAAATCATATTTCACCATAATAAAGTCACGATTAACCAAAATAAAGTATATATACAGCAACCTATGACACAAAAAATGGACTGGTAGTATGTATACATGATAAAAAATGGTAGTTTGGTAGTATGGACTGGTAGTATGTATACATGGTCAAAAAAGGGTAGTTTGGTAGTATGTTCTAGATAGTATGTATACTGGTAGAGTGGTAGTATGTACTTCCAGTAGTTTACATATACATGGTGAAAAAATATACTGGTAGTTTACATGGTGAAAAAATATACTGAAAAATGAAAAAAGAAATAAAATGGAACGAATGGAAGATGAAGAAGAAGAAAGTTTACTTTCAACGTTGAGTGCTACACTGCTGCAAGCTTTGCGGTTGATGTGGAGGGACAGGTAACAGTAGAGAGCCAGTTTATGTTGTGTGTTTAGCGTAGGTTACGTCTTTTTGACCTTATTTACACGGGCCTTATTAAAAATATGGGCTTCTTAATGGTCTTATTTGAACGCGCATGTGAAACAGCCTCAGTAAACTTAAAATAAACGCTTCCCCTGGTAGGCGCAATGGGCGAGCGCTTAAAACGACTACTGCGCTTCTGCGCTTTGTGCACCCAATCTGCGCTTGAGAGAGGATGGTGCGACTGGGCTTGTGTAGGGCACTGGAGGCCTCTGGCGCTGCGCCTGGTGGGGTTAAGCGCTTAGGCGTACGACTTTGGCAACCTTGGTTGCACCAATTAGACTTCATGGTTGCCAACATATGACATTGATCATTAATATATTTAATGATGTTCATTCATTCATTCATTCATTCATTATCATTACCCCAGTGCTGCAAAGGCTCCCACTTACGGTGGGGTAAGGGGAGGTCGGATGTATGAATAAAAATTATAAAAAGTTAATATTATCAATATTTAAATTAAAATAAACTAATGTTATGGTATATAATATATTTTGTTTATACTCCATCCTTCCCTTAAAACTTTGCCATTTTTACTTTTTTGGTTGTCGCAAAAACTTTGCCACTTTACTTTGTAATCAATCAATTTATGGTTCATATCATTTCTCTGAATCTCTCTCATCTACACTAACTTCAACCACATAGTTTTTACTTTATTATTCATCGTGCCGGTCAAACTTGGCAAAGTTTTGAGGGACGGAGTATATATTAGTGGAGAAATTTGGTCATTGCTATGTATGTCAGCAGTTCAAAAGTAAAAGTTTTGCGATTAAAAAGGAATAGATGAAGCATTTAGTATGTGAGTTTACCTATAGTAAATAGTGTGCTTTAAATGATGCAGGTGTTCCGGCAGTTTTTACTGTCTCAAGGATTTTTTGAAATCCACACTCCCAAGTTGATTGCAGGATCTAGCGAAGGTGGTTCGGCTGTCTTTAGATTACAATACAAGGGCCAACCAGCTTGTTTGGCACAGTCACCTCAGTTACACAAACAGATGGCTATTTGTGGAGATTTTAATCGTGTCTTTGAAATTGGACCTGTTTTCAGAGCTGAAGATTCTTTCACACATAGACATCTGTGTGAGTTCACTGGGCTTGATGTTGAAATGGAGATAGATGAGCACTACTTTGAGGTATAATTTGTGTTGATTAAAGTTCGTAAAACGAAGCCATAATGATTTTTCTGTTAAGTGCCATCTGTTTGCTTTGTATTCAAACTAAATACTGTTTTTATGTGTGGGGGTTTGTAAAACATTAACCACAATCATTAATGCGACTTAGTAAACTAAAATAACTTCTACGATATCTGCAAGGGCGTATTTTAAAAGAAATTCATGCATTAAGTATATTGTGCAGGTGATGGATGTTGTTGATCGACTATTTGTATCATTGTTTGACAGTTTGAATGAGAATTGCCAGAAGGAACTTGATGCCATTCGGAGGCAGTATCCCTTTGAACCGTTAAAGGTAACTTTATCTGATTGAAAAAGAACATTGTTGATCACTTGATCCTATGATAGGGGATAAAAAGGAGAGCTAAGTAATGCTTGGTCAAGCACGTCACATGTTCTGACTCCAAAGTTTACGTTTAAATGTATTGAACTACATCTGATTTGTTCAAAAAATAAAATGTAGAAGCGAAATGGCAAAATGGTCATTTTGACTCCCCGCCAATTTTTCGTCTATCATGTCCGCAGGTCCGAACAGGGGGTGCTTTGTGAACTCCCCAGCCCTTGCGTGAGGGGGTCCCTTTCCCATTTCTTTTACACCTTTGAAAAGAAGTGTTTCAATATATGATGGAATAAAGCAAAATGGCTTACTAAATTGTCTGTGCTTCTTTGTTATGAAGTAGCAGTCAGTCCATGCAATTTTCGACGCAATTCTCACTATGGGTCATCTGGAAACAATCTCTCTGTGCTTTAGTACAAGGTTAAGATTGCGTACATTCGACCCCCCTTACCCCATCGGAGGTGTGGGAGCCTTTGCGACACTGGGGTAATGATGATGATGTTTCAATATAAAGTGGGAAGGAGTTCCTATCCAAACTGGTATGGGATAAAACATAGTGAAGAGGATAGAAAAACTTGTTTATTTGAAATACTTAAAAGCTGTCCAACACCTACAAGGCTACAACTACTCTTCACTCCTGCGGAAGTGCTAACATTTTCAGCAAGGTTCGAATAATTCAAACAAATCTAGCTATTTTTTCCTTATTATTTGAAAAATAACAGCTGAAGGTAGCTTACCTTCTTTAACATTTTCTTTTTCTTCAAGTCACTCCATAATATAAAAGGGCACAGCTCCATCAATTTTTTTCTATGTTTTTTGTCATTTAACAGCGATTTCTAAATTTATTTACGAAACAAATGGTAAAAACTCCTTTCTAAAGAGTTAAACTTAGCAACTTACAATAGTGGTCAATGGCACTTACTTCTGACTTATTCAGATTGTTAGTAGTTTTGAATTGTAAAGAAAGTACCTCATAAAGTGTGAGGCTTACACCTCGAGGCTTGTGGCTTGCCTTACAATTGCAAAACACATCAAGGCTTAATAACACCCTTTTACACTTTGCTGCTATGGCTTGTGAACTGAATGTATTATTAATGCCAAAAGTTGTTTCCTTCACTCACTTGGTAATGCAATCTGAGTCACTTGTGGACTAATTATTCCATTGCCACTGCAGTATTTGAAGAGCACCTTACGTCTTACATTTGAAGAAGGGGTTCAAATGCTCAAGGTAAGAGTTTCTTATTTTCTCCATGATATGTTCAAACGCAATGAAAAGTTTCTGTTCTGGATAATATTTTGTATTCTTAAAGAGGGAGGTTGTGTGATGTGGTAAGCTGCAATGGAATGTATGTAATCAAATACATGTGCATTGTAAATTTACCTAACAAAGCTCTCTATTTTATCACTGCATTTCATTACAATTTGACAAACATTCCTTGAAGATCATGCATCATCTTTCTCCTACGCGCATTTTTATTCACTGCATTTTTATTGGTCCAAGGATGGGATGTGTTATATGTTTAGGGACTTGAGCTATTAAGTTCAGTACACCTAAAATTAAATTTTGGAAAAATATGTTGATAAAATTACTAAAAACATTAATACTTTGAAGTTATTTTTTTTAATAAATCAGCAACTCATTATTTTTCTTTATTAAAAATCTCAGGAAGCTGGAGTTGATGTTGATCCTTTTGGAGACCTAAACACGGAATCAGAGAGAAAGCTGGGTCAGCTTGTTTATGAGAAGTACTTCACCTTTTTCATCTTGTATTATCTTGATGCATATATAATTTTTATTTAAAGTGTTTCATGATTTTGTTGGAATCTGTTTTGCACTGTGTAGGTTTGGAACAGAATTCTATATACTTCACCGTTACCCACTAGCTGTTCGACCATTCTACACTATGCCCTGTTATGATAATCCTGCTTACAGTAATTCTTTTGATGTCTTCATACGAGGTAACAAAAAAATAATTAAATAAAAATCACCACGAAGTAATTTATTTATTTTTAAAAAGCAAGCCACTAATAGTGCACCAATTGAACTTGTTTCTCTTTTCAGGGGAAGAAATAATTTCAGGAGCTCAGCGTGTTCATGTACCTGAATTGTTAACTCAGCGTGCAGGGGAATGCGGTATTGATGTCAGAACAATATCAACATACATCGACTCGTTCAGGTATATATTATTTACTGGAAGAAAATTGGTTTTGAATTTTGCACGTGTTTCTAGTTACTTCAGTTGAGCTCATCAGCACTGAATTAGTCAGATAGTGAGAATGCAATGATCATTCTTTTTTTTCAATTTTTTTGTAACTAAACTAGAAACTTGAAGACGGAGTAGGGATGAACACGGTCCATTTATAGTCCAACATTTTTCGCTACTTGTAACGTGGACCAGAGAGTCCAGCGCCGATTCCGGACTGTTTTTTAGCATATTTAAAAAAACAGAACCGGTCCAGTTGGGCATTTTTTGGGAATCCAATTTAACCGGTTCTAACTGGTCCATTTCCTGCTAGACCGGTCTGAAACCGGGACCAGGTCCACCCCTAGGGTAGTGCAGTAACGCTTTTTACATGAATGACTGGTTTGAGGTGTATGCTACAAAAGCACCGAAATTTGTTCATGTCAGACTGCAAGGACACTTTTCATTCTAAACTTGGTATGCATTTTTTTGTTCCAAATGCCAGTGGGGCAACATCACTTGCACAGAACGGATAATGTCGTTGCTTTTTACTGAAGTTCCTCATTTAAACTCTGACTTTTAGAAGTAAGGTGAGAAAAGTTGATGTTTGACTTTCTGCATTTGCCTTCATAGGTATGGTGCCCCTCTACACGGTGGATTTGGAGTGGGATTAGAGCGAGTGGTGATGCTCTTCTGCGCGCTTAACAACATCCGTAAAACGTCGCTCTTCCCTCGTGACCCGCAAAGGATAGTCCCGTGATTACTACAAAGCAGCCTCATAGGAGATGTTTCTTCAAGTTTTAACACGAATCACATGTGATTCAATCTACTTTTTTGCTATTTTTAACATTGCTTTTAAAATCCACTCTATTTGGAAATACAGTTTGGTATAAAAGTCTTATAAGTTATAAGTTTGTGTAGAAGATGTATGAGGGCGTCTAAACCAAAGAGTAAGTTTTGTGCATGGGTAATTTATGCACGTTAATTTTTAAGTGGCGAACTCTTTTATACTATTTTTTAAATTTCTCTTTATTAATCCAATAATCCATAGTCCCAAATAACGTGTTTAGTATATAATTAAGTATTACTTATTCAAGGAACGCAAAACATTGCTATAATTGTAATATTCTAATTAGTATGCGACTTAACCTTATTAACTACTCCCGTACTCCGTAGTTATAGATATTTGAGAACAAATTCCTTGGATAGAACTAGGGATGAACCCAACCGGTTCGGCCCGGCCCGCTACTGTCCGGGCTTGGACCGGCCCGGTTAGTGCTAACCAGGCCCGGGCTTTTACCCGGTTGGGGCGGGTTGGGTGGGCTGGGCTCGGGCTATGTTTTTATTGAATTGGCCCGGTCGGGTCGGCTCTGGTCTTTTTTTTTTAATTTTTTTTTGTTTTTCATGGTTAGGGCTGGGTGTTTGGGGGGGGAGGGGGTTGGGGGTCGGGAGTGGGGGGGGGGGGGAGGGGGGAGGGTCGGGGGTTTATTAGAAAGCAAAAAAAAAAAACATAGAACTGGGTCTGACCCAGACCGGCTTGGGCCCGGCCTTGACCCGGTTTATACCCGGGCTTATTCCAGTTCTCCCTAGGGATGGACCCGAGTTGGTCCGGTTCCGGGCCGGGCCTGGGCGGGATTTTTTTGCAAATCCTTGGGCCCGGAATCGGCCCGGGTTGATACCGGGTCCGGGCCTAACCGGGCCGGGCTCGGTTCAATGTCTATTTTTTTTTGCTTTCTTGTTACCCCCCCAACCCCCCCCCCTCACCCCACCCCCCAAACCTCCCCATAGGAAAAGAAAAAAATTGAAAAAACAAAAAAAAATTGACCCGGGCCTGGCCTGAACCGCCCGGGCTGGTTCGCCCAAACCTGGGCCCGAGCCCGGCCCGAGCCCGGCCTGCCCAAACGGGCTAAAAGCCCGGAACCGGCCAACCGGTCCCGGTCTGGTTCGGGCCCGCACAGTAGCGGGCCGGGCCGGTTTCGGGCCAGGCCGGCCCAGTTCAGTCCATCCCTAGTTCTCCCTTTCCCAAAAAAAAAGTCCACCCGGGCTCAGGCCTAGCCCGGAATCGGCCCGGCCCGGGTCCACCCCTAGATAGAACCTAGAAGGTTGAGCAGAAGAATTTGGTCCAAATTGTAAAACTGAGTTCTACTAGGATTGGTTTACATTGTGGTCTAAGCATGGACCCGGTACACGGTCCTGGATCACTTGGGACTTGAAGTGGCTAGTTCGCGGGGCCAAACTGAAATTGAAAAACTCGATTCGGGTATAGCTGTAGGCTTGGACTCAGTGTGGGCCACCCGGCCCGGGAATCGGCCTGGCCCGGGAAACCGGGTCCGGTTTCGGTTCGGGCCTAGGCCCGGGGGGGTCTACCGGTTAGGGGCACGGGTAAGGGAAAAGGAGAACCGGCCCGGTATTCCTTACTTTATGGTTGAAATTTGTGCAGATGAGAGAGAATTAATTTTAGCTACATATTCCTTACTTTAAATGTAAATGACAAATCTTTTTGGGACATTCAAAAACGGATATTTGACCAACCTTTTCGAGACGGAGGGAGTAAAATTTACCCATTCTATTACTCGATCTATTAAAGTAATTCTGAAGTATATTTTTGTTTTTTAATATTACTCAATGTATGATACTCCCTCCGTATCTATTTACTTGTCACACTTTCCTTTTTGGGTGTATCAAATTAATTGTCTCCTTTCTTTTTTTGGAAAGAATCCCACTCAAAAAGCAGCTACAATACTGCTACAGTACCGCTACAGTACCAAAATCTCTTACTTTTTATAAAGTATACAGTAATTGTCTTAAACTCCGTGAAAAGCAAACGAGACATCTAATTAGATACGGAGGGAGATGCGCGACACGGTAGACAAGCGGTCGTCTCCCTAGTCCCTTAGGGTTTTGTTGCACAGTTTCATTTTTCAGCGCTGATCCTTGCTAGCGATCGGTTTCGGCCTTCGCAGGATTCTAGTGTGCTGCGTTTTGTTCTGGCTACGGCTTCGGGCTCCTGGGCGGTGTGTTTTGCTTTTGTTTTGCTGGTAGTTTTGTGCAAGTTGGTTGTGGTGTCAGATTGTGGACAGTGACGAGTCAGAGACAGAGGGCGCTGGTTCTTCTCCGACGAGTTCTTCCACCGGTGGTATTGAGGGTGTGGATAGAATAGAGATGGAGGACATTCAGGAACCGGCGAAAGAGAACGAAGAGATGTTGATCTGCCCCCCTCCCGAACCGCCGCCATGGAGGAATTGTGCGACTAGAGTTTGGACGATTATTTCTATCTCTGTTTTACTTTATTTGTGTTTTTACTTCGAACTTCATGTTGTTTTGTTTGTCATGTACGCTGATTTTGCCTAGACTCTTGCATTAGATTGGGGTGATGAGGGGTCTATTCTAACCGCGTTAGGCTCATTTAGACCCATTATAGGATCAGTGAGCCATATTGCTTTTTCCAGGGTGATTGGCTCTAAGTCTGGTTTGAGGGTCGGTGATTGGAAGTGATCCTTTTATCTTCTTATTCCTTTGCTGAATGCTTTAATATCAATTTAAGCCGCTTTTAACAAAAAAAAATAGATACTGAGGGAGTATTAACTTTACCCAAATTCATTTTTAGTGGAGGTGAGTGATTGATGGAGGACACACCAACCAGTTTGTAGGATAGGATCTAGCAATTTATTTTATTTGTGATTTAACTTTATTTTTCCATTTTTTAGAATTTCTGAAATATGAATGATATATACTACCGAATGTATGTAATTGCAGGTGACGTTATTGTTGAAATACCTCAAATAATAAACATGTTTTTTTTACCTGGTTAAAGCCACACGAGGTGGGGAGTGCCGGGGAACACCTCCCTAATTTATTACATTATAATTTGAGTACAAAGGGTTGAGAATCCAAACATGTATTAATGTCCTTATACATCTTTTTACTCTCTAACAACTATTTTTAAACAGCTAAATTATCAAACAATTACTGACAATAATAAGCTAACATAGCCACCAATCAAAACAACAAACACAACCATCCGTTGCCAAATCACTACCATAACCAGCTAATAGCTAACAACCGATTGTCAAACAATGCTCAAATGCCGTTGTATCTTGGCATGGTGTTCATGCAGCGGCCTCCCCAAATGAGCCTGTTTTGAACATGGTTGTAGAGGAGGATAAGAGGTATTTGCACAATGGTGTATCGTTTTTGGATGAGCATGGAACTGATAATGATGCTTATGAACACACAATGATGATGAAATGACAAAATTAGATGAAAATGAGGGTGATACCGTGAGCGCAACTACCCGTCTAGTCACTATACTAGATTATATGATCTCACATCCGACTTTCATGATGCTTGGAGGAGTGGGAACAAGTGTGAATAAGTTTACACTAGATGGTGAATTTGAGGTTGGTCAACAGTTTGATGACAAACAGCAACAACAACAACCATAATAATAAATTCAGACCCAATCAAATTGAAAGGATTCAAATCCTAAAGGGGTAGCAAGAGTTTTAAAGTTAATTTTCCAAACAGGGGATAGTCTTGAATTTTATTTACCAATTCAGAGTACTTTTAAAATTATTTTCCGAATTAGGGTACTTTCTTATTATCATTCAAAACAAATCGGAAAATTTAGTCAAACTTATCAAATCTAAAAATAATCAAATCACAAACATTGATTTTTAACTAATTCGTTATACTTCCTCCGTTACTTATTAAAGTTTCCACTTTCCTTTTTGGGATGTCCCTTATTTAAGTTCACACTTCTATTTTAGGAAACAAAACAATGCCAAACAGTGCCAAACAGTGTCCAAACAGTGCCAAACAGTGCACTCCACAGTAAAGTCAAATTTATTTTCTTAATCTGTGTGAAGTCGAACTGGGAACTTTAATAAGAACCGGAGGTAGTATTAGTTTGCAAATCACTGAAGCACTTTGTCTTGCTGAATTGCCACCGCAGTGCCCCAACCGTCCAATCGCCCACACTTCTATCATTTCGATGCAGTGATCCAAACTATCTTATGGTGACATCAACTCTCGGAGATTCTTGATAGATGTATGATCCAATTGGATTGCTATTCTCTTCTGCTTGTGTTGATTTTGTTCTATGACAGTTCTTTCCCAGACACTGGTGTTTCAGAGTGTTTTTTCTCTCAATGTGGGGAATTTTGTTGGTGTTCCAGTTAATTTTGTCTGGTCAGAGGTTTCCGTTTGACTTCTTTTAGAATGTGAAGACATTGGTAGAGCTCATCCTCGAGAAACACCTTCGTTCCAGGAAGAGTTTTGTAAAAAGATTTTATATCAATTTTATTTTTCCGTTAGTAATACTAGTTTTTATTTTAATTTGAGTATGTTTGATTTGGAAATTTGGACTTCCGGAGTACATTTGATAGGTAGAATTTCAGTTTCGGTTGTTTTAAGCTTAAATTACCCGTTTCTTGTCTAGCAAATCAGATTGTTTTGTATGAGATGGTTGATTATATGTCAATTCTCAGGACGTACAATCTAATCAGCTGAATGTTATGGTGTATCTAATTTCAATTTTAACATAAAAGGTGATTCTTTATATGCAATTGAAAAACAAATTTGTGATATACGGAGTAATATTTACTCTTGAAATTTACCATTACAGTTTTGTCCTGGCGACCAAACCATTTTGATGTTTTTTTCTCTAACGTTTTAATAAAACATTCCAAGTATTCGTCTATCCAAAAATCAAAATGCATCATCTTCATCCTTGCAAGCCAGATTTCGCTAAATTGCGCGGTGCGTGAAAATTAACGTCCTGTCGATCTTCAAGGACGAAAAGAATCAATCGCAATTCGACGCTCATGGCTAACTGGCTCTCTTCCAAGCTCAAAGTTGCCGAGAATATTCTCCAACAGGTACTGTTTATCGATGGGTTTGTTTCTTTTTTGCTCGGAAACCGAATCACCCATTCGAAGACATGTGTTTGTTTTTGGAGTTTAAGTATGTTAATTCTTCTTGAATTTTTTTGGACCGCATAGATTGATCAGCAAGCAGCTGAATCACTCAAGAAGGGAGAAAAGCCTCGACTGAAAGGGCTAGATACAGAAATCTCGACCATATCCAGCGGGAATAAGCCATTGAAGGACCAGCTTAAGAAGAGAACACCTGAAAACCAGGATTTTGGTCGAAAGACACAGGGTGATCGGAATTTTAATGAGATTAGCACGGATAAAACTAAGAATTTCTACACTGCCAATTATGAAATAAAGGAGGTTGTTACCCCTGCAAACTTGAGCCCCAATCAAGGCAGTAATGCTAGTACTCTTACGGATACAGATTGGACGGAATTGCTGAGTGTTCCTAATAAAAGTCCCTCTATGGGTGTTGCCCGAATAAGCAATAAAGTGGGAGGGGTTCGAGCTCTGAAGAAGGATGGTTCAACTCAAGGGAGTTTGGGTTCTGGTTCCAGTTTGTCAGCATTCGATGGGAAATTGAGCCAGAAGGCTCACACTAACATTTTGTACAGCTCAGTGAAATTGGATGATCAATTAGGGAATAAGGAGATTGATAGTGGACACCGTGTGAGATTGAGTGATGGGGACGGTTCAGAAAGCGTTCATCCTGATGGAAGGGATGAAGGTTCAGACCTTTTGCATGGAAACAATGATGATGAAATGAACATAACATTGCCCCTGCAGGTAGATGCTGTTAAGGATGGAAGTATTAGATGGGTGGAATCTGTCACTACTAACTCGAAGTTAGATCCAAAGACACAGCTGAATGATAATCGAAGATTTAGCAGTGGGCCTAAAGTGTCTTCTCAGAGTTCTCTAAAGATAAACTCTTCCTCACAAAGTGGTGGAGAATCAGAGTCTGAGACAGATTCAGCGTCTTCATCAGGCTCTGAAAGTGAACGAGAGAGAGAAGAAATGAGAAAAAGAAGACAGCAGATTCTGACAGAAAAAGCAGCTGCAAAAGCAGCTGAAGCAATAAGAGATCGCGAGGATATGATAGCTAAATTGGAAGGGGAGAAGCAGAGCTTAGAAAAGATACTTCAAGTGAGGGCCAAACAGCAAGCACAAGAGGTAGGCATAAGGGCCTCCTAGCTTACTCAATAATTTCTTCTGATCTTTCAAGTTTTGAATTAACTAGCTTAATCTTAATCAGTTTATGAATCAACTTGCGAGTTAATCTACTCATTTTTCCACGAAAGCTCTACCCTAAAGCTCATTGGTGCAGACTTGACATGTTATTTCTTTCTCATATCTTATTTTTCTTAATAGTTGTCTCTCTGTTATTAAGAAGCAGATGGCCATATTACTCTGTCAGCAACTGTTGATCATGTAAAAAGAGTGTACTTCAATGTTGTATAATGGAAGACATTATTGGCACTTTCAATATTGGGAAGTTGTTTAAATTGAGGGAATTTGTTGTGTGTATCTGTGCTAACCTGTTTCATACTGATCAATCTCTTTACTAACCCACATTTTTCTTAGTTTCGGTACAACTACTGCCTGAGATTTTAAATTGTGGTTATTGCATGATATCCTTTTGTCAATGGATAGCCCTTCTATAAAACATATTCTTTGTAATGTGACTGCTTGTTGTTTTCTAGGCTTCTGATTTGCAAACGAAAATGATGGAAACAATGGAAGCTGTTGAGTTAGAGAAGCAAAAACACAATAGCACTAGAATGGAAACCCTAACAAAACTGGCAATCCTGGAGGTGCCTTCCAGTATCTTTTTCATCCTTGCTATACTTCTATACATACTGTTCTTTTGTTGGTTTCTGGATTGCCTGATTAAATTTTTAATGTTGAAGGTTGGAATCTTAATAATTTAATCCATGTGTCACCTTTCACAGACTGCTAATGCTGAGCTTGCAAAGTCATTTGCTACTGCACAATGGAATCTTGAATTAGAGGTATGATACACAGAAGATGACTAACAATACATGAAGTTTCAATATATCTTGGTTTAACTCCTTTGCACCCCATATGTCATTGACACTTAATTTTCTACCTTTGTGGTGTGTAATCTTATATGGTTTTTTTCTACTTTACATACATGGAAGTATGAAACTAATCTTATCTTTTTCACTCTCTCTTTGGTGGTTGGGGGGTGGGGGCTTTGTGGGTAGCTTTGTTTACATATAACTCTGTTTGGGCTATAGAGATTTCTTTTCCCCCATTTTATCCTAGCCTACATATACTATTTTATTGATTTATGTTAGGTTGTTTTACCTTTGGCACTTAGGTTAATCGAGTTGCAGAACTTCGTCAACAGATTGAACTGAAAGAAGCAATTCAAGAAGGTATAGCCTTTGAGGTTCTCTTTGAACGTTGCATAATGAGAATTCTTGTAAAAGTTCTTCATATCCAATATGATTTTCATGTCAACTTGTGGAATTTCAACCTTGGCCTCTTGGGTGATTGAAGTTCGAGAGGTCAAATAATATCTATAAACGGTTCTTATTATTACAAGAGAGTGTTTTGAGCTTAAGTTGTTATGCATTACTTTTACTGGTATCTGCTAATTGCTAACAAGAATGTATCTATGTCGGACTAAATGTGTGGTATGACTGTTTCAAGATGAGTCAAGTAGGAAATTAGAATCTGTAAGAAATGAACTAAACCTATTACGAATTTACAATTGTAGATCTAAGAAGGAAGATTTCTCAAACTAAGGAAAGTGGAAAAAGAGTAAGTAACGTCTTTATGTCTATGCCTCCAAGTATTAAATAAACCAATTTTGTAATGTGAAATGTGAATTAACTGTACTTTTCTGACAATGCAAACAATTTGCAGTTGGTGTCTTCAAAAGGAGATGAATTTGAAAAGGAGATACTTGAAGAAGAGTACTCTTTCCTAGCAGATAAAGTGGCAGCATTGCAAGAAAAGGTTCACTATCTTTTCCTGAAAAGTGTAACCTTATAAACTGAATGAATTGTTTTTTAGGTACACAACCCCCTGATAGAGAAGAACTTTTGTTCAAATCCTTCATAACTGGTGCCAACTCACTCTTTTTTATGAAATAACCGTGTTCAAAACAAGTGTGTATAGCTTTGATGGACAAGTATGATATAGTATAGCTTTGAAAAATGGGTCCGTTGGCTAATTAAAAAAAGTATAGCTTTGAATTGTGTGTATCCTACTGGAACTGATTTAAGTGAGTGTGCATGACCAAAAATTCAATACCATTTACCAAACATCTCTACATTGACAACATATAATGTCATAAATTATGGAACATACTTTTTCCACATTGCAACTGAACATTTTGTAAGCAATTTGTATTATTACAGTAAAAACAAATGGAGCTTGTAAGCTTTTATACTTGATCCAATACAGGCAAGGACACTAGAAACAAGCATTGGTACTACTAAGAGAGAACTGGAGAGTCCTACCGATGTGGAAGTTGAGCTAAAGCGTAGGCTTGATCAGTTGACTGACCATTTGATTCAGAAACAGACTCAGGTTTGATGGAACCATATGTTCTGAAACTGTCATGGAATGGCAGATTTCAATCATATGACTGCATTATATATAGCATGTTATTCTGTAGGATGGTGGAAGGAGAAGGCTCCTCAAGTGCTTTTATCAGAGCAGTTAAAATGATCTTAGTAGCCATTAGTCCATTACAATATTAAAGGCAGAAAGTGGATGCTCATTGAGTAAAATCCTTAACCGCTGGATTATCCACCTCCATGATTGAAGTGTTTGCTCAAAAGAAATTTCCTCAGCTTGATAATATAGTTCCTTTCAAGGATTGTGCTTGAGAATTACTCTGAACATTCCAAAATTATTGCCCACTTTGACTGGGCACATGGATTTGAATAAGTAAAAATTGAAGGAGGGTCCAATCCTCTGACACTTATCAAATTCGCGTCAAGTCTAACACCAAACACGGTCCAATAGTATTGGTAATATGGCCATAAAGCTAAAGGGCATACAGGAAAAAAATCAAGGTTAAATGGGATCCACCTAAAGGTAAAACTTAGGGAACAAGTAGGGGTATGAGATGAATTGCGTGAGAAAAGTGGAGATGATCACTCATTTGTCATCTTATGCTATGAGTGTCAGTGAGTGCAAGTGTGGCTCTAAACAGTCCATTGGTCAAAGTCTGCCCTTCCAACAGATCTATGTACCTATTCACATGCAAGTACAAGTTCATTCTTGAAACTCATCAATAATTGAAAAGGAAAGCACAAAGAACCCATAAACACAAATTTTAACTCACTACAAAGAAAGCATGTGGCCCAAAAAACGCTCCCCCACACTCAGAGTGAAACATCATCCTCGATGTATATCTCAAAAACTAAAAGAGAAAGGGCGGAGGAAGAGAACAACACACAAGTACAAGGCACAAAACTACCAAGTTTTTGAGAGAAAATGAGCAATAATTTTGGGTTGGATGAAATGGAAAGTGGAAGATAATTAGAGAGTATCAGTTCAAACCTTTGGAAAGAGTAGTCTTGTATATCTACTTTGAGTTTGATGCTTCTTTAATTTTTCGTAGATGTGAGAAATGCTAAACTGACAAATTGGATTGAATGTGTCACTTGTTCATTTAGGTTGAGGCTCTCTCTTCCCAGAAAGCCACACTGTTGTTTAAAATCGAGGCAAGTAATTATTGTCAAGTACAATTTTCAACTGCCATGAATTTTCAGACTAACTTTTTGGACTTGGTGTCTTCTTCCTAGGCTGTAACAAGATCATTGGATGAAAACAAACAAATCTCAAGTACCTCATCAGCCAGTGATTTGGAGTTGGGGGAACGGAGCCTAGGGAATTCAAAACTGAAGTCGTCCTCATTTGAGGAAAGGTTTCGGTCAGGTCAGCGACATTTATGGTCGTTGGTTTGGCAGTTAGATTACATCTTCTCTGCAGGAGCTTTGTTCCTTCGAAGAAACTCGAAAGCAAGGATATGGTCACTTGTTTACCTTGTATGTCTTCACCTCTGGGTTGTATATATTCTAAGATCTAATCCTTCAGTGTCTGAAGACTCTACTGGTGCTGCATTTTCCTTGGAGAATATCAACAACACTGCACGAATCTGATCTGCTGTTTATTTATGCGAGTCTAAGCTCATTTTGATAGGAGTTTTGTTACTGGCAAGTTGCTTCTGCTGTTGTAATACACAAAAATTATTATAGGTAAAAGCATGCAAGAGGTTATAGGTAAAAGTGTGCAAGAGGTCCTGTTATATTTTGCTTTTGTTCAATGCAGTCCAATTTCATTCATTCCGTCCCTATTTGGACAGTGGCATGGTCTCATGATCTATACCAATTCTAATATAGTACTGGACTGCCCCTTCCAGCAGCATCAGACATCAGTTCATCCATGGGTACTGGACAACCCCTGTCATTGGCTTACAACAATACCCCAACCTTTGTCCCAAAAACGTTTGGGTTGCTTATCTGAATCGATGTATGAAATCGGAGATAAAAACGATAAATACCGGAGTGAGGGTGGGGAGTGTTGAGTGGTAGGGTGGGAGACACGTCGCAACACTAAAATTATCATGTTATTACTAAAAGAGATTGTGATTAAAAAACTGTTGATAAAAGAGAAAATGACTAATTACAATCATATCTTGACTCTTGGTATAAATTACCCTACTACCCCCATGAAAATAAAGATTTTACATATCTCACGTATTTGTTACTCTCCTGTAGGGGTGGACTCGGGCCGGGCCAACCGGTCCGGAACCGGACCGGCCTGCTACTGTGCGGGCCCGGCCCGGTCCGGTGAACCGGTTCCAGGTCCGGTGGGATGGCGGTTTGGGTTGGGCTGGGTATTTTGGGCCATTTGAGGTGGTTAGGGTTGGTTTGGGGGTGAGGGGGAGGGTTGGGGGTTAACTATAAAAAGCCAAAAAAAAAAAAAAAAAAATAGAACCGAGGCCCGGCCCGGACCCGGGGGTTACCCGGCCCGGTTCCGGGCCTCCCCTTCTTGAACCGAGGCCCGGCCAGGCCCGGGCCCGAACCGGAACCGGTCCATGCCTACTCTCCGGGCGTTATCCTCTAGGACCTCTACACATTCCCATAAATGTTCCCTCAAGTATAAAAGGGGCCATGCTTCTATAGTTTAAAGCATCCCTGTGATTGGTTTGGTCAGTTAGTATGATTGGTTGGTCCCAACTCCTAAATGATCGTTATATCAATCTGACTTTTTTTGGTTCCTTGAAAAACTCGGTAAATTTAAGAAAAACTGATAGGAATAATACTATCAGTTTTTGGTTAAGAGATTATTGCAACTACGGATGTGCCTTATACATAACTGATTCATGCATCAAATGGACTTCCTAGTGAAGTCTTGAAAGTAAAACTCCATTTACTTGCAGAAAAATAAGTTCTTGTGGAACATGTTTTATATGAGTATAATTTTGAAAACTAGGATGCCCTGCATACTCCATTTCTCCTATAATATTTTTTTCTTTTACTTTTTACACTAGTTTAGGTAGTATAATTGTGCAGTTAACTCTTTTAGATGTGTATTACAAAAAATGCAGTCTTCTCAAGAGTAAATGAGATTTTTTTAGGATATGTAAAGCATTGTATCATCTTTAGAGAAATGATACACGGAGATGGAGTTTAAGAAATGAATGGAAGATGTATTTACACTGAAGACAACTTAGTAAAGTCAGTAAAATCATCCTCATTCCCAAGCAAATTCTCTAAACCTAAAAAACTAAAGACAAAAAAAACTGAGAAATGTTTTCTTCTCCAAACAGCCAAGCACATGAAAACAAAGCCTCAATACTTGGTTTAAATATGTTGGACTGAATTGGTATATGGTTGTGAACCCAACAAAAAATAGAAATGAGAGGTAGAAGTGTAGAACCTCAAAGAGATTAAGCAAAGTGAGATCTCCTAGATAGACCAAAAGTCAAATTATTCCAAATTATTCCGAGTAACTTTGGAATCAAGGCAGGCGAGAAGAAGCCTTGACCACAATGAGTAAAAAACAAGGTGGTAAAACATAAAACAAAAAACACCCACACAATCAACCAGACTGCAATTAAAGTTCAACTTACCACTCCAAGGTATAATACAAACCTACACAGCAGCATTGCCTAATTAAAATGATGTTCAATGCAAAGACTTCAAATTTACATTCTCCTACTATTATTAAAGACTAGTTGTACTTAGAAACACTTTTTCTGCACTAAATAAACAAAACAGTATTTTTCACTATGTTAAATAATAATAATAATAACCAACAGTTTTTTCTTCTTAAATGGTGGCTCGGATTCACATCACCTGCCCCCGAAGCTTTCAAGCTCCTGGAAGGCTGCCATTGCAATGGCTGGCATTGTTTCCCTGTTTAAGCATGGTTTTATAACGCTAGCAATCTCCGAGGCTCTTGTTTTCTGTCAAACGCATTAAAAACCCATAAATGAACACTAATTACCAAGCAATGCATTCCAACAAAGATTAAAGCAATTATATATGAATTTGACCCACCAAATTTTCATATTTAGCCTGAAGGTCCTGGAAAGCTTCCAGCTGTTGGGTATTCGGAGCCACAGATATGGTCAGTGCTGCATCCTGAAACCACCGGCAAGTATACAGGAAGCAGTTAAATAAGTAGAGTAGTTTGCAACCCCTTTGAAAACATGATACCAGAACTAAGAACCACTTTAATTGGAAAGAAAAGAATACCAGAACCACTAAACCAAATGGTCACTTCAAACCATGTCACACTACTCCATCAAGGAACTTGATATAAGATGTCTTTTCATCAATCCCCATAAAGTGTCACATTTGGTATAAAAAATAATAACTTCGACTTCACTTCTCTGGAAATAATGCTTTTAACTGTAGTTTTTCTGTTTTAAAGCTTCCATAAAAAGATTAGAATTTTAAAATGTATTGGAAACGAGTTTCTGATATTTTTATTGTTTTTGAAAACATGCTTCCATCTTGACACTTACTAAAACATTTTGAGCTATAATCAAGATTGTATATTTCATAATGAGCACTACCTCTGACGCATTCTATGTCTCCTTCTTCAGACTCAACTTAAAGTTAAATCACCTTTGTTTGACTCAACTTAAAGTTAAATCACCCCCCAATAAATCTGACTTTGTATTAATGTTAGAGTTCTATTGAACAGCACAAACCACATTTCTATATGCTAAAAATTTGATACATGACATCATCCAATGCCAAAATCTGATAAAGCCAAACTTTTGACTGTAGTATTTCTGTTTGCATTCTATTGAACAACAAAAACCGAATTTGTATATGCTAAAAATTTGATACAGGATATCAGCCAATGCCAAAATCTGATAAAGGCCAAAATCTTGTGAGATAGAGCTCTTACATAAAAAGTTCCATCCTCTCAAAATACGAAGTGATAACAAATTGACATGTAAATGCAGTTATAATTATTGTTTAAAAAAGCTTTCATCTCATTAAACTGAATTTACCTGGCCCAGTCCCTGCTTTATTGCAAAATTAGTTAATTACCATGTCTTAGCCATCAATTTTCCTGCTTATTCTACCTTAATGGGGGTACATTGTGCGAGGTAATTTGCCTAAAAATATTCCAGCACATCAGTTATAGGGAATCATTTTTACCTTTCTTGGGCGACCAGGTCGCTTCCCAGTGAGTTTCCTTGGTTTAATTATACCATGAACGCTAGAAGTCCTCAGCAACCCATTTGTAGCAACTCTAACAGGACAAGCAGTAGCCAGCTTAGGAGGACGGCCACGCCGTCTAGGAGCCACCAGAATTCCATTTGGAGCAATCCGAGCATCACCATCAATGATGGGCACATTGATAGCAACTCCAGATGCAGTAGGCCCCCGTCCAACCAGGACCTTTTTTGCAGGGCGGCCGCGTGGCCTCCCACCAAGCTTCATACCAGTCACCTTGGGTCTGCCTCTTGATTTTGCTATGCCAGTAGAAGCAAATCGCTTAGGTCGACCTCTAGGCCTACCAACTACACCACCTAGCCAGGGCATATTGCCACTCTTAGGAGGACGACCGGGCCTCCTTCTTCCGTTCTGGATCAACAGGGTTTCTGGTTTCAGAGAATCCACAGAGCTTGTCCCATCAGAATTCAACTTCTTTGGACGACCACGGCCCCTTTTAGGCAAAGAAACATTATCAGCAAGTGGAGGAAGAGGGATTGCAGATCCACCATCTAATCCAGGTGCAACAAGAACAGATTCAGTCTGGACATGCCTCTCAGGAGCTGAAAACTGCTGCAGAGCTTCCACTCCTTGCATAGCAGGAGAAACATTAGCAGCAACTTGAGGAAGAGATGTGGGAGGCCCTCCGTCTAATCCAGCTGGAACAAGAAAGGAATCCGTTGGAATATGCCCCTCCTGAGCTGACAGCTGCGCTAGGGTTTCATCTCCTAGCTTGCGTTTGGGAGGGCGGCCTGGCTTTCTTTTTAGGGTGGGAGTTAAATCAGGTGGAAGGGGGGTAAATCCAGGTAGCGAGTATGAGTGCTTGATCATGATCAGCTCGCCGCTGTTCTTCATGAGCTTGAGGTGACGATTCAACAAGGCCGGGTGGTCGGATGGAAGATTCGAGTTGGTTTGCTCGATGTACTTCGCTATTGCTCTGCTACTCGACCCGTCCGGCTCCTTTAGCGCCACTATGGCGGCGGATATCATCTGTTTCATGGACCCATAAACAGTGAACGACTATGGCAGCAAAGAAAATCAAAAAATGTACATCAAATGAAATTGAATTGAAATGTGGAAAAGTGAAACCCCCGATACCTGGGTATACAGTTCCTGGTGCGCAGTATCATCAGGTACGGGTGCAGCAGACGGTGGTTCTGGCGCCGGAATCGCGGCTGCAAGTGGTGGTGGATCCGCCATAGTTTGTTCAAGATCCATGAGCGAGTGATGTTATGACACAACTTCTTTCTCTGTGGGCGGATGATGTAGTGTAGGTGGATATAACCGATCTATCATGTTTGACTCAACAAAATTCAATGTCAAACGATGGTGACCCTACGATGACAAAAATTTAATTACTATTTGAATTACACGATCTATCACACAAATTGATTTTTTTAAGGAAAAATTGATCGTAATAATCTCAAATATTGGCGGTCCGCTTATAATAATTCTGATGGAGTATATGAGCCTGAATCCCAGGACCCACATACTCAGAAGAATAAGAGGCACAGCTGCCACCCAGTGGGGCCTCCTTCGGCCAGGTGGCGCCCATCGGCCAGAAAGATATCAACTCAGAACATGGTCCGGAAACCAGAAGAACCGGGTGCCCCCGTCGGCCGTGGCCGCGTTGGCCACATAAGGTTCCCAGAACCAGAATTTGTACTAAGTCATCTCTACACATCTTGTACTCAGCCCAATAATGGCCCAATTGTAAATAGGCCTCCCAAGCCCAAGACTTGGGAGTCCAGTCCTAATTTCCTCTATAAATATTCCCCTTGGGGGTAGTTGTAGGGGGTTCACAAATCATTAATACAAAGCATTTACTGCATTTCTCTCTCTAGTTCTCACTTCTCTCTAGAAACAATTACTCTATCATTTGGTGCTTTCATTGAGAGCTAGAACAATCAAGTTAGTCTCCTTCGTCGCTACCAAGCAGAGCTAACTGATAATGGGAAGAACTAAGTCCAACCGCAACCTCCTCGTCAAGGCCATCCCTGAGGCCCAAGAGAACCGGGAACATGAGGAGGACGCTACGGCCGACAAGGCTCCCGTCGAGGATGTCTTCCAGGAAGCCATCAGTCTCACCACTGACCTGCGCAACAAGCTCAACGGCGGCGCCCCAGATGCCCGCATCAGCTTGGACAAGAAGCGCGCAGAAAAGGGCGACAACATCTCTGGGCAACCGGCTTCTCCTGCCGTCGACCCTCAGCTCCAGGCCGCACTCTCGCCCATCATCGCCAGCCTGGCCCAGAACCCCACCGTCCTTAGCGCACTCATGCCAAGGACGAGGGAGAACACAACCCCGCCTCCTCAACCCCAGCCGTTGGCCGTCAGGCTAGACAACGACGAAGGGGTAGTACCCCAGGACACGACGTCATCCCACTCCCACCCTGCTTCCCCGCTTCGAGCTGGACCGACCCCAGCGTGTGGAAAAGCCTCGGCCTTTAACAGGCTAGGTGACATGTGATGTCGGCCTGCTTAAGAGAGGATGGCGGGGCGGATTGGTCAGCGTGAGCCTGGCTCACCCAGGGAAAGCTTGGGGTCGGTATCCCGAACAGCGGATCGGCCCCGCCTGGACAAAGGCAAGGGGAAACTGCATGAGGGTGATGCCCGTCACCAAATCAACACGGCTCACGCAGCCCGTTTGCAGACGCAGGGCGCCACCATGGCGGCCAAGGACCCCAGGGACGAGGTAATCGCCCAACTCGAGCGAAGGCTCGCTCAGATGGAGGCCAAACAGCTGGCCGCCACCCCCGCGGGCAACTCATCCAGGGATCTCGGCTTCAACGCCCTTCTAAACAAGGTCACCATCCTTGAGAGGGAGTTGGCCGAAGGACGAGGAGACCCCATCATCCAAGTCAGGACGAGGACTCCCTTCATTGCCAGGGTACTCTCGGCTCCCATCCCCGAGAAGTACCAGGGAAACGCCATCAAGCCCTATGACGGCCGCTCCGAACCCCAGGAGCACTTCAGCCGCTACCAGAATAATATGCTGATGGTGAACGCGTCACATGAATACCTCTGTCGTTGGTTCCTTTGTACTCTCGAAGGGCCAACGTACGAGTGGTTCAACGCACTTCCCGAAGGGAGCATAGACTCATGGCAAGACCTTGCCTAGCACTTCCTCACTCACTTTGCCGGAAGGAAGCGCGCGAAGAAGTATTTCAGCCATCTTCTCTCCGTCAAACAGCAGCATGACGAGTCACTTCGGTCATTCATCGACCGATGGACGAGGGAGACCGACGAGGTCGAGGGGGCCGATGAGCGCACCCTCCTTGTCCTGTTTCAGGGCGCCCTCCGCAGCACCCCATATGCGAGGAGTCTAATCACTGACCCACCAAGGTCGTACATGAAGGCGCTTCAGCGAGGAAACTTGTACGCTGACGAGCTCCACAGCCACAAGAAGGACGGAGGGCACCCCTCCAAGAAGACGAACGCCGCGCCGACCCCAGGCGCATCCTCAGCCAGGGACCGAGGTCAGGGAGGACAAGGCCGCCGTGGATCTGGCGGAAAGAACAAAGACCGCATATGGCGGCCGAGGATAGGGCTGTGCATTAACCGGGTCAGACCGTATTTTAGACTGGAACCGGACCGGAATGAACCGGACCAGACCGAACCGGTATTAACCGGTCCGGGTTTCAGTCCTTAGTTTTTCAAGATTCCGGGTTCCGGTCCGGTCCGGGTCAAACCCGGAAAAAACAGGTCCGGACCGGAATGGACCGGTAAACTATTGTTTCCGTAAAATATATACTTCGTTCTGTATCATTAGTCATTATGTTTATGACATTTTTTGTCTTTTATTATATAAAAGAATATATATGGAGTGTATATTTGGTGTCTAATTATTTCCTAAGTTGTTTTTGATTTGTTTATTTATGTGCAAGTGTGCACTACTATGATCGTAGTTTATACGATAGTATTTGTTTGATTTTTTCAAATTGCTTTTTTTTTTGTTTCTTTATTTGCATGTGTGCATGTAGTTTATACGTAGTATACTTTTGGACGTAATTTAATTTTTATTACTCTACAATACATTTTGCCATTTTAATATACACAAAAGATTGTAGTTTTAATTACCGTGGGAAACTAATTGTTACGATTGAATAGTTTTGATGACTATATTCCAAAATTAATAAATGAGCTAAGCAATTATTTAGCCTATTTAGCATATCCGCACATAAAATTATAGTTTGAAACAACAACATCCAAGCTTTATTCCTAAAATTTTTTTGGGTCGGTTAAGATCACTCTAAGATAATATGTCTTTTTCTAAAACCGTATCAATTAGGGTCAAAACCGGACCAGACCGGAAAATTCAGGTCCAGACTGGTCCAGACCGGTTTGATTCAGGTCCGGTCTTCGGTCCATAGAAAATGATGATTTCGGTTCCGGTCCGGTTTTGGACCGGTGCACACCCCTAGCCGAGGATGGAAAGGCCGAAGCCCCCACCCACTCATTCAGTCAGCATCATCCTCGATTACGCCGAGGAGCACGATCTCATTGAACGAGATCCTCGGTCGGCCAAGGAGATCTACGCCGTCCATCAGGGCGGCACCTACTGCCGTTATCACAGGAACACCTCCCATAACACAGACGAATGCGTCACGCTGAAGCGAGCCATCGAAAAGCTGATTCGCCAGGGGAACTCTCCCAATTTGTTAAAGGTGGCCCACGCAAAAATACGTGGGTAAACACCGGCAAACCTGGGGGCGAACCGTCTACGAAGAAGCGAGAGATCGACATGCTCAGCGATGACGAGGAAGACTTTGAAGAGCCCCATCCGAAGAAGAACCACATCAACCTCATCGTGGGGAGTAACACGGGGGGGGGGGGGGGGGGACTCAGCCACCCAGAGGAAGAAATGGGCCCAATCCCTTTACATTGGGGAAGTGTCCCACGCTCCCCCCCAGCCGAAGAAGCAACGGACGGAAGCGATCACCTTCACCGACAAGGATCTGCCTCCAGGACCCGCATCACAAAGGGATGCCCTCGTCATCCGGTGTGAGATAGGTGACTCTATCATCCACCGCACCTACATCGACACGGGGAGCTCCGTTAATGTCATGTACCTTGACACCTTCAGGCAGCTAAAGCTGGACAAAGCGCTGCTCAAGCCGATACGGACACCGTTGTCCGGCTTCACCGGGGACTCTATCGACGCCGAAGGCACGATAGTCCTCCCCGTGGAAGTCGGTGACGGCTCCCATCGCACCAAGATTGACATGGAGTTCATGGTGGTCAACCTCGAGTGCGCCCACAACTTGATATGAGGGCGGCCAACACTAGAGGATCTGGAGGCCATTATCTCCATGAAACATCTATGCCTGAAGTTCTCTACCAGCGGCGGTATCGGCTACGCCCGGGGGAACCAGAAGATAGCCCGAGCATGCTACCTAAAGCTTACGAAGCCGGCAGCTAGCGCCGGGTAGAGAATAGACACCATCACCGCCACCGTCACCAAGGACGAGGAGAGGCCACACGCCGAGCCAGCCGAAGAGGTCGAGGAGATCCCCCTGGACACCTCCCGGTCGGAGCGAGTCCTAAAAATCGGGAAACAACTCCCACAGGATCAACGCAATGGCATCCTCAACGTCCTGCGATCATATGCAGCCATTTTTGCGTGGGGCCCGGATGATATGTCTGGCATCAGCCGTAAGGTGATCACTCACCGACTCTCAGTCGACCCCGCCTCCATGCCGATCAAGCAGAAGCGGCGCTATCTCTCGGCCGACAGAAGGGACTTCGTCAACGGGGAAGTTATCATGCTCCTCTCAATCAACCACATCAAAGAGGTGAAGTACCCCACCTGGTTGGCCAACGTTGTTCTTGCCCAGAAGCCGTCGACGTTCAGAATGTGCTTTGATTACACTGACCTGAACAAGGCGTGCCCCATGGACCCATTCCCTCTCCCCAACATTGATCAATTGGTAGACGAGACGGCAGGGTGCGAGTTGATGTCGTTCCTTGACGCCTTCAGGGGGTACCACCAGATATTCATGCATGAAGCTGACGCCGAGAAGACGACCTTCATGACCCCGGAGGGAATTTTCTGCTACCTCGTCATGGCCTTTGGGCTCAAAAACTCAGACGCCACATATACCAGGATGGTGGCCAAGGTCTTCAGAGAAGTCCTCGGCCGAACGATGGAAGCATATGTTGACGACATGATCGTTAAGAGCAAGCAATATGCCACTCATGCTGACGACCTCCGAGAGATTTTTGAAATCATGAAGAAGTTCAAGCTTCGCCCTGAACCCAAAGAAGTGCACCTTCGGCGTCAAAGGAGGCAAGTTCCTCGGCTACATGGTCAACCGAAGGGGCATTGAAATCAATCCGTAGAAGATACAGGCCATTGTCAACATGGAGCCACCACGAAATGTGAAGGAGGTACAACGGCTGACGGGACGCCTTGCGGCCATAAACCGTTTCCTCTCAAAATCGGCTCAAAGGTCTCTCCCTTTCTTTCAGATCATGCGTAAGGCAAATGGCTTCAGATGGACGACGGAGTGCCAACAAGCATTTGAGGAACTGAAGCGGTACCTATCGTCCCCTCTCATGCTTTCCAAACCCAAAGCCGGTGAAACCCTCTTCCTGTACTTGGGGGTGAGCACGTCGGCCATCATCTACGTAAGCAAGACGTTACGGGAGGTCGAGCTCAGGTACTCCCCCGTAGAGAAGACAGTACTGGCCATCATCCATACAGTGAAAAAGCTAGGGCACTACTTCCAGGCCCATGCCATCCACGTCTTAACTCAGCAACCCCTCGACGCACTCATGCGGAGCCCCACCAGTTCCTCACGAATGGTGAAATGGGCGATCTTCCTCAGCCAATTCCAGATCGAAATTAAGCCAAGGCCATCCATCAAGGGGCAGGCCTGGTCCGATTTCGTCACCGAGTGCACAGCCAGGGAGACGGCCGCTACCACACCCGGACCAGAACCAAACGAAGCATGGACTCTCTTCATTGACGGTTCATCGGCCGCCAAAGCTTGCGGGGGCGGCGTCGTCCTCATTTCCCTTGAAGGATTCAGAGCCTATTATGCCATCCGCTTCAACTTCAGGGTATCCAACAACGAAGCCGAGTATGAGGCCCTCCTCAGCGGCCTTAGACTCGCCGCCGACCTCAAAGCGCGACACATCAAAATCAAGTGCGACTCCAAGCTAGTGGTAGGCCAGATCGAGGGCTCATACAAAGCCAAGGAGGGGAGGATGAGACAGTACAAGCAGGCGGCCGAGGAGCTGCTCAAGGCATTTGAAACCCATGAGATCACCCAGATCCCAAGGGCGGAGAATGCTGAGGCTGACATCCTCTCCAAGCTCAACACAGACACTCCAGAGCACATCTCCAAAATAGCCAAGGTCGAGGAGCTGAGCATGTCCAGCATCCATGCCAGCCCGGTCATGTGCATCCAACATCGGCCGGAGGACTGGATCACCGACATCACAACCTTCATCACCTCGGTAGAACTGCCTCAGGACGAGGAAAGAGCCAAGCTAGCCAAACTCAGGGCCCCAAGCTACACCATCGAGGATGGGAAACTTTACAAAAGATCTTACAACGGCACTCTCCTCCGATGCATGCACCCAGATGAGGCCGAAGTGTCCATAGAGGAAGTCCACTGCGGTGTCTGCTCCTCACATCAGGGCCCCTTCAGCATGTCCCGGCGTCTCGTCGTCCAGGACTATTTCTGGTCGAAGATGGCGCAGGATTGTGCCGATCTTGCAAGGAAGTGTACTGCATGCCAGGTCCTTCAGAAGGCGCGGGATTGTGCCGATCTTGCAATACCACCCCATCCAAGCCTAGCCCCAGGCAATCCTTGGACGAAGCATGCACTTGCAAACCATCACAAAGGCACTTGGAAAAATCCCAAGTGGCACCCGGATGGGCAAAACAAGGATCATCACCCTCACCGGCCACAACAAGGTGACGTGAGTACATGACCACTCAACACTTAGTATATTTCCTAAGTATGGAGGGATAACACGAGAAAGTACACGAACCGAGGGAGACATCAAGGCGTGCAAAGTTAACCACCTATTTCCATTAAAGGAATAGTACGAACGAAGCATACACGCACAAGTTTCCCAAGATCAAACCCTTCCATCACCAGGCAGATACTATACATCATGGACGAAAGCATTCATGCAGCAAAAAAACTTGGACAACATCTCCAAGGCAAACTCTAGTGGCCGACGAGGGCACGAGATAGCCGGCATGTAATGGTCCAGGGGAAATTCACTTAGCCGACCCAAGGGCGAAGCCTGTCCAACACATAAAAGAATTTCCAAGTATTTGGCAAAATTCCTAAGGGGCACCCAGAACGGCCGACAAGGGTCCTGAGGCCGAACAAAGGGCCAACAACCCCCATCATCCACGTCAGAATGAAGCGGACATATACTCTAAGCTAAACACTTAGAAATATTTCCACAAAAAAGTGGGACACCAAAACAAGGACGAAGAAGACATCCCCCGCCTCAGCCGAGCGAAGGGCAGGACCCTTCATCGACCGCAACTACAGGAAGCAAGTTCCTGAGTTCTTGTTTGACACTTAGAAAAATTGCAAGTGAAATAAAAAGGGGTGGGGAATGATACAAGACGAAGAATACACAAAGGCCGGAAGCAACGACTATTTTCATTCATGTGAGATTCATTACATAAGGGGGGCACATCAGCCTTTACAAAAGAAAGGTAACTAGAACAATTACAAATACAAAACAAAGAGCCAGCCGATCAACTCCCCTGATCGGCCTCCTCGGCGGCCTGCTCCACAACGCCCTGTTCGGCGACGCCCCCACCACCTTCCTCGGCGGCAACACTTGCGCTGGTTTCGGCCCTAGAGGCGGCAGTATCCCCCAAGACATCGTCATCGGACCAGTCAGACTCGCCGATGGAGGAACTCAGAACCGGGGCCTGCCTCTCAGACGGAGGAAGCTTCACCTCCTCCTCTGGGTCCTTCATATTCTTCGGGAGCTTCAGATGAGTTCGGACCCATTTCCGGGTGAGCTTCAGCACTTTTAGGCCACGACGAACCCTCCGGTATATTAGCCGCTGCATCCGCTGCTGGCCCATGTCGTAGTAAACCGACATCTCCCTCTGGAAATAATCTTGGTAGGCAGGGCAGTTCTGGCCCCAGTCTTCTAGTCGGCCCACCACAACTTCATAGCACCAGGACCGGTGGTCTTCTTCTTTCCAGCCTTCGGCCAGAAATTTCTCAACTGCGGCATCAGCAGGCTTCTCAGCAGCCTTCTCGGCTTCAGCTTAGGCCTTTGCGGCGTCCTAGGCTCGGAGTAGGGCTTCGTTGCGGCCCTTTAGCGCTTCATCTTTCACCCTCAGGGCGTCGTCCCTATCGGCCGCCACCTGACGGTAGGCCGCATCGGCCTCATCGACCCTCTTCTTCAGGGCCCCAACTTCGTCCCGGATCCGATCCAGGCAGGCCATGGCCTCCTCGGACGAAGCAGCTTTTTGCTCAGCCTCTTTCAGCCGGGCAATCTCTTTTTGCTGCCTCTCATGGCTCTCCATCAGCATGAGGGCCCCCTACAAAAGATAGAAGGGTTAGGACGATGCAAACACTTATGAAATCAACAAAAAAATGGTGAAGTAAAAAAATCTTACTTGGACGACGAGGTCCATCCCACCGTCATAAATCCTGACGGGGCCAAGCTTCTTCAAATAAGCCCGGTCCTCAACCGGGACAACTTGGGCGAGCACATCGTGGCCGTCGACAGCGTCGTTGAAAACGCCACCCTTTACAGGGTACTCGACCTCAAGCTTGTAAGTCCCGACGACCAACTCCTTTCCGTCCCGCTTCTTCCGGGAGTCTTGGCCGATAGGGGGCGGCTGGGACATAGTAGTCGACGAGGGGGCAGGAACCATGTCGATGACAGCAACAGCGTTGGAACCCCCAACATCTTCGGCCGGCGTAGTCAAAGCCCCGGCGTCAGCATCAGCCGAAGGGGAAGCCCTCTTCGTCTTCTTAGGCTGCATACCAGCCTCGGTCAGCTTCTTCTGACCATCATCCACTGGCCGTTTCTTCTTCGGCTGGGTGGGCGGCTTCTGCGCCGCATCCGAGCTCGGCTGCGCGCCACTCGCAACGGCCAGCTTCGCGGCCTCCTTGGCAGCCATCTCATCCTTCGCCTTCGCCTTGGCAAGGGCCATAACGGATCTGCGGTCCATTACAAAGTCTGCATGACAAAAAGAAAATAGTTAACAAAGAGGAAAAACAAAATGAAGACAAGGACGCCGAGGAGGGTATTACCATCAGCTTCGGTGGGCACACCTAAATCCGGGCCATCGGCCTCCTCAAAAGTGGTGATCATCCTCGGCCATATCTCGGTGTCACTGTCCTTATCGCCGTACACAAAGTACCTCATGAAGCCGATGGAGGTCATTTTGTACTCCGTAATGTGTTCTTTCACACTCCTCGGCCCCCTTTCAAGAATGTCGTCACCTGGGCATCCAAGATGCTACTCTTCGGCACATCATGGAGGTTAAATCTCCCGTCATGGCCGACGGAGGGAAATTTGGTGCCACCCTCGCCCAAGGACACAAAGACAAACTTACTCTTCCAGCCATGGATGGACGAAGGAAGATTAGTGAAGGACCTCCTGTTCTTTATCTGTTGGAGGGTGGCGTAACAAGCACAATTCTTGTGGCTCCCTCGGCCGATCTGGTACAAATTCATAAAAAGGGCCGTTGTCGGCCTAAAGTTCAGCTCATCACAGTGAAGGAGGAAGCTGACGATGAGTGAATAGCTGTTCGGAGTCAACAAGGATGGAGGGAGACCCACCATGTCCAAGTACTCCGTGATGAACGGATGAAGAGGAAATCTAAGCCCCTTGGCAAAGCTCATGGGGTATACTCCAAAGTACCCCGGAGGTGGATTCAACACGTGGTCCATCGGCTTGGGGGCCCTAACCCTTCCATACGGCCCCACATACATCTGGACCACCAGGTAATCAGCCGCGCTGCTCTCCGGCTTGATCAAGTGGATGTTCGTGAGGTCCAGGTAAGATTAACCTGGACCCTTCTTCGGCCGACGCCTTCTCGCCAGGGCGGTCCCCTTAACGGCAGAAACCAGCTTCGGGCAGGGAATTGCAGTAGAGATAGATGCTCCGTCCCCGGTGCGGGAGACCACTACGTCCTCACCTTCAGACGACGAGGCAGCCTCTTCGTCTTCACCCTCACTGTCCTCCGGCTCCCCGGACTTGAAGGAGCTCAGGTCCTCTATCTCCTCGCAACACTTCTCAATTACCCGGTAGTCAAGGGACTTCACGGAGGCCTCATCGTCATATGGGTAATACTCATCGTCCAAAGGTTTCATCATAACGACTAGCTAAAGCCTAGAGGGGATTACTTTGGATCTAAGGGTGATTTTCTACCAACACTAGATCAAGGCCCTAGGAAAACAAAGTATGCAAGAAATTGGAGGAAAGTGTGATGAACTGACCTTTAAACGTTTGAAGTTTTGAAGAACACTCGAACAGTCTTTATCTCTCTAGAATTGGGCAGCACTTCGTTATCTCAAGAATGCAATGGGGAGCTTCTTCGGAGGGAGGGGGGTATTTATAGACCCCCCCAACGGTCACTACATGTGGCACTCTTCCGTTGGCCACATGAACGACCACCATCCCAAGGCCCATTGGGCTGGCACCGGTTCAAAAGGCGGGTCAGGCCCACTTCCATCAGTACCAGCCCATCGCCAACATGATAATAATCAGCATCCATGACGGCCAACCATTCAACGGCCACACTAAAAGAGCACACCTACATCGGCCCCAACGGCCAACAATAATTTCAAAAGGGTAGGTCACACCACAAAGTGTGCCCATATCGGCCCAAATAAAATACCAATAGCATGGCCTCTTCAACGGCCACAACAGCAAAGCAAAAAGCAACCCCGCAGCCATCGGCCTTATATAAAACCCTAATGATAATTTCTTGAAAGCGACTTGCGTCCAAGGGTTCTTCCACAGGGTTACCTTGGTCAGGAAATCGCCAAGAAATTGGATTCAGGGGAATACAAGAATCCCGCTTCGGCCTAGGGTTATTCTTTACTCCTTCACCCCTCGATTACTCTTCGGCCTGAAGCAGTGGGGGACTGGGGGACTACACCGGCCTATGGGATACAAGAGGACAAAATCAAAGAAATCCAAAAATATACTAAGTCCACAACTACAACATCAGACCATATATGCACCACAACGTCCATGACCTTGTGGTGCACCTTCGGCCGCAGCAAAGTCAGCAAACAGAATTCTCTCTAAGATGCAACACCTGAGATCACAGACCATTCAACGGCCTCCAGATCACATACTCCACTATCGGCCAAGAAGTTAAAACAGGAACCCAACGCCCTCAGGTCACCATCGTCCATGAGACCAGGATACGCACTACCACGGATCAGTGCCGCTATCATCGTCAAAGCATGGACACCAAGCTACGGATACCACCGCTCTGGCCTTAAGCACAAAACAGTCGTGAGGCCTCCTTGGCCAGTCCATCAAAGGCAACCGTTGATGACCAAAAACGATAGCACCCACATCAGCTATTCAAATCAAGAGCTCATATCAGCCACTGAGGCAGGACACTCATCGTCCCCAAACAATCTTACCCCATCGAAGGAACATAAGCCCTCTTCGTCCACAATGAAGGCCACACAACGGACAGAACGTAGAGTGCCCGTAACGGCCAAAAACAAAGAACCAGAGCAAGGGATGCCCCTAACGGCCAGAACAGGGAAAACCCCATAGCGGTCCCATAACGAACAGAAAACGTCAAAACCATGGAATCTACTCTCCCTCACTTCGTATACATCTCAGCTCGGAGAGTGGGGGAATCCTGATGGAGTATATGGGCCTGGACCCCAGGACCCACATTCTCAGAAGAATAAGAGGCACAGCTGCCACCCAGTGGGGCCTCCTTCGGCCAGGTGGCCCCCCATCGGCCAGAAAGATATCAACTCAGAACATGGTCCGGAAGCCAGGAGAACCGGGTGCCCCCGTGTGCCGGGGCCGCTTCGGCCGTGGCCGCGTCGGCCACAGAAGGTTCCCAGAACCAGAATTTGTACTAAGTCATATCTACATATCTTGTACTCAGCCCAATAGTGGCCCAATTGTAAATGAGCCTCCCAAGCCCAAGACTTGGGAGCCCAGTCCTAATTTCCTCTATAAATACTCCCCTTGGGGGTAGTTGTAGGGGGTTCACAAATCATTAATACAAAGCATTTACTGCACTTCTCTCTAGCTCTCACTTCTCTCTAGAAACAATTACTCTATCAAATGCCAACTATCGATTATCTCAGAATAATCCCAACTTTAGTGACCTTCCGCCAATAATGGTCCATGACCACATATGACTTGCTATAACAAGTGAATTTTAAATATAAATAAAGTGTAAAAATTAAAAGTTGAATTATTTATAGGGATTACTTGTTATATCTCTTCTCATTCAGTTTAGAAATTATATGAATTTACTTAGAGCCGGTCATGTCGGACCATTATTGGAGGAAGGTCACTAAAGTTGAGATTATTATGAGATAATCGATAGATGGGATTATTATAAGCGGACCGCCAATAGTTGGGATTATTACAATCAATTTTTCCTTTTTTTAATAAATAACCAATGTGTAAACATGTATAAGAAATCATGCGAACCACAAATTTTATGTCAAAGAATGAATTATTTTGGAACGAATGAAAAGAAAAATTGGAAGATAATCCAGAAGCAGAGGGAGTAATATAGAAACAAGTGAATGATTAACATAAGACTACAATGAGGTGAGACATAGAAGATCACATGAATCCTTTTGGATCACTAATCCCACAATAATTAGCCTAGATTAACATTCTTGTTTTTCTTCTTGCTATTCCAAAGAAAAATAAAAAATACAATTAAAACTTTTGACTTCACTAGCCACCGAAAATGGAGAATTGATTTGATCATCAATCAACAAAGAAAGCCCAATCGATCATAAATCAGCTAAATCATTGGTTTGGCCGGTCACCAAAAAGGAGATAATGGTCGAGAGCTAACTTTCTTCCAGGGTTGGGCGGTGGTTTGGGAGGAGAGCAAGGTAATTGAAACTTCAGAAGAATTATGTTGAATCAACCTTGTCAATTATAAACAATGAAAATTCACCACTCGATTGGTTATACCGACAATGAGCACACAGTCTCTAGACATTGCTAAGAGAAGATCATATTAGTGATATCACACACTCGTCTGAGAAGAAGTCGGACCAAAACCAATACCCTAGAAGGTAAAAATAAAAAAGAGTGACAACATAGATTTTTTTTATGTTACTTTCTAGAGAACGACGCTATCATTGAATTTTTTTTATACAAACAAAGAAGAGAAGGCTACAAGATTATATCGTTTAGGAGCTCGGCGCCTAGGGTTTCCCAAGGGCTAGGGCCGGCCCTCGCTCCTCACTGATCGCTCACACAAATCAAATTTATATACAACGTTTGTTAGATTTACTCTGTCTATTTTATTTGTGAGTCAATTTGACAAAAAAACAACTCTTAAAGCATAATACTCTCTCTATTCTATAAAACTTAGTTAAATTGACATTCGTTGGTCAATAATAATACATTCAGTCCCATATCTGATTTCTTGTTTTAGTTTGACATAATTATTAATAAAATTGTTCAAAAGTAAAAGTTATGATTGAGATTTGAGTAGAATAAAATGAAATGATACGAATGATATATTTTTTGCAAAAAGGGAGAACATGACATTCATTTTGGGACAACTCAAAAAGCAGAGTAAGACAATCAAAATGGAACGGATGGAGTAATGATTTTAATTACAGAGTATTATTTTTGTGTCAAATTTCTAAGGTTTTTACTCTTGTGAAAGATACTCTATTGGACGTTTCTGCTTTTCTATTGACACAGTCTCGCTTAATTCTTAACTCCTAAGCAATCCACTTATTTTTCACCCTTGTGAAACTATATTACTAGTCACTTAATATGATTAAGATTAATTGCTAATTAAAAAGTACGTAGGATCATCAATTCAAAAGTTTCTCATTTTTACCTCTTGATCATTAGAATTCACGACCGCATCGGGTAATTTGCAATGAAGGGTAATTTTAAACGAGTGCGAGTAGTGTGGGTTGTTTAATATCTCCATTTTCATCGGTATATGTTATTAAGAACTAATTTTACTTTATGGTGTTTAAAGCAGTTTTTAAAGCTGTCCCAACTCCCAAACACTACTTTAGTGTAGTGGCCTCGACCTAGGTTTTCTATAATACCCACTACCTCCTTAAGTTGAAGCAGGACATGTAAAAGCTTGATACCATAAATTTATAAGGATAAGGAACAAATACACCCTCCAACTAAATGGCAGAAAACATTACATCCCTCAACTTTTTTGGAACAACTAAACACAAAAACTATAAAGCTGAAATATATATACCTTGAACTATATATTAGAGAGCATATATACCCCTCAACTTTTGGACATAAATGGTATATATGTTCCATAGCATATAGTTCAAGAGTTTATTTGTACTAACTTTATAATTTTTGTGTTTAATTGTTCTAAAAAAGTCTATGAAAAAAATGGGCCGGAAGAAAGCAGTGGGCCCAGATGACATACCGATCGAGGCTTGGAGAAGTTTGGGAGAGAAAGGCATTGAGTGGCTAACACGTTTCTTCAACATGATTTGGAGAAACAACAAAATGCCAGTGAGTTGGCGGAAGAGTACTCTCATTCCCTTATTTAAAAATAAGGGTGATGTACAAGAATGTGCTAACTATCGAGGGATTAAGCTTATGAGTCACACCATGAAACTTTGGGAGCGAGTGGTTGAGCAAAGACTTCGTAAAAGCGTGAAAATTTCGGAGAATCAATTTGGTTTTATGCATGGACGCTCAACAACTGAGGTCATTCACCTTCTTAGACAAGTTGTGAAGAAGTATAAAGACACTAAAAAGGATCTACATTTGGTGTTCATTGACTTAGAAAAGGCATATGATAGGGTACCTCAAGAAGTTCTTTGGTGGGCCTTAACTAGAAAAGGCATATCACGTAAGTATATCAGCATCATCATGGATATGTATGATGCTTGTACTACAAGTGTCCGCACTAGTGTAGGGAGGACCGCAGAGTTCCCTATTACTATCGGAGTGCACCAAGGATCTGCTCTAAGTCCTTTCTTATTTGCTATAGTCATGGATGAACTTACGAAGTCAATTCAAGAAGATATACTGTGGTGCATGATGTTTGCCGATGATATTGTATTGATTGATGAGACACAATCCGGTGTTAAAGCAAAGTTGGAAGTATGGCGACAAACATTGGAGAGCAAGGGTTTCAGACTGAGCCAAAGCAAGACTGGGTATATGGAGTGCAAGTTCGGTGGAGGTAGAAGCAGTAGCAACAGTGGGATTACTCTTGATGGTAAGGAGATACCAGTGTGTGATATGTTCCGTTACTTGGGATCCATAATTCAGAAGGATGGTGAAATAGATGGAGATGTATGACATAGAATCAGAGCTGGGTGGATGAAATTGAAAAGTGCTTCAGGATTTGTATACGATCGAGGTATGACGACTAGACTGAAAGGTAAATTTTATCGTACAGCAATTAGGTTGGCATTAATGTATGGCGTAGAGTGTTGGGCGGTGAAGCAATGCCACATTCAAAAGATGAGTGTGACAGAGATGCGTATGTTGCGTTGGATGTGTGGACATACCAGAAAAGACCGCTTGAGGAATGAGGCAATCAGACAAAAGGTGGGAGTAGCACCTATATAAGATAAGATGCAGGAGTCTCATTTGCGGTGGTTTGGGCACGTGCATAGAAGACCGAGTGATGTACCTGTTAGACGACTTGAGGCGTGGGGAGAAGAGAGGGAGGGGAAGACTCAAACAGACTTGGATTAGAGTAATCAGAACTGATATGCGTCTTCTTGGGTTGGATGAGAGTATGGCTTAGGAGAGAGCAAAGTGGAGGGCGCACATCCGTGTGGACGATTGATGTCTTGTCTACCTTTCTTCTCTTTTTTCTTTTATCGTTTATCTTCCTTATATCTTTATATTCTTATGTTATTTTTATCTTCTAGCTTTTTATGCTCTTTTATTTTTTCTTTTATCTTTGTTATATTCTTGTGTTATTGTTATCTTATATTTATTTATTTATCTTTATTTTATTCATTTTATCTTACTTTTTTTCCTTTTCTTGTCAGTCTTCTCTTTTTGGCATCGATATCATAGATCGATTCATGTTAGCCGACCCCAAATTCTTTTGGGATTAAGGCTTGGATGTTGTTGTTGTTTGTGTAATTGTTCTAAAAAAGTCGAGGGGTATACTTATTTTCTGAAATATCGTTGAGGGGCATGAATGTTCCTTCTCCCTACCTTTAAACTTAAAACTCATACTACAAACTAGAAACTTGAACCTATCACTTTATTTCACTTAACAAGGCTTGATTTATGCTGCACTGCAATCTTCATCAACGGTCCATACATGTTTTGATAGAGATGCAGAGAGACAGAAAGATGGAAGCACGAGTAGTTGCGGTAGCAATGCCACAGTAGGTCTTGAGTGGTGGAGACTCTTCATTCTCAGATTTTGAGATGACATGGGGCGTAGCCATAGTGGGCTGGGCTGGTACAATTTTTTTTTTGGATAAGTTTTTACACTGACAATCAAACATTTTTTTAAATTTGGGGTGGGTCGGGGCCTACCATGCCTCCCCCTACCTGTGCTCCTGACATGAGAGCTAGAGTCCTTACTCTATTTATTGTGATTGGTTTGCCATGCAAATTCCAACCCTGCTTTTGTGCATACCCTATTTTATGACAGAAATCACATCTCAATGTGGTCATTCAAATGCATTTCATGGTCCTAATAGGAAGGATCTGTACAATATCTTGTTCCCACATGACTACACAATGAGCTTCTTCATATGCTCTCATAAAAGTTTGTTGATTGTTTGGTTAAAATATTATTTTCCTCAGCTAGTCAATACTAAAGATCATGATAAGATGAAGTATACGGAAAAACATGTGTCATCTGCATGTCTCAGCGGAAATATGTCAAGGGTAATGGATATTCTAGAAGAACTAGAGAATAGAAATTGTAAACCAGATTACGATTTTACACCCTTATAAATCCTAACGTTAAGCTTCTTCTACAACTGGAAGGACAATTGTTCTACCTCATCTCTTTTGGAATAAGTGATGTGAGTCAGTTCCTAACATCTCCTTATGTAAACCATTGACAAGCAACTATCAGGACTCTAAGACACTCTTAATAGTTGTCTCTCTGTTATTAAGAAGCAGATGGCCATATTACTCTGTCAGGAACTGTTGATCATATAAAAAGAATGTACTTCAATGTTGTATAATGGAAGACATTATTGGCACTTTCAATATTTGAAAACAGTCATATATTTGATAAAAGGGTCGGTTGGCTAATTAAAAAAAGTATAGCTTTGAATTGTGTGTATCCTACTGGAAATGATTTAAGTGAGTGTGCATGACCAAAAATTCAATACCATTTACCAAACATCTCTACATTGACAACATATCATGTCATAAATTATGGAACATACTTTTTCCACATTGCAACTGAACATTTTTTAAGCAATTTTCATTATTACAGTAAAAACAAATGGAGCTTGTAAGCTTTTATGCTTGATCCAATACATGCAAGGACACTAGAAACAAGCATTGGTACTACTAAGAGAGAACTGGAGAGTCCTACCGATGTGGAAGTTGAGCTAAAGCGTAGGCTTGGTCAGTGACTGACCATTTGATTCAGAAACAGAATCAGGTTTGATTTACATATATCCATCTGTAAATGAAACCATATGTTCTGAAACAGTCATGGAATGGCAGATTTCAATCATAAGACTGCATTATATATAGCATGTTATTCTGTAGGATGGTGGAAGGAGAAGGCTCTTCAAGTGCTTTTATCAAAGCAGTTAAAATGATCTTAGTAGCCATTAGTCCATTACAATATTAAAGGCAGAAAGTGGATGCTCATTGAGTAAACTCCTTAACCGCAGGATTATCCACCTCCATGATTGAAGTGTTTGCTCAAAAGAAATTTCCTCAGCTTGATAATATAGTTCCTTTCAAGGATTGTGCTTGAGAATTACTCTGAACATTCCAAAATTATTGCCCACTTTGACTAGGCACATGGATTTGAAAAAGTAAAAATTGAAGGAGGGTCCAATCCTCTGACACTTATCAAATTCGCGTCAAGTCTAACACCAAACACGGTCGAATAGTATTGGTAATATGGCCATTGATGGAGTATATGGGTCTGGGCCCCTGGACCCACATACTCAGGAGAACAGAAGGCACAACTGTCACCCAATGGGACCCTCATCGGCCAGGTGACCCTCATCGGCCGGAACGAAGTCAACCCAGGACATGATCCGGAAGCCAGAAGAACCGGGTGACAACGTCAGCCGGGTCTTCGTCGGCCATGCACTCATCGGTCAGACCCTCGTCGGCCACAAAGAACTCCCAGAACCGGATTTTACACTTACTCATTTGTATACTCCATCATTTACTTTGTATTCGGCCCAATAGCGGTCCAGTTGTAAATGGGCCTCCCAAGCCCAAGGCTTGGGAGCCCAGCCCGTATTTTTCCTATAAATACTTCCTCTGGAGGTAGTTGTAGGGGTTGGAAAATCATTTTTTGAAGCATTTACTTGCACTTCTCTCTCTAGCTCTCACTTCTCTCTAGAATATAATCCATCAGCCATAAAGCTAAAGGGCATACAGGAAACAAATCAAGGTTAAATGGGATCCACCTAAAGGTAAAACTTAGGGAATAAGTAGGGGTATGAGATGAATTGCGTGAAAAAAGTGGAGATGATCACGCATTTGTCATCTTATGCTATGAGTGTCAGTGAGTGCAAGTGTGGCTCTAAACAGTCCATTGGTCAAAGTCTGTCCTTCCAACAGATCTATGTACCTATTCACATGCAAATTGAAAAGGAAAGCACAAACAACCCATAAACACAAATTTTAACCCACTACAAAGAAAGCATGTGGCCCAAAAAACGCTCCCCCACACTCAGAGTGAGACATCATCCTCGATGTATATCTCAAAAACTAAAAGAGAAAGGGTGGGAGGAAGAGAACAACACACAATTACAAGGCACAAAACTACAAAGTTTTTGAGAGAAAATAAGCAATAATTTTGGGTTGGATGAAATGGAAAGTGGAAGATAATTAGAGAGTATCAGTTCAAATCTTTGGAAAGAGTAGTCTTGTATATCTACTTTGAGTTTGATGCTTCTTTAATTTTTCGTAGATGTGAGAAATGCCAAACTGACAAATTGGATTGAATGTGTCACTTGTTCATTTAGGTTGAGGCTCTCTCTTCCCAGAAAGCCACACTGTTGTTTAAAATCGAGGCAAGTAATTATTGTCAAGTACAATTTTCAACTGCCATGAATTTTCAGACTAACTTTTTGGACTTGGTGTCTTCTTCCTAGGTTGTAACAAGATCATTGGATGAAAACAAACAAATCCCAAGTACCTCATCAGCCAGTGATTTGGAGTTGGGGGAATGGAGCCTAGGGAATTCAAAACTAAAGTCGTCCTCATTTGAGGAAAGGTTTCGGTCAGGTCAGCGACATTTGTGGTCGTTGGTTTGGCAGTTAGATTACATCTTCTCTGCAGGAGCTTTGTTCCTTCGAAGAAACTCGAAAGCAAGGATATGGTCTCTTGTTTACCTTGTATGTCTTCACCTCTGGGTTGTATATATTCTAAGATCTAATCCTTCAGTGTCTGAAGACTCTACCGGTGCTGCATTTTCCTTGGAGAATATCAACAACACTGCACGAATCTGATCTGTTGTTTATTTATGCGAGTCTAAGCTCTTTTTGATAGGAGTTTTGTTACTGGCAAGTTGCTTCTGCTGTTGTAATACACAAAAAATTATTATAGGTAAAAGCATGCAAGATGTCCTGTTATATTGTGCTTTTGTTCAATGCAGTCCAATTTCATTCATTACGTCCCTATTTGGACAGTGGCATGGTCGCATGATCTATACCAGTTCTAATATAGTACTGGACTGCCCCTTCCAGCAGCATCAGTTCATCCATGGATAGTTGGGTACTGGACAACCCCCCATCATTGGCTTACAACAATACCCCAACCTTTGTCCCAAAAAAGTTTGGGTTGCTTATCTGAATCGATGTATGAAATCGGAGATAAAAATGATAAATACCGGAGTGAGGGTGGGGGGTGTTGAGTGGTAGGGTGGGAGACACATTGCAACACTAAAATTATCATGTTATTTTTAGATATTCTTCCCATATTATTATCACTTCAATTTTTTAAGGAATTGACCTATATAGGAGTAGAAGTAAAGCAAATTTCCTAAATAGAAATAAGTATTGTGATCCTGAAAAAAATTACTAGTATAATACTATGAGTCTATGACAGTAGGGAAAACACATTTTTTCTCCTATTTTGAAAATTTTCCCTAATTTTTTACACACAATGGAAGACACTAATATTGCGAGTAGTGTTGTATAATATCATATTTTCAAAATATGATCTGATATCCCCTGGATGTGTTATACAGTATTACAAATTTACAATTATTACTAAAAGAGATTGTGATGATTAAAAAACTGTTGATAAAAGAGAAAATGACTAATTATCATTACCTGATTCTTGGTATAAATTACCCTACTACCCCCATGGCTCTCCATAAATTACTCTTCTATAGTTTAAAGCATCCCTGTGATTGGTTTGGTCAGTTAGTATGATTGGTTAGTCCTAACTCCTAAATGATCGTTATATCAATCTGACTTTTTTTGGTTAATACTATCAGTTTTTGGTACAGGACTTGCTTAAGAGATTATTGAATGTGCGGATGTGCCTTATACATAACTGATTCACGTATCAAATGGACTTCCTAGTGAAGTCTTGAAAGTAAAACTCCATTTATTTGCAGAAAAATAAGTTCTTGTGGAACATGTTTTATATGAGTATAATTTTGAAAACTAGGATGCCCTGCATACTCCTTTTCTCCTATAATATTTTTTTCTTTTACTTTTTACACTAGTTTAGGTAGTATAATTGTGCAGTTAACTCTTTTAGATGTGTTTTACAAAAAATGCAGTCATCTTCTCAAGAGTAAATGAGATTTTTTTAGGATATGTAAAGCATTGTATCATCTTTAGAGAAATGATACACGGAGATGGAGTTTAAGAAATGAATGGAAGATGTATTTACACTGAAGACAACTTAGTAAAGTCAGTAAAATCATCCTCATTCCCAAGCAAATTCTCTAAACCTAAAAAACTAAAGACAAAAAAAACTGAGAAATGTTTTCTTCTCCAAACAGCCAAGCACATGAAAACAAAGCCTCAATACTTAGTTTAAATATGTTGGACTGAATTGGTATATGGTTGTGAACCCAACAAAAAATAGAAATGAGAGGTAGAAGTGTAGAACCTCAAAGAGATTAAGCAAAGTGAGATCTCCTAGATAGACCAAAAGTCAAATTATTCCAAATTATTCCGAGTAACTTTGGAATCAAGGCAGGCGAGAAGAAGCCTTGACCACAATGAGTAAAAAACAAGGTGGTAAAACATAAAACAAAAAACACCCACACAATCAACCAGACTGCAATTAAAGTTCAACTTACCACTCCAAGGTATAATACAAACCTACACAGCAGCATTGCCTAATTAAAATGATGTTCAATGCAAAGACTTCAAACTTACATTCTCCTACTATTATTAAAGACTAGTTGTACTTAGAAACACTTTTTCTGCACTAAATAAACAAAACAGTATTTTTCACTATGTTAAATAATAATAATAATAACCAACAGTTTTTTCTTCTTAAATGGTGGCTCGGATTCACATCACCTGCCCCCGAAGCTTTCAAGCTCCTGGAAGGCTGCCATTGCAATGGCTGGCATTGTTTCCCTGTTTAAGCATGGTTTTATAACGCTAGCAATCTCCGAGGCTCTTGTTTTCTGTCAAACGCATTAAAAACCCATAAATGAACACTAATTACCAAGCAATGCATTCCAACAAAGATTAAAGCAATTATATATGAATTTGACCCACCAAATTTTCATATTTAGCCTGAAGGTCCTGGAAAGCTTCCAGCTGTTGGGTATTCGGAGCCACAGATATGGTCAGTGCTGCATCCTGAAACCACCGGCAAGTATACATGAAGCAGTTAAATAAGTAGAGTAGTTTGCAACCCCTTTGAAAACATGATACCAGAACTAAGAACCACTTTAATTGGAAAGAAAAGAATACCAGAACCACTAAACCAAATGGTCACTTCAAACCATGTCACACTACTCCATCAAGGAACTTGATATAAGATGTCTTTTCATCAATCCCCATAAAGTGTCACATTTGGTATAAAAAATAATAACTTCGACTTCACTTCTCTGGAAATAATGCTTTTAACTGTAGTTTTTCTGTTTTAAAGCTTCCATAAAAAGATTAGAATATGTCGTTCGTATGATCATTAGAACATGAACACCATAAAGTAAAATTAGTTCTTAATAACATATACTGATGAAATGGAGATATTAAACAACCCACACTACTCCCACTCGTTTAAAATTACCCTTCATTGCAAATTGGATCAAAGCCACATGACATTTACCAATGCGGTCTTGAGTTCTAATGATCAAGAGGTAAAAATGAGAAACTTTTGAATTGATGATCCTACGTACTTTTTAATTAGCAATTAATCTTAAACATATTAAGTGACTTGTAATATAGTTTCACAAAGGTGAAAAATAAGTGGATTGCTTAGGAGTTAAGAAATAAGCGAGACTGTGTCAATAGAGTATAAACCAGCCAATATAGTATCTTTCACAAGAGTAAAAACCTTAGAAATTTGACACAAAAATAATACTCTGTAATTAAAATCATTACTCCCTCCGTTCCATTTTGATTGTCTTACTCTCCTTTTTAAGTTGTCCCAAAATAAATGTCATGTTCCTCCTTTTTGCAAAAAAATATGTCGTTCGTATCATTTCATTTTATTCTACTCAAATCTCAATAATAACTTTTACTTTTGAACAATTTTATTAATAATTATGTCAAACTAACACAAGACATCATATATGGGACTGAACTATTATTATTGACCAAAGAATGTCAATTTAACTAAGTTTTATGGAATAGAGAGAGTATTATGCTTTAAGAGTTGTTTTTTGACAAATTGACTCACATAAAATAGACAGAGTAAATCTAACAAAGTTTTTATATAAATTTGATTTGTGTGAAGGATCAGTGAGGAGCGAGAGTCGGCCCTGGCCCTCGGGAAACCCTAGGCGCCGAGCTCTTAAACGATATAATCTTGTAGCCTTCTCTTCTTTGATTGATAAAAAAAATTCAATGATAGTGCCGTTCTCTGGAAAGTAATTAATAAAAAAAATTCTATGTTGTCACTCTTTTTTATTTTTACCTTCTAGGGTATTGGTTTTGGTCCGACTTCTTCTCAGACGAGTGTGTGATATCACTAATATGATCTTCTCTTAGCAATGTCTAGAGACCGTGTGCTCATTGTCGGTATAACAAATCGAGTAATGAATTTTCATTGTTTATCATTGATAAGGTTGATTCAACATAATTTTTCTGAAGTTTCAATTAACTTGAAGACCAGACCAGACCAGACCAGAGCAGACCAGTTCAGACCAGACCAGGCCAGATTAGACGAGACCATCAAATTATAGTAGTAAACATATCCTAAGCCAAAAGTTTTAATTGTATTTTTCCGCATTTCAATTCAATTTCATTTGATGTACATTTTTTGATTTTCTTTGCTGCCATAGTCTTTCACTGCCATAGTGGCGCTAAAGGAGCCGGACGGGTTGAGTAGCAGAGCAATAGCGAAGTACATCGAGCAAACTAACTCGAATCTTTCACCCGACCTTGTTGAATCGTCACCTCAAGCTCATGAAGAACAGCGGCGAGCTGATCACGATCAAGCACTCATACTCGCTACCTGGATTTACCCCCCCGCCACCCGATTTAACTCCCACCCTAAAAAGAAAGCCAGGCCGCCCTCCCAAACGCAAGCTAGGAGCAGAAACCCTAGCGCAGCTGTCAGATCAGGAGGGGCATATTCCAACGGATTCCTTTCTTGTTCCAGCTGGATTAGACGGAGGGTCTCCCACATCTCTTCCTCAAGTTGCTGCTAATGTTTCTCCTGCTATGCAAGGAGTGGAAGCTCTGCAGCAGTTTTCAGCTCCTGAGAGGCATGTCCAGACTGAATCTGTTCTTGTTGCACCTGGATTAGATGGTGGACCTGCAATTCCTCTTCCTCCACTTGCTGATAATGTTTCTTTGCCTAAAAGGGGCCGTGGTCGTCCAAAGAAGTTGAATTCTGATGGGACAAGCTCTGTGGGTCCTCTGAAACCAGAAACTCTGTTGATCCAGAACGGGAGAAGGAGGCCCGGTCGTCCTCCTAAGAGTGGCAATATGCCCTGGCTAGGTGGTGTAGTTGGTAGGACTAGAGGTCGACCTAAGCGATTTGCTTCTACTGGCATAGCAAAATCAAGAGGCCGACCCAAGGTGACTGGTATGAAGCTTGGTGGGAGGCCACGCGGCCGCCCTGCAAAAAAGGTCCTGGTTGGACGGGGGCCTACTGCATCTGGAGTTGCTATCAATGTGCCCATCATTGATGGTGATGCTCGGATCGCTCCAAATGGAGTACTGGTGGCTCCTAGAGGGCGTGGCCGTCCTCCTAAGCTGGCTATTGCTTGTCCTGTTAGAGTTGCTACAAATGGGTTGCTGAGGACTTCTAGCGTTCATGGTATAATTAAACCAAGGAAACTCACTGGGAAGCGACCTGGTCGCCCAAGAAAGGTAAAAATGATTCCCTATGACTGATGTGCTGGAATATTTTTAGAGAAATTACCTCGCACAATGTACCCCATTAAGGTAGAATAAGCAGGAAAATTGATGGCTAAGACATGGTAATTAACTAATTTTTAAATAAAGCTGGGACTGGGCCAGGTAAATTCAGTTTAATGAGATGAAAGCTTTTTTAAACAATAATAATAACTGCATTTACATGTCAATTTGTTATCAGTTCGTATTTTGAGAGGATGGAACTTTTTTATGTAAGAGCTCTATCTCACAAGATTTTGGCCTTTATCAGATTTTGGCATTGGCTGATATCCTGTATCAAATTTTTAGCATATACAAATTCGGTTTTTGTTGTTCAATAGAATGCAAACAGAAATACTACAGTCAAAAGTTTGGCTTTATCAGATTTTGGCATTGGCTGATATCATGTATCAAATTTTTATCATATACAAATGTGGTTTGTGCTGTTCAATAGAACTCTAACATTAATACAAAGTCAGATTTATTGGTGGGTGATTTAACTTTAAGTTGAGTCAAACAAAGGTGATTTAACTTTAAGTTGAGTCTGAAGAAGGAGACATAGAATGCGTCAGAGGTAGTGCTCATTATGAAATATACAATCTTGATTATAGCTCAAAATGTTTTAGTAAGTGTCAAGATGGGAAGCATGTTTTCAAAAACAATAAAAATATTAGAATCTCGTTTCCAATACATTTTAAACTTCTAATCTTGTTATGGAAGCTTTAAAACAGAAAAACTACAGTTAAAAGCATTATTTCCAGAGAAGTGAAGTCTAAATTATATTTTTTTACCAAATGTGACACTTTATGGGGATCGATGGAAGGGCATCATATATCAAGTTCCTTGATGGAGTAGTGTAACATGGTTTGAAGTGACCATTTGGTTTAGTGGTTCTGGTATTCTTTTCTTTCCCATTAAAGTGGTTCTTAGTTCTGGTATCATGTTTTCAAAGGGGTTGCAAACTACTCTACTTATTTAACTGCTTCCTGTATACTTGCCGGTGGTTTCAGGATGCAGCACTGACCTTATCTGTGGCTCCGAATACCCAACAACTGGAAGCTATCCAGGACCTTCAGGCTAAATATGAAAATTTGGTGGGTCAAATTCATATATAATTGCTTTAATCTTTGTTGGAATGCATTGCTTGGTAATTAGTGTTCATTTATGGGTTTTAATGCGTTTGGCAGAAAACAAGAGCCTCGGAGATTGCTAGCGTTATAAAACCATGCTTAAACAAGGAAACAATGCCAGCCATTGCAATGGCAGCCTTCCAGGAGCTTGAAAGCTTCGGGGGCAGGTGATGTGAATCCGAGCCACCATTTAAGAAGAAAAAACTGTTGGTTATTATTATTATTATTTAACATAGTGAAAAATACTGTTTTGTTTATTTAGTGCAGAAAAAGTGTTTCTAAGTACAACTAGTCTTTAATAATAGTAGGAGAATGTAAGTTTGAAGTCTTTGCATTGAACACCATTTTAATTAGGCAATGCTGCTGTGTAGGTTTGTATTATACCTTGGAGTGGTAAATTGAACTTTAATTGCAGTCTGGTTGATTGTGTGGGTGTTTTTTGTTTTATGTTTTACCACCTTGTTTTTTACTCATTGTGGTCAAGGCTTCTTCTCGCCTGCCTTGATTCCAAAGTTACTCGGAATAATTTGGAATAATTTGACTTTTGGTCTATCTAGGAGATCTCACTTTGCTTAATCTCTTTGAGGTTCTACACTTCTACCTCTCATTTCTATTTTTTGTTGGGTTCACAACCATATACCAATTCAGTCCAACATATTTAAACTAAGTATTGAGGCTTTGTTTTCATGTGCTTGGCTGTTTGGAGAAGAAAACATTTCTCAGTTTTTTTTGTCTTTAGTTTTTTAGGTTTAGAGAATTTGCTTGGGAATGAGGATGATTTTACTGACTTTACTAAGTTGTCTTCAGTGTAAATACATCTTCCATTCATTTCTTAAACTCCATCTCCGTGTATCATTTCTCTAAAGATGATACAATGCTTTACATATCCTAAAAAAATCTCATTTACTCTTGAGAAGATGACTGCATTTATTGTAAAACACATCTAAAAGAGTTAACTGCACAATTATACTACCTAAACTAGTGTAAAAAGTAAAAGAAAAAAATATTATAGGAGAAAAGGAGTATGCAGGGCATCCTAGTTTTCAAAATTATACTCATATAAAACATGTTCCACAAGAACTTATTTTTCTGCAAATAAATGGAGTTTTACTTTCAAGACTTCACTAGGAAGTCCATTTGATACGTGAATCAGTTATGTATAAGGCACATCCGCACATTCAATAATCTCTTAAGCAAGTCCTGTACCAAAAACTGATAGTATTAACCAAAAAAAGTCAGATTGATATAACGATCATTTAGGAGTTAGGACTAACCAATCATACTAACTGACCAAACCAATCACAGGGATGCTTTAAACTATAGAAGAGTAATTTATGGAGAGCCATGGGGGTAGTAGGGTAATTTATACCAAGAATCAGGTAATGATAATTAGTCATTTTCTCTTTTATCAACAGTTTTTTAATCATCACAATCTCTTTTAGTAATAATTGTAAATTTGTAATACTGTATAACACATCCAGGGGATATCAGATCATATTTTGAAAATATGATATTATACAACACTACTCGCAATATTAGTGTCTTCCATTGTGTGTAAAAAATTAGGGAAAATTTTCAAAATAGGAGAAAAAATGTGTTTTCCCTACTGTCATAGACTCATAGTATTATACTAGTAATTTTTTTCAGGATCACAATACTTATTTCTATTTAGGAAATTTGCTTTACTTCTACTCCTATATAGGTCAATTCCTTAAAAAATTGAAGTGATAATAATATGGGAAGAATATCTAAAAATAACATGATAATTTTAGTGTTGCAATGTGTCTCCCACCCTACCACTCAACACCCCCCACCCTCACTCCGGTATTTATCATTTTTATCTCCGATTTCATACATCGATTCAGATAAGCAACCCAAACTTTTTTGGGACAAAGGTTGGGGTATTGTTGTAAGCCAATGATGGGGGGTTGTCCAGTACCCAACTATCCATGGATGAACTGATGCTGCTGGAAGGGGCAGTCCAGTACTATATTAGAACTGGTATAGATCATGCGACCATGCCACTGTCCAAATAGGGACGTAATGAATGAAATTGGACTGCATTGAACAAAAGCACAATATAACAGGACATCTTGCATGCTTTTACCTATAATAATTTTTTGTGTATTACAACAGCAGAAGCAACTTGCCAGTAACAAAACTCCTATCAAAAAGAGCTTAGACTCGCATAAATAAACAACAGATCAGATTCGTGCAGTGTTGTTGATATTCTCCAAGGAAAATGCAGCACCGGTAGAGTCTTCAGACACTGAAGGATTAGATCTTAGAATATATACAACCCAGAGGTGAAGACATACAAGGTAAACAAGAGACCATATCCTTGCTTTCGAGTTTCTTCGAAGGAACAAAGCTCCTGCAGAGAAGATGTAATCTAACTGCCAAACCAACGACCACAAATGTCGCTGACCTGACCGAAACCTTTCCTCAAATGAGGACGACTTTAGTTTTGAATTCCCTAGGCTCCATTCCCCCAACTCCAAATCACTGGCTGATGAGGTACTTGGGATTTGTTTGTTTTCATCCAATGATCTTGTTACAACCTAGGAAGAAGACACCAAGTCCAAAAAGTTAGTCTGAAAATTCATGGCAGTTGAAAATTATACTTGACAATAATTACTTGCCTCGATTTCAAACAACAGTGTGGCTTTCTGGGAAGAGAGAGCCTCAACCTAAATGAACAAGTGACATATTCAATCCAATTTGTGAGTTTAGCATTTCTCACATCTACGAAAAATTAAAGAAGCATCAAACTCAAAGTAGATATACAAGACTACTCTTTCCAAAGGTTTGAACTGATACTCTCTAATTATCTTCCACTTTCCATTTCATCCAACCCAAAATTATTGCTCATTTTCTCTCAAAAACCTGGTAGTTTTGTGTCTTGTAATTGTGTGTTGTTCTCTTCCTCCCGCCCTTTCTCTTTTAGTTTTTGAGATATACATCGAGAATGATGTCTCACTCTGAGTGTGGGGGAGCATTTTTTGGGCCACATGCTTTCTTTGTAGTGGGTTAAAATTTGTGTTTATGGGTTCTTTGTGCTTTCCTTTTCAATTATTGATGAGTTTCAAGAATGAACTTGTACTTGCATGTGAATAGGTACATAGATCTGTTGGAAGGGCAGACTTTGACCAATGGACTGTTTAGCCACACTTGCACTCACTGACACTCATAGCATAAGATGACAAATGCGTGATCATCTCCACTTTTCTCACGCAATTCATCTCATACCCCTACTTATTCCCTAAGTTTTACCTTTAGGTGGATCCCATTTAACCTTGATTTTTTTCCTGTATGCCCTTTAGCTTTATGGCTGATGGACTATATTCTAGAGAGAAGTGAGAGCTAGAGAGAGAAGTGCAAGTAAATGCTTCAATAAATAATTTTCCAACCCCTACAACTACCTCCAGAGGAATTATTTATAGGAAAAATACGGGCTAGGCTCCCAAGCATTGGGCTTGGGCCGAATACAAAGTAAATGATGGAGTATACAAATGAGTAAGTGTAAAATCCGGTTCTGGGAGTTCTTTGTGGCCGACGAGGGTCTGGCCAATGAGTGCATGGCCGACGAAGACCTGGTCGACGAGGTCACCCAGTTCTTCTGGCTTCCAGATCATGTCCTAGGTTGACTTCGTTCCGGTCGATGAGGGTCACTTGGCCGATGAGAGTCCCATTGGGTGACAACTGTGCCTTCTGTTCTCCTAAGTATGTGGGTCCAGGGGCCCAGACCCATATACTCCATCAGGAGTCCCCCACTCTCTAAGCTGAGATGTAGACGAAGTGAAGGAGAGTAGATTCTTGTTCTTTTTATGATTGGCCGTTGCGTGTCCCCTGTTGTGGACGGGAGAGATCCTAGCCATGCGGATGGTACGTGTTCCTTGCTCTCTAGGACGATGAATACCCTTGCTTGATGGGGGCGGTGAAGGTCCGCAGTCGTGAATGGCCGATATGTGTCCTTGGCATGAGTGGCCGATGAGGACATTCTTACCTTTTCACGATCTTCGGTGGCTGAATTTTGTTTTTGGGCCGAGGAGGCCACTGCGGTTGCGTCTTGCTTGAGGACGATGAGCGTCCTTTGCCTTGAGTGGTCGTTGAGGGCGCCATTCACTCCTTCTGGCCGTTGTTGATTGAATTTCATACCTTTGGCCGAGGAGGCCATTGTGGCTATCTCTTGTTGGAGGGCGATGAGCGTCCTTTGTCTTGAGTGGCCGTTGAGGGCGTTGTTCACTCCTTCTGGCCGTCGTTGATCACTTACCGTGACCTTAGCCGAGGCGGTGTGTGGTGGTTAGTTGCCCAAGGTCTTGGGGACGATGAGCGTGTTGCGCTTTTGCCCTGGCCGGAGATGGCACTTACAGGGACCTTGAAGCCGTTGTGATGCATAGCCGATATGATCACGTTTGTAGTTGTGTACTTGTGTATTTTTTACTCTTTCCATTTTTGCGTTTTGAGGCTGGTGTAGTCCCCCAGTCCCCCACTGCTTCAGGCCGAAGAGTGAGTGAGGGGTGAAGGAGTAGTGTGAGACCCAGGCCGCAGCGGCATCCTCATACTGCCCTTGAATCCAACCCTTTGGCGATTTCCTGACCAAGGTAACCCTGTGGGAGAACCCTTGAACGCAGGTCGCTTCCAAAGGGTTATTATCAAGGGTTTTGTGCGAGGACCGATGGTCGTTGGGTTCCCTTTCCTTGTGGCGTTGTGGCCGTTGTAAGGCCTTTCTTTACATAATATGTATGGCCGCTTGAATGGCCGATACGGGTGCTACCTGGGTAGCCATAGCCTGTGTTGGCCGTTGAATGCCTTGGCTGCTGTGGGTGATATTTTCCCATTCCTTGCTCCGTAGAGCCTGCTTTGCTGGTGGGCTGTTGATCTGTGGAATGGGCCTGGCCCATTTACGAAGTGGTGGCCTCCCATTGGTGGCCGTTGGTGGGGCCACTAGGGAGGTGCCACGTGTAGTGACCGTTGGGGGGGGGCTATAAATACCCCTCCCATTCTGAAGAAAATCCTCATTTGCGATCTGAGCTACCGAAGTGCTGCCCAAATTTCTAGAGATATAAAGTCCTTGCAAGTGTTCTTCGTGTTCTTCAAAAGGTTAGTTCATCGAATTTTCCTCTGTATTTTGCCTACTTTGCTTCCTAGGCCTTTGATCTAGTGTTAGTCATAAAACACCTTTAGATCTGAAGTAGCTCCCGTTAGGCCCATAATAGTGTTATGATGAAGAACTTAAATGAAGAGTACTACCCCTACGATAATGAGCCTTCCGCCAAGCCCCTCGATTACGAAGTGGTCGAAGAGTTCTGCGAAGAGCTTGAAAATCTGAGCTCGTTCAAATCGGGGGAGCAGGACGATGAGGACGATGAGGACAATGAGGACGAGGAGTCTGCTTCATCATCTGGAGGTGGGAACGTAGGAGTCTCCCGAACTGCGGACGGGGCGTCCACGTCGGCTCCCATTCCATGCCCGAAGCCGGTGTCTGCCATCAAAGGTGTCGCGGTGCCGAAAAGGGTGAGGAGGCCGAAGAAGGGGCCGGCCTTTTCTTATCTAGATATCGCCAACATTTACATCATAGACCGCAGAGCAACGCGGGTGAATACTTGGTCACGCAGATGTACGTGGGGCCGTTTGGTAGGGTTAGGGCTCCCAGGCCGACAGACCATGTTCTCAATCCACCCCCGGGATACTTTGGAGTGTACCCGATGAGTTTCGCCAAAGGACTTCGGTTCCCTCTTCACCCGTTCATCATTGAGTACCTAGACATGGTAGGGCTCCCTCCGGCCTTGTTGACGCCGAACAACTACTCGCTCATCGTTGGGTTCCTCCTACGTTGTGTTGAGTTGGGTTTCCGGCCGACGACGGCTCTATTCATGAACCTCTATCAGATAGGCCGGGGGAGTCATCAGAACTGCGCTTGCTATGCCACTCTCCAACAACTGTCGAAGAAGAGAAGCTTCACTGACCTGCCGTCGTCCATCCACGGTTGGAAGAGTAAGTTTGTATTCGTATCGTTGGGTGAGGGAGGCGTTGAATTTCCCTCCGTCGGCCACAGTGGGCGATTCAATCTTCACGACCCGCCGAAGAGCTCAATCTTGGACGCTCAGGTGGCAGCTTTCCTGAAGGGAGGGTCGAGGAGCGTGAAGACGTACATCACGGAGTACAAGATGGCCGCCCTCGGCTTCGTGAGGTATTTTGTATATGGTGATAAGGAAGATGATGTAGAGTTGTGGCCGAAGATGACCACGACTTACGAGGAGGCCGATGGTCCTGATCTAGGGGTGCCAGCTGAGGCCGATGGTAATGCCCTTTCGACGCCCTCCTGCTCACCGTCGTTTTATCCTTTTATTTGCTGATCCTTTATGAAGAGGGCGCAACTCAAGGCGTCCGAAGAGCTCAAAGCTCAGCAGACCGCTAAGTCGGCAGCCGATGCGGGATAGCCCGCTACTGCCCCTGCGACGAAGCCCCCTGTCCAGCCGAAGAAGAAACGGCCGGCCGATGAGGGCCAGAAGAAACTTACTGAGACAGGCTTGAAGCCTACCAAGAAGCCGAAGAGGGCTTCTCCTGCTGGTGATGACGAGACGTTGACTGTTCGCTTCTGAAATTAGTTCCACGATTCGCATCAAACCAGAGTGACCAATCTAACTGCACTTGTCCTATTCTCTCGACACCGTGAAACCCAGATGCTCTCAACAACCATACCACCCCAGGATGACGCAGACCATCATCAACATAGGCACACGACGAATAGTGATGGCACCTCAATTTGTCATCTCGAAATGCTGATTCGTGCCACACACGATCGGCACGATGCTCACCGGGTATCATAACTAAAACAGAACGATCCCGAGGGCCAGGGTATGCAACTCGTTTTATCATGTTTTTTATCATGTTTTTAATTTAGTGTTAATAAATGTGTTCAATAATATTATGTAGTTTAACAATAAAACTAATGTTATATTTTCATGTGTCCACTATTAAATTGTACTTATTAACAATCAACCCTTGAGAATTAGGTAATTAAATACAGATACCAATTTCTACAATTACATAATTTATTTTTTGGCAAAAACAAGAATAAATAACAATCCATTGTTATAAATATTCACAAATACTAGGTGTACAACTACTACAAAGTCACAACTATAATTAATAATTATGAAGTAAGTAAATATGAAAAACTTCTACAATTATTACTACTAGTGGAATAATAAAAACAGATAATATTAAACTTCTTTTTCTAATAATAATAATAATAATAATAATAATAATAATAATAAACTCTAACCTTTGAACAAGAAGCCTTGTTTGTTTGGTTGGTGTGAAAGTGTGGGAGGAGGATAGGAGATGTTGGCTAGTGTGAAAGTGTGGAGAAGGCAGTTGTTAGGAGCATTATTTATGCAAAAAATTTATCAGGTTGGAATCCAACGGGCCAATAAAAAGCCTCGGAAATCCTTATCTTCTGCATTCGGAGTTGTCAACTCCGAAAATGGTAAAGCGGTCAACATTTTCTGACGCCAACGGCTTTCGGAGTTGTCAGATCCAAAAATGTTCAAAGCTGCTGATGACCACTTCAAATTCGGAGTACTCAACTCCGTTTTACTCTTTTTCGTCAAAAAAAATACATCAACGCAATTCGGAAACACCTGCTCAATTTCTACTCTGTTCCGTCATCTACTCAAACGTGCACTCTCCCCTAAGGTCAGTGTGAAATGTCTAACTTCAGTCTTTACATGCTAAGGCCGCACATTTTTTAAAAAAATACTATTTGTACACACTTTTTTATGCACACCATCTTAGACACGGGTGTGACTTGTGAGTAACTATTTTTTTGTATTGAATAGTTTGTTCACAGACAAAACATGATTTGTCATGCTATGCATAGACAAGGAATAACTGCTCACAAGAAATAATTGCTCTAGACGTGTGTAAGATGTTATGTACAAAAAAGTGTGTACAAGAAGATTTTTTGAAAAAGAGAAAAACTGTCATTCTGCTTTATGCTTTCCATTTAAGAAAGCTAAAAATAAAAATCTAATAACCAAGATTTTTTTATTGTTGCTTTCCAAAATTAAAATGATTAGTTCAAGTATGAATTTTTTCAACCTACTGTACAATCTAGATTATAAACCTTTAGAATTGTAAAACAAACTAACAGAAACATATAGGTCCTAATAATTAATATTACAAATATTCAAAAATTGTGATGGTTGGGCATTCAGTATATTAGAATGATGAAATTTGCCTCTCTAACACCACTAGTAGCCTTTAAAGAGGCGTTTCAAAATACAAGCACACTGAATTCCAAAGACCCCTTAAAGTTATTATACAGAAGGGTGGTGTAGAGCTTTATTTATTTATTGAATGCTGAAGGTAATTGATAATAAGAACAAATGAAAGTGTAAAATTTGCCATAATGAGTTTTACACCACAACATATTCTGTCACGTAGAAGAATGAGCGATTGATTAAGATTGAGGAAAGATCAAGCATCAGGGGGCGGGCAAATACTGTAATGATCACGATGTCTTGTTGTGCAATCTAGCGTTCAATGTGCTTTCCCTGATGATCCAAAAAGACACATTTTCTCTGCAACCACAGCTTTCATGGCTTCCTTTGCAGAGCTCATCACGTGAAGAAGGTCTTTTTTTGTGCTACTGAGCGTATCCATATAAGCCTTGCGTACCTCGGTATTCACATTGAACTTTCTAACTCCTAACTTTATGCACTCCTGTGTACAGGAATGAAATAAACCAACTTCAGACACTTTTAACAGCATTCCTTAATGCAGGAGGTTGGAGGAGATGTGTTACAATGTCCAGTTGAGATGAAATATAAAGGAGTATTAATGAATACCTCAATGATTTCCTGCGACAATCCAGAAGCTCCATGGAGAACCAGATGAACCCCTTTCTTTGAACACAAACCGTACAGATCCTGTACACTCAATACAGTGACAAGGATTAGCATTCAGCAGCATGCTGCTTTGTGGTCACAAATTATATATAGATAATTGTAAAAGTTTTAATGGTTAACTAGGAGTTTTTACATATTATAATTGAATAATAACCCCCGAGAATCACGATACTTAATACCAAGGTTGCATAAATGGTTAAGAGATCCTAAGAGTGGGGGACCATCTGCAAGTCCCTACTCCTAGACAGCCCAAGTGACAAGTAGGTAATTCCTATTTTTAGGTACTCTTTAGAAAATAATTTCAATTCTAACCCGACTAACCCCCTAGTAAGCCACCTAAGTTATCCTCCTAGGTAGCTAACCACCTAATCACCACCAATTTGTGGAAATCGTCAAGGTCAATTGGTGTCGTGCACTTGGACCACCATATAGACCAATTTTACGACATTGCTTAAACTTAAAAGTACTGCAGACCAATGGTGGACACAGAAATCTTAGCTAGGAAGGTCAAAGTCACACAGTATGGGTGATTAATTTATGCAATGTATGAAAAATAAAGTAGGTGAATAAATAATGACTCGGTAGGTGAACAAACTTATAAAGTAATCTTTTTCTACATTAAAAATTTTAAAGGTATGTTTTGGAACGTATGAAAAATCTTATGAAACCATCTTACAACACTGCCAGCGCCCACCACTGGAATGTTTTTCTTAACTTATGGTCACAGTGACACCAGTCACTGGTAATGATATAAAAAATTGGCAGTGACATGCACAGTTTTTTCAATTTATTACCTTGTAAATAACATCCTTGTTCATATATGAATCAACAACAACATCCAAGCCTTAGTCCCAAAAGATTTTGGGGTCAGCTAACATTCATATTTCGATTCATGTCAAGTGAATGCAGTCACTTTTTTTTGAATTGGGCTTTCAACATTGTAATACTTAAGAAAAACTCCCAACTTTTTTTGCTGAACTTGCAAGTACATAGAATAAATGTGGAATGTCAAGGAAGAATTGGTTAAAAGAATCAGAACTGCAATTGACCTTTAGCAAATCCAGTCTGAGATTTGGGCCACTTGGAGGGTATTTCCCATGGACATTCCCAATGCACACCGCCAAGGCATCTACCGCCGTAGCCTCAATGAAGTTATTAGCCTAAAAAGCAGATGCAGGTAAGATATGTGCAACAGATGCAACTAATTGGTCACTGACTGTAACTCGGTATATCCAGCAACATAGAAGAACCTGATCCACATCAGTTAGCTTAGCTTCATAATCTTGCACCGTCAAGCCATCTTCTGTACCTGACAATCTTCCTAACTCAGCTTCCACCAACATTTTTTTTGAGTGTGCCAACATCGATATGCATTTTGTGTATGAAATGTTCTCTTCAAATGGGAGGTGTGAGCCATCAACCATGACTGAATCAAATCCCTGCAAGATTAAGTTAATCAATTAATAAAACTGACTTATCTGGCTAGAAGTCTAGAACATGGAACAGCACAATGAGCAATTTGAAAAGGCATATGGATTTGGTAATAAGAAACTTACCATTTCAAGAGCTTCCAACAACTCTTTCTTGGAGCTTCCATGGTCATAGTGAACCGTAATAGGAACCTGTCAATAATGCATATCTATTATTCTTGCATCTTGCGCAAAGCTGGAAGGAAAAGGACTGGTTAAGGCGTACACATATTGGCAATGATATGACTTTTTGAAATTTCAACTTGAATATCAATCCATAAAAAAATAACGAGAGACACTTAATGTTTAAGCATCTGCCATTTGGAATAATAAAGACTAATTTTATTGATGACTTTTGTACTTACAAAGACACTATCTGGAGACTAATACACTGCTTACATAAGAAATGGATCTTTAAGGAGTGTTGGTGTTTACTTCTACCTTTTGGGAAGTGCTTTAACTTTAGTGATTAATACAGAAAGTGATTAATAGTAAAAGTTGGGTTTATTTGAAAAGAAAAGTGATTTAAAAACAGAAACAAGTTAAAGTATTTGGTGGGAAAATACTTTTTGTGAAATAGGAAAAGTTAAAAGCAGTTTTAAGCACCCCGCTTATAACTTTTAACTTTAAATTGATCAAATTTGTAGAAAACACTAATTTTAGCTTTTTTCAAGCAAAAGCTGAAAAGCAGTTTTTAAAGCTGTCCCAAACACTGCTTTAGTGTAGTGGCCTCGACCCTAAGTTTTCTATAACACCCACTACCCCCTTAAGTTGAAGCAGGACATGTAAAAGCTTGATACCATAAATTTATAAGGATAAGGAACAAATACACCCTCCAACTAAATGGTAGAAAACATTACATCCCTCAACTTTTTTGGAACAACTAAACACAAAAACTGTAAAGCTGAGATATATATACCTTGAACTATACATTAGAGAGCATATATACCCCTCAACTTTTGGACATAAATGGTATATATGTTCCATAGCATATAGTTCAAGAGTTTATTTGTACTAACTTTATAATTTTTGTGTTTAATCGTTCTAAAAAAGTCTATGAGAAAAATGGGCCGGAAGAAAGCAGTGGGCCCAGATGGCATACCGATCGAGGCTTGGAGAAGTTTGGGAGAGAAAGGCATCGAGTGTCTAACACGTTTCTTCAACATGATTTGGAGAAACAACAAAATGCCAGTGAGTTGGCGGAAGAGTACTCTCATTCCCTTATTTAAAAATAAGGGTGATGTACAAGAATGTGCTAACTATCGAGGGATTAAGATTATGAGTCACACCATGAAACTTTGGGAGTGAGTGGTTCAGCAAAAACTTCGTAAAAGTGTGAAAATTTCGGAGAATCAATTTGGTTTTATGCCTGGACGCTCAACAACTGAGGTCATTCACCTTCTTAGACAAGTTGTGGAGAAGTATAGAGACACTAAAAACGATCTACACTTGGTGTTCATTGACTTAGAAAAGGCATATGATAGGGTACCTCGAGAAGTTCTTTGGTGGGCCTTAACTAGAAAAGGCATATCACGTAAGTATATCAGCATCATCATGGATATGTATGATGCTTGTACTACAAGTGTCCGCATTAGTGTAGGGAGGACCGCAGAGTTCCCTATTACTATCGGAGTGAGACAAGGATCTGCTCTGAGTCCTTTATTATTTGTTATAGTCATGGATGAACTTACGAAGTCAATTCAATAAGATATACCGTGGTGCATGATGTTTGCCGACGATATTCTATTGATTGATGAGACACAATCCGGTGTTAAAGCAAAGTTGGAAGTATGGCGACAAACATTGGAGAGCAAGGGTTTCAGACTGAGCCAAAGCAAGACTGAGTATATGGAGTGCAAGTTCGGTGGAGGTAGAAGCAGTAGCAACAGTGGGATTACTCTTGATGGTAAGGAGATACTGGTGTGTGATATGTTCCATTACTTGGGATCCATAATTCAGAAGGATGGTGAAATAGATGGAGATGTATGACATAGAATCAGAGCTGGGTGGATGAAATTGAAAAGTGCTTCAGGATTTGTATGCGATCGAGGTATGCCGACTAGACTGAAAGGTAAATTTTATCGTACAACAATTAGGCCGGCATTAATGTATGGCGTAGAGTGTTGGGCGGTGAAGCAATGCCACATTCAAAAGATGAGTGTGACAGAGATGCGTATGTTGCGTTGGATGTGTGGACATACCAAAAAAAACCGCTTGAGGAATGAGGTAATCAGACAAAAGGTGGGAGTAGCACCTATATAAGATAAGATGCAGGAGTCTCGTTTGCGGTGGTTTGGGCATGTGCATAGAAGACCGAGTGATGCACCTGTTAGACGACTTGAGGGGTGGGGAGAAGAGTCAGAGAAGAGAGGGAGAGGAAGACTCAAACAGACTTGGATTAGAGTAATAAGAACTGATATGCGTCTTCTTGGGTTGGATGAGAGTATGGCTTCGGAGAGAGCAAAGTGGAGGGCGCACATCCGTGTGGACGATTGATGTCTTGTCTACCTTTCCTCTCTTTTTTCTTTTATCGTTTATCTTCCTTATATCTTTATATTCTTATGTTATTTTTATCTTCTAGCTTTTTATGCTCTTTTATTTTTTTTCTTTTATCTTTGTTATATTCTCGTGTTATTGTTATCTTATAATTATTTATTTATCTTTATTTTATTCATTTTATCTTACTTTTTTTCCTTTTCTTGTCAGTCTTCTCTTTTTGGCATCGATATCATAGATCGATTCAGGTTAGCCGACCCCAAATTCTTTTGGGATTAAGGCTTGGACGTTGTTGTTGTTGTTTGTGTAATTGTTCTAAAAAAGTCGAGGGGTATACTTATTTTCTGAAATATCGTTGAGGGGCATGAATGTTCCTTCTCCCTACCTTTAAACTTAAAACTCATACTACAAACTAGAAACTTGAACCTATCACTTTATTTCACTTGACAAGGCTTGATTTATGCTGCACTGCAATCTTCATCAACGGTCCATACATGTTTTGATAGAGATGCAGAGAGACAGAAAGATGGAAGCACGAGTAGTTGCGGTAGCAATGCCACAGTAGGTCTTGAGTTGTACCCTTGAGTAGTAGAGACTCTTCATTCTCAGATTTTGAGATGACATGGGGCGTAGCCATAGTGGGCTGAGCTGGTACAAAAGTTTTTTTTTGGATAAGTTTTTACACTGACAATCAAACATTTTTTTAAATTTGGGGTGGGCCGGGGGCCTACCATGCCTCCCCCTACCTGTGCTCCTGACATGAGAGCTAGAGTCCTTACTCTATTTATTGTGATTGGTTTGCCATGCAAATTCCAACCCTGCTTTTGTGCATACCCTAATTTATGACAGAAATCACATCTCACTGTGGTCATTCAAATGCATTTCATGGTCCTAATAGGAAGGATCTGTACAATATCTTGTTCCCACATGACTACACAATGAGCTTCTTCATATGCTCTCATAAAAGTTTGTTGATTGTTTGTTTAAAATATTATTTTCCTCAGCTAGTCAATACTAAAGATCATGATAAGATGAAGTATACGGAAAAACATGTGTCATCTGCATGTCTCAGCGGAAATATGTCAAGGGTAATGGATATTCTAGAAGAACTGGAGAATAGAAATTGTAAACCAGTTTACGATTTTACACCCTTATAGATCCTAACGTTAAGCTTCTTCTACAACTGGAAGGACAATTGTTCTACCTCATCTCTTTTGGAATAAGTGATGTGAGTCAGTTCCTAACATCTTCTTATGAAAACCATTGACAAGCAACTATCAGGACTCTAAGATACTCCCTCCGTCCCAAAATAATTGTCTTGTTTCCTCTTTTGACAATAATATGTGGCTCATATCAATTCACCCTTTTCTACTCAAATCTCAAGCACAACTGTTACCTTTTCAACCACTTTCTTAAAACTTGTGCTAAAGCCAACGACAATTATTTCGGGACGGAGGGAGTATATCATAAAACCCAAGACATTCATTAGCTAAACACAGACAGTAAAAGTTAAAAAGTGGTCAAATTAAAGCGTGCAAGTAAGGCTAGATATCCCCGGGAAACGTCAATCAACATCAGGATATCGTGATTTTTTGTGGTGACTGAATCGCGAGAGAAAGTAAGAGCTGAGAGCTGGTCGCACAGTGACACTCAAAACTGTTGAAGGTGAGGAAGAAACATACACAAAATGTAGAGATGATAGGAAGAAACTAACACTAAATAGGCATCACCTTCAGAATGAAACAATTTTTTTTATGCAACAAGTCAAACAACAGCATTTCTATTCAGAGAAGTAGAATAGGATTTTTTTTGTGTTTGTTGTCTCGGTAGTACACCTATCTAAGAGCACGCAAACCGTTTTTGGCTGCATTCCTTATTTCTTAGTTCTTACATATTCGATATGAAGACATTAAAAAGTACAGCCGCGTACAAAAGTGTCCCCGCTTAGAGAGGCTGAGAGGGCAAGGTCCCACCACAAGGGAGGCATGTGGGCAAACCTTACCTTGCACTTTTGCAAGAGGCAGCTTCCAGAAATCGAATCTGTGACCTCATAGTCACATGGCAACACCTCACCCGAGGCACCAAGGCTCCCTTTTATTTGATATGAAGTCATTACTAACACAAAATGCATTGCTAAAAAATGCAACTTACAGTAGCATGTTCTGCAGCAGCTACACAGCATGCAACCAGTGGAAGTCCTCCTTCCTTGAAAGCACTAGGGTGGATCTAGAAAAGAAACACTAGGAGTTAAAATGGATTTAATAAAATAGGTGCAAATTTTCAATTTAGAAAAATAAGAATTAATGGTTAAGGGAACTGAGGAATAGGATTCTAATGTCATCTTAATGTAAAGAAAGCAGCGGGCATATCTTACATCTACAGAAGGTAAAATGTCACAAAACCCTATGATTTATTAGAAGTGAATGAATAGTTCACATACATAGAAAGAAGAGAGAAAATAATTCACATATGTAGAAATAAAAGAGGAATTCAAATGCTTCAAATATGGTTAGTCATTAAGCAAGAACTGAAACTTTATGGAATAAATATAAAAATAAAAGAAATAAGATAATGAAGATAACTTGTTTCTGGTCTACAAAAACAAAAGGTATACAGACTGCAAAACTGAACAGGCAAAAGAAAAATACATGATACCATGAAAGGTACAAAATGAAGTGAATGAAAATGAAACGTTTTCCAGTCTATGTATACAATTGTCGTATACCTCTCCTGATTCCACTTAAACTATAGCAATTATACAGTAGAATCCTGTGCTAATAAAACAAGCCAACAAAAAGTATTTACAATTCCATTATTTTCTCACAAAAAATAGGTTTAAAATGATTTTTACAGCACTGAGCATATCATCAAACTCATCTGGGAATAAGGCTTGGCTTGGATGCTGTTGTTATTGTGCATATCAGCATATGCTCACATGTACAGTAAATGAGAATAAGTTTTTCACACATTAAACATGTCTTTAACTCTCAGGATTCTACTGGTAACCTTTTATATGCCCTATCTTGACCTTTGATATTCTCTTTCTTTCTCATATAATTGTTTTACTGATGTATTGAGTATTGAGAGGGACAACATTAAGAATGTACTCTTCATCAGTTTACAGTGCGTGACAAAAAATTGCAAACATTATAGAAACGCATTTTCAGGATTTAAAGCAGAAAATTTAAAATTAATCAGCTTCATTGTGAATGTTAAACATGTAAAATTAGTGGTATAAATTTTGAACTTTTCAAATTAAGAGTGATAACTAATTTTACACAATCAATTGACACTAAATTTTGCGTCAACGAGTTGACAACCCCAACATTATTGAGGATAAGGTGATGATGATGATGATGATGAATGCTAATGTTAAACCTGTAAAATAGCAGGACTCCGCTGATCCTCTGCTGCAGCAACAACTGCTTCAATTCCTTCCATGTTGTAAACATTAAAAGCCCCGATAGCATATCCTCCCTTTTGAGCATTCTGCATGCAGTACACATGTTCTAAAAAACTTGGGTAGAAAGAAATTGTAAAAATGTTACGGATGCTTTCTGGGGCCAGCAATATGACAGGACCGAACCTAGGTTATAGGACCAGGCCCGTCAGCAGATAGTGGGCCCAGATCAATTGAAGAACAAAGTGGTTACAAAAAATAAAAGAGAGACACTTAGTTCTAGTTGATCTGTGCACCTAAAGTTGCACAGATCAATTAGGACTCTTGTAATTAGGCATTTACGCCTAATAGTATTCCTATTGCAATTACTTCATTAGTATTCCCAATAGTATTCCTCTTACAATTAGGACTCGTGATAGCTTCTACATAAGGGTCATTATTATTACTCAGTAAAGCACTTTTGGAAGATTCATTTGTGTGTATTGACTAGGTCAGGCACCGAATTAATTCCAGCATGAGAATTTATTTTAATCTGTTGTTAAATCATAGATTCCTTCCCAAAGGCATACTGCCCTTCTCATTCCCAAGCTCATTCTAGTCCCTGGAAAAGGTATTTAACGCAAGCACTTAACGGAATATCAAAGTTCCAGCAATCTTACCACAAGAAGATCTCTAGTTGATGATCTGGACAGTTGAGCCCAACATTTCACTACCTCTGCCAGAGCTTTAGTGTCACCAACATTCCCTGAGGAAGACATCTATAAGTTTAATTGTTTAAAACAAAAGGGAGAGTGCAGAGAGAAACAAATGATGACTACTAGAGAGAAGAAAGTACCAGGGAAGACGATATAAGGAACTTTTGGATGTCTGCTTTCAGGACCTAGCTGCCACAAAGGAATACCAGAAAGAGCTTGCCCAACAACTTTGGCACGCTTTGCTTCAAGCGCTTTTGTTGCAATATCTGATGAGGTTATTCCACCCTGAGATAAAATAAGAAAACTCTTGAAGTAATCAATGGATGAAAAATCTTGATACTTGATTATAGTTTGTACCAAAAAAAGAGTAATTGTAGCAGCATGAATAGATCATACTTGGAGTCTCTAAAACAAAGCAAACAAGCATCCATAATACAAGAGGAAGCAGATATTAACCTACCTTTGCAATAATGTAACGGGGCCTTGTGGTTATCCTCTGAACAATCTGAACTAGTGCAGAACTAACCTTGAAGTTGATCTCCAAACTCTCAGAAGCAGCTGGTATACCATAACGGAATATTAGAAGCAATCTCAAATAAGCATCGTGCAGGCACGGAACTTTTGCAATCAAATATTAGTGTTGAATAGAACTGAATCAAAATGCAACAAATTACTTTTCCCAGTAATAAGCTCTCGGCTGGTCATTATAAGAGTGTCTTTACGATTTTTAAGATATATATCTGCCATTTCAGCTGTTTGATTGATTTCCTCCTCCCTCTCTTCTGATGTCTTCATGGCCACTCTATCAACTGAAACCTATGCACAAGTCCAGGCAATTGAGGCTTTACGGAAAACTCGGATATCGAAAAAAGGATAAGACTTTCACCACATTGGAAAAATATATAAAAGCATACTATAGGCTACCTGCCTACCTCTATTGTCTTCAGCAAATTATCGAATTGCAACTTCAGTTCTTCAACCTTCATAGTGTAAAACAAGCAATGAGTTTCAGATGTCATAGGAAATTAAAGCAAAACTAAGAGAAACCACTTTACCTGCTTTGTAGTTTTTGGAACATATGAGCCCACAATTATCAGTCCACCACTCCTTTCCTTGTTTATTCCAACATCGTTAGGTGAAATTGGAGGTATTTGCCTAATTCCTACCCGAGCAGAAACAAAACTAGCCGCAGTTCGGCACAAGAAACGTTTTCCTCTCGCTTCTGCCTATAACCCAGGATAATAGAAACACGGTGTTTATAGTACTCATAGGGATAGTAAAAGAAAAATAATTCAGCCATATAATATAAAAGATAACACATAGGGAACCTGAAGCATCCCAGCTGCAAATACAGCCATATCTCTGTCACTAGCTGCATTGACTACACATGTTGTGCCCTTTTCAATGAACACTTTTAAACTTCAGTATGAGGGAAGGGCAAAAAAGGACATTAGTATCACTAAATTCAAAGTGATAATTTTTTAAACACATACTTCTTTAATGTATCAGGTTTTTTATTTTTAGAAGAGTTAATTAGAAGTACGAACACACTTACAAAAAGTGTTGCAAAAGAGAAACGTAGCAGCATCGTATTCTTTAACACATCATATCACCTTTACATCAATGGTGATTACATTATCCACATCATTTGCTTGTAAATTTGTACTTTTAACACTTTCCTTTTTACAAATGCTAGAACAGTTGCATTCTAAGAGAGCCAATTGGAATGGCAACAACTAAATGATTTTATGTTTATCAAGTACAGTAAGAGATAAAAAAAAAGATGGCAAATGAGACCGACCATTGATCCAAAATGATCACTTTCGCTTTTATGTTAGGAACTGCTTGAAAGACATCAAATTCACTTTGAATAAAAAGGTTGATTTTCCCTATCACGTGTTTTGCATCAAATAGGTGAAAACAGAGAAGAACTGATTGCCAACATGGAAAGTGGTAGACTGGAAGCGTGTGATCCTGAGGCTCAAGACGACTTATGCATTGAGTCGCTACAAGGACCTAAGCAAGGAACTTGTCTAAATAGAATAAAAAGAGCACAGGAAAGACTTGCCGAGTCTCAGGGGTGTGAGACAGCGGGGTTTCACTGGGAAAACAAGGGTTTGCTGGAGAAATAAAGGAAGCTTTCAAGATAGTCCCGATGCTCTGGTACCGTATCAAGGATATTTTGAGAGTATTTGATACATTTCATATGAAACATGTAGAGAAGTCTCCAATTTATAGATACACAAAATACAAGACGAGCCAAGCCTGTTCAAATGAAGGATAGTCATATTCAACATAAGTACAGCATAGCTCACGCATGAAGTACGAAATTGTCAATCATATCGATCCAAACCTTACAATTTTAACATCAAAACACAAATCAATAGAGCAACTAGATTAAACTATGTGTAACAAGCTTGAGACCTTGACTTGAGAGGTTTGTTGTTTATACCTTCTTCAAACTGCAGAGATGTTCACAAACGGCATTTGGCCCCCCTTTTCTCAAAAGGTGGATAGTAATAGATGAAACAGCTCCAGCTTGTATGCGCCCTCTAGTTTTTTCCTCCACCCACTGTGATATCAAATAAACATCAATGACTACGTTTCCAATCAAATATACGGAATAATACTCAATGCTAAATTGTTTGACCTAGATTAAAAAATATGCCAACCTCACGAAGGTTGGAAGATTTATAGCCAAAAGCAGCATCTATTGCAAATTCTGTCTCACCTGCAGGAACAAGTCTATAGACAACATGCTCATGAGATGGCGTATCAGATAATGAAACTAAAACGGTCTCTGTAAAGACAATAAAAAAGACATACCTATCGGAATCTGCAACATAGTGTATATCCTCTATAGTGTAACGACCTCCTTGCAGGAAAAATGGGCATAATATCCATGCATCCATCTCCCCTAGTACAGACACAGCAGCATCTGGTTCCTAGTCATCATAAAGTTGGTCCATTTTTTTGTCAAATGAATTAAGAAACAAAAGCATAAACTTGACCTCATACAATATGACTAGAACTTGCCTCAGGAAAATGACCACGTAAAGTAGAATCCCCCCTTAGCACTACTGTGTAGTCAGCATTCTCAACAGACTTAGCTGCAGTCTGTAAGTTTCTGCAGATATCTATTATAAGTGCACTCGCCTGTCAACAGTGCCACAGCAGACAAACGGGTATACTTTATTTAGTGAATTTTATACAGCTCTTCGTGGGAAATTTCATCATGGAACATAAGATATTTCTCAAATTGTATCTTGGCAGTAGTTTATTAACCTTCTCTGAACCTAATGCCCTGGAGTTGGTCAAAATGAAGAAGCACTTAGGCCCTTTTGTGAACTCCAAAACAAGTGATTCAACACTCCTGAAATTAATTATGATAAAAATTCAAATTAAAGAAGATAACGCAACCACATGCCTCGTGCTCATAGAAGGATTGAAGTTCTTTATTACGCAAAACTAGCAAAATGTGTTTTCATATGTTTCATTAGTAGTTAGTAGTTCTTGCTGCTAAAAAGTAGAGGAAAGTTGTTTTGACTATTGTAGTGTTCTTAAAAGTAAGCCTGGACTTCAAAACTACCCAAATGCTAGCGATTAATTTGTGTTACAAAATTAGCCTTGGTTGTAAGCTTTAGGTTAAAATTGACGCATGTATGCCGTTGTAAGATTAATCATCTACCTATGTAACCTTTCATTAACCTTTATTTTTATCCCTCTATATATCTACAATCATCCTCATTGGATATAAAGAAGAAAGATTAAACTTCATTCGGATGGCCGCAACTATAACACAACATAATATGCATATTAGGAAGACGATGGAATTCTTTAGCAAGTTGTTTTCAAATGCAGCATAATAATCACTAACATTAAATAAACTACCTGACTTGTGAGAAAGCTATTATATGAGGTTTAGTCGAAACTCCTTATACTAAATTTTGAATTGAGTAAATATGAAGTACCCACCCCTGGGTTAATATCCATGATGAGGTATTGAGTGCCTGCTGTTTCTTATATTATTTTAACATCCATACTTTCTAACTGAACATAGTTGAGATTTTTGCAGATTAAGTCCATATTTCGAATATTAATCAGAAGACATGATATGCTATTTGCCAATCTGGTCATGTACAGATTTACTTCAAAACGACTGTCAATGGAATTTGGAAATGAACGGAAAAATACCTACATGTTATGACTACTGTACAGGATAAGGAAAATATCAAAAGCATGCTCAAACTGATCATATATACCGCTATGCAATCATACCAATAGGAGACCAACATTGGTATATCACAATTCCTTGAAGTGTACTGGGCATAGTGTGGAGCACAAGAAAAAGCATCTTCATTTCGATAGGCCTGCATTAATGTATGGCGTAGAGTGTTGAGCGGTGAAGCAATGGCACATTCAAAAGATGAGTGTGGCAGAGATGCGTTGTATGTTGCGTATGTTGAGTGTGGACATACCAGAAAAGACCGCTTGAGGAATGAGATAATCAGACAAAAGGTGGGAGTAGCACCTATAGAAGATAAGATGCAGGTGTCTTGTTTGCGGTGGTTTGGGCATGTGCGTAGAAGACCGAGTGATGCACCTGTTAGACGACTTGAGGGGTGGGGAGAAGAGACAGATAAGAGAGGGAGAGGAAGGCCCAAACAGACTTGGATGAGAGGAATTAGAACTGATATGCGTCTTCTTGGGTTGGATGAAAGTATGGCTTTGGAGAGAGCAAAGTGGAGGGCGCACATCCGTGTGGACGATTGATGTCTTTTCTACATTTCCTCTCTCTTTTCTTTTATCGTTTATCTTCTTTATCTTTTATATTCTTATGTTATTTTTATCTTCTAGCTTTTTTATGCTCTTTTATTTTTCTATCTTTTATTTTTCTTATGTTATCTTATATTTATTTATCTTTTTTATCCGTTTTATCTTGCTTCTTTTCCCCCTCTTGTATGTCTCTCTATTTGGCAACGATATCATAGATCGATTCATGTTAGCCGACCCCAAATTCTTTTGGGATTAAGGCTTGGATGTTGTTGTTGTATATATTATCTTATTAACAGGACAGTTAACTACTTAGGTACAAGCATTACCCAAATCAGCAGCACTGTTTAAAGAAAGACTATAGATAATACGGAGTATATTTTTTCATCCTATTTTTGTCCACAATTCTAGAGCTGACCAATGACAAGTTGTCGACAATCTTATTCAAGCGCTTTTTAATCTCTGACAATCTTGAAATATACTCTTATCCCTGTACTTCTTAAGAAACACTTACCATTCTGTCAAGACCTCAATACCATGGACAGTTTGAGTCCCAGTTGGATCATCATCGAGAACAACCAAAGTTTTTGAGCTGTTTTCAATAAGTTTGCATATATCATTGATGGGATCCTCGGGCCACTCAGATGGAAGGGATTTTAAGACAGATTCTTTGCTGAGATCTGGACGTTTCCCCTGAACAGCTACTCCAGTCAGTGTCTCATACACCTGTATGATTACATGGAAATGAGTAAAATACTAGAACCATTCAGCTTGGCCGCCTCGAAGTGTGAAATCCATGTCATCATAGAAGTATAGAACAACAAATAGAAATGGTTAAACTTATGTCTGAGAAAAACATTATTAAGTAGTAAAATAGCAAACTCATCACAGAAAAAGGCTGGAAACCTTGAGCAGGTTTCATACTACTCATTACTAAAAACATACTCCCTTCGTCCCAAAATGATTTGCAAAGTCTACTTGTCTTGGTCAACACACTTTGGTTTTATTTACTTACTTAGGAATTAGGATATCAATTTTTATTACTACCTCCGTCCCATAATTTACTTCCGAAATAAAGTGGCACGCGGATTAAGAAAGTGGGAATTGTGTGGTGGAGAGTTGTGCAGAGGAGAGAGAAATGCTGTGAACCACAAATTCTTTGCCAAAAAAGGAAAGGGAAGTTCTTTTTGGGACGGACGAAAAGGGAAAGTTGGAAGTATTTTCAGGGACGGAGGGAGTATATTTTAATTTGGATTTTGCGACTTTGTAGGGTTCTCAATGTAGTTTCTAAATATGTAAATTTTAATTAGTAAAACTGATTTAACTATCTGCAGGGAAGATTTAACTTTCTATTCAGTCAACCTTAAATACAGCAAATTGCAAATCAATTTGGGACGAAAGAAGTATTAAAAATTAGAATCCTTTTTCTCACACAGACACTTGTGCTAAGCATACCTTAACAACGGCAGCATCATCCAATCTACCCCATCCAGCCGCAGAACCTACCATGGAACATTTATTATTTCTCAGTTGAATGAATTTGATTATTAACGACATATCAGACTGTTCTACATCAGCTTTGGAGTCTTATATAAGCCAAAAAGATCATCTATTAATCTATTTTATGAGTACAACATAAAAAGATTTATGTGAAAATCTGCATGCTGGTTGGAATTACACAAATCTAAAAGGCCCAGAAGTTTTTTGAATCATGAAGACCAACAATGGGAAGTGGACTTGACCCTCTCAGTTGAGCACTCAGTTTGAGAAAGCCCCAACTACGAAGTATAACATATTAACATGCAAAAACTATTCAACTTACCTGCCAAGAATATTTGGTGTGCTAGATTGGAAAGATGAAGTGGGACTCTACGTGATGAGCATTCACGAGAAACAATGCCCTACAAAGAAAGATTTTAATTTATTTGAAGCATTGAAAGGACTCTCCAAAATGAAGAAACCAAAAACAACTATTTAGCATGCCCCAAAATATGCTCTAATTAAGCTAACATACTTCATGCCTAAGCATAACCCTCACCAGATCTTTTACAAAGATATCGAGTGCAGACAATGGTGTATAATCATTCTCTACCATATGTGGAGTGCGGTTCTCAAACATCCTGCAGAAGATCCAAGGTCTACTCAGTCAAAGAATACCAAAACCTTTGACAGCAATACAGACTGTAATAAATTATTATATTCAGGAAGTATATTTTAAAAAGGTAAGGTTGGATCTTAGTCTCTGAAGCACCCAAAAGGTGACCTTTATAGTTCATATCCGGACAAACAATTAACATTAGTCATGAAGAAGTGTACTATGACAGTTTGTTGTGATCTTACACTGCATAAAAGAAGAAATTTCTTCTTTAAAGTAGTCAGTGGTTAGAGTTCCATGTCAAAGTTAGTAAGGATGTTTCCTAACTAGGAACTGTGTTAGGAAACCCAAAAGAAGACATTTCTTCTGCTTATAAACATAAGAATATAGGATGTGAATGCAATGCATTGATAGCATTCTTGTTTGCAACACTGCAAACACATTTTACAATTTAGACAAAATACCTACCAAGATGTTCCTTCACTATTTTGTATAACATCGAACAACAATCTTGTATCAAGTCCCAACCGTGCACCAAATGCCATTGCCTCAGCTGCAGATGCAATATGAACTCCAGCAAGCAGTTGATTTACCATTTTCACAGAACTAGAATGAATTTAGAAGGTGGTTATCATATATTCATTTATCACTAAAATAGTTTCACAGATGTACACATCCAAATTAATCCACATAATAAAGTTAAAAAATATTAAGGATTCGTTGTGTGACCGACAGGTCACGGGTTCAAGTCTTAGGAGTGGCTTCTCATCAAATTTGACAAGGGAAGGATTAGGGTTCAATCATAAAAGGCGACACAATATGGTGGCTCGTTGGAGCAGACCAATCTTGTAATCCATGTGCTCGTTGAGGCTTACCAACCATCTTGACTTACCATGATCTAAGTGCTAGTCGGAGCTTCATTGACTCTCATAGCAAATTAAGTTTTGAGGTTTCATCCTAAAACGTCACCTGATAGGAGCGGCCTCTTGTCAAAATTGATAAGGAAAAGATTAGGGTTCTATCCTATCTTGTAGTCCAATCTTGTAGTCCATGTGCTCGTTGAGGCTTACAAGAGAAGATCAATTTTGTAGTCCATGTGCTCATTGTTGAGGCTTACCATGATCTAATTGCTCGTTGGGGCTTCATTGTCTCTAATAGCAGATTATGTTTTGGGATTCCATCCTAAAAAGTCATCTTCAGGAGTAGCCTAAGACTTTATATACTTTGTATTAGTTTGTATTTCTATGTGCAACCGGTGTGTGATAGCTTAATAGTAGGCCTTTTCCCTACACCCTCGCCTAGCGAGGACGCCAATGTGCACCGGCCTGCCCTTTAATAAAGTTAACAAAATCATGCATCAAAATTTAAGAAATAATAAAAATACCTTCCAGCCCCACAGCCTCCATTTATAATATAAAGCTTTTCACTTAATGCTGCTCAAATAGGACGTAAAAGTCAGTAAGCACCATCAAGCCTTTTGTAAAAACAAGTTCTTCACTATATTATCATCATTTTTGGGAGGGAGAGAACGGATAGTTAGTACCAGAAAGAACGCTACCACAGTGCTTGAGGGCTTCTTCGGTACCTGATGCCATTATCTAATATAACCAATATTAAAATTTCCATTATCTAATGTAACCAATATTAAAAATATTTTATGTAAGCAGATCACTTACCATATGTCATAGTTTCTATAAAATGTTTCATTTGGGTCTAACTCACCCCACAAGGATCTTCAATATGTGGGGTTAATGATATCATAATAAGTTTGATCTAACTCACCCCAAAAGGATCCTCAAGAAGTAAGGTTTACCTCATACTTGTATACAGTCACAGATCTGGTAAACGTCCAATATGGGGTACTTAAACGGAAAAGTACTTATCTTTAAAAACTAAAATTGCATCCTCATACAGTCGTACCGTAAGTGTTCCATTAGACGCCTTCTTTACACCACCAGAAACAGGAGCATCTACTAATTTCAAACTCTTCTGTTCATCTAGGAAATTTTCAAAGCATTATGTGACAGTGGAAATAAAAGTGAAAACAAATTAACCAGATAATTAAAATAACAAATACATGTTACATTTTTCTACACTCCCCCTCAAGTTGGTAAGTATATATCATACATTCCCAACTTGCTTATAAGTAGTTCAAACGCTGGTTTAAACAGCCCCTTTGTAAAGATATCAGCTATTTGTTCTTTGGTAGATATGAATGGTGTACACACAATTCCAGCTTCAATCTTCTCTTTGATAAAATGCATGTCCACTTCAATATGTTTAGGACGATCATGTAGCACAGGGTTGTGAGCAATATTAATGGCTGCTTTATTATCACAATATAACTTCATAGGTAGTTCCATTTTCATATTCAACTCTGAAATCACTCTCTTGATCCAAAGCAGTTCACAGATTCCATTAGCCATAGATCTGAATTCAGATTCTGTACTACTTCTAGCAACCACATTCTGCTTCTTACTCCTCCAAGTCACTAGATTCCCCCATACATAGGTACAATACCCAGATGTAGACCTTCTATCAGTTATTGAGCCAGCATAATCTGCATCTGTAAAAGCTTCCACACTTCTATTGTCACCCTTTTAAAAAAATAATCCTTTCCCTGGACAGCTTTTCAAATACCTTAGGATTCTGTAGGTAGCATCTAGATGTTCCTGGAATGGATTATGCATGAATTGGCTAACCATACTAACTGCAAAGGCAATATCTGGCCTTGTATGTGCCAGATAAATCAATCTTCCCACCAATCTTTGATATTGTTGATCATTAACTGGTACTCCTTCCTTGACATCTCCTAACTTTTGATTAGGATCAATTGGAGTATCTATTGGTCTGCAGGCACTCATACCTGTTTCATGGAGTAGGTCTAGTACATACTTCCTCTGAGATACCACAATTCTCTTCTTTGATCTGGCTATCTCCATGCCAAGAAAGTACTTCAATTCTCCAAGGTCTTTGATCTCAAATTCCTGAGCCAGCTTCTTCTTCAGGTCTTCAATCTCTTTATAATAGTCTCTTGTAAGAATGATATCATCCACATAAACAATTAACACTGCAATCTCTCCCTTACTTGAGAACTTCATGAATAGTGTATGGTCTGCTTGGGCTTGCTTGAATCCCTGCCTCTTTATGAATTGAGTAAACCTGTCAAACCAAGCCCTTGGGGACTATTTATGTCCATATAAGGCTTTCTCCAGCTTGCACACCTTTGAGCCATACTGTTCCTCAAACCCAGGAGGGGGCTCATGTATACTTCCTCTTCAAGCTTCCCATTTAAGAAAGCATTCTTCACATCTAACTGTTGAAGAGGCCAGTCTAGGTTAGCAGCTAGAGATAGAAGGATCCTTATAGTATTTAATTTTGCAACTGGAGCAAAAGTTTCTGTATAATCTATGCCATAGGTTTGTGTATATCCTTTTGGCAACCAATCTGGCCTTATATCTTTCAAGTGTACCATCTGCCTTGAATTTAGGGGTAAATACCCATTTGCATCCCACTGTTGGTTTGTTCTTGGGTAATTCCACAACCTGCCATGTCTGATTCTTTTCAAGAGCATTCATTTCTTCTAAAACAGCCTTCTTCCACTCAGGTTTAGATAGAGCTTCCTGTATGGTTAAGGGAATAGAAACAGTGGAAAGACTAGAGGTAAAGGCTGCAAATGATGCAGATAACTGAGAATAGGACAAATAGTTTGAGATAGGGTATTTAACACATGATCTTTTTTCTTTTCTGAGAGCAATGGGTAGATTTAGATCACTGGAATTATTACCTTTGTCATTTTCTGACATTGAGTCAGATTCATGAGAAGTGGCAGGATCAGGGATGTCCTCTATTCTTTGATTTGGAACTCTCCTTTCATAAACCTTGTCAAAAAATTTACTTGTCTGTTGTTCATCATCTTTCCTTGTCTCAGAAAATTTTATTTCATTTTCTTTTGATTCTTGACTATTTTCTAATGCATCTAACTGTCTATTATATTGTGCATCTAGACTAATGTCAAGAAATTCAAGTTTTTCATGGATATGTGACACATTATCACCATCTTCATTAGGAATCTCCCCCTGAAGATGAGTACCAAAAAAAGTTGATTTTCAACAAAAACAGTGTTCGTTGTTTGTTGTAGGGTCAAAACATTTATAGCCTTTCTGTGTTGAAGATAGTCCTAAGAAAACACATTTTTTGCATCTAGGATCAAATTTGCTTGCAGTTCTGTCAGGGTTGGTAATAAAAACTGTGAAGCCAAAAATTTTTATGGGAAGAGAGTTAATAAGCCTAGTTTCAGGAAAACTGGCTTGAAGTGTATCAATGGGAGTTTTAAATCCTAGAGTCTTTGATGGCATCCTATTAATTAAATAGGTAGCATGTAAAACAGCTTCTCCCCATAAATATTTTGGAATTCTAGCAGAAAACATAATTGCATGAGTGACTTCAAGCAAATGCCTATTTTTCCTCTCAGCTATTCCATTCTGAGCAGGTGTATTTATATAGGAACTTTGATGAATAATCCCTTTTTCAGCAAAAAACAATATTTAACTTCTTAGAAAAATATCCATCATTTGCAATGGAGCCAGAGATTCACTATTTTTTGGCTTGAGAATATGATGGAATAAAGCAAAATGGTTCACTAAACTGTCTGCGCTTCTTTATTGTGAAGCAACGGTCAGTCCATGTATTTTTTGACGCGATTTTCACTATGGGTCATTCGGAAACAGTCTCTCTGTGCTTTAGTACAGGGGTAAGACTGCGTACATCCGACCCCCCCTTACCCCACCGTAGGTGGGAGCCTTTGCGCACTGGGGTAATGATGATGATGAACTTCTTAGAAAAATACTCAAGACCATTATCACTTCTCACAATTTTGATATTAGTATTGAATTGAGTCTGAATCATTGAGTAAAATTTCTTGAACACCTCTTCAACCTTAGATTTTTCTTTAATTAAAAAAACCCATGTGACCCGTGTGTGATCATCTATGATAGTTACAAACCACCTTTTTCCTTTCAAAGTTGAAACTCTAGATGCACCCCAAATATCACTGTGTACAATAGTAAAAGGACTAGTTGGCTTGTAACTATGAGGGATATAAGAGCTCCTATGATGTTTGGCAAGTGCACACATATCACAATGAAATGATGAATGATTTTTATTATGTAATAACATAGGAAACAACCTTTTTAGATAGGAAAAACTTGGGTGACCTAATCTATAGTGCATTAAATACACTTCATTATTACAAGGAAAGGAAATAGTTTGAAGATAAGTTTTTTCTTCACCTTGTTTATTCAATTGTGTTCCTTCATCAAAAACATAGAGACCATCCTCCTCTCTAGCACTGCCAATCATCCTCCCCGATGCCAGATCCTGAAAAATGCAATAAGAAGGATAAAACTTTACACAACATTGAAGGTCTTTGGTTATTTTGCTAATAGAGATAAGATTGCAGGAAAGTTTTGGAACATGTAAGACTTTAGAAAGGTTAATGGATGAGGAAATTTTAATATTTCCCATCCCTGCTATGGCTGAAAAAGAGCCATCTGCAACTCTAACTTTCTTATCGCCTGCACAAGGTTGATATGAAGAAAAGAGATTTGGAATGTAGGTCATGTGGTCTGTTGCACCTGAGTCAATGGCCCAGGTGTTTTTTGGTTTTTCAGAACAAAAAAAGGATGTTATTTTACCATTTTGGGCAAAAGAATAGGAAGGGTTTTCTTGGTTGGAGATTTTCTGGGTGGGTATAAATTGGAGTAAGTACTCTATCTGTTCCTGAGTGAAAGGCAGCTGCTTAGATTCAACTCCTGACTCTTGTTGAGTCTCAGTCACAGTAGTTTGTAGGGCCCTCTCAACTTTCTTCTTTCCAGCTCCTGGTGGTTTTCCATGAAGTTTCCAGCATGTTTCCCTTGTGTGCCACAATTTTTTGCAGTGATCACACCAAGGTTTTTTCTTGTCATCACTTCTGGTCACTAAAGCTGAAGAGTCCCCAGGTTCCTCATTAGGTACTGGAGTGTTGTACATGACCCTCCTCCTGCTATCTTCCAACCTGATCTCAGAAAAGACCTCTCTGATTGAGGCCAGAGGTTTCTTTCCCAGTATTCTGCCTTTTACTTCATCTAGGTCCCTATTGATCCCTGCTAGAAACATATAGACCCTATCATTCTCTTCTCTTTTCTTATGTCTGGCCAGATCCTTAGCACTCTCCCACTCTTCATCACCATAGCATTGATCTAATTCTTGCCACAGAGATACCATTTCATTGTAGTATGAAATAATATCCCTATTTCCTTGTTTAGATTGCCACAATTTGGTTTTGAGTTCAAAAATTTGAGAAGAGTTCTCAAGATCCGAATAAGTTTCCTTAATAGAGTCCCATACCTCCTTTGCAGTTTTCATAAACATATGAGGTTTGGCAATTAAGAGCTCCATGGAGTTGAGAAGCCAAGCTGTTATGAGTGAATTCTCTGACCTCCATGTACTGTAACCTTCTTCTGCAGGTAGTTTTGGTTTGATTTCTCCTTTGATGTAACCCAGCTTTCCCCTCCCATCAATTGCAAGTCTGACAGATTGAGACCACTCCAGATAGTTTGTTCCATTCAATCTATGATTAGTGATTATCATAGATGAATGGATAGGAGACTGGTAATTTGTCATATGGCTAATTTGGGAGTTAGGGTTGATAGTGTGTGAGGAATCAGCATCACTGGTTTCTACCATTGTTTAAACCGAGGCTCTGATACCATGTAGGTTGGAAGAATTAATCTTCCTTGAATATTATTGAGCCATCCGGCAATGATATATATACAAGTTACAGATAAAGCCTAGTTGTTACAGATCCTAAAATATAGGATCTATCTATTCTGCGAGCTTATCTACTAGTTAGAGAGTTCTATCTACTCTAAGTCTTATCTATACAGTTCCGGATGTACAAATAATTAAAATAACAAATACATGTTACATTTTTCTACAATAATCAAGTATAAATAGAAAGAAATAAAGTAAATTTGTAGGTAAAGATTGGCAGGGTTTTGGAAGTTTCACATAAAGCGAGTAAACCGTCGCTAGAAAGCGATTGCAAACTTCTGCTTGCATCAAATGTATATACGATATGCAAGAACATACTTTGTAAATGCCTTTCCAGTTGGCTGACGAATGCAGGAGAAACCGTGGAGCAGAGGATGATAGATGCTCCAGATGGAAGTGCTTTTAACACCAGCCGATATAGTTAGTTCACCTTGCAAAAAATAAATATAGAAACAAATTGTACCATATAAATACAGAAGTGAAAGATACCTGGCACGGCACCACTGTTTCCATAAAGAACACTTTCAGCTTGAGTTTCATTGGTGACCATTACAACAAGTACATCAACATCTAAAAGAATAAAAATAATAGAAGTTAATAATTTTAAAAGTTTAAGATAGTGTCATATTCCTTATTAGTTATAACTTGTAAGCACAAGAAAATGTGTTTAAGTTGCAGTTGCCAATGCCTTGGATAAACTTATACAATTACCTCGTGCTACTTCTGCAGGGGAGCCACTAGTCAAGCCACCTTGACTTGCAAATCGAGATAGTGCAGGTTTATATACCTAACAGCAAAGAAAAGTGGTCCACTATTACTACATTCAAAAATCATAGCTATGAGTTTCAGATACATTTTGTATCTGAAAAACTGCAGAAGTTTTAATGCCATTAAACATGTAGATCTTATGCAAAACTGAAAAGCTTGTGTATTATATCTGTACAATTGTACACGCACTTGTTATATGTGTAAATGGAGAACAGACAAGGATGTAGTCTAGCACCATATAAAAAACGGTTTAGCAGATTTACATCAAACCCATTGACAGAGAAATCTGATTTCAACAGATGAGTTGCCATGCCAATTCCCATTGCTCCAAGACCTACAAAACCAATTTTTTTCACAGTATCGGAATTGGCAGTACATTGACCAGCCAGTTCCTCAGGGTTGTAACTTTCAGCACCGACTGCTTCACTGATATTTACCCCTAGCAATAGCTCCCAAACCTGTCATACGGTTAATTTAGATGCACAAAATGCTGGCAGAAAAGAAAAACTCGTATTACAAAATCATCTCTAATTGCCTAAGAATATTGCCTTGAGTAATGAAGAATCATCTTCTTTCCCTTGTGAGAATCCTGCAAAAAAGAAACACCATAAAGGATAGAAGTAGACCAGACAGAAGTGGTTAGCTTAAGATGAGGGAGAAGAAAATAACCTGCTACAAGTTGTTGATGAGAAACTGTCAAAAGAGGAAGTGGGAATATCATTGACTTTGCCACGTCTAAAACTGTACCCTAAAATTCACAAAAAGCAGACACTATATAAAAAATATAGAACTTGAAAGAAATTACTCTGTCTGTGAAAATATCAAATTGATAGTCATCTTGGAATATTATCACACACGCACACATTATATAGACTATAAGTTTGCAAATTATAACATGTAGAGATGAATACTTGTAAAGTAAGTACTTCGAAAAACTTTCATGGAAATATATATTCTGTATTATTTTAGAGAGAAAAAAAATAAAAACAGTCTTACAATTTTCTGAATGAGAACATGAAGGAAATTTTGTTTTGCTAGTCTTCCCTTTAACATATGGGGAACATAGTTCTTGAAAACCCTGCAATGATTTTGGATAAGAATAAAACATCATTAGCAACTACTGACTGCAGGAGCTGACAGCCTGACAGGCATCTCAAACTTATCAACTTACCATGAGTTTCCAGCAGCATTACTTATAATATCATAAATTATCCATGGATGAATCCCAGCTTGAGTGCCAAGAGAAATTGCCTCCACAGAAGCAACAAAATGAATCCCCTCAAGAAGCTCAATCACCATTTTACTTTTGCTGCAAGGGATAAATAAGGCATAAATTCACCCATGGGTAAGGTAATATTACTTCGTTAGCACGAAAGTCTTAACTGTCAAATCATAATTGCCTCTGTTCCCATTTTTCTGAGCTTGGTATGATATCTCCTAATTTTGGGGCATGTAATTTTATAGCACATAATGAATCTACTCATTACCATGTACAGGAGTTTTTAACAAATACCTTCCAGCACCAAGTTCACCCTCAAAGATGTATAGTTTTCCACACATTGCTGTCAAATAAAAAAATGAGTGTCATCCAGGTATGAAATTAAAACTAAAATTTTACAACTTAAGTTACGAAACTGTTCATTTCAGATAACAAACTATTGCACCTGAAAGAATAGCTTGTGCTCTATAAATGGATTCCAACACTCCAGAAGAAATAATCTGAACATCAAAGAGATTAAAAGAAAAGAAACGTCATAATAAGCAATCAAGAGTGGGTGGGGGCAATTTGTACTCCTTACCATTAATTCCCCGTTCAAATTTTCTGAAACTGCCTTTGTGACATACATATCAACAACAAAATTCATCTCATATTTTTCTGCAAGAGGTAAGTGAAAGATAAATGCTTCAAAAATCTTCTTAATAATGCAATAATCATTTATCCTAATCAACAATGGATAAGAGTCATTGTATGTTTTAATATGCCATTTGTGGAATTTTAATGAATTTCAGATTGCAAAATGGAATCTGAAAAAATTGTCTAATCTACACAATACACAATTTTGAACCCTGATAAGAGTGCATTGGAAAATTTACAAAAAAAAAAACTTTCAAAGGTATACTAAATCTTTTTTCTTGAAATAAAATAGATATCCCAGCTAGATATAAAAATAATGTACAAAGAGTAGCTCAATCATTGAAGTTACCTTTTATTGAAGGAAAGAAATGATTTGCATTTAAATCATAATATTGTGTTTAGCCGTTACAAATCCTTGTCATTTAATAAGTATTATTATTTACCTTATATAGATGATTAGAATGTGTATAAATCTCAGTCTTGTAAACCAGTTTGATATGTGTGAAATATATTCAAAAACATTCTTGCTCTCCTCTCTGTTATGGTATCAGAGCCACTGAGCTCTAACCAGCCCTCCCTCCCTCCTCTATGACAACCAACGACGACAGTCAACCTGAGGTTCTCCTCCGGCAAGGAGACCTCGACAATATTCCTACCAGTACACCTATCACTTCTACCACAATTTCCGCACCTCTCACACAAGATGGGTTAATCCTGCTCAATCCCAGCCATTTCCCAGAAAAGCTAGATGGTTCGAATTACCTTGTATGGCGAGATCAGATTCTAGATCTTCTTTTTGGGTCTCACCTTGATCAATACATATCTTCTTTTCTGGCCGCAACTCTAATCGGAATCCACCCAGAACTCAGAGGCCCAATACTAATTACAATCCCAACCGACGTGGAAATAATAATTTTGGGGGCCCTACTAGCAACCAGGCAGCCCGCAACAGCCCGGGGAATAGTAATTGTAGAAAAATGTTACATTATTAGAAAAATGTTGCATTATTTTTTCTGATTAGATTGATGTACATAAGTGGGTCGGATAGACTTAGTTAGTTGTAGATAAACTCATAGTTATCTAGATCCTAATATTTAGGATCTGTACCAGCTTGTAGTTATCTGTACAAACTGTATTTATACTCTGGCCGGATGGCTCATTCAATCAAGGAAGTTTTATTCCTAAAACTTACATGGTATCAGAGCAGGTTGTTTAAACACCACAATGGTGGAAACCGAGCAATCTGACTCTTCTTCCCACTCACAAACCCATAACCCTAACTCCCAGAATAGCTCAATGACAAACTACCAGACCTCAGTTCATTCATCTATGCTCATTACTGGTCATAGATTGAATGGCACAAATTATCTAGAATGGTCAAGCTGGTTATTGATGGAAGGGGCAAACTAGGGTACATAACTGGTGAAATAGAGGAGAAAAAGCTGGTGATGATGCGCTACAGTGTCTGGAGGTCAGAAAATTCCTTGGTGACAGCATGGCTTCTAAGTTCAATGGATGCATCAATTGACAAACCTCACATGTTCATGAAAACTGCAAAGGAGGTATGGAATTCCATTAAGGAAACTTACTCAGATCTTGAGAACTCTTCTCAGATTTTTGAATTAAAAACAAAGTTGTGGCAGTCCAAACAAGGCAATAGAGATATCATCTCTTACTAGAATGAGATGGTATCCCTATGGCAAGAGTTGGATCAGTGCCATGATGATGAGAAGTGGGAGAGTGCCAAGGATCTAGCAAGACACAAAAAAAGGGAGGAAAATAATAGGGTCTACATGTTCCTAGCAGGAATTAATAGAGATCTAGATGAAGTTAAGAGGAGGATACTTGAAAAAAACCTCTACCCTCTATCAGGGAGGTATTTTCTGAAATCAGGATGGAGGATAACAGGAAGAAGGTTATGTACAGCATTCCAGTACATAATGAGGAATCTGGGGACTCTTCAGCAATGGTGGCTAGGAGTGATGACAAGAAAAAACCCTGGTGTGATCATTGCAAGAAATTATGGCACACTAGGGAGACTTGTTGGAAAATTCATGGCAAACCACCAGGGGCAGGAAAGAAAAAAACTGAGAAGGCCCTACAAACAACTGTGACTGAGACTCAACAAGAACCACAAGTCAAATTCAATCAGCTTTCTATCACTCAGGAGCAGATAGGGCAACTTCTTAACTTCCTTAATTCCCAGAAAACCCAAAATTCCCAGAAAGAATCCAAACCAGAATCTTCCTCTTGTTCTTATGCCCAAAATGGTACCTATTCATCATTTTTTTGTTCTGGGAAATCTAAAAATACCTGGATTATTGACTCAGGGACTACTGATCACATGACTTCTATTTCAAATCTTTTTTCTTCATATAAACCTAGTGCAGGAGATAAAAAGGTTAAGGTTGCAGATGGTTCTCTATCAGCCATTGCAGGGATAGGAAATATTAATATTTCCTCATCACTGAATCTATCCAAAGTCCTTCATGTCCCTAATCTATCCTGCAATCTTACTTCAGTTAGTAAAATAACTAAAGATCTACAATGTTGTGTCATTTTTTATCCTTCTTATTGCATTTTTCAGGACCTAGCATCGGGGAAGATGATTGGCAGTGCTAAGGAGGAGGATGGACTCTATATCTTTGATGAAGAAACTCAATCTAATAAAAGAGGTCCAAGAAATGCTTGTTTGAAAACTGTTTCCTTTTCAAATAATAAAGACTTGTATTTACTTCATTATAGACTAGGACATCCTAGTTTCTATTATTTAAAAAAGATGTTTCCTCAATTATTTCTAAATAAAGATGCTTCTTTGTTTAATTGTGATATGTGTGCACTTGCAAAACATCACAAAAACACTTATTTACCCCACAGTTATAAACCTACTAGCCCTTTTACCTTGGTACATAGTGACATTTGGGGTCCATCTAGAATACCAACTTTAAAGGGAAAGAGATGGTTTGTAACTATTATTGATGATCATACTTGTGTCACATGGGTATTTTTAATCAAAGAAAAATCTGAAGTTGAGAAAATATTTAGAACATTTTATGCTATGGTCCAAACTCAATTCAATACCAAAATTAAAATGGTAAGAAGTGATAATGGCCGTGAATATTTTTCTCAAACTTTAAACAACTTTTTTACTGAAAAAGGCATTATTCATCAAAGCTCTTGTGTCAATACACCAGCTCAAAATGGAATTGCAGAAAGGAAAAATAGACATTTGCTTGAAGTCACTCGTGCAATCATGTTTTCAACAAACATGCCAAAATATTTGTGGGGAGAAGCAGTGTTACATGCAACTTATTTAATTAATCGCATGCCATCCAAAACTTTAGGATTTAAAAGTCCTATTAGTTCACTACAACACTTCTTTCCTACAAATAGATTGGTAAACACCCTTCCTTTAAAAATCTTTGGTTGCACAGTGTTTATCAAAAATCCCGATAGATCTGCAAGTAAGTTTGATCCAGAGGAAAAAAATGTGTTTTTCTAGGTGTTTCTGCCACTCAAAAAGGGTATAAATGTTTTGATCCTACAACCAAAACAATGGTTGTTACTATGGATATTATTTTTATGGAAGAACAACCTTTTTTTGATTCTCATCTTCAGGGGGAGAAATTAAGTGAAGATGTTCCAATAATGCCAAATATTCATGAAAATCTTAATTTTCTTGATATTAATCTGGATGATAATTTCTTTAGAAATATCAGTACACCTGAAAATGATCAAGGAATAAAAAATAATGAAGTAAATCCAACTGAACCAATTGAAAAGGATCAACAGACAAGTCAGTTCTTTGGAAAAACTTATGAGAGAAGAGTTAGAAATCAAAGAATAGAGGAAGTCCAAGAACCTACAACTGTCCATGATTCTGCCTCAATGTCAGGAAGTGAAAAAGGTAATACTTCTAGCAACTTTGACCTTCCTGTTGCTCTCAGAAAAGAGAGAAGAACATGTGTTAAATACCCCATCTCAAACTATGTTTCTTATTCTAAATTGACATCAGACTTTGCAGCCTTTACCTCCAATATCTCTTCTATTTCTATTCCTACAAACATACAGGATGCTCTATCTAAACCTGAGTGGAAGAAAGCTGTTTTGGAGGAGATGGAGGCTCTCGAAAAGAATCAGACATGGAAGATGGTAGAGTTACCTAAAAATAAACCTACAGTTGGTTGCGGGTGAATTTTCACCCCCAAGTTTAAGGCAGATGGAAGTTTGGAGAGGTATAAGGCAAGACTAGTTGCCAAGGGGTACACACAGACCTATGGAATTGATTACAAAGAAACTTTTGCACCAGTTGCAAAGTTAAACACTGTAAGGATTCTTTTATCTCTTGCTGCCAATTTAGACTGGTCATTACAACAACTGGATGTAAAGAATGCTTTTTTAAATGGGAAACTTGAAGAAGAAGTGTACATGGAACCTCCTCCTGGGTTTGAAAATAAGTTTGGGTTAAAAGTTTGCAGATTAGAGAAGGCTCTATATGGACTTAAACAGTCTCCAAGAGCCTGGTTTGACAGATTCACAAAGTTCATAAAGAAGCAAGGATTTAATCAAGCTCAAGCTGACCATACTTTATTCATGAAGTTTTCAGGTAAGGGGGAGATTGCAATCTTAATTGTCTATGTAGATGATATTATCCTCACAGGAAATTATCACACAGAGACTAAAAGATTGAAAGACAAACTTGCTCATGAATTTGAGATTAAAGACCTAGGAAATTTAAAAATTTTCCTAGGAATGGAGATAGCTAGATCAAAGAAGGGTATTGTTGTCTCACAAAGGAAATATGTTTTAGATCTTCTACAGGAAACTGGAATGAGTACCTGCAAACCAGCAGACACTCCAATTGACCCAAGTCAGAAATTGGGAGATATCAAGGAGGGAAATCCATTTGATATTCACCAATATCAAAGATTGGTAGGAAAATTAATATATCTGGCACACACAAGACCATATATTACATTTGCAGTAAGCATGGTAAGTCAGTTTATGCATCATCCTTTCCAAGAACATCTTGATGCTACTTACAGGATTCTGAGATACCTGAAGAGCTGTCCAGGGAAAGGATTGTTTTTCAAAAAGGGAAACAATAGGAAAATTGAAGCTTTTACTGATGCAGATTATGTTGGCTCAATATCTGATAGGAGATCTACTTTTGGATACTGCACCTGTGTATGGGGAAATCTAGTAACCTGGAGAAGTAAGAAACAAAATGTGGTTGCTAGAAGTAGTGCAGAATCAGAATTCAGAGCTATGGCTAATGGAATATGTGAGTTACTCTGGATCAAACGAGTAATCACAGAACTAAAGATGGAGATTGAGCTGCCTATGAAGTTATATTGTGATAATAAAGCTGCTATAAGTATTGCTCATAACCCTGTGCTACATGATAGAACTAAGCATATTGAAGTGGACAGACATTTCATTAAGGAGAAGATTGAAGCTGGAATAATTTGCACACCATTTGTATCCACTAAAGATCAAACAGCTGATATCTTCACCAAAGGGTTATTTAGACCTACATTCGAGCTACTTATAAGCAAGTTGGGAATGTATGATATATATTCACCAACTTGAGGGGGAGTGTAGAAAAATGTTACATTATTAGAAAAATGTTACATTATTTTTTCTGATTAGATTGATGTACATAAGTGGGTCGGATAGACTTAGTTAGTTGTAGATAAGCTCATAGTTATCTAGATTCTAATATTTAGGATCTGTACCATCTTGTAGTTATCTGTACAAACTGTATTTATACTCTGGCCGGATGGCTCATTCAATCAAGGAAGTTTTATTCCTAAAACTTACAGTAATTTTGGGGCTAATATTACATGTCAAATTTGTGGGAAACCAAATCATTCTGCTCTCAATTGTTGGCATCGATTTAAACAACAAGCTTACCCTCCTCAAGTCAATACGGTTGTCACTAGGCACAATGGTTGGCTACTTGATTCTGGAGCAACCAATCATGTCACCAACAACCTGAATAATCTTACCTTGACATCCGATTATACTGGCACTGACTCTCTCGTTATTGGTAACGGTAAAGGTCTTGCGATAGCACAAGTTGGGCATATGACCCTTCACTCTCTTTCTCTACCTAATACCCTTTTTGTCCCTTCTATTCATACCAATTTAATTTATGTTGCCAAATTATGTCGTGATAATGACGTACTAATTGAATTTCATTCTTCCTTTTGTCTTATTAAGGACCGGCGAACGGGAGCAATTTTGTTACGGGGTATGAATAAAGGAGACGTTTACAGTTTGACAGATGTACCCCCTCCACCATCTCCATCTGCTCACATCACACAAAAATATTCCCTTAATAATTGGCATTGTCGTTTAGGACATCCTCCCTCCCTATCACTAAAAAAATTCTGTCTTCGTTAGGTATTTCTTTTTCCGATGTTACTACTAATAATTCTCTATGTGTCTTGTGTGCTAGTAATAAAAGCCATAAGCTGCCATTTGCAAAATCATCTCTTTTGAGCTTTGGACCTCTAGATTTAATTTATACAGATGTTTGGGGTCCCGCTCGTGTTAATTCTGTTGATGGCTTTCGTTACTATGTTATCTTTGTTGATCATTATACCAAATATGTTTGGTTTTATCCTATGACTCATAAAAGTGAGGTCACTCCACTCTTTCAACAATTTAAAAAGATTGTTAAAAACTTTTTTCAACGCACAATTAAAACAGTTTATTCTGATGGGGGAGGCGAATACATCACCTTAGGAAAATTCCTAAGCACATGTGGTATTTCTCATTTATTTACGCCTCCCTACACTCCCGAGCACAATGGCTTTGCTGAACGTCGGCATCGTCACATTGTGGAAACGGGTGTCACCCTCCTTCACCATGCATCAATGCCTCTTAAATATTGGTCCTATGCCTTTCTAACAGCAGTCTATCTCAGGGCCGGCCCTGACGGTGTGCAGGGTGTCCAACTGCACAGGGCCCAAAAAATCGGAAGGGCCCAATTTTTTTTGTAGTAGTATACTACTATACTAGTATTACTTAGAGGTGGTTTCGGTTCGGTTATGATATAAAACCAAATGAATTACAAAAAAAATTGGACTAAGGCAAGGCTTTGAAGCAGGCCTGGTTCGCCACTTCGCGTATTCCTCATCGGCAAAGGAGGAGCGTATATATAGGAACAAAGAAGTAGTAAATCCTCCGTTTCTACCGGTGTGGAAATCTTAAGCTTTTGAAACAAAAAAGAAAAGAAACGAAGCATGCGGGATTCGAACCCAGGTGAAAATAAAACATGCACGCTGATTTCTAAACATCAACCACTGGACTGAATCAACTAATTGTTGAAATAAGGACGTACAAGCTTTATATTACCTATTTGTTCTACAAAATAAATAATTAAACATACCTTTAATAAAAATCGGTTCGGTTTGGTTTGAACCAATTTTATAACTCAAAAAACCTTCATTAAACTGATTTATGTTCGAGTCCCGACTTTCGAGTCCCGTTTGAGTCGGTGCGGTTTCGGTTCAGATTTTTTTTAACTTGTGTTGAAACTTTGAAAAGAAGGTCCAATTATTTTTGTTGCACAGGGCTTTCATTTCCTCGGGACCGGCCCTGGTCTATCTCATTAATAGACAACCCGCCCTCTCTCTTAACTTTTGCACTCCATATGAAAAACTCTTCCAACAACCTCCTAATTATACCACTTGCTGTTTTTGGGTGCCAATGTTTTCCTTGGTTACGTCCTTATACCACTCATAAATTAGAACCACGCTCTAAACCGTGTGTTTTCCTGGGGAATTGTGACCAACAAATTGCCTATCGTTGTCTTGATCTTACCACCAAACGTATCTTTATCAGCAGGCATGTTGTGTTTGATGAGTCAGTCTTCCCTTTTTCTACACTCTCACCACCCGTCTCAAATATCAATTCTGAAGTTGATCACTAGCTTCAACCTTCTATGTCTTATCTTCCCATTTCAGATACTCTGGTCGCAGGGGCGTCTCCTCTTACTCATACCTCACCTCAACAATTGACTCTTGACACGTCACCCGCTACCTCCACCCAAAGTGATATACAGCTTTCTTCCCTCCCTAAACCCACACCACCACAAATTATTACTTACCAACGCCGACCCAAACCTAATCCTCCAATCCCCACCCCTCATCTACCCACCACCACTGATCTCACTACCTCGAACCCACCCCTTGATACTCCACCGCCCAAACGTACCCATCCGATGACCGTTCGACCCCGTAAACAGGCCAATATTGTCACTAATATTCCTTTACCTCACCATATAATTCTCACTTGTGCTTCTCAAGCTATGCAGGTACCAGAATGGCGGAGTGCTATGACAATTGACAGTAGAATTTGATGCCTTGGTTCGACAGGGCACTTGGGATCTTGTTCCAGCTCAACCTGGTCAGAATATTGTGGGTTGTAAATGGGTCTATACTGTGAAGTATAAACCGGATGGCTCCTTGGATCGCTATAAGGCCCGATTAGTGGCTAAAGGGTTTCATCAACGCCATGGGATTGATTATTCTGATACCTTCAGCCCGGTCATCAAACCGGTCACTATTCGCATTGTCTTGACTATTGCTTTTTCTCATAGTTGGCCGATACATCAGTTAGATGTCAATAACGCATTCCTACATGGGAATCTTCAGGAGGAAGTTTACATGAAGCAACCTCCTGGCTTTAATGATGGTTCTGGGTTTGTTTGTCGTCTTCGGAAATCTATTTATGGCCTTAAGCAGGCGCCTCGGGTGTGGTATCAATCTCTTAGTGGCTTTCTTCTATCACTTGGGTTTTATCAATCTGTTGTTGATGCCAGTCTGTTCATCTTTTCCTCCCATCCATCTTATATCTATGTATTGGTTTATGTGGATGACATTACTGTTACTGGCTCTACACCAGATTTGATACGTCATACTATTGATTCCTTGGCCCACCAGTTCTCCATCAAGGATTTAGGAGCCTTACACTATTTCTTGGGCATACAGGTTACTCCTACACAGGGTGGACTCTTTCTTGATCAACACAAATATATTATGGACTTATTGAAACTATTAAAAATGGATGAGGCTAATCATGTGGCTACGCCGTTAGCTCCCTCTGCTTCATTAACTTTGTTTGACAGTTCAGGCTCCTGTGATGTCACTCTTTATCGCCAGGTCCTCAGGTCACTTCAGTATTTGAATCTTACCCGCCCAGATGCTGCCTTTGCTATTAACAAACTGGCTCAATTCATGCATAAACCTACGATTAATCACCGGCAGCTTCTCAAACGTCTTTTGCGCTATCTGCAGGGCACTGCCTCTCATGGACTCCTTCTTTTTCGCAGCACATCACCCTCGCTCCGTGCCTTTGCAGATGCTGACTGGGCGGGGAATCCTGATGACCGTTCCTCTACTAGCACATATGCCATTTTTCTCGAGGAGTCCCTTATATCTTGGAAATCAGTTAAGCATCGGACTATTGCTAAGTCTTCCACGGAAGCTGAATACCGAGCTCTTTCCACGGCTGCCTCTGAAATAATTTGGATTGAATCTCTTTTGCGTGAGTTGCGGCACCCGCTCCTTTCTCCTCCACTCCTCCTTTGTGATAACAAAGGTGCCACTACTTCTTCAGCAAATCCTGTCTTCCACTCTCGCATGAAACATGTGGCTATTGACTTTCATTTTGTTCGGCAGCGGGTTCAACGTGGACTTCTTCAAGTTCATCATATTCCATCTTCTTATCAGATAGCTGATGCCCTCACCAAACCACTTCCCCGACAACGTTTCATCCTTCTTAGAGACAAGCTCGGGATTCTTGGCAGTGACAGAATACCTGGCTTGCGGGGGCGTATTGAAGGAAAGAAATGATTTGCATTTAAATCATAATATTGTGTTTAGCCGTTACAAATCCTTGTCATTTAATAAGTATTATTATTTACCTTATATAGATGATTAGAATGTGTATAAATCTCAGCCTTGTAAACCAGTTTGATATGTGTGAAATATATTCAAAAACATTCTTGCTCTCCTCTCTATTACCTTTTAGACTTCCATGTAGCTTCTGGATGTCTGAATGTGATATAGTTGAATGGAGAATAACCACTGCATTTTTGCTTAACCCTTTTGCAAAAAACATGAAAATATTGCACCTTAACAAAGTTCATAACATCGCAACCAGCATTCTATTTATATGTTGAGAACATCAAGACATACCATTCAAAACACCTCCATGACCAAAAATTACATCATTGACTTGATCATTATGAGATAACAATATGACCAAAGCAGCTACTCCTACATTCAGAATAATAGCAAAATAGTTGAAGATAATTAGTTGTAGCCTCTTCTTTTTAGAGTCATAAATGAACATAACAGCCAATAATTTTGATTATTTTTAGTTATCGTAAAAAGTAGGATCGGTAACTAAGGTTCAGAAAGCGGCTAACATGTTCCCTCCTTATGATTCAGCTACCATTACTTCCTTATGATATGTTACACCTGCAATATCATTTTCAGTCTCCCTCAACATTATATTAAAATGTAGGTGCTTTGAAACTCCAATTGTTATACCGGGTCACCCACCTCTTGACAGCAACATGTCTAAGCCAATGAAATTGGTTTTCACTAATATTAACCTCTGATAGGCATTGCTTCCACCTTGTACTTATCACTTCATTGAGAACTTTATGCTTTCTAATATCATTACACATTCATCTTATCATGTGTATCTTTGTTACCCTAGTCTTTTTCATTTGATCATTTCTTATAAACCATCATCCTGATTCCTGATCAAACTAAGAAGGCTAGTCTAATGGCAATTTGATAGAACTTTTACTTGTCATAGAGGCACACATTACAATGAGGCAATACTACAATACTCGTCTCATTTCTCTCCAATTTAATCGACATGCATTTGATCATGTTGTGACGGCTCGATCAATTTCTCTATTCTTCTGCGCTCCTATTTACTATTTCATTCACGCAAATTCAAGAGTTAAGTGGTAGGGTGATGGACAGTGCAGAAAGATTTAAGTAGACAAGTAAAGATCAAAAAGTAGAAAGTGTGCGAAAAGATGCCAAAATAAAAAAAATGAAACAAGCAATACGAATCTTCCATAAAAGGAAAGTGAAAGTGAACCTGATGGGGTATAATAGATCTCAAATTCTCTGCGACACACCAGTAACTCTATCTAATTTAAAGCATGTTCGTCCTTATCTTCAATGGTGCTAAATTTGCCCTCCAAATACTACTCCGTATATTTTACTTAGAGTAACACATATAAAGGTACAAGACATGAATTTAAGGCCAGAAAAAATTATCACTAGTGTTCTACTTAAGTGCATCTCTTGAGCCACATGGTGAAGAGAAAAAATTTGTCAAAAAATAAAAAAACTTGTACTCCCCGTTTACTAGAATTGGTAATGAAAAGAGAAATGACATAAACAAAAAAAATTTAAGTATGGCATAAAAAATGATACTGGTGTGCTGTGTGCAATTCTCATTTAAAGGTATGTGGCATGTATATCAAAATAAACAATAATAGTGCGCACTCCTTATTGAAGGAAACACTATGAACAAGTTATAATTTATTGTTTATTGGTTGCATTAAAGTTATGAGGGGGAAATAACTGAAAATAAAGAAAAAAAAGCATTAATGAACTACATAAACAAAAACATGCCATCTCACCTTCCCCTGCCTCAGTTAGGTTGTCACATACTTTACCGCCCAGTTTTGAAAACTTGTTGATCAAAGGACTGAATGCCTGACATAAAACCATGTTGAGAACAAATATTGATGATGTGTGCACATCATTGTTTTCTGGGGACATAATAGAAAATTATTGTACATGGATCGACCATTATTGTATAGATATTGAAAGGACTATAAAATCTAGGAACTTCATCCCGTAAGATTGTAAGGATATGGCACAGCAAAGAAATCCGGATTTTATCAGGCTAGACCGTTGAAGACTAGAAGTGTTTTATGGGTTTCTATATGCTGGCCGCATGCACAAAGCAAAAGGCAACTTAGCATTTTCTGATTGTACATGTGCAGGGATGGAATAACAACATGACTTCAAGTCCTGGAAACAATTGCTATACCAGCATCAAGAAATTGAGAAATAGAAATAAATCAATAATTCAGCCTATTCTTTTTGGGAGCTTCAGATGTGAGCTTGATCAAAGAAAACAGTCAATTTTTACGCAATTCTTTCATCAACGTTTCCCAAATAATCAGTCCCTCTAACTACCAAAACATACCCACAACCGTCAAACTCAGTTTGGTTAAAAACGAGTAGGTAAAATCTTACTTGTTTAGTCAATGAGTGAACTTTGCTCATAGATACTATGCTTACATTTCTTTATATAAAAACCCACAACCGAAACCAGATAAAATCACAAACCCCCATTTAGGAGAAAAAGAGAAAAACTTGAAGAAGAAAAACGCAGACCTCATATGCTTGGATGGAATAGCCAGAACTAAGAAGAGAATAAGCCAATTCCAAGCTGATATCATCCAAGCCAGCAAACCCAACCACTTTCGCAGAAGCCATCGTTTCCAAATACACAGCCTTCTCTGAGGTTTTTACAGAGGCGTGCCAAAAAGAATGAGCTCACAGTGAATGTCACAGTGATTGATGAAGGTAGCAAATTGGGATTATAGCGTAATTTACCATCCAGTTGGTACTGTCGGATTATAGGTGTCATCTTTTTTTAAAATGAAAATCTTACTGTGAAATGTAAAGGATACACGTGGGTAGTAGGGTACTGTCGGATTGTCAGGTATTTTTTTTTTTTTTTGCCTCAATAGGTACTCACCTTTATACGTATGAAAAGCTTTTTTTGGGATAAAATATGTCTTATTTTATCCGTACAAAAAAAAATCACAAACACGATGGATATAAAAGTGAGTATAGGATAGGTACAAACATCATTTTTGTTTTTGCGCTACTATATATACTTACTCTTATACCGATTCTTATACTCATAAATGTGAGAGACTTTTTTATCTGAAAATTCACGTATGTGAACGGAATTCACAGACAACAAAATACATTGATAGGTATAATAGTTGTGTACAAATAATATTTTTCTATTTTTCCTGGATCTTTAATTTTACATCATCATCCTTCCGGATTGCCTATTAAAATAGTTATTGCTTGTTGGACTTTATATAGTCCTTACTAGGTATGCATGATTTCTTTTGAGGCTTTTTCCTTGAATATTATCAACATAAAAATGATTTCAAAAAATGTGACCATTTTTAAAAGGACACAAATGTGACTAAAAAGGTCACATATTTGGAAAAACATAATATCACTGTATTTTTTATATCAGTACCAGTTTTTTTATGTCACTGTTATTTGTCGCTATCAGATATTTATGTCACTTTTAAATGTCAATGTTGCCATATAACATGTCACTATTATCGTGAAACACCGTCATAGTGACGTCGTCACAGTGCCGCCTCCACAGTGACGCCTCGACCCTTCTCCCCTGGAACGGCACCCTCTCCTCGCCGGAAAACATGTCACTATCGCCGGAAAACATGTCACTAACTATTTCCGCTCAATCAAAATTGTCGGGGTGGATACCACGACTGATCAGCCACCACCCCGACTCCCACACTCGCACTCAGTCCTGCGCACACACCCAACAACCACCACCGTTGACAGCCGCCGTCATCTCAGTGCCCACACTGACCCCTCCCCAGCACACCAGTCCCCTCCCCCACCCCATACCCCCTCCTAACCCCTTATCAACCTACCGACCCCTCCCCATCCCACAAGTCCCCTCCCCCATCCCCTCCCCAACCACCAGCCCCCTCCCCAACCCCTCCCAGCCCCTGCCCAACCTCCGTCCCAACCGGCCACCGCTATAGATCTATAGATTTAGCTTAATTGCATATCTAAAACCAAGCCACCGAAATAAATTTGAATAAATTGCATGACTAGAGGAAGGAGAAGAAGAACTAGATCTAGTAGCCTACTAATTCAATCTCGTCATTTTTGTTGAGGTTGGAGTCACTGAAAATGGAGTCTCATCGTCGCCGTTGATGAGTCTCATCGCCATCAGTCAATCGATGGAGCTCGCCGCAACACAGATGTCATCTTTGTTGTCGAAGAGCTTTCTCGCCATGGCAGCGACGAGGCATCACGGAAGCGAACGAAAACAATGGTGACACCGGCCATGGATTAGTAGGGAGACATACAGGATGTGGCTGGTGGAGCTTCTAGACTTGAGCAAAAACGATTTGAGCGAAAAGGACGCGAGAGACGGAAAGGATTTGAACGTAAGATGGTTTTACTAACATTTTGTCTAATTGAATTTTGGTCATATATTTATCCAATAAAAGTGATGAAGTAATATTGGTGTCATTCTTTCTTTCTCTTGGATAGTAGCTCTTTTCAATTAAGTAATTATTGTGATCAATTAAGTAATTTATCACAATAACCATCCCACCTTCCCTTTTTGGTTGTATAAAAAAATGTCCCACTTCTATTTTTAGCAGTAGACCCCACCACTTTTATTCTCCACTCCATCACATTTTTCTCCTTCCCACTCTATTAACCCTACCTTTTAAAATTGGGATAATTGGGTTTGCACCCCATTTTATTGTCCAAATTGGACTTTGCACCCCGTTTTTAAAAATTTTGTTTTTGCACCCGAACAACACGTGAAATGACAAAAATGTCCCTCCATTAACAATTCTGTTGGCCATCAACATATTCCTAATCGAGAGCATTTTTGTCTTTTAATATGGGGTTGGGGTGCAAAACCAAAGTTTTTTTAAAAACGAGGTGCAAAGTCCAATTTGGACAACAATATGGGGTGCAATTCTTGATTGATCTGGTCTGATTTGGTTCAATTTGGAACTGAAAACAATTCAAATAAAACAGCCTAAAAATAATACATGTATAATATCACGGTTATCATCAATGACCTCAATATGTTATATACTGATCAAAATCACTTCTGAAAATATACTCGAATTAACTTCTTTAATTATTATCTAAATAATTATGTCATTTTTCAATTAAAAGTTTAGAAAAAAAAGGTCAAATAAGTCTTGTTATATCAAATCTGTCACTTAAACCACTGTAGTAAAAAAGTATCATATAAGTACCCTACTATACAAAATTGATCAATTTAACCATTTAATCAGTTTTTAACCTGTAATAGCAAGTTTTTAATATTTAAAAACTCTAAAAAATTGTTAAAATTTGAAGAATTGTATACAAAAATTGTGAAAGTTTTCAGAATATCAAAGTCAATATTTTTTAATTTTTAAAAATATGTGTATATTCTACATCTATTTAAAAGGTTTTTTATTTTTTTTCACTTTATTTTTCCAGTTTCAGTTTTTATTTTTATTTTATTTTAATGTTTTCAAAATTTTATCTATTTTTACATTTATACTTTTTTTTATATTATTATTAGATTATTTATTCAAATTTTTATGAATTTTTTGTAAGATTTATCAATATTCCTAATTTAACTTACAAAAATAACCTATTATAGCAAGTTAAATGACTTGATTGGTTGTGTTTTAGAAGTAAACATATTTATATGATACTTTTTTAATACAAGAAGCTTAAGTGACGAATTGAAAGTAATAAAAAGACTTATTTGACCTATTAATCCAAATCGTGGAATACAGAGAGCTCAATGGTAGTGGAATGAGAGACTTAGTTGAAGGAGTTCTTGTTGTACTCATTCTTGTACACACATTTGTACCCCTTATTTTGTCTATGTACACAGACAAACGCAGACAAAATGCTGCCTTATTCTTAACGAATTGCCTGTGTGCACGACCAAAATAGGGGTGAGTACAAAAATGGTACAAAAGTGAGTACAAACATATAGCACCTATTTTGTACTAGCTCTGTTCCTATTATAACTTCCAAATAGGTTTGACACACAATTTAAGATAATGAATATTGTGTGATGGAGAGTTGTACAGAGGAGAGAGAAATGTTGTGAATCAGAAATTCTTTATAAAAAAGGCAAAGTGGGAGTTTTAATTTAAATGAAAAAAGTTGGAAGCTATAATAGGAAGGAAGAGAATAGTTAAAATCTCACTCACAAGTTACTGTATTTCACACAAGTTGTTTGCGATGGAATTTAGTCCATGGATCATTACGTTAGATCGGTGGGTGGGTGTACTTCCATTTGGATTGGGGAATGAGCTATGACTGCCTATGGCCGTCTCTTCCTTCCCTTAAACAGCCTCTCGTACTCCTACTCCCCAAACCCACACCATATTCATTCATTCATGTGAATCACCGCCTCATTTCTCCCATCTTCACCCAACTCTTCTCCCACTTAATTATCAGCTCTAAGTTTTTCAACAAAATTCAGGACAATGTTAGATCCAACAAATTATCTGCTTCCGCCGCCCTCATCGCCCACCATTTCTTCAATTTCTTCTTCCGATCTCGACACTGAGGTGAATAATCATAGCTGTTGACTTCAATTTTTCGTATTTTGATATATTCGCGGAGGAGGAATTAAATTTCAGTGTTTGATTTTATATCTGAATATTGTTATGTCTGCGCAGTCTACTGGTTCGTTTTTCCATGATCGGAGTATTACCTTGGGGACGTTGATGGGAGTCACGTTTCAGGCGTTGGCATTCAGAGCTCCGTCACAGTCTCATCACCGGCATAGCGCAGCCGAGGCATCTAGAGATGACGGCGCCGCCATGAGGAGGAGTAAGAAGGCGCAGAAGAAGAGCATTAGAGTGGCAGCCGTGGCGGCCTCGGAGGAGGAGATGCATCCGCGCTGGAGAAGGCGGAGGTGGTGGAGGTTCTGCAGGGACGACGGTGACTTTAAGCCTGCTTCGCTGGGGGAATTCCTCGAGGCAGAGCGGAGGTTCGGAGATGTTGCGTTTTACGGCGGCGGCGGCGGCACGGAGGAGTTCAACGGCGTCGTCGTGGAGGCACACCGGAGGAACGGACGGACTTTATTCGCCGACGGGAGAGTATTGCCGCCTGCAGAAGCGGACGGAGAGTCGGCGGCGGATGAGGCGGAGAGGTACGCTTTGTGTAAATTCTCGTGCTGTCGCTTTCAGGGATTCGCATTGGTGATGGAGCGGGCTAAGTCAGATAATTAGTTTCATAACGTAGTAATTAATTAGCCTTTTATTACTCCACTCTTCATTTTTTGTGGTTTCGTGTTTAATGATTCAGCAATCACCACATTTACTTTGATGAGTTGACCAAAGTGTGATTAGTATAGTTCATCAATTATATTTCTACATTGATTACTGTTGTTACCCATTCCCAATATTTGTGGTTATATGGTGCGGTGGTGCCACATTTGTTCATATTTATCTCACTTGAAACATTGCGTCAAACTTAAGTTGTGCTTTTGTGGTCATTTCAATTTAAACTAATGTGAAATTTGGTAAATCCAAACGATTAATTTACATGTAGCTCGATCAGTTTAAGGCTACGTTTGGTGAGCATAAGTTCCTGCTTTATAGCTTTTGTATTATTTAAAAAGTCCTTAAAAGCTTCTAGGTGTATGTTTGTCACGCCAATTTTTAAGAGCTTTTATAAAAATAAAATGTGTGTTTTGAAATGCTACAGTGAGTAGCGTCTCAGATAAATCCGTAGCTTTTAATATCATTTAATCCTAACAGCTTGTATACCAAACATAGCTAAATCAAACAGTCGGCTTTTTACCAAATAGCTACTGCCTTTTTTTAAGGTCTTTTCAGTCACTAAAAGCTACTAAAAAGTTCATAAAAGTATCTTGGGAGAACTATCAAATAAGCCCTCGAACATTCATAAAAAGTGCAAATAAACCCTTTTACCGGAGGTTTTTTTCGGCTGTCGTCATTTGGAGCGGTTTCCGGTGGAATTTTTTTATGAAACTTTTTGAGCATCTTTTTCATTAAGTCTAGTTTAGGCATACCAAATTTTAGCTAAAAATTCAATCTAGAAGGCAGTCAAATGATTTTCTGAAATATATTGCGCTGCCTACTGCGCAGTTATCTTCAAAAATTCATTTAACTGTCTTCCCGATTGAATGTTTAGCTGAAATTTGGTATAAGTAAACTAGACTTAATGAAAACATGCTCAACAAAATTCACTAAAAAATTCCACCGGAAACCGCCCCAAATGGCGACGGCCGGGAAGAGCCTCGTATAAAAGGGCTTATTTGCCCTTTTTATTAAAGTTCGAGAGCTTATTTGATAGGTCTCCTAAGTATCTTTTCAGCTACTTGTGTCAAACATACCCTAAATGAAAGATTGATTTTTCGTGAGTCTAAAATTAATCAGTTCGTTTGAAACTTTACTGACATATTCAAGTTTTATTTTCTTTCTATTGGCACATTTGTTGTTTTGGTAATCTTATATTTTTCATTCTTAGTTCAAATGTGTGGTCAAATAAGTTTATTGTGTTCAACTAACATTTTAGTCCCAACAACGTTTTCTAGATTCATACAATAGACTTGAATGGCAACTCATTTTTTCCAAACATGTATAGCCTTAGTGAAAAGGTTTGTCATATTGACTTTCTTGGTTAATAATGGTAAACTTTGGACAATAATTTTTATTTATTATATTTATATATAATTTATAAGTTTTATACTTTCTGAAAACATTTTGAATAAGGAACATTTTGATTTATTTTTTATATTTAAAATAATTTCGTACCAAAAAATTATCATTAGTCAAAGTTGATTGTCATTGATCAAGAAAAGTCAATTTGACGAACTTTTTTAGAGCGAGGGAAAACATGAGAGTGTAACTAGTGTTTTGATCAAGGGTTTTCTCTGATAATATTTTGGGTAGTAGATAAGGATATCTTACTAATGGATAACAAAAAGGGGGAAGATGAAATGGTATAAAATGAATGAATTGGGAAACAGCAAGCATCAGCAATTTTATGTTTACAAACAGTTTTTAGAATTATAAGTTGTGGTATAAGAGCATCATCAACGGTGCTGTGGACTCTAGGAAATGCATTGCCACGACAATAAAATTGAGGCAGATGTAAAAATACTCCCAACGCGAATGTCCATATTAAAATACGCACACCGTGAGTTTGAACTTCTAATTCTAGAGAGCGTGTCGCATGACTCAACAACTTATTATCTCAATCCAATTTTATTTCAATTCTACGGAGTATTTTATTTGGCAGCAATACAAGTAATCCTAAATAGAAAAATAGTGCTGCCGGAAAACCCATCTCCTCCCCTGTGAGATTTTACAGTCTACTTCTCCAACTGTCACCGGCTTCAACCCAAACTGTAATCCTTCGTATTGAGTAGTTTAGAGAGATCGCACACGAGGGAAGTATATGGCAGATCTTCATAAATCATAGTCATGGTCACCACGCCGTACTCTGAGCTGAAGGCCGCCGCCGTCCTCTTTGGTGCATAAATTGGCGGCTCCAACCTAGTCCTTGTTAGCAGGAGTGAAGATAAGTTGTGGCGGAATTAACGGTAGCCGCTGCCGCTGCCATGGAAGTTGACAATAACATAGTGGTGATATCAAGAAGAGGAGTAGGGAGAGAAGAGGGGTCATAGGATTTTTTATGCTTGTTGTGGTGGCCAATTATTGATCTTATTGAAGTTACGTTTTTATCATATCTTTGACTCTTTGTGCTGGGATTGAAAATTGGGATACAAAGGAAAGCAAGGTAGTTTTGGTTTTCCGGCAGCCAAATTAGAGAAGTTTATTATAAAAACTCACAGGTGCATTGGAGAACGAATTTTAGTTTAATCGTCTATTTAGTAAGCCACACATCTTCTTAATAACTTGTCTAAGTGGTGATGTGTCCACATTATTGCTCCACAATTCACATCTCTATTGGAGATGCTCTAATATAACCCAAATGTCCATACGAGTGATACGACCTATGTAGTATGTAATTGGAAGGACTTAAATTTAGAGGTTGTTGTGGTCGATAGGATTAATGAGAAAAGTAGTAACTAAAGGATATTATAGTCAAGATTCAAGAATATTAATGAGAAAGGTGAAAATACTAATTGGATCAGTCTTAAACATACAAAATTAGACCAGACCAGAAAATTCTAATCCAATTAAAAGCATCCTTATAAGGACTAGTCTGATTCTTTTTATGTAATTTGTATTTCTATACGCAAGCAATGTGAAACATCTCAAATCAATCCGATGTGAGGCAATACTTTAACACACACCCGCACTCCGAACCTGATTGGACACTATCAGAGAGTATAAATGGGTCAAACATACCCTAATGAGCTACCCTTATTTATGAGTGTGAAACAACAATTAAATTAAACCACAATCGGATCCGACTCCGATATCATGTTAAGACTTGAAGTTCAGTTCTAAAAGGTCAACCCATCAGAATGAATAATTTAAGACTATATATATGTGTGTGTGTATGTATGTATGTTGGTTCGTATTTCTATATGTAACCGGTGTGGGATAACTTAATAAATAGACCATAACAACGTGTGAAATGGACTACTGACAAAACCGACACATAGAGATTTCATCGTTCATATGACCCCTCGCCCTTACCTCCTCGTAAATTCCCCATATAATGATTTTACTTCGGTTACATAAGTAAATTCTCTCCTTCACAAGGAAAGATCATAAAGTTTTAATAGACAAAGACAGTAACTTCAATATATTCCTAATATTCTCCTTTAAAATTTACAAGTGCAACAAAATAATGACTTGTACATCAGCCTTTTTCTATAAGAAAAAGTTTCAAAACGCTAGTACAAACCTTCGCCCTTACCTCCTAGTAAATTCCCCCCTTCAGGCCAGGCCTATCTCATGCCTATGAGCTATAATAATACAGAGGATTTTAGCTAGGCTTTTCGAGCTTTTTTTTGTTGCATTTGTGTAGCCCAAAATGGCTTAGTTTTACATACCTTTGTGTAGTGTTCATCATTTATTTGTTTCTTGTGTCCTTATCCTCTTTTAGTTTCTTGAATGATACGGAGTATGAAATTCTTTTTCTTACTCGTAAAGTTTGATGTCTTAAGATGTGTCCAATTGTTTTAAAATCCAAGCAACAATTGGGTTATGTAATATTGTAATTGTATCACTCCCTAATCCCTATATCATAAAATTGTGATAGTCGTTTTCCCTTTTATATTTTTAGATTTCATTAATCCAAGGACATCAAATGCAATGGATTTTGGAGATAGTACCAAGCTCAAATGTTGGATACTGTCTGGTGGTCACCGGTGGATCCGGAACCTCTATCTTGCTTTAGAGCAAGGCATAGTGCCTGGCTTTTGGAAACCGTTCGAGGTGCGGTTTCTCTTCTCCCATTCGGTGACTCCCTACTGGCAAGGCACTCTGGTGACTCTGCCGCAGGGCAGATGATCTCAATCGGTTACCGATCACTCAAGTTTTTTAATGTTTCGGAGATACAATGTTTCCATGTCAAGTATTCATCATCTACATAATAAACCCATTTTGAGATTTGATTTTTGACTACATGCTTACAATTATGTCTTAATTTGGGTTGATTAGTGAGCTTTCTTCAGATTAAGTTTGGTCTTTATTGTTAATAGTTAATAATGTGTACATTACTCTCAATTCCTTTCTTATATAGTACGTAGTATATTTTTGTTTACTTGGTAAGAAAAAAAGTTAATCGATAAGAATAGTCATATATCAATTCCCACCAAGTGTTTGCTTAGTGCGATTTCTTAATTTCTAACTAGAAACGTTATGAAAAATTACTTGTGTACTCAAATCTACATTTGAGTGGATTAAAACTAATCTTATTCTGCATTAACTTATACTCCGTATACTTGGTTATATATATATATATATATATATATATATATATATATATATATATATATATATATATATATATATATATATATATATATATATCAAATATTATTTATAATGCTCTTTCATAATCATTTGATTAGTCTTTATGCTCTAATAAATTATTACATTATCCATCTAAGTATTTTACAATTAAATAAACATAATGTGTACCCGTAGACCATATTATTATGCTATTATTATGTTGGCTAGTCTCATGCTCTCGGCTAGTGAGAGACTACGAGTAGAACAAAGGCTCACATAATTTGCTCATTAGGGCAACTCCAATGCTCGGGTGGATTGTGATTCCAACTAAGCAAATACACTTTCTATAATAATATGTCCTCTCCAATGGTAATATAAATGGACTCCCAAGGGTTGACATGACAAAGCACACGGTCCACCAAAGGGTCTACATTGAAACCCTCGGTGTCACCCTCAGACATACTATCCAAGCAGCATACCAAGCTTTTCTTTTCTCTTTCATCAACTTTTCATGTTTTATTTTCTTTTTCCCTTCCGCACTGGAGCATCATTCAAATGCACCTACCCTTCTTGCTCATATTTGGTCTGAACTAGTGGTGGACTCGGGCCGGGCCAACCGGCCCGGAACCGGACCGGCCCGCTACTGTGCGGGCCCGGACCGGCCCGGTTTGTCGGTTAGGTCACGGTTCGGGCCACCCGGCCCGGTCATGTAGCGGTTCGGGCCCGGGCTTATAATTTGGTGAACCGGTCCGGGCCTCAACGGTCACAAAAAAAAAAATTAAAAATTTGAAGGCTCTACTAGCCGTTGGGAGACCTCCCAAACGGCTCTATAGCCGTTGGGAGCATAGGAGGGGGGGGGGTCTGGGGGGTTAGGGGGGTGGGGTGGGGTATACAAAAAAAAACCTATTTATACTCCTATTTTCTATACATTTTTTACACCTCTTCTTCTACAACTCTTCCTACTCTCTAAAATCTAAATTCTCTATTCTCTTAATCTCTCATATTCAATCATCTTCATTCTTCATCTTCTCCAAATTCTTTCTACATATATATAATTTATATAATTATTATATCTACTTATATATTATAATATTAATTATCTACTTATAAATATATACTTATACACATTCATATTATAATTCTTTACGCATTATATTATATACTATATATTGTTATACATTATATTATATATTACTTATAATATATTTACACATTATATATTTATATATACTATATATAGTTATACATTATATTATATATTACTTATAATATATTTACACATTATATATTTATATATACTATATATAGTTATACATTTGATTTATATATACACTTCTCGTTTATCTATTTAATTACTTAATTGTTTCATTTGTCATATTAATATTAGTTAAAGTAGTTAAAGTTAATTGTTTCATTTGTCATATTAATATTAGTTAAACTACTTAATTGTTACATTTCTCATATTAGTTAATTAGTTAATTGCTACATTTTTACATTTCTCATATTAGTTAATTGCTACATTTGTACATTTCTCATATTAGTTAATTAGTTAATTGCTACATTTTTACATTTCTCATATTAGTTAATTAGTTAATTGCTACATTTTTACATTTCTCATATTAGTTAATTAGTTAATTGCTACATTTTTACATTTCTCATATTAGTTAATTGCTACATTTGTGCATTTCTCATATTAGTTAATTAGTTAATTGCTACATTTTTACATTTCTCATATTAGTTAATTAGTTAATTGCTACAATTTTACATTTCTCATATTAGTTAATTGCTACATATCTCATTAAAGTAAAAAAAACTAGTTAATTTTTACATTTCTCATATTAGTTAATTAGTTAATTGCTACAATTTTACATTTCTCATATTAGTTAATTGCTACATATCTCATTAAAGTAAAAAAAAACTAGTTAATTTTTACATTTCTCATATTAGTTAATTAGTTAATTGCTACAATTTTACATTTCTCATATTAGTTAATTGCTACATATCTCATTAAAGTAAAAAAAACTAGTTAATTTTTACATTTCCCATATTAGTTAATTGCTACATATCTCATTAAAATAACAAAACTAGTTAATTTTTACATTTCTCATATTAGTTAATTGCTAATATTTGTTCAATTTTAAAGATGGAGCGTGGTAGACATTCTGTAGATGTGGGTAATCTCCAACGCAACCGCAAGAGGGAGATTGCATCGACTCGATCTACTTCACGCAAAGGCAAAGGTAAAGCGCGGGCCGAGTCTTCTTTTCAAAGTCGAGATGATTTTGAAACGGATTACCAACGGCGAGATGGTATGATGATGTCCGACGAGGAACTACAACACCTATTGTCCCAAAATGATCCACGTTTTGCACAAGAACAACAATTCCCGACAACCATCGATGAAGAGGAGCTCGAGGATGACGATGGGGAGGAGGACGCGGGGGGCGACGGGACTCCGGATGATGAGCAAGAGGACGAGGGCCCTTCAACGACTACAACCAAAATTGGTAAGAAATCTAAATCTGCTATTATTGAAAACAATTATACAAAAAGGAAAGACGAAAAAACCGAAAAATGGTACGCAAGTTGCAATCATTGCAAGAAAGAGTTTAGCTTGGGAATTTCTGGCGGATACGGGAGTCTCAAAAGGCATCTTCAGTCCGCCCACTTTGTGGAGTATGCGAAAATAGACAAAGGAAAGGGGAAGCAAACACAAATATCAAGGTTTGCAAATTCTCAACCCTTTGGTAATTTTTCCTATGATGATAAAAAACATTTGACTGGTATGTCTCATTTAATTGTTGAAGAAAATTTACCCTTTATTTTTTCCGAAAGTCTTGCTTTAAGAGATTATTATGCTCAAGGTACTTTAAATCCTCAATTTAGAAATTATAGTCGCAAAACGATTAAAAAAGAAGTTATAAGGCAATATAACTTGGAAAAAGAAAAATTACAAATATTTTTCGCAAACTTTGATGGACGTGTTAGTATTTGTAGCGATATATGGGAGGATACTTATCATCATTTATATTATTTGGGTCTAACTGCACATTATATTGATGATGATTGGAATATGCATAAACGTGTTCTTGCTTTTCGTGAATTCAATGATCGTCACACTGCTGATAATATTTATATTCTCATTGAACGTATTTTAATTGAGTATAATTTGATTGATAAGGTGTTTGCTGTAGGTTTTGATAATGCTAGTAATAATACTGCTGTTATACCTAGATTACGTGAATTGTGTGGTGCTTCTACATTGATGGGTAGATTTTTTCATCAACGTTGTGCATGTCATATTCTAAATTTGTGTGTACAAGATGGCTTAGCGGCATTAGGAAATGCTTGGGAGGTAGTGAAGGGGGGAATTAAATTGATTTGGGCTAACACTCCACTAAAAATGCAATGGCGGCAATATTTGAAGGATAGACGTGTGAATTATTGTGCTTTTCCTAAAGATTTGTCTATTCGTTGGAATAGTACTTATAATTTAATTCAAGTACTTGTTAGATATAAAGATCATTTTCCAGCTTTTTTAAGACAAACTTGTAACTATATTATAAACCCGGCTGACATCGACACTTGTGAAAAAATTGTTAATGTTTTGGCATATTTTAATAACGCAACTCTAACTTTTAGTCATGTTTATAAACCTACCGCAAACGAATTTTTTGTTGAAGCTGTTAATCTCGCCGGCGCTTTTTGTGAATTTTCCGACGCCGCTTACGTTAGTTATTTTTGTGATTTCATGAAACAAAAGTTTTTAAAATATTATTCACATATTCCGCATATATATGGTATTGCATTTGTTCTTGATCCTCGTTATAAACTTCCTTACTTGGCAAATTGTATAGATTACTATTATGCTTCTTTTTTTCCAACTCAAGAGTTCGATGATAATCCCATCGACCCTAAACAAGAATTCAACGAGGTTAGTAATTTATTTCATCAATTGTATAATGAATTTCATGCACAATATGGTAATGCACCCCCTCCCATGCAACGAACATCTTCTTCATCTAAAGGAAAATCACTTTTAAAATCCGCTTTTGGTTCTCTTTTGAAAAAAAGTAGAGCAACTCCCGCTACTGAACAAAGCTCAGGTAACGAGCTTTCTTTATATCTAACATTGAATGTTGATTATGAAGTTGGTGATGACTTTGACGTTCTTAAGTGGTGGAAGGAAAATGAAAGAACATTCCCGATTTTATCAAAGATGGCTAAGCAAGTACTAGCAATGCCGATATCAACCATTGCCGTGGAACAAGAATTCAGTGCGGCCGGCAACGTCCTAACCGATTTTAGAACGAGGTTGAGCCCGAACTCTCTTGAGACACTAGTTTGCTTTCACGATTGGTTGAAAGCCCAACGAAGAACTCAAGAAATTACCATCACTCCCTCCCGCCACTTTATGGAGGAAACAACCGAAGGCGGAGAGTCCGATTGATTTTTTATTACAAAATGTATTACATTTTTTAAATTCATCCTAATTCTCAACTGTACTTCTTATTTGAAATAAATATACTTCAATTCGAATGTAATATATTGTAATTGTAATAAGATTTATTCTAATTATATAATAATTAAAAAAAATTAAATAGGCCCGGCCCGTGAATCGGGCGGGTGACCCGAACCGAACCGGACCCGAGGTTATCCGGGCCGGTTCCGGGCCTGCCTTCCTAGAACCGAGGCCCGGCCGGGCCCGAACCGGCCCGAGTCCATTCCTAGTCTGAACCTTCTCCATTTATTAGCCACATAAGCACCAATGCACCCAAGCATTGGAGATGTTCTTATGATACTGTGTGTTTTGGCAGAGTATGGAAAATTGTAAAAAAATCGTCCCTTCATATATAGTATCTTTGACTTTTCCTGTTATGATACTGTGTGTTTTTCCTGTTAGTAAATTTTTACCAATTATTTTAACTAGTGTATTTATGTAAAATTTAATAATTTTATACTTCTATGATAATATTTTTATATCATCTTTATATTATCAATACTTATGTGCATAAATATATAATTACTCAAAGTTGACTTGAAAAGTCAAATTTGCCTAAACAAAAAAGAACACATAGAGTATAAAAGATTTATTTGAGCATCTTATTCGCGTTCAAACTTATAAAAAATAATTAGCAAAAACTCAACCCGAGCTCGAGCCTGAATTATTTAGCTCGTCCAAGCTTGAGCTCGAACTCGTGAATTTTTATCAAGCTCAAGCATATCCATGTTTGAGCTCGGCTCGTTTGCATCTCTAGGATATACTAATTGTTAGGGATCGACTTCACTCGCGAGAAGATACACCAATTGTTAGGGATCGACTTCGCTCACCAGAATTTTAGCTCAAGTTGCCTGAGAATTAGTTCTGTTTCCGTCTTGTACAAATGTACAACCCTATACAAAGGGAGCAAGACCACTCTACCTAATCTCAACTCATTACAAACTTCACTTCACAAAGAAGGCACTCAGAAAGGGGTCGGTAGAATTCTCACATGAATTCTGTCACGACTCTCCTGACTGTCGCGGCATAAAAGAGTAATAGGCCGCGGCATGGCACATAAATAGGCCGCGACATACTCATGACCAAGTGACCAGGTGGAGTCTAGAACTTGCCAAGAGAGGGACGGATTTCTGGAGGCTTAGAGAATATTCTAGACTCATGTAGATACTTGTATACTTGTATAGACTATAGAGTAGAGTAGAATACTCTAGAATATCATAGAGTTGTATAGGATACTCTAGAATTAAATTATAGCCATTAAATCAAGTAGATCTAAGCCGTCCATCGAGGAGGAGGACAAGTATAAATACCCCTCATGGCTGGCTCATTTGTACGATCGAAAGCTTGAAAGCAATAAAGCATTTGTACGAGTTTCTACACGATCGGTGTCCTAGTTTCCACATGAATGAGGCTGACTAGCATAAGTTTGAGTGAGTGTGCTCGTGACGCACGGGTCAGAGAATAAGTCTTTGACAATTCTCACAGGAAGATGGATGGTTTTCTTCGACACTCGAAATGAGTCTTTTGGACTGACAATATAACAAAGGCAATTTTGAGTTGTTAGAAAGGTAGTAGAAGACACTCGAGTAATACACTGCACACACAGCTCACACCACAACATATTCAAATACATTAGGGTGTAGAAATAAATATATGGAAGCTACAAAACATATAGTGGCCTGCTAGGTACAAGTGATAGAACCAAGAACCATATATCTACTTCTGCTTCTGGTTAAGAACCATAACATTGCCCACCACTCCACCTCAACAACAGATGAAGCTTTCTATATTTTCTTAACAATTGCTCGTATAATTTTTTATTCATGTCACCATTTTCTTTAAAAATTAAGCCCGTGCAAGATGTAAAACACACCGATATGTTAAACTTTAAAAAAAATAGGGATTATAACATCAATTTGATTATTCTTAAGAAGTCAGATGCCATTTTCCTCTGCCCATTCTTCTTAATCTCTAAAACCAAACACACTTGTTATTTGTTAACAATCAACAGTGCAAGTCGCATGAAGTTTGATAGAGAACTTGCTTCATCAGAAGTAGGGCAAAAATTGACAAAAAATGCAAATCCAGGAGTATGTCGCCAATGCACTTCCACTTTTCCACTGGGGCTACATCCACATAATTTGGATGATATCAGCAACTCAATGCATGTAATACTGGTTTATTCAGACTGGAAATAGGTACTAAAATCTTGAATCTGACAGCTTCTACAAAAAACTTCTCCGTTTGAAAGGAACAAATGATTACTTATGTGATTCATGAGTGTCATGGTTTGGAATATCATAAACAGGAATGTTGATGCTTAATTGATCGCTTTTAAGTCAAACTATTAACGTGCCTGCATAGGAATTGCTATCTGCGCCCTTTCTTTGGATTTAGTCTTTTGAAAGCCATGAATGTGATAGCAGCTGACAGAGAATACCTGCAAAATATTTTTAAAATTCTGGAATAAGGTTAAGGCAGCACTTCTAGTAAAACAAAAAAAAACAACTATCTCCTTTGAATATGCTTGGTCCTCATGGTGAACCATGACCCGAGATATTCTGAATTCAACTTTTTTTTATATTTAGTTTAAAATAAGTAAATAGAAATGTGTGCGTGGATTATACCAAATGTTTTATTAAACAAAAAATGGTTTGAATATTTAAGTATACAAGGAAAACAGAGAAAATAAATGAAGAAAGAAGGTGCACTTTGGGAATCGACTTGTAACCATTGAAGAATGTGTATTCACAGTGTCACATATTTGAGATATTCAAAAGTGAATAAGAGGCGAACAATAAACAGACACTAAAGAATAATAGGAAGAATCCTTAGTTGCCTAGGACCTATCAATAAAAGGAACTTAATTACCAAAGATCTATCAGTACTTGACAAGCATTATAAATACTTCAAAACCATTAGTCCAGGACACATATTCGGGGATGGAAATCAGGGAAAGAGTACTAATTCTCGTTTTTTATGTTCATTTCCGCACTGGTGAGTGGTGAGCTACCTAACAGTGTTGTCATTTCAGGTTTACATGCATAGTTTGCATACAGCATTGGCTTATCAACGTGTTAACCCAAAAGCAGGAACACATCACTTGATTTATGTGGAAAGCAATAAGGAAATAGGGGAAATACCATGTCAGTGTATAGTTAAGATGGTCTTGAGGCATTACAGAGCTGCGAAATAATGTGTTAGAATCCTTTGGAATGGGGTATGGATTGCCAGGATCAACATTATCATTGATGTCTTCAATGTACAGAGTGTTCTCAGGAAGCCCACAAGCACGTGCAATTGCTGGAGTGTCAACATAAAACCATTGGTTGGATTTTGGATCATTTGCGGGAACAAATATGCTAGGCTTTTCACTTCCACGTATAACTCCAACAACTTCTACAATGGCTGCTACAGGTTGAACTTTTTCCTGTTCATACAGCAAAGAGCATTATTATCTAGCGTTCATATTATTATATATCTGTACTAATAAGGTTGCAAGACATATATAAGAATAAATGACCTACCTCAATATACTTGGGCTTCTTTGACCAAATTCTCCACCATGAACTCTTTTCATTTTCTGGAACTGAAAGTGCTACTGCACTAGATGGCTGCTGCTGTGTATCATTTTCTGATACTTCAAGAGACTTGTCTCTCCAACTGCGTGGGACCCATCCTCGATTGACGAGAATTGGTGATCGACTGCTGTTAAAAATGCATAGAAATAATGAAAAAGATATGCAGGAAGAAAAGATATAATGCCGTGCATTACTTAACATTGCAGTTGTTCTCGCATTTATGGTTTCTGTTATTTCATTTTTGAAACAGAAAAGAAGAAGATCACAGCAGACTTGATCCATGGAATGATATGAATTAGTGTCACATAACTAGCATATTGCGTTGTGACTCCAATTATTTCTCATTTTAACCATCAGACCATGATCTAGAAAGAAACACAGAATTTGAAAATAACGCAATTTTCATCAAGAAGCTATATGGCATCACTGTTTGTTTCACCAGAGCAGAAGAAAAAGTTATTAAAATGACAGAGAAAATATTTGTGATTTTTGCTCAACCACGAATGGAGGTCACTACCCACAAACATATCTGATCCTTGGCACAATGAAAAGAAGAAGCAAGAAACAATGAATTACAACTACCCAGAGAAATGGAGCATCAATATTCAGTATGTTTCACTCTACCTCCCGACAGGGTCATTGGAGACTGGCTTAAGAGGAGTAACAATATAGTAGCCATTTTCTGTCACCCCTGAAATGCTTCTGGAACGAGGCCCCACAAATACTGACTTTTTGTCATCATAAACCCCTCTACATATCACCTTCCTGAACTCCAGACAATTCAAATCTTCACTTGAAAGTGCAACCTCATTGCACTTTAGAGGTTCCATTGCTAATCTATTTTGCCTGTACTCCAGCATTTCAACCTGTAAGAATGTTAACCACAATAGCTATCACCAAATATCGAACTGTTTCTTCTATTGCACTACTTATAGACCAGAAAGCTGATTAATCAAGGGAAAGAGCCTGGTATAGTGGTATTGTGCTTCTTTTAGCTAATAGGGTCCTATAAATTCAAACATAGTATTCAAATATATGACAATAGGATTATTTAAATGAAGAAGCACCCAATAAGTTGGACTAACCTTTTCTTGTCTTCGGAAGATCTGCCAAGTGCCCAAGCCAAACGTGATAGCTCCCGGTACAAAAAGAAACACATTGGACCATGTTGATCGTTTATCATTCCCTGATCAGAACATCAACAAAAGACAATTCAATATCAGTATCCTAATTACCTCATATAATGATGAAAGCTAAGATCTTATATTCGAAATTAAAAACTCTGTACAAAAAGACACACATACCGGGAGGCTGATGTTGAAGGACAGTAGAGAAGGCAGGGGCAGCGGTTGAGAAGGGAGAAGAGCGTGGGAGGTGAGGAGCACACTTCAAAGGTAAGGCCAAGTCGCCTCCTCGACGGCGGAGGATTGTTAATAGACTTCTGGAGGCCATGAAGATGAAACTAGCATTTGAAGCGTTGTCCACGTATGATCAGTTTCGATGGAATATCATGCTTGAAGAAAACTTGTGACTCATAAGTGAACAGTAAACCTCAGAGGCAGAGCTGGTCTTGAGAAAATGGGGACCCTGTGCAACAACAAAAAATGGGCCTTCCTTTCTAAGTTCCAACATAATTAATTTGTGTTAAAATACAAGTTACTAATAAAAATAGAAATAAAAATAAAAGTATTTATTAACCAAATACATCTCTGTTGTTCACTCTCTTGAGCCTCTCGCCATCAAAATAAAGATGGCAAATAAAATATGGCCTGTTGTACAACATTAGTAATTTTTAGGGAGTTGTAGTAACTATCATTATTATTGTTATTATTGTTATTATTATTATTATTACTCTGTATTATTATTATCATTTCATTCTTAGTGTATTGATTATGAAATTAAGCACATAATAATTTTAATCATATTTTTATTTAAAAGGCGTATTTGAGTATTTTAGAAAAAGCGTAACAATGATGCACTTCAATTTGTTCCCAATGTTCGTGGGCTTACAATTTTTTCAAAAAGAGTATTTTTTTGTTATGTAATGATTTTTTTGTATAACAACTTATATGCGTTCCTCTTTTATCATATTATACATGTATCACATTTTCTTAAAAGTAAATCTATCTTGCCTCAAAATTTTAATTTGTAAAACATAACATACGGAGTAGATTAGAAGAATTTGTGTCATGTGCAACAATTATACTACTGGCTTATAAATTATACTCGCTCTGTATCTATTTAATTGTCACACTTTCCTTTTTGTGTGTATCGAAATAATTGTTTCCTTTCCTTTTTTGGAAAGAATCTTACTCAAAAAGAAGCTACATTACCTCTACGTAACGCTACAGTACCAAAAACCTCTTACCTTTTATTAAGTATACATTAATTATCTAAAACTCCGTGAAAAGCGAATGGATAAACTAATTAGATACGGAGGACTACTTTATCAATTGAATCCTCCAACAATTTCTTAATTGTAATAGAGTGAATCCTACCGAAATTCTTAATGGTTAAATACAATCATAATCAATTGGATGCTATGTTGCACGGAAACACGAAAATAGTGAAAAAAAGGAACCCAGAAACGTCAATCTTTACTCAAAAAGGGCTTGTTTCGAGAGTTTCTCAAGAGTTTCCGAAACGAAAACGTACTCTTTCCCAAGAGTTCTGTGCTACATAGATTGGATGACTTGATAACTTCAATAAATAAATAACAAAATAAATACTGTAGCAATTAAAAAGAGATTCAGAAAATTATTTAAAGTACGGAATACCGAATAGCAAAGGAGGCGTGAGGCCGTGAGGGGCAGACTGGCTGAGGGCCTGGGCGGTTGGCGAGCCGCATAGACGCAGCGTCTAAGAGTGCAGAGGCGCAGAGCTGCAGATGGACTGGACGGCTGAACTGCTGGATCTGGAGGCGGGCAGCGGTGGCGGGATGGCGGTAAAAGAGGCGCCTACGCTACTCCTCACTCGGACGGGTTTGTCGCAGAGCTGCAGATGGACTGGACGCTCACTCCCGCTTCCGTTCTGGTGTTGAGCTGTTTATTAGCCTTGGACCTGGGCTGGTATAATACTTTGAGCCCTTCAAAAACATTGGGGTCTGTGCTAGTGGGCTTGGTGCCCATACTCCGGGCCGGCCCCGCTCAGAGGGCTTGTAGGGGAAGTGAACAGTGATTATGGTAGATACGAGAGTATCTATCCCAAATTATAACGTAGAACTAGTATACTGAACATTCGGACATTTTTGTAATTAAATCTCCGAACGTCAAATCTGCAACATTGTAACTCATCGACGAAGATAATGAAGGACGATAAGTCGACAATCGATTGGACGAACTCACGAACGCGGAATGCAGACTACCAAGCGGTCTAGTGCCCAACTCTCCAATTCGCCTCAAACGGCCCAAGCTGCCCATATATCAATTGACCGACACAGTGGCGATTGCAATGCTTGGCCGTCTGCCTCCCATCTCTGCCACTTCTTAGTGGACTTGTTGTGATTCCTATTCTTCACAGCCCACCCACCCCCCTCCTTGCTCATTTCTCACCTGCTTCCTCCATTTTTTAAAATAAATCTATTACATCCGTCATATTATAAAAATGAGTTTTATGTTAATCTGAAAGGAGTATAACACCTAAAATGAATGAGCATACACAAATGAGCTTTTGAATTTTTTGAAACTCAATTTGTAAATTATGTATGCTCATTTGGTACCGGTTTTATGTTCATTTTAAAATGTTATATCAGTGCAAATTTCTAAAGTATCATACTCCCTCCGTATCTTAAAAATTCGTCAACTTTCCTTTTTGGTACGTTCCCAAAAACTTTGTCACTTTCCCTTTTAATCAATTATTTTGTGGTTCACGTTATTTCTCTCTCCTCTGCACAAATCTCAAACAAACAGTTTTTACTTTATTATTCTCTATGCCGGTCAAACTTGGCAAAGTTTTAAGGAATGAAGGTAGTACTACATTAGATTCACATATTGAAATTAATTCTCCAGACCAGCAAATTTCAGTCCTAGTGAAGACATCCCAATACTCAAAAGCATAGATTTGATGTTCATCAAAATTGCATTAATGCTCATTTAAGAGTAGCCGTGATTTTCACCAAAATTATGAAATTGTCATCGGTTGTACGATGCAATCCGTACAACCAATTGTACGATACACGAAACTCGAGCATTTATGGGAAAATGATGGAATGATGAGTGATTGCTTTGGATGAGCAGATTCTAGTCCGCTCCAAATAAGGAACCAAATCGAACAAGAAAGATCAACTCGACCTAAATTATATTGATTATGAGCCTATTTGAGAATATTTTTAATGTAGAATTCTCAAATGCAACGCTCTAGATTCATTTTCATTTGAATTAAAATTCCATATGTTTGTATCAAATGAAAACGTGATCTAATGCAAGAAATAAAACGAGTCTGAAACGTTAGATTTAAGAATCATGTGTTCCTCAAATTGAAATATGCACTATCATGAAGAAAATTGTTGTGTCATTATTGTAAATGAAGTGAATTGTTTATGTTATTGCAAACTATGCATTATCTTATATAGAAATGTGCAACTTCATGAATCTCGGTGTGAATAGTTTTGCATCGTGAATTGCTATGCACCCTTTCTTCGTGGAAACACACATCCAAATATCCAATGCACATCAGTTCAAAATGGCCAAAATTTCCTTAACCCGCTTATGACATTTTTCCACTACTAAAAACCAAAAAATAGAGAAAAGAAAAGCAGGCCAAATTTCATCAAATTTCTACAACCTAGAACCAAGAGCTTTATAAAATGAGATCAATTTAAAACATAAAAACAAAAATATATATTTACGAATGCCATTTGAGAGGGGAAATTTTGCATTATGCATAAGAAGAACGAAGACTGATTCAAACGAATAGAAAATATGGAAGTCGAGTTATCCTCGACCAAAATAATGAAAACCCAAATTAACAGAAGCCAAAGCAAGTGAGCAGCCTAGTTTTCAACTAAAGGGCGTGGGGTGACCTTCGGATACATGCAAGCTGATAGCAGTTTCCCATTCACGTGTGGGGGTAAAAGGACTTTGCAATTGCTAACGGTAGAATAGTAAATATTAACCGAAAGAGTAACTGGACACTTCTTTTTCAGTTGATATGAAAAATCAACCCAAGTAGCAAGTTGGAGTGGTGTGTGGCGATTTTTATGCACTTTAAGGCTCATCGGCCTATTTTTATGCTCTGAACGGCCCCTAAGTGCCGATTAGGTAATACTAAAACATGTTGAATCTGTTGATTCTGCCAAAATTTATGAAATTCTGGTTGAAGGGGCTGAATTGGTTGATTCTGCTGATTCATGAAAATATGATATTTGAAATATATTTTATTAATAAAATAAAGAAAAAATTATATGTAAAATAGCTAAAATAGACCTCTACATTAACTTCAGTCTCAACCATACTTTTCCTACTATTACACAAATCGACGCGTGAAATAAAAAATTACGTGCTTGATAAAAAAATTGATTGATAAGCGTGGTAAGCTGAAACACAAAATTACCAAACAAGCTCTAAATTAAATCAGGGAGGTGAGACAATCAAGGAGAGTAAAAGCTGTTGGGACCTCATAAGTGGTATGTCCAAGAGTACTTACCACAACAATCTTACATTTATTAGGATATAATATAAAATGAGTATATTACAAGGAATACAGAACTTTACAAATGGTCATTCTAAACATTTTATGTTAGATGAATGGTCCTAACTATTTCACAATGCAGCCTCCGTTTGAGGTTCTTCCGGATGAAGTTTTTTTATGTAATATTGTGAACACATCTTTCATGAAATGTAGATGCATGTTGAGGTTTATTTGTGACACCGCACCCGGATGTATTTGAAATTAAAATTCAATATGTATTTCAATTTCCTATACAATAATTGTGTGTAAAAGGATGATAGATTTAATTAATGAATGATTAATTAAAAGGAAAAGTACAGAAAACGTATATGTGGTTTGAGTCATTTTCAGATAGGGGCATGTGTTTCATTTTCTAATAAAGTGGGGCATGTGTTTCAATTCCGTTATCATAGCAGGGGTATGGCGTCTAACGTTGTTAGAAAAATTAACCCCGATTTTAAAAAGTCTCCGAAAAATTAAAAGAAAAATACTGGGAGGTGCGCCTCATCAAGGAGATCAAGAAACTATCATTCTCTTTGGATTTTTCAGCTCTATTGGGATTATCTTTTAAAAACAAATTTGCTAATATCAACTTTCTGGTGGACTTTCTGCCATTTCTGGAGATATGGTGGCTGGAAACAAAAAAATAAAGATAGTTTGTTGATCTCCTTGACGAGACGCATCTCCCGGTATTTTTCTTTTAATTTTTCGGAGACTTTTTAAAATCGGGGTTAATTTTTCTAACGTCGTTAGACGCCATGCCCCTGCTATGATAACGGAATTGAAACACATGCCCCACTTTGTTAGAAAATGAAACACATACCCCTATCTGAAAATGGCCCAAATCACATGTACGTTTTCTGTACTTTTCCCTGAATTAAATTATTTATCGGGCCCATAATATTGAGAATGAGCTACCAAATATTTAGTTGAGTCATCATAATAATTATAGAAGCCCAATAAAATGCAAACCAAAGTTAAGGAAAATGTTTGACCAACTCAAGTGCTATTTTGACTCAACCTACGAGAAATAGCAATAATAGTAATAATAGGGATTGAACAATTTAACATCACACATCCACTTGGGGATTTTCCTACATGTCTTGTAGACTCTAATTAATTAAAATGGGACAATTTGGAATGGGTGGTGCGTACAAGTGGAGGAGGAAGCCTCCTAGAGACAAAAACCTACAAACTCTGACCCCATGCCCAAATTATTTTGGTGGCTTGATTGATTAGAGACCTAGTTAGCTTTTTCCCGTTTTAAACGCGTTTAAAACACGTACCGTTTTTTGAACAAAAAACACGTTTAAAACAAAAAATAATGCCGACCCGTTTAAAAAGGAAAAAAACTCTTACTTCCCGTATTAAACGTATTTCTCCCGTATTTTACTAAAAATAGAAGCATGCATTTTTGATCAATTGAATGAACGCGTTAAATGCATAAGAGAACAATAAGATCAGAAAGTGGTCATTGAACACATTAACATTGAGTTAATAATGATAGTTGATCCTGTAACTAAAGACATGCCACTAAATAAATTTTAGGATCATGTAGTTCAAATGGGACTTGGTACCATGATGTAACTTTCATAAATGTATTTATTATGAAACTTTTATTGAGTTTGGTGTATTCTCAAATTTATTGTGCACATAAATGATTGTTTTGAGAAATACTGTTTTATTTGGGTTAGTAAAAACATATGGTTTATTCATTAAGTTAAGAGCATATGTTTAGGAGATTCAATATATTGTAACACATGGATGATAATACTTTATAGCAAGAGAATTATCTCCATGATTCACATGTTTTATCTCTTGTAAAGTTTGGTAATGTGTTAAATGGACCAAGTGGGAGAATGTTAGTTTTTCCCGTAAGTTATGAAGTGTTTAATTAATATTTTAATATTAATATTCAGTAAATAAAGTACACATTTTAAAGGGAAAGACGTTTCTGAATTGGTCCATTTATTAGATAAGGATTACCCACTATTCCCACTCAACTAAATGAGAGAAGATCGGTAACTTCTCTCAATTTTCACGCTGCACATTGGGAGTTCTTTGATGGGCAAAACTCAATTAAATAGCAGCGGTTAGCTCTTGTTTCGACCCCTAAGTCCGTTCCTCACTATCGGTATACACACCATGTAATTGAGTGAAGAGAAGGGCTTGGAAGAGCAAAACAAGCAGGGCAACGAGCTGCTTCATCCAAGAAAATGGCTGGAGGTATGTAATTCCATATCTTGCTTTCGCTAATTATCGTATTGATCTGAATGTGTCCAGAACATGTTTAACATGGTTAGATCAGTTCATTCTTACAATTAACCCTCGTTGCAAGGAGATTACAATGAGAAAGTGAATGAATTTTGAGAAAGTTTGCAAAAGTGGCTAAAAATGAAATAAAAAAACCAAGTTGAAATTTTAAAAGTTAAAAATGAAAAGAAATAATAGTTTTGATATATAAATGATATAAGGCATATGAAAGAGATATATGGGGGTGTTTGGCAATTAGCTGTTGCCTGTTGGCTGACAGCAGTTTCTGTTAGCCGATTGATGACAACTGATTTAGTTGGCTGTTTTGATCAACTGATAATATTAGTTGTTTGTAAAATGATGTTTGGTTAAATTGCTGTTTAAAGTCAGTTGAAAATTCATAAGATGACTTTTAAGGACATAATTTTTTTATTGGTTGCATAGCACGTTATACTTTTTAAATATGATGATACAAAATTACAACTATTATAAATATTTAAATTATATTTTTAACGGGTATTGTCATTGATGTTATTATAATGTACGACTACTTAGACCATTATTATTTACTATTTTTTCCGTCTCAAATTGAATTGTAAATTTGACTTTTTTGGATCAAACAGTGTCATTTTATTCACTTAATTAGAATATTAATTCTTAATTAATTTTCAATTTGAATATTGCAACTTTATATAGATTGTAATGTAGTTTTTAAATATGTAAATTTTAATTATTAAAATTAAACTAATTATTAATAGGCTGAATATAGATTTAACAATGGTTGACCAAAAAATGTTGACTTTGCCAACCAAATTGGGATAGAGATAGTACGTATTAAAAAATGATAATTGCAAACACAAGTTTTTAAATTTTTTCATGTTTTTCTAATTAAATTTATTAATAAATAGTTATATTAACTTAAGTTAGTTAAGAATTGTTGTCTAAGAAAAAAGAATCATGTTATAGTGTAGTACGTAAGAAAATAATGTAAGCAGGAAAGGCAAAGGACTACGGAGTATTTTACGGGAAGAAAAATAAATGGGTAGATCACGAATATTGTGGAAAGGCCAAACCTAAAAGCTATATTTCTTAGCTTTTTAAATTTTAGCTGTTTGGGATAAAAAGACAAATGAAAAGGCCATTTAACCAAACACACTATTAGCTGATGAATCTAGTCAAAAAACCAAATCATGGTCAAAACAACAAAAAATTGGCTGATCCGTCACCATAAGACACATGGAAGTCGACTCTTTGGGTAATTACCACTAGAATTAGAGGCCGTTTGGTAGTATCGTTTTTCGGCTTATCAGGCTTATCGGTCAATTTTTCACCAAACATGTAACTTCTGTTTTCACGCGCTGGATTATGTAATAATAAGAAAAGTAAGGTTGAAGTTACTTTTCTAGCTGTATTGACTGAAGTTATTATAGATTACTATTTTAGTTATTTTTTACATATAATTTTTTCTTTATTTTATTAATAAAATATATTTTAATTTTTTTCCCTTAAATCAGCAGAATCAGTCAATCAGCCAATGCAGTCACTCTAGTCAGAATTTCATAAATTTCAGCAGAATCGATCGAATCAGCTGATTTTCATGTAACAAAACGGGCTCTTAACTTGTAATTCGTCTCTCTGGAATTCATCTCCCAATCAGCCAAGCCCAAAATAAACATGGCCCAAGTTTCCAAATCAACAAGGAGCCGAAGGACGCAGGGCGCAGAGGCTGTCATCGATCGACTCTTCGCGATTCGGCAAAAAACCCAAACACCTATTCTTCGACTTCTTCGCTATTCGCCAGTCGGTGCTCCGTTCGGCCTTCTCCCATCCGACTGTCGGCGCACGACGGAAAGGCTGTCGGCTTAGCCTCTAGCTCAGTAGCCTCTGGCGCTTATCACTCTCGCCTCTTATCTCTCTTGAGCTCGACTCCTCCAGTGCTCTGCAAGCCATTTTCGCTCCTCGTCACCTGGCCGCCTCGCAGGTAAGTTTTTTTTGTTCTTCTAATTCTGCTAACTGCTACTTTACCACGTTTGTTTAGCCCTGTCACATATTTGGGCGAATTATATTCGATTCGAGTCATTTGATTATTTGAGTGAGCCACTCACTAGTTTTAACATTTAGTATGAATTTATTATGAATGTGATTTTTGACTTTGGAATTGATTCTTCTGGCTCGGCTGTAACAGCTAGTGTTGAAAGAGTATTTTCAGCTATAAATATTGTGAAAGATAGTTTGAGCAACCGGATTAGTGATGACGGTCTCAGTAATAGACTTACTATTTATGTAAAAAAAGACATCTTATTGAAAATTGACAATGATCTCATTATCAAATGATATTTGTCAATGAAAACTAGTAGAGAACAGTGGTAAAGTTGTGATTTTTTGTATTTGACTTTGACGAAAACTCTTAATCCTAAAATATTTACTTTTTCCTTTGATTATTTGTTACAATGGATGTTATTTTATACTTGGAAACAAAATTTATGAAATAGACATTATGATTTATTATATCACATTTTGACTTTTTTTGTGCAACATGTGTTAGTTAATTAAATTTAGGCCCCACCTGACGGCCAAAGCTAGATCTGCCCCCGCTAATAGTGGTTGGTTGTTGATTGTTATTGGTTTAACTCTAATACTCCGTAGTTGTTGATTGTTATTGGTTTAACTCTAATACTCCGTAGTTGTTGATTGTTATTGGTTTAACTCTAATACTCCGTAGTTGTTGATTGTTGTGGGTTGGTTAGTTTCTAATTCTATGGGTGGATTTCTTGTTTAATTGATTTGAGTGATGATGTAACGATTTTATGGTTTCTATATGTTGTTAATCAAGTGTTTAGCTGATTTCTTGACCTTTAAATGATTATTGACTGTTTTAATTTCTTCATGTAGTTAAATTTGGAATTTGTGTTAATGTTATAGTTGGTTAGATAAAATTGTGAATTATTATAAAATTTGTAAATTTATAAATTTAATACAATTTCAAGGTCTAATAAAATGGTTTAATCTGGATATTATAAAGGTCTTGAAATAATATTTTTATTAAGCCCATTTCAAATTCTCTTGCAGACCACCCCTATACATGACTGGATGTAGGTTTGTAGGGATGCACATTGAGCGGGTTGGCTACACTTTTTGGAATCGACGAACCTCATTACTGAACTTCATGATTATATATTAGAACACAAAATTAAACTGTTTCTAAGCATAAACTCCTTATATCCATATTATGATCAAATGAGCAAATTAATTCGGTTATGTCTAAAATGCATATCACCAATTCATGTTATCAGTTTTTATCATTTCATTACTCATGAAATATTCAATTGTAATTTGTTAATTAGTGCAAGTGTAAAAGGAAAGGCACCATAGAATTTCATAAAATAAAAATGAGCTTAAACACAATTATGTATATATTTTTAATGCAATTCAGTCAATAAGGTAGAAATGCGACCAATTATAGTGCTCCTAATCGTGTAACTGCTGACACAGGATTGTGTGACTCGGTTTTCAACTTCATCCATTTGGAACGCCGGAATGGCAATCAGGAACATAACATGTTGATCTAGCCAGAGTTCAGTTTCCTTTGTTTTTCTATTGATCAATGGAGGAAGACAATCCTTTGGATGCAGCTTGTAGTACCTTAACCGGTGATCATTCAGATGTGGCCATCCAACGCAAACATGTGGCAATGCTAGAACACCTCTCCAATCTCCATCAGTCACGGCTGGCACGCAAGCCTAGTTCAGAATCCTACTCATCTTCAGGTTCCACACAATCTTTCCTCTCTCATTTCTCTGAATCAAAGCAATCTATTGAGTCTGAACTATCTCGGATCTGCAAATCCCAAGACCCCCAAAATGTCAAACCTGAACTGGAAAATGTCTCTATCTCAATTGCTAACCTGGAAAAGGAAGTTGCGGAGAGCTCATACTTTCTTCCCTCCTATGATGTCCGTTCATGCCTCAAAACAATATCTGACCTCAAGCAAACCCTAGAACAGGTTAGCTCTTCTGTCCTACCTAAGAAGAAGTTCTCATTTCGAAACAAAACCACTAATAGATGTGCAGCATCATCAAATGGCTTGGTTCCAGAAGCACCATCTGAAAACAACAGCATTGAAAACGTGATAGCTCCAAAATTAGGGTTTAGGGCTTTAGACTCGCCTGGCTTTCAGGACAAGGAAAATGATGCATTGACAATGGATTTTAGAAAAGCTGGGGCGGAGAAGATTGGGGAGTTCATGCTCTCAGATCTAAGAGGTTGTGAAGTTCGATTGCTGGGGTGTGTAAGGGCATTGTTTGTGCATAAGCTGGCTAATTGTAAGGTTTATGTTGGGCCAGTGACTGCATCAGTTTTGATTGAGGAAGTAAAAAATTGCATCTTTGTATTGGCTTCTCATCAGATTAGAATTCATCATGCAATCAATTGTGATTTCTATCTTCGGGTGAGGAGTAGGCCTATAATTGAGGATTGTACTGGGGTGAGAGTTGCACCATACTGCTTAATGTATGATGGGATTGAGCTGGATCTTGAAAAGGCAAATCTTGCTGAAGAGTCTGGGAATTGGGCTAATGTTGATGATTTTCGGTGGTTGAGGGCAGCACACTCTCCAAATTGGTCAGTTTTGCCTGAAAAAGATAGAATTGAAGAAGTCATGGAAATTTCAAAACCAGAGTATTGAGGGTTTCATTCACAATTTTTTCTTATCATTCAGCCAAGATTGGTGCGTATCAAGAATATTGATTTTTAAGAAGTCATTCGTATATATCCCTTTATTGATTTTTAAGAAGTCATTCTTATTCCCGTATATATCCCTTCATTCGTATGTGAGTTGTGTATCATTACGTGCCTGCTTTATTTTATCCTATGAAGCATAGACTTGTGGAACAAATATATTTTGTTTGCTGCAAGTCTGTAACGGATCAATTTGCATCAGTAGCCTTTCACCTTTCAGTGACTTTTCACCAGTCCAGCACAAGCGTGCATTTACCATGTAATAATCGTAGAAATAAGAAAAACCAACCTAGAAATTATATGTTCTGTAGCTCCGTAGGTATTGCATCAATTTTACGAGTCATCATCATCATTACCCCAATGGCGCAAAGGCTCCCACCAATGGTGAGGTAAGGAGGGGGAGTTGATGTACGTAGTCTTACTCTTGTACTAAAACACAGAGAGACTATTTCCGGATGATGCATAGTGAAAATCACGTCGAAAATTGCATGGATTGACTGCAATTTCATAACAAAGAAGCATGGATGAGCCATTTTTCTTTATTCCATCATGGCATCATATCTTCAAGCCAAAAAACAGTGAGTCTTTGGCCATTGTTTTATTCCACCACTTTTATGAATAAAAATCATTTTACGAATCAAATTAGCTTGTTCTTTGAAGTCTTTTAGCTCTATAATCTGAAATGCCTGTCTTTTTTTAAAGGAATGCTATCCAAATGACAATAACATCTGCTAGACTGCTATTTAGTGAAATGCATGTTCACTTGGAGGTATTTGTCCAAAAAAAGGATGACACCCTTGGGATGGTCCTCCCGAAACCGACCCGATAGTTATTTTGGAGGATGTAAGATGAACTTTGATCTCACTTTGATGGAAAGAGAGTGGATTCTTTTCTAAGTCATTGTTTGGAGTTGAACTCGAGACTTCTCACTTTTGACACCTCTTTCCTACCATGTGAGCTACGCCCCCGATACTTGGATGTATTTGTCCATACTCCGTAGGTAGGAGATGTAGTGCCAAACCATTCTTGTCTTATCTTTTGACATATAACAACACTTTTCATCGTTTCCTATCGTATACTTCCTCCGTTCCATAAAAGTTACAACATTGGAATTTCTGCACTATTCGCACACGTTACTTTGACTACGATTTTCTAATAATATATACAATAAAAATACTACGTATAAAATATTAATAAATTTGTATTAATGTAAATTTCTAATATATTAATTTTTTTTAATGTTTACTAATACGTAAATAAATATAATTATAATCAAAGTTGCGCGTTGGCAAACGTGAAAGTCAAATTGTTGCAACTTTTATGGAACGGAGGATAGTATATAGTTTCCTGTCCAGCGGAGTTGATTTACACTTTTTACGGTTTGCTATTGTTGTATGTATGACTGGTTTTATTAGTTGCTCTTTTAGACTAATATCCAAGGCTGCACAGTAAACTTAGAACCAACCATTCCAGACTTTCCAGCCTAGCTGGTTGTGAGGTTACTGTGTCTAGTGAGAGGTCTCGAGTTCGAAACCCGCTAGACACATAAGGGTTTGAAACTCAATGGAGTGAGTTTAAGCCCTGATTACTCCAGGACCCAATCTTCCTCCCTAGTAGGAGTGGACTCGGCCCTCGGGCCGGGCCAACCGGCCCGGAACCGGACCGGCCCGCTACTGTGCGGGTCCGAACCGGAACCGATCCACCCCTACTCAATGAAAGCAAAAAAGCTTTTGCTGGTTTATTTCACAGTGAAGCATTTGCACATCAAATAATAGGATGGATGTGGATGTGTGATTTCTCTGTGAGCTAGATTCTACACATCCAATGCTATACATGGAGTGAGTATTATCTAAATGAACTAAATTCTAAAACTGACCTGGTCCTCACGATCATGATTTGACACTGCCCATCCATTTTTTCTATAGGCTTCATGGACATCTTCACAAGAGTTGCACGTTGCAACTTGCAAGAGCAGTCGTCTATTTTTTTTTTCGGGCTAGAGCGGTATCTATTATGTTCTCTCTTTTCCCTTCGGTTCCTATTAAAGTTCTCACTTTCCTTTTTGGGATGTCCCTTATTTAAATTCACACTTCCATTGTAGGAAATAAAACAGTGCCAAACAGTGTCCAAACAGTGTCAAACAGTGCCAAACAGTGTCCAAACAGTGCACTCCACAGTAAAATCAAATTTATTTTCTTAATCTGTGTGAAGTCAAACTGAGAACTTTAATAGGAACCGGAGGGAGTAGTTTATTTTATTTGATTTATTTTGGATATAACCCGAGCCAAATTATTTAAAATAAATGAATGTGGATTAAAAACCCATTAAATATGTGACCATATCTAATCATTTTCAAATTCGTAACCAGAACTTAACCATTTCCGAATTCAAACTATAATCAGACAATATGGAATTGTGTCCACCTCTATTCAAATTCAATAGATACTGACAAAGAAGAGTTTTTTTTTCGATTTAAAACGGAAAATTTAGTCTAAAGTCAAACTATGGATCCTTTACACAATCCTGTTATGGCTTGTGTAAGCTGTCATGTACCGTTTGCTCATCTTGTAAATATTTTGTTAATATATATATATATATATATATATATATATATATATATATATATATATATATATATATATATATATATATATATATATATATATATATATATATATATATATATATATATATATATATATATATATATATATATATGCTACTGTCATACTCCCTCCCTCCGTTCTTTATTAACTGTCTCGTATTCTTTTTTGGGACGTTTTTAATTATTTGTCCTTCTTTCCCTTTTTGATAAGTTTTTTTCAATCAAAATACTTTTATACCCCCACTTTTATTACCATTATCCCTTTCTCTTTCCTACTTTTTCTTTTACCCACAACCCAGTATACCTATTACACCACCCCTATTATTTTCCTCTTAAAACCCGTGCCAAAGCTTAAGAGGACTGATAATAAAGAACGGAGGGAGTATCTTTTTGCCAAAGAACATTTTGGTCTGATCGGTGGTAGGGGGCTTGTTTGGGTGGAGGATTTTGGAAATAAGAGGAGGGAAAAAAATGACTTTGATCTTCACTTTATTTACAATCACTTGCACGTATATTTTTAAAATAAATACCACCCCTTATCTCTCCGAACCGAACAAGCCCAAATGAACGTGAATATCATACACTTTGAGGCGTGTTACTATGAATTTGAGAGCTTGAATAATTTTGGGGATTGAATAATTTTCATTTGAGATAAACCTCACAAATGTGCTTTATTGATAATGGAAATCAAACGCATGAAACACATTGATAAACCTCACTTATCCATAATGTGTGTACTTATGTGAGGATGGGTCAATGCTCTAAAAAGCAGGAAAAGGTGGGGTTTAGGCGTGAGGCGACGGCGAAACGCCTCGCATCGTAAAAAGACGTGAAAAAGGCGGTCAACTCAAGAGTTGACCATCAAATGCGTGAAAAGGTATAAGCCTAGGCGTGCTTATGAGTGAAAAAGCGGAAGTTTTTTAGATGAAATATTTTTTGCAAAGAAAAACTTATTAAATTTAAAAATAAAATACTTTTATAAAGATATTATACTCCCTCCGTCCCGTTGGAATGTTCCCGCTTTCCTTTTTTAGATGTCCCGTTGGAAAGTTCCCATTTCCCTAAATGGAAAGTTATCCTACATCAAAACAGGGTCAAACAGTGCAAAACAATGTCAAATAGTGTCAAAAAACGCCAAACAGTGTCGAAATAGTAAAATTTACCCTCTGATAAGTTTATTTCCTTAATATGTGTGTAGGTCAAACTGGGAACATTCCAACGGGACGGAGGGAGTATATGAATCTAATACGGAGTAGTAAAAAACAGCAATATATCATTTTGCATTTGCACTTTTTATACATTTAGAAATGAGAGAATTTGACTTTGCACCCCATGTTTTGGGTGATATTTGACTTTGCACCTCATATTTTGGGTGATATTTGACTTTGCACCCTATTTTCAAAATCATTAATGTATGCACCTCAATTAACTATAAAATCATTTGACTTTGCACCCCACTCCTTCGCAATTTTTGGGCTAATGAAGTGCATACATTAATGATTTAAAAATGGGGTGCAAAGTAAAATATCACCTAAAACATGAGGTGCAAACTCAAATTCTCCTATAAAAATTATATACTTCGTATATTGAACAAAACAAAAATTAGGCTCAATATATTTTGGACATTTATTTTCTCATATTCACTGTATAATACGTAGTATTAATTTAATATAGAAATCTAAAACGTCTTTTCACGCCTAGGCTTCTCTTATTCTTGCCTAGGCTTCTCTTATTCTTGCCTAGGCTTCAAAGGTTTGAGGCTTAATCTCATCACCTTGTCACGTCTCACACCTTTTAGAACACTGGATGAGATATGTGTAGCATCCCCGTACCCCAATGCATTTTTGGGTAAGTGAAATTTTTTCATAATCCCACCTGTCGCCAAGCCCGGTCCCATTCACCACCCGCAGGACCCGGTATTGCCATCCAGACTTGGGCCTCCCTTTGGTATAGTGTACTGGTACTGGACCACAACCAGCCCACGACCACCTAGCTACAGTTGTCCTCATCAATGCAGTTTCTCTCTTTAATTTAACAACCTTCCAACATGTGCCCAAAAGTAATCATGTTTCACCATGCTCGGGGATTATTAAATATTGGAGCCAAGGATTCAAGCTCAAGCAACATTACCAGCATCGTCCCCCCCCCCCCCCCCCCCCCCCATCCTCCTCAAAAGGAAAGCGAAATATCCATAGTCAATGAAGTTCTCAACAGCACACAAAGTTAGTTCGAAAAAGGAAAAAGCTGGAGTATAATTACATCAGCTGTCATCCACCTAACAAGAACAAATACAAAGAACATATTCCCTCCCCCAATATCAAATTTTTAAAAGAAAGCTGCTGCTACTACTACATGATGAATAAGATTTGCAAACAACATTTTTTCATAGCAAAAGCAAACCCGCGTCAAGAAAATTTGCTGTTGATGTTCCGTTTCCTTATTCGGTTCCAGTGACATGTTCCTGAGTAGTATGTCCTGCCACGCCTGAATGATGAAGTTGCCCGATCCTCCTAGTGATCTCGGGCATTGATGGCCGGACATCGGGGTGCTGTTTTACACAATCATTGGCAAGCTGGAGCAGTTGCACCATTTCATCCTCGACATTCTGGTGCCTAAGGAGTTCAAGATCAAAGACTTCGGAGGTCCACTCCTCTCGGACCACGGACTGGACCCACCTCGGCAGGTCAACACCGTCCTCGTTCAGGATTGCATGAGTGGGTGCCTTTCCAGTAAGGAGCTCCAGGAGCAGTACCCCAAAACTGTAGACATCAGCCTTCTGTGAGACTCTTCGAGGTTCAGTTACCTCTGGTGCTCGATACCCAATGACTCGAGCAGTGGACGATGATTGTCCAGCCATTGTTGCCAGCCCGAAATCTGCGACTCTGGATTCATAGGATTCTGTTAGGAGAATATTGGACGACTTGATATTCCCATGAGAGACATCGGGGCCTTGAGAATGCAAGTATTCTATGCCGCGGGCAGCTCCAAGGGCAATGCTGCACCTCATTTCCCAATTCAATGGCGTCCTGCTAGCTCCCCTGTTCCCTATGGAAGATTAAATATATTCGCAATCAATAAAAGCAATGGGATGCTCACAATTAAAACCTGACTCTTTCAAGATTATTGCAAGAATTTGTTATGAATAACGTTAGATTTTACGGACGAAAATTCTCATACATTGGTTCTCATACATTGGGAAACGATGTTTGTAATATTTAAGCAGCTGAGTTTCTTTTTGTTGCTAATAAGGATGTTTTTCTTGGATTGAATTTTTCTGGTCGGATCTGAATTGATCTGGTTGATGTGTGGTCTCTGTGTATTTTACGGTGGTAGAGGTTTGATCTGCTTACGTCGGGTCTGGGACTGAATTAAGACCAAGTAAAAACATCCTTGGGGGATTGAAGAGTATTAATGGGGTTGAATCAAGCTTTAAAGACACGTTGATCCGAATTGACCAATATATACTTTTATACAGCACTTTTATAGGGGCCAAAACTGGATTACACTAAGACTGGAGTATTCGCTAGATGTGAAATTGAATCCTCTTTCTAATGTCTTGCATTTAGTATGAAGAGGCTAATTGGGTTAGGTCAAATTCAAGGACAAAATAGAATTATACTAAGATTGGGTATATTATTAATTAACTACTTAATGACTCAATTCCCTTTATTACGCATTGAAAACGATTAAAGGGGCAAGGTTGACACTAAAACTTGTCTTCATAAAAACAACCTCTCCTACCATAAATAGGATTGCGAGAAAACCTCCGCTATTAGTACACATAAAGGTTGAGTCAAAATCAAGCACAGAAAAAGCAAGTTTTGGTCATATCGTCTGCGATTGGACATGATATTGACTACTTAACTATAGGCTATGGAAATATGGAGTACTTGGTAATAACAGTTGAGTAAGAAATCTCAATCGTATGAGACACCAACATAGATTAAAGAAACATTACCGTAATGTGATAATAGAAGAAATAGGTCTTTCATCACATACATTAAAGCTTTTCCACAAACGGCAATATATATTGATGTCTACAAATCCAAGTTTTAAAAGCATAGATATATTTACAGATTATGCAAGTCTGCAAAAGGTTAGACAAAAAATAACAGCAATTCTTTCATTTGAATTTGAAAAAGCTCAAACAAGTAAATCATTCTATGTGCAGAAGAGAAGGAACGAGTCACAGTTACCATGTAGAAATGCAGACAAACTTCCCATTGCCAAATAGTCATGGACAAGAAGCTTTTCCTCTTTGCTATAGTAATAAGCCCTGAGAGGCACCAAATTCTCATGGACCATAGCACCAATGCTCTGGATTTTCTCTCCGAATTCCTTCTCAGAAGTGGCAACATCTTTCAATCTTTTCACCGCCACTACAGCCCCGATCTCCAAAACAGCCTTGTAAGTTGTTCCGAATGTCCCCTTACCTAGAACCTCCGCAGAAGCTCTCAACAGATCTTCCAAATCAAACACCTTCATATTACTTTTCCCAAAGAACAAAAGCTTCTTAGCAACATCTCCACCTCCGCTGCTCTCTTCTTCCTTCCCATTCACGGGCAATGGCTCCACATCATCCACAGAAAACCTGTTATGTGAATCTCCATTTTCGCTCTGAATCATTGGCTTCTCCCCAGAAACGTCCTGTTCCTGCTGAGGATGCTTAAATGTAGGAACGTCCATAGAACGCGATTTGTACTTGCCACCTCTCTTCCTACATAGCATAAACAACGCAAACAGGAATAGAAGAAATCCGACAACAGATCCTATAACAATGCCTGCAATGGCTCCTCCTGACAGCCTGTGTTTAGATTTACCGACTTCTATGCCGCCTGTAGCAATGGCTGGTGGAACTGTCTGCCCTGGACATAGATGCATGAGAGGACTCCCACAGAGTGAATTTCCAGAAAAAGCCTCCGCCGGCATCCCTCGGAGGCTCTTCGGTACCGTCCCATTTAAGTTGTTGAAGGAGACATTAAACTGGTCGAGATTCTGGAGGTTTAGGTCCGGAATGGACCCGGAGAAGTGGTTGTTTTCCAGATATAGGGTGCGCAAACGGGTCAAATTGCTGAATCCGGAAGGGATTTCACCGGAGAAGTTATTGCTAGCAAGGTTTAGCCTGACCAGAGCGTGAAAGCCAAAAATGTAAGCCGGCACAGGTCCAGAGAAATGGTTCCCCTGGAGGTAGAGGTTCCGGAGCTCCGTACATTGGTCGAGGTCTGAAGGGAGAGGGCCAGAGAGGCGGTTGAGGCGGAGGCTAAGCGTACGGAGGCGCGTAAGCTTGGAGAGAGTGTTCTCGGGAATCTGACCGGAGAGGGAGGAAGCCGGTAGCCGGAGGAAGGTGACGCGTTCGTTGTCGCATTTAACTCCGAACCAGTTGCAGGGGTCGGAGCTGGTGGTGTTCCAGAGAGATGAAGGACGGCCGCCGAGGGCGGAGCGGAAGGAGAGCAGCGCGGCCAGGTCAGTGCTCAGATCTGAGGAGGCGGTGGGTGAGACACCGAGGAGAGAGCAGACGAGGAACAACAACATCAGCATTGACAGCGTCATGTCAGTTTGAATCCACATTGCTGTTTCTGCAAACAAAAATTGAAATGGAAGCTTCAACCTTAGTGGTTCATAGCAGATCAAAGTTCTGACTGAGAATTTAGGAAAGCTCCTGAGATAGCTTAGTTGGAGTTTTGCAAGAGGTTTTGGAAGTGACCCAGTTGAGTGACAGTCTTATTATTACTCTAAAAAAGTAATGAGAAATTGTTTGTTATTACAAGGATGGATGGATGGATCTCATTCAATTCAATTTTCAACACCAACCATTTCTAACACCGTCACCTGTAATATTTATTAAAGTCTCAATATTTCAACTAAAAGTATTTCTATAATATACCGAGTACAAGTGTAGAACTAATTTGTTAATGCAATAATGGTCTAAATAAAATAAATCTACTTAAATGGGTGAAATTCTAATTAAAATGGTTGAATTGATTGAACTATGGAAAAATTATATTTAATATTTAGTAGTATTAAGTATTCAATTATAAAATATACAGAAAAAAATGTATAAATTAACTAAAATGATCGTATACAGTAACTATTTATTTATTCTAATTACTATAATATACGGTGTGTGAAATAAAAAATTACGTGATTGTATTAAAAATTGAGTGATAAGTTGAAAGTTGAGGATATCCAAATGAAAATAAGATGCTTGACTTAAATGAAAAAAAATCATACTCTTTAAATTTGTATAAAAAAGAGAAAATAAGAAACACTATACGCACACATAGTCTATCTAAAAAGGAAAAAAACAATGTTTAGTTGTTTCTATTAATTAAGTCGTCTTGTATTGACTAAAATGTGTATACGTACTAAGTTGTTTATCTCGAGTAATTAACATTTATATTTGAGGCTCTTGAGTTTGTGTGCAGAATAAATATGTCACTTGAGTAAAATATTCAATCTTTTTTTATAAGGGAGAACTACCAAATAAGTCCTCGAACTTTCATAAAAAGTACAAATAAATCCTTTTATAGGAGGTTCTGTCCGGCCGTCGCCATTTGGGTCGGTTTCCGGTGGAATTTTTTGATGAAATTTTTTGATAATCTTTTTCATTAAGTCTAGTTTACTCATACCAAATTTTAGCTAAAAAATCAATCGGGAAGGCAGACAAATGAATTTTTGAAGATAACTGCGCAGTTAGGCAGCACAATGTATTTCAAAAAATTATTTGACTGCCTTCTCGATCGCATTTTTAGCTGAATTTTGGTATGGGTAAACTAGACTTAATGAATAAGATGTTCAAAAAATTTCATCAAAAAATTCCACCGGAAACCACCCCAAATGGCGAAAACGGACAAAATCTCTTATAAAAGAGCTTAATTACACTTTTTATGAAAGTTCGAGGGCTTATTTGATAGCATTAAATTGAACTGAAGTTAACGAGCATGTAAACACCACCTCTACCCCGCTAGGGGGATTCAAGCTACTGAATGAATACGTCATTATGTGGCGCTTTGAATATTAACATAAATAATCCCATAATTGATTTTTAAAAAATAGTTGAATATACTTTTTAATACTCTCTCCGTTCTTTTTTAGTTACAACGGTCAACATTTCACATTTATCAACGTACATCTTTGACCGTAATTATATGATCTATATCTTAATTCTATTAGTAAAAAAATATTAAAATCAGATTTTTAAAATTTGTAATGAGATGAATTGAACAATATTTTAAAAAATAATAATTTTCATAAAATAATAGAGTAAAATGTGGTCAAAGTAGAGCATGTGATAGTATGAGTCTCGATGGACTATTATAGTACTGTTGATCTATTTAGTTTTTTAACTGAATGAAGTCAATGAACAAGTCATATGTTCATTATGTAACTAAACAAAACTTAACGTCCTAGAGAGTAAATTTCTTAGTGGTGTTAGTGCAGATCTAAGAGTTCTAACTTCAAAGTTTACCTTGGGGAAAAGTGTCAAATGGTTACTACTGAAAATGTCAATCAAGCTCATCAACTAAAAAAAATCTAATTAAACCCACGAACTTTTAAAAAACGATCAAATCTGTTGCTTACTTGGCAACCAACCGGTAGATACTAGTAAACAAAACTTTACCCGCACGGGTAGCTCAGTTGGTCGAGTGCTGGGAGATTTGGAACAATGGACCAAGGTTCGAATCCCCGAAGCGACCGGGTGGAGGTCACAAAACCTGAAATAAGGCTGGGCCTCTGGTGCGCACAGATGCATGGGCCTACTGCCATTCTGCTGACTGAGTCACCGTGACTAACCTCCCCACCATCCTGTCGGGTTGGGGTGGGGGGCTCCTGGGGTGGGAGATTCCACCTTTTGGAACTTTGGAACAATGAACAATAGTAAACAAAACTTAACGTCCTAGAGAGTAAACAAAAGTAAAAAACAATCATTATCTATGTTGATTTGTTATTGATCGAGGAAATCTAGTTTTAGTTAGGGATATTTTAATCATCTATGAAATCTTGTGTAACTTTTGGCCTGCGCATTTAATAATACTTCAAATTTCCCATAAATGCAATTTCCATCGTATACTATTTGCCGTTCAAATTTTATGCTTTAATGTTTTATTTTGCTTTTCTCAAGATTATCACCTCTAAAAGCATTATATATACAATATATATATATATATATATATATATATATATATATATTCTTAACCACATTTTAGCAATAATAACCAACCAGTGACATAGCGACACGCCTCTAAACAAATAATAGTGAATGGGCAACCTACTTGTAAAGAGTTGATCCAGCTCAAATATCACATTTTGGGCACGTTTGGTAAATGGCGGATCAGCCATTTTTTACCTGTTTTAACTGCAATTAATGATTTTGACCATCTTAAATGTTAATATTGTTGTTTGGTAAATGGTTATTGGATCAACTTATGAGATCCAAACAGCCGATTAAAGTCTGTGTGACTGGAGAATAGCTAATCTGTCAAGTTATATTCTCACGCTCTTGTAAGGTAAACCAATGGAAAAATGATGTTAATTATGTTCTTGTTCTAGCGGGTGATGTTCTATCACGAATACCTAAAATTTATAGTAATGTCCGTTTTCGTCTTTTTATACTCTAACAGCTATTTTTACAGTTAACTTACCAAATAATTGTTAATAACAAACTAATACAACCAGTCAACCAAAACAACTAACACAACCAGCTATACTAAAACCGCTATCGAACCAATTAATAGCCAACAACTAACAGCCGATTGTCAAACAAGGCCTTTATATTTAAGTAATCTATTTGTAAATGACTCTTTTCAAAAATTATTGTAGTTTCAATAGAAACATTGATGTATAAAAACTACAGATTTTAGGTCCATTTGTCAAACTAAGTGGAATATTTTGACCAATACCCCGCAATGTATATTATCGTATAACGCATGGGTCTTAAGTCTTAACTGACTAAACCCAGATCTATTTTTAAATGTATATTCACGTAATGTAATAGTAGATGTATTCACACTATTCAGTTGGCGTAGTAATTGTTATGGGTAAATTAGGGCAACTAGAAAAAATCTATTGATATTGAGAGATGTGTGCACAGATAACTCGTTCAGAAAAAACAACATTGTCTCTGTACACGGGTTAGTGTACAAAATCTACACAAAATGTGTACATGAGAGTGTACATCACCTAGTTGTCTGTGTACACAGACAACTCGTTCAAAATAAGGCAACAACTATTATGTACACAGACAAATGTATCAAATGCATACATATTTTGTGTACACCAAGAATATTTGGAGGAACTAATTTATTTCATTTTAAACAAGCAACCTGTATTCTATCTTGAAGTCTTTTATTATTAATAAAATCCACAAAAATATAGATGTCCAAAGTTATATGAACCGAATCAGATAATTTGTTTCGATTCGCATCGATTCTCCCGATTTTAGGGTTCTATGTCTTAGGCCTACAAGGATCATTATTGTCTTCATACTTGTATATCTTTAATTAAAAATTGGACCAATGATTATTTTTTGGATATACTTTCTCCTTTCTCATAGTATCTGTTAAATGCCAACATCCTTGACTGAAATGAGTTTCGAACATGTGACCTCTTTCTTGGGACTGTCACAGTGATGCCATCGAACCACAATTTGTTTGGCAGTTATTAATACTTCATTACTTTGTAGAGCATTTCTCACATATTGTAACTTCAATCGTAAATAGAAAAATTTGTGGTCGAATACAAACTATATGTAGTATAAATGAATTTCAAGAGAAGATATTATATTATGCAAAAAATGTTTGATGTATGCGTTTTTGACGTTCAGAATTGTCCGCGTAGATAGATAAATGTGCTAAAGATATAGAAAAAAGCGTTGGAAACTCAATAGATTGAGTTTCAACCCTGATTACTTAAGGCCTCCAGATCGCTCAGAGTAAAAAAAAAGTGTTTTAGATTTTTCCTCGGACGCACTTTCTTGTACAATTGAGAAATTGAACATCCACCCGCACGGGTAGCTCAGTTGGTCGAGTGGTGGGAAAATTAGACCAAGTGATCAAGGTTCGAAACCCGCAGCGGCCGTGTGGAGGTTATAGAACCTAAAATAAGGCTGGATCTCTGATGCGCACGTGTATAAGGCCTACCGCCGTTTTACTGACTGAGTTATCGTGATTAACCTCCCCACCATCTTGTCGGGTCGGGGTGGGGGGCTTTGGGGTTGGGCATTCAACCTTTTGGACCAAGAGAAATTGAACATCCAACCATTGCGTGATACGAAGTATACAATACTCAGTACATCGATCTATCTGTCTTTGAATTGGGGCATGAAGAAGCATGTGATTGATTTCACTTTTTTCTATCACCAAATAAAGACAAAAGTGTCATTATATTATGATAATAAAACAAATACGTTGCCCCAATAGTAAGTTTTGTCTCTAATGCGTCCATGTACCATTTTTACTATTTTACTAGTATAGTACCCGTGCATACGCACGGGAAATAGTAGTCGATCATATATTTTTACTCATGATCTAATTAAATATTAAAACAAAAAATATATTTTAGAAGAAAAAAAGAGTACAACTAATATCATAAAGCATAAGCCATACAATAAATATATAATGAATAGTATGTTAGGGAATATTATTTGACATCACTCATTAGAATTTGCTATCTATTAATTTTCATGGTTAAATGAATTTTAAATACAGTTCTAAAAAGAGTGAGTACACTAAGTGAATGACATAAATTTTAAGTTAATACAACAAATATTAATATTAACAAATATTAGTTAAATAAGCACTTGGTAATCATGAGTTAAAATAGTTCTAAAATGTGAGAGAGATTTATCTCTCAATCAATTATTAGCAAGTTTGTCTTCTTATACATAACCATTACATATGAGAGGGAAAATTCTCTCGCTCAATTTTTAGTCGGTTTATCTTCTTATACCTAAAAACACTACATATGAAAGAGAATATAATCCCTCGGTGTTTAATTAAAATGTATTCTCCTCGGTGTTTAATTAAAATGTATTCTCCTCGGTGTTTAATTTTATAATGCGTTGGCATCTTGTTTACATAAAATATATTCTCCTCGGTGTTTAATTAAAATGTGGGATCATGTTCTTAAATTATTATGTAGATTTTGTTTCAGATTTCAATGCAGTATTGTGAATTGTGATGAGGTAATGCTCCTTACGTAATAAGTTAGTTTTATTTACTACGTACTATATAAATGTTCATTTCTGTCGATGGAGTATGAGACACTGATGATGAATGAATAAAAGCAATCTTTTTTTCTTTTTTTCCCTATGTTCTTGCAATATTTCTCCGTTGGTTATGTAGGAATTTTTTACTATGTAATTGCTAATCATTGGAGGGCAAATCAATGGAAATAAGATTTGGTCTAAGTAGCGAAAACAAATTGATGTGGAATATCTTGTTTAAATCAACATTTTCTCAACCACCGAAACAATAAATATTCTATTTGATTTATTGGTTTATTTTTATAAAATTACTCTAAGCAAAATTTGAAAGTTTAAGTCATAATGTAACCTATTAACTTTATTTATGTAATATTTAAGGAAAAGGTTCTATAACTATGACTCACTCTGATATCTAGAGTTACCTTCCGGTAACACCTAGTTGTTTGGTATCCGCCGCCGGATTTACCAGGGCCTCCTTGGCCGCCGCTGGTAAGCCGTGTGGAGAGCGGAGTTTTTCTTCGAGTTTCTTTGAAGCTTCATTTTTTTTTGTTTCGTATTTGGCGCTTTTTCTTTGGTGGTCTCGACGTTGAGGGCTAGGAATCCACGTCACTCTCCTTATTGCCGAACCCCACAGACCAGTTTGGTGGTGAAAACGTCCAGCGATAATTCCGAGGGGAAGGTAAGGAGGAGGGGCTTTGCACGGAAGGTGTTGTTGATAAGTATATGAAGATGGCGCTTGAGGAGGAGGAGGAGGATTTGGATCTCGACGACACAGAGGCGGAGGAACCACCGGTGGAAGAGAGCAGGCCAGGTTTTGCGGTGGTAGGGGTCCCGTTGACAGATCGCAAAGTCAGATTTCCAGCTATCAAAGAGCTCATGACTTCGCTGTGGAGGCTGGGCAAAGGACTCGCTCAAAGAAGTCGGGGAAAAAAGATATCTTTTCACTTTATATCATCTTGTGGGTATGAACCGTGTTCTTGAGGGAGGACCTTGGCAATTTGAACGTAATCTGTTGTTGTTGAAAGAAGTTAAGCCTGATGACATTCCTCATAAAATTGTTTTGAATGAGGCAGATTTCTGGGTTCAAATTCATAATGTCCCTTATAGCCTTGTCAATTTAGGTACTGTCAGAAGGGTGGGAAATTTTATAGGAAAATTTATAAAATATGATGATAATCAAAACAGTACAAGTGGGAGGCTTATATGAGAATAAGAGTGTGTGTGAATGTGGAGAAATCCCTGAAAAGAGGTACTAATCTGCAGAAAGATGGCAAAAGCTACTGGGTAGACTTCAAATATGAAAAGTTACCCAATTTCTGTTTTATTTGCGGTTTAATTGGACATTCAGATAAATTCCGCCATTTAAATTATGAAGAAGATCTCGTTCTGGAAAAAAAGTTTAGAGTCCAACTTAGAGCAGGTAGCGAGGGGAAGATGAGTCCTACAGGAGGAAACCAATGGTTACTAGAGGGTTCATCGAGCTCTGGCAGAGACCAGGTTGGGGGTAACAGGTCTGAGGACAGGTTGGGGGTGGAAGGAAATAGTTTGTTGCAGATTCCGAGCAGAGTATAACGAAGGGAGTAGCGGGTGATGCCAAGGAAGAAACGGCGGGGGAACAGAAGCGAAGGAGGTTATGGGAGACACGGGGGGAAGGGCAAAATGGAAAGGATAACATGGCTCTGGATGGGACAAAACACGGGGAGGAGTCGGACTTCGATTAGTAAGTCCGCCTAAGTGGATTCAGAATCAAAGGCAGAAGTTTTGGATGCTTGTGCAGTTAGGCAATTTCGGACAACAGCTCAAGTTTATCAGTTTTATTTTTTTCTTTCTAGATGATTCTGTTTGTTTTGTGTTTTGTTTTGCTTTTGCGATTCCTTGGTGTAAGACGATTGATTTGGAGATGGGGATGAGAGAATCGGCGTAACCGTCTTTGGCTCATTTGTGCTCATTAATAGATCAACGAGTTATATTGCTTCTATTGAAGTGATTAACTCTAAGTCTGGTTCGCGGGATGACGGTTGTCAGGATTCTGTTTGTCGAATTACCCACTATCTAAATGTTGAGATATCAATTTAAGTCTATTTCTTCCACACAAAAAGGAAAAAGTTCTATTATAAGACGTTAATACATCATACATACTTCGAAACTATATACTTAGTTTTACAGAGTCAATGGTAAATATGAAATTTATTTTGGCAAAACCGTCAAATAAGTCCATATACTTTTATGAAAAAAAGTCAATTGAATCCTTATACTTTAAATTGAATCAATTAAGTCCTTGAAGTGTTAAAAATGATCAAATAAGCTATTTGGCATGTGACCAGGCGGTATGGTTACTTGCTTACGTGGGTGTCCAACTTGTTCTTTTTTTACTGTTTTTTATACTTTCATAATTTTCTTTCGGTGACAACTCCGGTACCCATTTAAAAAATGGAGTACCGTACCTACCATTCACTTTTAAAAAAATTGGTCCATGTCATTATATCATTTTTAATTTAGATTTAAATAATTCAACTGCAACATTCTCATTGATTCATGTGAACAAAGGTATGATACTTTATGAGTACCATAGAATCTACCTTTTCTTTAATTTCCTTCTCTCCTTTCTTTTTATCTTTCTTCTTTCTCCCATGGAGTCCGCACTCCTCTCCTGCAAGTCCATGGCTCCACCACCCATAACCCATTTATTTTTTACTTTCCATGACAAACGCTGAGTTGGTAGTTGCATTGCTAATATGCAAATTCCTTCTACATCACAAAATATGTCTTCTCTTCAGCGGACCTAACAAACAATTCTCTTCAGAGATTTCTTACCCCCTCCAATAGATCTTTACGAAATCAAATAGATCGATGAAATTGCTTTATTTTTGAACTATCAAGAATTTCATCTGGTAAGTTTTTGGCTTTAACCCTTGTCTAGAACTTGACGGTGTCGTTGTTAATCCGCCGCGTTGGCCGTTCAGCTTGCCGGAGAAGCGCATCAAGCATCTCTGTCTCAGACTTTAGTTCTGTGCACTCCCGGCTAGAATTGTGCTAACCTGGTCTGCCAAGTTGCCGATTGGATAGATTTTGCCAGAATCTGTTTCACTTTGGTCACCATTACCAAGCCTAAGATAGATGAAAAGAATTAGAGCAGTCTGGGAGAGAAAAGAAAGACACAAGAAAAAGGAAAGGAAAAATTAAAAAGTGCTCGATGCAAAACAATAAAAAAGCCACGTAGACATTCACATACGCAGGTAACCGGGTAACCGGCTGGGTACCTATAAAAAAAGTATGACACCCCGTCCACGAGGGCCCCCAACCCCTACCGGATGGTACGTTGGAAGGATGTAAATTGGACTATAATCCCAATCTGACAGATAGAGAGTGGGACAACTGAGTACCTATGAAATAACTTAATTGGTTGCATTTCAATACTTTGGAGACTTAATTGATTCATTTTAAAATACAGATACTTAATTGACTTTTTCATAAAAGTACAAGAACCTGATAATTTTCCCATTTATTTTTGAGCAAAAAGTCACCACAGAAGTAATGGTTTCAACTTTCAAATGCAAATTCTCTACCACAAGTTCTCAACCCTAAGGCCCTGTTTGGTTGGAGGGTTTCGGAGGGTAGGGGAGGAAACTGATGGATTTGTGTGTGTTTGGTTGAAGGAAATAGGGGGGAAGGGGAGGAAAGTGGAAGATTTTCAAAATCCTCCACTTCCTCCCATTCTAAACCCCCCAAATCGGGGTATTTCGGAGAAAACGTGTTGATAACCACAAACTATCCATCTTCTACGTGAATGAACAAAACGTTATAATATAAAAAGGAAAAAAACAAAACATTTTGAAAAATTAAAAAATTAAAAATTTAAAAATTTAAAGATTAAAAAATTTAAAAATTAAAAAAAAAAAATTTTTAAAAATTAAAAAATTTAAAAATTATAAATTAAAAATTTTAAAAATAAAAAATAAAAATATTTTAAAAATAAAAATTAAAAATTAAAAATTCCAAACTGAAAAAAGAAAAATTATAAAATTAAAAAAGTAAAAAATCAAATAAAATAAAATTATGACTCATGACCATAGGAGTAATATTCACAATAGTTAGACATGTATCTATTTTTTTAAGTAAGCTATCAAATAAAAGTAAATTGCGAAAATATTTTCATTAAACCTTACCTCCTATTTCGTCCAACCAAACACAAATTTTTATCAAAATCATTCCTTCCTCTTCCTTTTCCTTCCCTCCTTGAATCTCCCCTTCCCTCCTCTCCTTTGAACCAAACAAGGCCTAATTTTTCATTCGCATCATTCTACCTCAAAATTTTCTTCGTTATCTAAATTTCTAAACCTCAGTCGAGCTATGATGCAAGAAACCGTGGGATTTATTGAAAACGTAAAATGACTACTTTTAATAGAAAAACTAGTTCAGTACCCGTGCAAACGCACGGGAAATAATCGATGGATACACTTGTAATCATGATCTAATTAATTAGAAAAACAAATTAATTTTAAAAAATTGGGATAATTCTTAAAAGCGAGTACAATAAGTCAATACCATAAACTTAAATTAATTTAATAAAATAAATATTAAAAGTTAAATAGTAAACTTACATGTTAGAGATTTTGGAAAACCTCTTTGAATACAACATTCGTAGTAGTGTCTAAAGATTTTCCATCCTTATCATGTATTAAAATTTTCAATCCATGCTTGCTCTGAACTCTAGATAATGCCACATACAATTGTCCATGACTAAAAACAGGTTTAGGCAGGTATAATCCAACTCTTTTCAGTGACTGTCCTTGAGATTTATTGATTGTCATTGCATATGAGACCATTATATGAAATTGTCTTCTGATAAGTTTAAAAGGCCATGGTGATTGAGAAGGAGACAAACATTCGAGGTATGTAAATCTCATCTCCACCATAGCTTTCAGACATGATTCTTGCTCCAATGACATGATTTCCCAGTCTGGTGACAATCAATCTAGTTCCATTACATAGTCCTTTTGACTGGTCTATATTTCTTAACAACATTACTGGAGTCCCAACCTTAAGTCGTATCCTATGATTTGGAAGACCTGATGTTTTCAAGGAATTTAGAAACTCTGGTGTCAATGCTTCAAATGCTTCTGCTTCGACTACATCTGATTTGTCTATAGAATCGCAACTTAAATATTCTCTGTCTTCACCTGTAGTTATAAAATTTCAATGGACGTAATTTTAATATTTAATTTGCTTAAGATTTTATTGTGTCAGTAAATAAGCAAAGTAGCATTTGTATAATATTACCTGGGAGCAAGGAAAGAACATAGTCGTTAATTTTATCGACAATTTCAATAGTCGATGCTAAGATAGCTCTACACTTGAGAAATTCCTCATTTTTGTATTGCTCCAGCAAGTTAGGATATGTGCTTCGGATTATTGCATCTATTGGATCATCAAATTCTTTAATCAAGAATTCATCTGGAATTTTTATTTCTGCATAACCATCATTTGGCTCTGATATTTTTCCATCCCCCACATCCAATATCCATTTTGAAAATTCTTTGAGCTCAGTAGCACTTGTCATATCCAAACTATTTTGGAGCCGCATATTTTTAGTAAGAGACAATACCTATGAATAAGCAAAAATATACTTATATTTGATTGTCATAACTTATAAAGTAATTATTCCAAGAAAAAACTTCTAAAATGATAATTAGTGTTTTCTAAAGTATCGCAAAATTAAACATATTGGTTATGATACTAAATGTAGGGTGTGTTTCGGAAAATAAAGAGAATTAATTAAAATAAATTAATTAAATAAAATGACTAGAGAAAAACAAGACAGGAGATGAAGCAGAATTAGTCAAAGCTCGTGCTACGCACGATTTCCTTAAAACGTATTTGTTGCTCCCACGGTGCTAGAGCGTTGCAACAATCGTTTCCCAGGATACGATGACTACGAACTAATGTTTGAGCACACAAACAAGAGTTCTAGCGAACGAGAACCAAGTATGAACACAGAAGGAATTTTGCAGAGTAGCTGAAGGTGTTTTTAGCTCAAGAAATTCGTGAGGAAAGTATTGTGCGTTGTGTCAAACCGTGTGTTTGTTGCAAAGCACCTGCCAGGTATTTATAGGAGGATTTGTTGTGTGTTAAATGGGGTGTTAATGGACCTGAACGTTCGTATCTCTTGAGAGATAGATTTTTGGACGGCATTCGTGTCCGCAGGTCGCCCGCGCACACGAGTTGCGGTTTTTCTTCTCCGTTTCGGGATTTGAGAAGCCCCCCCTGCGCGTAAGAGAGAGACTTTCCCTTTAGGAATCTTAACTCCTTAAAAGAGGCTTCCCTTTATAAGGGGGTGAAAATCCCTTGAGTTTTTTGGTGTGGGATAAAACACACTAGAAACTCACCATTTTTCCAGTTTTTCCATTTCAACGAGTGAACTTCGAGAATCAATTTCTCATTCACCCGTTATCCGTTTTGAGTGTACCACATATCGAATTGTAGCCCTTAACAAGGACAGTCCGAAACCACTTTGACCCGACCCAAATCGGAAGTGGACCCCACTCAAATAATGGCCCAAAATGACCATTTAATGCAATTTTTAACACATTTTTCCAACACTAAAAAGTGAGTTTAATACCTGACAATCTTCTCATAAATATGAAGAATTTATTGTAGCATTAACGATGTCTGAACGGCTTCCTCCAGGAATAACGGGTAAAGTTTGTCTAAAGTCTCCTCCAAAGACAATCACTCTTCCTCCAAATGGTGAATTAGAATCACCATCATTATTAATGATGTCACTTAGGCTTCTGTCTAATGCTTCAAAACAAAATTTATGAGCCATTGTTGCTTCATCTCATATTATCAATTTAGTCTGTTTCAATAGCTCTGCAAGTTCACTCCCTTGATGTATATTGCATGTAGAGTTCTTCAAAGTAGGAACTGGGATTGAAAACTTAGAGTGTGCAATTCTACCTCCTGGTAAGAGTAGAGAAGCTATATCACTGGATGCGACAGTTAAAACAATATGACGCTGAGAACGTAAGGCAGAAGCTAGCGTTCTCCACATAAATGTTTTTCCTGTACCACTATAACCATATGTCCATTTTTACTCTTGCACTGCAATGAAAACATATTAGAAAATAAGAGTACTGAAATTTGAACAAATATTGAGTTCAAAGATTCATGCTATATGCATATACAGAGAGAAAGAGAGAGCAATATTCTGGTTAGGACTTCCTAATCAGAATCGTAATTTGCTCATCCCTATTTGAGGTAGTTCCCGGTGAAACTTTTAGATGCATTTTTGTCAGAATGTTCTTCATTAAAAAATCTTAAACTATGAGAGTTGTGTTGGTAAAACTGCTTAACCTCACAATGAAATGGTTGTTTGAAGGAAAATGGCTCTGATTGTGTTAGCGTAGAGCAAGGCAAAGAATTTTAACCTGTTGGCTTATTGATTTAGAGTAACTTTATGTACCTTTATTAAAATATCAAATGAATTTATACATTTCAAGGGTAGTTTGTAATCAGATTGTTCTATTTGTTTTTCTCGATTAGGATTATCTAGTATGAACTTTAGGAGAACTTACAGGTTTGGCCGGATTTAAGGTATCCTATTTTGAATAAAATATTAAATAAGAATGGAAAAACTTTAAAATTGTGTTTGTGTTATGAAGTAGATATGAGAAAGAATCAAAGAACTCCTAGATATGGGTATCTTCCTGCTAGAAGATGGGTATCAAAATCATTCCTTCTTCTTCCCTTCCCTTCCCTCCTTGAATCTCCCCTTCCCTCCCCTCCTTTGAACCAAACAAGGCCTAATTTTTCATTCGCATCATTCTACCTCAAAATATTCTTCGTTATCTAAATTTCTAAACCTCAGTCGAGCTATGATGCAAGAAACCGTGGGATTTATTGAAAACGTAAAATGACTACTTTTAATAGAAAAACAATTATTTAGAGTTTCTAAAAAAATCGTATAGTTTCCAAGGCAGAAACGTACTTTTCCCCAAAAAATCCATACTTCATAAGTTCATAGGCTCATAGCTGCAAAGTGTCTGTCCAAACCTCTGATCCTTTGTTTATATCATTTGCAAAAAACTATGATAATAAAGTACAATTGCTGAAGTGTTAAAAATAAACAACGAAATTTGTCAGAAAAAACAATACAGATGACTTATATGCCATGAGGCATGAGGGGACTACGAGAAGAAAGACTGTAGGAACAAAACAATACTTGAAGTATAGTAATTAACTTAGAAACCCCACCCAAAACAATGCCCTTGCAAGACGAGATTGAGATTCTGGGTGTGCATGACAGACATCCTGGACTTCAATAGTCTATTGGAATTCATTGGTTAGAATATGGCGCAAAATGGCCGCCTCTGTTTTGGTATGAATCAAATCAATTTCTACATTCTAAAATGCAGACAATACCAATCCACTAAGCAAAGAAACATGCATTGACATTGAAACATTGCTGTCACAGAAAATCCCACCATAATTCATCTTTTATTTCCTAGTAGGGAGAAAGATTGAGTCTTTATCTGTGATTTCTTTCTTGTGAAATGTACTTCGGGCAATCTTAACCAAGGCTACAATACACGTTAAGAATAAAAAAGCAGAAACAGAAACGACGAATGAAGGAGTAAAAGAGGGACAGATCATCAAGGTACGTGTCTCCATGCTCATTGATGCAAACCGCTCGCCTGGTTGCTTTTGCCTGCGTGTTGGAATATATGATCATAATGGGGAACCATTTTCAATATTTTACACTGAAATGTGTGGCAAAATGCACAAACAGTACCTTAGTTATTGGTATTGCTGCACTTTGGTACCTCAACTCTTAAATGAAACAAATCACTACTATAACTATACGTGAATGTTTCAACAAACAATATTATTCAAATTTCGGCCAAAAAATCAACATGTTGGCAGGAATTCTATGCGTGTCATCCACCATACAGTGATTAAGTGGATAAAAAATAATGTACAGTGGACTGTAGACATGAAATTCTAGCCGTCACGTTAGATTTTTTGACCGGGAGTTGGAATAGTATTGCCAATTGAAACATTTATGCACACGTTTGGTTACTGATTTGTTTCATTTAAGAGTTAAGGTGCTAAAATGTAAGAATACCGATAGTTAAGGTATCATTTGTGCATCTTATCCGTGTGAGGCCTTATAATGTTGCTTGTTTGTTTATTTGTAATAAAATTAAAAGGCCGTGGGAGATTTCACACTTGATACAGTTTATAATATACCTAAAGAAGTTCTTGAGTGACTTCCACATATGTGGAACACTTCTGTGTGGATGATCTGAATCACATTTAGAGAAAATAATAAATAGACAAACAAAAGGGGGAGAAATTAATGCGCTAAATTAATTATTTATCAGAAACATGATACAAAATACAAATGATCTGTAAAGTGTAAACTAAATTCTAAAGAACATAAAATTGTATTTTAAGAAAGTATACCATCAGAAGGCACAGAGTGGTCCTTGGATGCAGCCCTGATTGAAGCCAATGCCTTGAGGAGATCTCGTTCTTCATTACTGACATAAGGTAAATTACACGTTGATGATTCTAGTAAACTATCTTATGTTACAATGCAGAACCATGATACTGATTGGAAACACTACTACCCAGGTCACAAGAACAAACCATCAAAGTTAGTTATGCTTATAAGAATGAACTTCTAAAGGTGGCCTAAAAACGAGAGAATAACCATTTAGATAAATCAAAATTCATCATTTCTCAAAGAATAGTTCAAACCTGATGTTCTTCGGGATTCGGACATTGACAATAAAATGATGATCTCCTCGCTCATGAGGTTTACTCATATTTGGGACTCCCATATTTTCCATTTTCAAAGTATCTCCAGGTTGACATCCAGGAGGAATCTTCAGATCTCTAATACCATCCATAGTTTTGACCTGTGAGCGATCACAACCCCAGCACCACCAAAAACATGGAAAACAAAATACAAATAAATAAATTGGCAAACACAACAGTGGTAAAATAGAGAAGAGCTAGCTTAACTTTGTAGCTGGATGACAAAATGCAAAAGGCTAGAGTTAGCAAGGCAATAATTGAAATACAAACATATGCATCAAAATACATTCAAAGCTGTAAAAACAAGGTAATGAACTTATGTTCCAAATACTATGGGTTGAATATCAAAGTATCCCTAAGAACCAAAGATTATGTGTAGCCAATAGGGGACACTTGTAAAAATGGTTTCTCGACCAAAAATTTCAGCGTAAGCTAAGTAAGCTTGACTAAATAAGTACATTACGGGTGAGTCAGTCAGAATATCAGAATAATATGCAGAATTGAATTGACAACTAAAATCATATTATATTTTTATATTATCTTCTGCCATCACACAATTGTTTACAGGTATATAAAAGACAAAGACGGTGTTACAAAGGATGTTCATATAAAATTGGAAATTTTCAAACTTTCAATCACCCAATCCAATTATTTTGACTATATAAGCAGTTTACACTTGACCCAGAAAATAGAAGGGAGAATTATGTGCATTAGAGTAAAAAGTTCCACAATATGTAAATTTTGAAAGTGAAGAAAGGGTATAGGATAGATGGATGAGATGAAAGTGATAAAAGGTTTCCGAGCAGTTTACACTTAATTGGTGATTCATACTACCCTTTTACTACCTTGGTAATTGTCCCCAGAATGGCTCCTGTGTAATCAACGTCTACTTTTGAGTATAAGTTCAGACCATCCCTCAAAATTCCATTCTCTTCCTCGACATGGATGACCAGAAAGAGGTTGCCGGCAATGCCCCTGCAATCAAGTAATCAAATACACAGCATCACTTCATTGTTCATAGAGTTTAGATCTTTATCACTTGTGACAGGATCACAGGACGATTGAATGTCTAAACCTGAAGCACGGATAATGAACACATCTGCTGGGCAAATAAGTAAATAGTGTACAATATGAGAGGAGAAAATAATGTGCTAATGTGTGTAATGTATAAAACATTCCCTGTTTAACATAAAATGATATGCATAGTACAAAATATAATAACCCAAACAGTCTACCATGACAAGAGTTAGAGTTACAATATAACATTCATATATACCTTCTGGCTCTTTTGATCTCCTCTTTCATTTTTCAGCATGTCCCAAAATAATCTTCACATTTTCCTTTTTGGTAACTTTTTTGAAAAAAACATAAATTTTATCTAGATCAACTCACGCTCAAGGGAAAAAGAAAATCTAGAACATCAATTGTTCACTCTTAAACTCTGTGTCTAATTAAACCAAAAGAGATAAAAGGGGAGTGAAGGGAGTAATATTCAACACTCTTCAATCCAGAGCAAGTCATATACAGTATACAGACAAAATGGATCTTAGGGTTACAACACAGTAAAACATAACAGCTAGAATTTAACCCCAAGTAGAATGGAAGTGTTAAAGTCTCCATTCAGGATGCAAATTGGGAAAACAAATGCATAGATATAATAGTAGATAAATAACTGGTGGATTTACAGATCAAATTTCAAACCACTGGTATCCTCTGAGTTGCGGATGTAGAATAATAAATTACTTTTATTGGTATAGCGTTTACCTTGCAACTTCATACTTGAACCGATGACTAATAGTCTAATACACTTCCTTTATAGAAATGTAACAGGCCCTAAGTGTAATGGGATACACGGCTACATCATCATTATCATCATTACCCCAGTGCCGCAAATGCTCCCATCTACGGTGGGGTGAGGGGGTCGGATGTACGCAGCCTTACCCCTGTACAATGTACAGAGAGACTATTTCCGAATTACCTATAGTGAAAATCACATCGAAAATTGCATGAATTGACTGTTGCTTCATAACAAAGAAGCGCATACAATTTAGTGAGCTATTTTGCTTTATTCCATCATTCTCAAGCCAAAAAATAGTGAGTCTTTGGCACTATTGCAAATGATGGAAATAGGATACACGGCTACAACAAGAGATTTAAAGGGTTCTCGATCGAGTTGGGATGGGCTACACCCTAGTGTACTAGGCTACACCCTAGGGTTTCTGACCAACATAGGATTTATATTACTGTAACATATTTCTTAAACGTTAACAGGGGAGGAAAGCTAGAACAACACTTGTAGGAATATGAGATCTCGTTTTGAAACACACCTTGTTTTGTCTATGTTACCCTCTCCTCGAAGTTGCATTGAGCTACCATCACTGACTCCTGGTGGTATAACCACTCTCAAGCTCCGCATTGATTTTACTTGACCCCGGCCATTACATTGCCGACAAGCATCTGTTATTATCTTGCCATTGCCACTACACTTTGGGCAAGTAGATACCTAGAAATTATAAGCATCTTTTAAAAAGTAGCTGGGTTTCAAATACAAAAAGGTCAAAGGACTTTGATTGCTGACCTACATGTACACTCAACAACTGTTAAGATGGTTTTTCAATTTATGTATCTCAATTTTGGGAAACAATATCAAAGAAATTATAACCACTAAGGCCATGTTTGGTAAATGACTTATCAGCCATTTTTTGGCTGGTTTGACTGATTGACAAGCTAAATCATATGTTTGGTAAATAGCTTTTTCAATTAGCTTCTTCATCCCAAAAGGCCAAAAATTTAGCTGGTTGGAAACGCCAAATGGGGCAGCATTTCTTGTTGGCTGATTCACCCCTTATCGTTTTTTACTAAATCCTCCTAATATATACTCCTACTCCTGTATGAATTACTCCAACCAGCTAAATCATATGTTTGGTAAATAGCTTTTTCAATTAGCTTCTTCATCCCAAAAGGCCAAAAATTTAGCTGGTTGGAAACGCCAAATGGGGCAGCATTTCTTGTTGGCTGATTCACCCCTTATCGTTTTTTACTAAATCCTCCTAATATATACTCCTACTCCTGTATGAATTACTCGTACATAATATGAAGCACGCCCTTACTCCTTACTCTTTAGGTCAGCTTTTTTATTTTTTTATTTAATTTTATATTTATTTTAGTTAAACACACACGTCAATATTTCTTTATGTTTGCTGATACTTATAAAAGGAATTATTTTAACCACACTTCAGTACTTATAAGTATGTCAAATAATGTTTATTTTGCAATGTCTATTCGTTTTATTCATATCAAATTATATTATTTGTTTTAGTTTATTTAATTTTTGGTGTAGTTCTATTTGTCAATTTTAAAAATTTATAAAACACGAATGATTCCAACCCCAAAATCTTTTGGGATTAAGACGTCGATGTTGTTGTTGTATAAAACACGAGTGATTATAGGTATAATTGGTTTTATAACAATAACTAAAAATAATAAATATATATTATTGTCTGTATACGTCTTTTTACACTCTAACAACTATTATTCAACAACAAATTTTACCAAACAGTTATTGACAACAAGCTAATCAAATCAGCCGGTCAAAACATCTAACACGACCAGCTATTGTCAAACCGCTATCACAAGCAGCTGACAGCTAAACGCTAACAGTTGATTGCCAAACAAGGCCTAAGTGCATGGTTCAAGTTATATGACTAGTTTTCTGTCACGGGACCACTTTTTGTCCATGACACTACACAATAGAACTTTCTAGATATGGGCTTATGCAAAGCATTTGTAACAAAGTTATGGGGGGTATGGTTTTAAAATTTTAATTAAAAATCACTTTATGATCTAAAAGAGAAAAAAATTATCCACTTCCCCAAAAGTAGTGAATTTGAGCTTTTGGGAGTAGAGGTAAAAAAAACTAAAACAGTTTTACTCTTTTTAAAAGTGCTTTTTAAAAATATGTCAAACACTTATTTTGTAGAAAATAACTGCCTTTTCTCTTTATCTCTAACATTACAAACAAACTTTAAAGAAATGATAATTTAACATATCAGTAAAAGGTGTGAGATCTATTAAGTATTAACATATTGGTAAAACAATTAACTAAACCCATTAGGTGGGGCTAAGGGGCTATTTACTTTTTTTTCTATCAAGTCTTGTCTGGATTAAGTGGTATTTGTATATGAAGCCGTTTACTTTTTGTTCTGAATAAACGGTCTGAAATTTTGAATTGTGTAAAATAATGAATTTAGTATTATTCTTGAGTTGTAAAGCCAATAAGAATATTCATTTATTAACATAAATCTATTTCATAATCGATTTAAAAAAATTAGCAAAAAAGATGTCTATATAGACGTCTTAATGGGAAGGAGTACTATATTTCAGATTAATAATTAAGTCAGTTTTTGACTGAATGATTAACTCGTGCTTTCATTTAAGTTGCAAGTAAATATGACTTAATGGCTGAACATTAAGTCATTGTTCTCATTTAAGTACATTAAGTCTAAAGTAAACCTCCTCTTTGTATAAAAATCAAGAGGCATCACTTGTTCTTGTTTAGAATTATATCATCTACGGTCCCCATGTGCAAGAGGTATCAAGATCTAGCCTAATTACCTCTCACCAAATTAGCTAAACTCATTCTATACTCTCAAACAGTTAAACATATGTGTTTCTAGTGCCTTCTAACATGTGCGTATGTTACATGTATCTGCATATTGCTATATATTCTCAAGCGATTCTATTTCATCTTCTCACCATTGAGGCTACTCGTACTCTCTTTCAAATCAACTCATTTCTAGTTCTGGCTACCTTACTTAGGCCACAAACCCATCTCAACATTCTCATCTCCGACATCAACATATAGCGAACATGCAAATATTAAAATGCCCAACCCTTTATGCAATGGCGGAGCCAAAAAACGACACAGGAGGATCGAAACTCAACCTATATATAGAATGAAAATGGTGGATCGTTTTTAAACTATGTTGTATGGGCTCCATGCCCATACAACATACTAGGTCTAATGGTTATTATATACTCCACATGTCCCAAATATCAGGCGTATTTGGGATAACTAAGTCTTGGCATAAGTTAAAGTACATACTCCATAGCTAAACTTAGTTTACGTTACTTATTAAAATTTAAATACTAAAAAGTGTACTAAATGTTCTAACACAAATATCACATTTGAATATTGATAAGAAGTTGATGTAAAAAAATAAAAGGATAAAAGAAACTAAGCCGATCACATGAAAAGTTACAACAACAACAATAACAACAACATCCAAGCCTTATTCCCAAAAGATTTGGAGCCGGCTAACATGAATTGATCCATGATACCAGGGCAAAAAGAGAAAAACGATAAGAAAAATAAAAAATAAGGTAAGATAAAATGGATAAGATAAAAAAAACATAAGAACATATGATGGATAAAAGAGAAAAGAGATAAAGAACATAAGAAAAAGAAAAGATGAAAATAACATAAGAACAAAGAATGATAAATAAAATAAAAGATAAAAGAAAGAAAGAGAAAAGAAAGAAAAGAGATCAATCATTTCCACGTTTATGCGCCCTCCACTTTGCTCTGTCCAAATCCATACTCTCATCCAATCCAAGAAGAAGCATATTAGTTCTGATTCCTCTAATCCAAGTCGGTTTGGGTCTTCCCCTTCCCGTCCTACCTGCATGTTCTTCCCATTTCTCAACTCGTCTAAGAGGTGCATCACACAGTCTTTTACGCACATGACCAAACCACAGCAATCGAGACTCTTGCATCTTATCTTCTATAGGAGCTACTCTCACTTTTTGTCTGATTACCTCATTCCTCAAGCGGTCTTTTCTGGTATGTCCACACATATAGCGTAACATACACATCTCCGCCACACTCGTCTTCTGAATGTGACATTGTTTCACCACCCAACACTTTACAACATACATTAGTGCAGGCCTAATTGATGTCCGATAAAATTTACCCTTCAGTCTAGTCGACATACCTCGATCACATAGAAATCTAGATGCACTCTTCCACTTCATCCACCCTGCTTTGATTCTATGGGATACATCTCCATCTAATTCACAATCCTTCTGAATTATAGAGCTCAAATAACGATACATGTCACACACCGGTATCTCCTTTCCATCAAGGATAATCCCACTGTTACTACTATTTCTACCTCCACCAAACTTGCACTCCATATACTCAATCTTACTTCGACTTAGTCTGCAATCCTTAGTCTCCAAAGTTTATCGCCATACTTCAAACTTTGTTTTAACTCTCGATTGTGCCTCATCAATCAATACAATATCGTCGTCAAACATCATGCACCACAATATATCTTCTTGAATTGACTTTGTAAGTTCATTCATGACTATAGCAAATGAGAAAGGACTCAGAGCCGATCCTTGGTGCACTCCGACAGTAATGGCGAACTCCGCAGTTCTCCCGACACTAGTACGGACACTTGTAGTACAAGCCTCATACATATCCATGATGATACTGATATACTTACGTGACATGCCTTTTCTAGTCAAGACCCACATAAATACTTCTAGGCAAATCCCTTTTAATGTCTCTATACTTCTCCACAACTTGTCTAAGAAGATGAATAACCTCAGTTGTTGAACATCCAGACATAAAACCAAACTGATTTTCTGAAATTCACATTTTTTCGGAGTCTTTGCTCAACCACTCGCTCCCGAAGTTTCATGGTATGGCTCATAAGCTTAATCCCTCGATAGTTGACACATTTTGTACATCACCCTTATTTTTAAATAGGGGGATAAGAGTACTCTTCCGCCAACTCACTGGAATTTTGTTGTTTCTCCAAATCATGTTGAAGAAATGTGTTCTCTTCTTCACTCCACATCGACTCCCACCATACCCTTGCATATTTGACACCATCCTCGGACATTGGGTGGCGTGTCGCTTCCGCGCAACGACCTAGCAACCTTAGCATTCTTATCACCATAATCAGGCCTATGAAGTATAGTGCACCCTTGCATATTTGACACCACCTTCGGGCGAAGGGATGACGTGTTGGTTATCGCCAACAACCTAGCTGTATCGATATTCATATTCTGATTCCTGTAATGTGATGTGACTAGGTGATACTATTGACCGTCACGCGCCTACCACAACACCTCCTTTATCCTGGCTTGGGACAGACATGATACCAAAAAATGATCTCATGGCAGAGTTCACATGAAAAGTTACTAGGACATTAAAACGGGTCACATGGATAATAAAATTTCTTTCAGCTTAAGTGGAACTTTCTATCACCAGTAAAACTAAGTGAAACATACTAAAACGGCCAAAGGTGAATGTAGATGAGAGATATGTGAGAAGTGAGAACTCAAGATCCAACCAAATATTTGAACTATATTAAACAATTATGATTATCAAAAGTAAGCTATTCATTGAATTGGAAATTAAAATGGTCTAGTCATTTATTGGAAAGTGCAATTTTACGAAAAGTATTAGACGTTAGTCCTTATAAAAGAGGACTCCTATCCACCAAGCTATTGGCCAACTATGAACCATAAAAGTCTGTACTCAAGTGAATTAGTACGTATATTATTGTATTAATGGTCAATCACGGCTATTACCTGAGACACGACTCCAAAGGGTGTCTTCTCTGTTTTCACCACTCCCCCTCTTCCTTGACAATTAGAACATGCTTTTATGCAACTTCTGGACTTTGCTCCAGTTCCTTCACAACCATCACAAGCCTCTAAACAAGGTACTTCAATATCACGTTCTCCTCCAAATATTGAATCTTTAAAGCTCAAGTGCAAGTCATATCTACACTACATAAGCTAAAATGAACAGACTTTATACAAAAAAAAATTAAGATGTTAATAACAGTTGGTATTACTAAGCACTGCTTCAATATTACCCAATCCTCTGTATTAGTTTCAGTCGGATGTATTACTGATCCTTTCAACATCATCACCTAACCGGTAACCTTGATGCTTATTTTTAGATTAATTTTATATGATCTTTGCAGATAATTTACAGACAGGTTTTTAGAGAAAGAACTGCAAGCTGAGTATTGTTTTACATTGGCTGTAGAACTCCGATCAACATGTCAACCCAGAAATAGAAAAACTAGAAAAGGTTGAAGCCTCAAATTAATCCAGATAGGTCTGACTTTTGAACAGAGAGCAAACAAATGAAAATAGGCAAATGAACCATAGCCCTAAGGGCTGTGTTTATGCATTAATGATAATAGAATGGTCTAGATATCATTCAAGAAATATTCATTTATTCAATGGTTAATAGGGTCCCTTGATGAATTATTTGTTGCTGGAATGCTAAACGGAAAATATTCTTTGATGATTTAGATGGTAATTTATGAATACCAATAAAAATATTCTTTTATGATTTAGATAATAATTTATGAAAATCATGAAGAATATTCTTTTCTCATTAGTGCTTGAACATAGCCCCATGTGTTGGGGTCAGCCGAAAGCCCGGGCCCAATAAATATAATGATAGCATATTAATTAAATTAAATTAAATTACCTAATATCAAGATCCTGACGCCCTGCATTGCTGAAATCAAAGTTGAACCCCCGTGAACTACCACTTCCTCCGAAAAAGGAATGAGAGTCTCCAAAATATTGGGTGAACATTTCAAAAGGATCTATCTGCTTGGTTTACATATTCACAATGAAAAAACAGACATTAACAACCAACATGCAAACTGAAAAAGAGCCGTACGAGTATACGACTGCATATGACTTAGAGAGTAAATAAAAATTATAAACAAAAGGCAAATGAGCAAATCCAGCAGAAATGATTGACATTGACACGAGCTTACCCCTGAAGCACCATTACCAGATTCGTTATATTCACCCTGTAATCCGGCTTCACCAAATCGATCATATAAAGACCTTTTCTCAGCATCTGATAGTACCTAGAGAAATGCTTTTTTGTCAGAGAGCATCTAAATACCCTAGTCAAATCTAACCTAAGTCGTACACAATCGCTTGCAAACAACTAACCTCAAATGGAAATGAACCTTAATTGAACCAAAGATTAGTTAATCAACACAAAAAGCTCAAGTTGTACATAATATGCATGAATGAGAAGAAACTGTGATTCTTTCACTGGGGGGGATAAAGATGTAACCTCATATGCAGAACTTATCTCTTTGAACTTCTCTTCAGCCCCCTGACCCTTGTTCATATCAGGATGATACTGCTCCAAAACATCAGAAATTCAAAACCCCTTAGACCTTAGTTACCCAACACAAAAAGCGTACACACAATCATTATATAATAAATAGCTTAAAGATTTTCATGGAACAAAAAATCAAATATTGATTAATTCAGGTATAATTTCGGAGTTAGAAATCATTAATGCTAAAAAGTAACTTACTACATTCAAGAAAATAAATCAAATCCTGAAAATGTGGAATGATTGGCTGCAACTAGGATGTGATGGATTGCTACATTGTTATCTAAATAAAAAGGATGACACCCCATCCCCTCCCCCAACAGGAAGGTACCTTGGAAGGAGGTAAATTGGACTATAATTCCAATCTTATAGATAGAGAGTGGGGCTGTCCCGGTACTTGCAGAGGCCTATGCATTTTTAGAACCTATGCATCTTTAGAACCCCATTGAGGGGATTCGGCACCTAACCTTTGTCACTCCCTTGCTACCAGCTGAGGGACTCCCACGGGTGCTACATTGTTATCTTAAATGCCCAATGAATCCTCCATTTCCAATAAAGATGAAATACATTTCCAATAAAAGAGCTACCCCCAATTGAAAGAGCTGTCAGCACAAGGCCAAAAACTGCAAGCATACAGGTAAGAGAACGTACCTGCCTAGCAAGCCTTCGGTAAGAGGCCTTGATTTCTTGCAAAGATGCGTTTTTGCCGACATTTAGAACGGTGTAGTAATCGGAGCCTTTCTTTGCAGCTGCAATAACGGATGCAAAGCGCCGGGGATGGGTGGTGAATGGGAATAAAGAAGAGCCCGGTGAGCTGCGAAACAACTGGGTTTGGGGTTTTAAAAAGGTGGATATTGGAGAGAAGTGGCAGAAAGAACGAGTTGAGGGGGCGAAGTTGGATAGTTTGTTCCCAGTAGAATGGGGAGCGAGGAGGAAGGTGCGGTGTTGATTGATATGGATAACTGGCATCGCGGCATAGATACTGGTGGAAATCGCCAGCGGCAACTAAAAGGTTTCCTGCCCTTCCGGTTCCCGGAATCTGTTATCTCTCTGCTCTTCTTGTGTTTCTGGCTTTTTTCAAATTTCGTGTTCAATCGGCAAATATGCAGAAGTCCATGCTCATATTTCTGCATTCCAGTGAAAATCGAAGAGTAAGGGCATGTTTACTAACTATATATTTTCCATTTTCCTTTTTCAATTTTCTGTTTTCATTTTCCAGTTTTTCCATCTCTAATTTTTTGTTTTTATTTTTTAGTTTTCCAATTTCAAATATGAAAACATGTTCATACAATTTTTTTCACCCGGTTCTCTGACTGACAAAAGATAGAAAGTATGATCCCAGTCCAGAACCAAAGCTAGTACAACCCAAGTAGGATATCGGGTCCCACATATAGGAAAGTTGCAACCGAAACTGATCGGTCCCGATCGATCTCAACAGTTAGTTTGATGAATTCTTTTCTCATTTCTCTATTGGTTGACAACTCAATGGCTCTTTTAAAACTCCTCACTTTAAAAAATGATTTCGAAAAATCGAGACTAAACTGTCTGGTAACTGACTGGCCCTGACAGGGATCGTCGGGTCGTTTACGGGACTGACTCAGGACTGCCCGGTTGTTGACCGGACCAAACAAAGATCGTCAGGTTATTTGACAGACAGGATGGAGACTGTCGGGTTATTGATCATACAGGATGGGAACCATTGGGTGATTGACCGAACAGGACGGTGACCGTCGGGTCATTGACCGGACCAAACGGGGACCGCCGAGTAGTTGACTAGACCGGACCCGACCTTATCGACCCGACAATCGATCAAACCGAACAAGTATCGTCTAATCGTGGATCGGATATGACATGGGCCGTCGGGTCATCGACCGGACCGGACAGGGACCACTGGGTCATGGGCCGGACCGGACATGCACCGCCAAGTCATGGACCAGAACGGACAGGGACCGCCGGATCATGGACCGGACCGGACAGGGACCGTTGAGTCGTGGATCGGACCAGACAGGGACCGCCAGTTCGTCAATCGGACCGGGACCATCAGGTCGTCAACCAGACCGACACCGTCGGGTCATCGATCGGATTGGACCGGGATTGCTCGGTCGTCGACCGGACCGGACATAAACCGTCGGGTCAATGATCGGACCAGACCACTGTGTTGTTGACCGAACAAAATAGGGACCGTCGGGTGACTGACACCGAGCGGGACCGGATCCAACACTAGGCGTAAGTATGCAAATTCATTGCAACGGAACTGCAGCATCCGCGTTTTCCAAATTTGGAAAACTGGTAAAAGTCACTTCTCCAATTCATTAAGGAAAACAAAGACATATCTCATTTTTTGGTTTTGGAAAAAGATTTGGTAAACGCGTTTTTCTGTTTTCCTTTCTCCAGTTTTCCAGAATTTTTTTGGTAAACGCGTTTTCTGTTTTTCAGTTTTCTAGTTTTCTGAAAAACTGGAAAATATCTCTGTTAGTAAACAGGCTCTAAAGATTTAGAAATTAGGAAAATTCTACCGTACTTCTTAAATTTGGAGGGTTTCCGTACCTACATTTTTTATTTGTTGGAATTTTCTATTGGTACACCTAGGTCTGTCACTAGACTGGACCCGACCCGAATTCAGTTGTTTTTAATGGGTATGGATCAATATTTTACTAGTATTGCATATGTGCGATGCACGACTGAAATAATCCTAGTATTTTAAATCAAAGAGTAATACTCCTTCCGTATTTTAAAGATTGTCACATTAGATGACTCAAAAAAAAGATTGTCACATTAGCTTCAACACATTTAAGGAGGAAATTAGTAGGAGTAATGAATATTGAAAAGTGTAAAAAATGTATGTGAGAAGGTGTAAAAAATTAAAAGAGGATAAAAATTAAAAAAGTAAGAGTAATTAAGTACTAACTACCTCTATCCCACGGAAAAACGACACGGTTAGTTAAACAATAATTAAATAAGTTAGTTCGATTATATTTTGAGAAATAATTTTAATAGGTATGCAATATAATGAGGTTGGTGTTGATAATTGTGATGTTATAAACGTGATATTTTAATATTTAATGATTAATGTGTCATTTTTTATTGTTAATTGTTTTTTCTAAAATGGAAATGAGAACCTTTATATGAAACGTCCAAAAAAGGAAAGTGAGAACCTTTTTATAGGACGGAAGGAGTATTTCTAAAGGGAAAACTTTTCAAATGAGAAAAACGTAGAAAACTTTAAAATACTGAGAGAATACGTCAATGTAAAAATAAAACATAACAAAATTAAAATATCAAATTAACAAAAATTAGAATGTTTCATAATATAAAACCTATTGGTAATTAATTCAATTTTAATAATTAATATTTACACATTTAGAGACTACATTAAAATCTCTATAAATTGCAAAATCCAAATTAAAATTTAATTAAGAATTAATATCCTAATTAACTGAATAAAAAGAACATTTTCCATTCTAAAAAGAGAATATGTTTGACCCAAAAAACAATTTGGGGCGGATGGAGAAACATGTAAAACCTAAAGATTTTGAAACTCACACTTCTACCAACGAGGACATTTGCTTCTAAATTGTAATCACTGAGACTTGTTACTAATAACTTTGACATATATTGGTAAAAGAACATTGAATTTGAAGTTTCAAATTCTAAATTAAAAGAGAAACTACTACTTAAAAGAGAAAGTTTGCAGAAATGTAGTGGAACAAGCTTGGAGCTCTAGTCGAAATCAAATTCTACTAGACAACAAGTTTTTAGGGTTGAGTTGCGTAAATGGGGCAAGCACTCAGACGGGGTTCCAGAGAAGAACGAATGGATGTAAAATACAAAGAGAAAACTCTCAAATAGGCCCTCGTACTTTGGCCAATTCCTCAATTAAGCCCTTGTAGTTCCGAATCACCCAATCAAGGACGCGTACTCACAAAAAACATCCAATCTGCCTTTTTAGCTGGTTGACACCCGGTTAGCCAGTTGAAGGCTGACCTGGACTCCAACATGTCCTTCCGTTACCGGGCATTTAATCTGACTTGGCTTTACCCCACTTGAAGTCCGCCAACGCGCCTAAAGGATTGTAAAAATCCCCAAATTCCTCCCGTTAACTGAAACTCAACCTGCTTCCTTGGATTTAGAAAAGTAACGAAGCCTTAAATGAGTTAGTTAGTTGACGGGAGTTCTACCTCAATGCGAAGGAGAGGAAGGTTCATTGTTCGAACGGCGGAGCTGAAGCCCAGTGGTGCGTAGCGTGGAAGGAAGCTTGTTGGAACGTGGGAATTTGAATTGAAGTGGTGAAAAGTCATGTAAGGTACGTTGTTGTTGTTCACGATTCTTTGCCCTTTTGGATGAATTATGGGTTAAGAATACTTCTGAACTTCACAATTTGTATACATATCTTCATGTTGGGTATAACTAAATTAGTTTAAAGTTTCCTTGCTCATGTTGCTTAGACAACCCTAAACCCGAGGTTTTAGGTCTTAAATGTAGTCTCTTGATATGACTGTAATGGTGAAGTTCAATGAATGTTTTGAATTTAATGACTTTACTTTGAGGTGAAATGCTGAAACTATATTCTTATATTTTTTCAAGATGTTTGAGACAGTAGAACTAGTAGTACATCATGGGGGGACATTCAGTTGTGATTCAAAGAAGAAGTATGTTGGAGGGGTAGTTCATATAGTGCCTGCAGATCCTGATGTGATTAGCTATCCCCACCTGAAGAAGTTCTTAGAAGGTCAAAGCAATGGCTCAATTAGAGGTATTTTCTTCAAAACACCAAGTGGCACTATGGAGTCCTTGAATGAGTTAATCGATGATGATACTGCAATGAACCTAATACAATTAGCTAGAAGTTGTGGGAAGTGTGAGATCTATGTAGAGCATGCACATGATGAATTACACTCCCAAAGAGATGATGTGGAGGCCCATAGTGAAGACCATGAAGCAAATGCACATGTGGATGACATTAATGATGACATAGATGTAGGTAGTGATGCCCCAGGTCATGAAAGTGATGTTGAGGAACAACATCACAGTGGTAGCTCAGAAGCAGACAATGAGGATGAAGAAGAAGGGGTGCTACATGATGTGGAAGTTCTTAACAACAATTCAACACCAATGACAAATAATGTTCTTGAGATGGAACACATACAAAGTCCTGACCATGGGTTTCAGAATGGGAGTGAAGAAGAAACTGATGAATATGACTCATCTAACCCACCTAGCTTGCATTCTGAGGGAGAAGATGAAACTCAGTCCAAAAGGCCAAGTAGTGGGAATGGTTCTTATAACCCAGAATCTGAACCTCCCCACTTTAAGGTGAGAATGTTGTTTGAAGGCAATGCCAGGTAGTACAGTGGTCATTAAGACAGATAGAGTTGTAGCTGATGCTCCCATGGTTTTCCAACGAATTTACATGTGTTTTGGACCTGTGAAAAAAGGGATTCTTGGAAGGCTGTAGGAAGGTGATAGGTTTGGATGGTTGCTTCCTTAAAGGGCAGTTGAAGGGAGAGATTTTAAGTGCTGTTGGAAGAGATGTCAATAATCAGATGTATCCAATTGCTTGGGCAGTAGTAGAGATAGAAAATACTTCTTCATGGACTTGGTTTTTAGAGCTTTTGAGGGAAGATCCGCAGATAACAAACCCAACTCAGTGGACCATTATTAGTGACCAACAGAAAGTAAGTTTACTTACTCTCATATAACTCAAGTCTTTAATAAATTACATTCCATTTATACTGATTTTGAATAACTTCATGAATGTAGGGTTTGTGCAATGTCATTGCCAGAGTATTCCCTGAGGCTGAGCACAGGAACTGTGCAAGGCATATACATGCCAACTGGGCCAAAAATCACAGGGGAATGTTACTGAAGAAATTGTTCTGGCAATGTGCTAAGTCTACTTGTGAAGCCCAATTGAAGGCATCTTTGACTGAGTTAGATAAGCTTGACCCACAAGCTGGTGCTGATTTGCGCAAGTGTACTTTCAAGTTGTGGTGCAAGTCTTACTTTAGGACTGAGGTCAAATGTGATACTGTGGATAACAATTTGTCTGAAGCATTTAATAGTACTCTGGTTTAGCTTAGAGACAAGCCACTGATACCAATGCTCGAAGGAATGAGAGTGGCTATGATGAAAAGAATAGCTAAGAAAAGGAAGTATGTGAGGAAGTGGCCTGGTAAGGATATTCAGCATAGTTGTTTCATATTTATAGTAGTACTCTCAAAACTTGTTTACTATGTAGAAGAGTAGCCTGAACTTGATTTCATCTAATCAATAGTGGTTGTTATTCAGGTCCATTTGGTCCTCTCATCATGAAGAAATTGAATAAAAATTTGTTGGTTAGCCAGGGCAGGATTGTTGATTACAATGATGATGATGGCTATGAGATTAAAAAGGGTAGATTCCAAATAAAGGTGAGACTGAACACAAGATCTTGTGCATGCAAAAGATGGGATGTTTGTGGGATTCCCTGTGCACATGTTATATGTGCAATTCTTGATAAAGAGGATGACCCAGAAAGCTATGTTGACTCTTGCCACAACAAGGAATTCTATGAAAAGACTTATTCATACACGTTGCAACCAATAAATGGTCTGTTACTCTTGCCAAGAAGCCAACATGAAGAAAATCTACCTCCCATACCTTAAAAAATGAGTGGGCGTCCAAAGAAGAAAAGAGTGAGAGAAGAAACAGAACCCCATGCAACATCAGGGACTCATCTTTCCAGAAAAGGAAGAATAATGAAATGTTCTATAAAAAAAATCACTTTTGGTCCCATGACTATTATACCACTTCCACATTTAGTCCCTTACTTTCGGATTGTCCACATTTAGTCCGTGACCATTATCCCCTCACCACCCCTCGTCCTTCCGACCAAAATTTCGGCAAATTTAATGCAACTTTTAGATATGAAAAACCAAATTTAATGCAAAGTCTGATATGAAAACCCCAATCTTTTATAAAATTTAATGCAAAGACTGATTTTGAGGCTGATAAGTGGACTAAATTTGCCGAAATTTTTGCCGGAAGGACGATGGGTGGTGAGGAGATAATGGTCACAGACTAAATGTGGACAATCTGAAAGTAAGAGACTAAATGTGAAAGTGGTATAATAGTCATGGGACCAAAAGTGGAATTTTTTCATGTTCTATCTGTCAAGGGGAAGGTCACAACAGGAAATATTGTAAAGTACCTGCTGAAATTGATGGCTATTCAAGGGGTGGTGATAGAGGAACAGAAGAAAATGAAGAGCACACACAAGCTGTACTAATGGGAAGAGGGGGAAGGAGTAGACCTAAGAGGGGTGGAAGAGGTGGGAGAGGTGAGTTGGGGAGTGTGGAAACTGGGAGAGATCAGGGGGTAGTGTAGAAAGTGGAAGAAGTAAGAAGGGGAGAGGGAAGAGGGGAGGAAGTAAGAGGGGGGGAGGAGAAAGGGGATTTGGGGTTTATTTTGATGAACATATAAGGATAGCTATTTTGGAAGTAAGTGTTAGTGTTTTGTAAACTTCTTAGTAAATTATGTCTTTTTGTTATGTGTAATAATTTTTTTTTTCATGATTGCAGCCCGGACAAAGAGGGGAAACATTGCTAAGTGGAGGTGGAGGAGAGGAAGGACAATGATATGCTCACTGGAGGGTGTTGGATATTTATTTTGTTCCTTTTGGATAATATTATGTAATGGTGGTGTGAATGGTTTAGTAAGATTGTAGTAATGCTTTGACTTTAGTGTGTTGTTTTATGGTGGTGTTGCTTTGACTTTAGTGTGTACTCTGATCTTAGCATATGTATGGTTCCTTCCATGGGTTTTTGGATTATGATGCATTCAGTAATGGTGTGCAATATTGGTTAATGGTGTAAGTCAGTCTTATTTGATTTCAGTAATGGTTCATGTGCTCATCCTTATATTCAGTAATGGTGTTCCAGTCTTATTTTCATATTCAGTCTGTGTAATGATTTCCAAGGGGGTATATTTCATATGATCAGGTTATTATGAAATCAATGTTATGCACTTTGTCAGTCTTATTCCATATGCAGTACTTGACCATAACCTCAGATAAATAAAACAAGGGAACAACATTGATGAACATACATCTTCTGGCATACACAATATTTTGTCAGTCTTATTCCATATGCAGTACTTGACCATAACATTAGATAAATAAAACAAGGGAACAACATTGATGAACATACATATTGTGGCATACACAACATTGATAAATAAAACCAGTACACATGACCTTGACATACACAATTCTAACATTGATAACAAAGCTTACATCCTCAAATACACACTACCTACCAATCCAATAAGTACAAGCATTGTAAACCCATACAACTTCCTACTCTGTTTGTTGACCTTGCCCTCATTGTCAACAACAGTTTTGACACAAGCAAGATCACTGTGTACTAGAGAAAGCCTTAGAACTAGTCCTTCAACCATTTTTTTCAAATCATCTGCACTTTCCCTGTTCTTTGCTTCAGCCATGACATTTTGTTTCTTTTCTTCAGCCCTCACAATGTCTTGTTTGCCTACGTCTTCCTTCCATAAGAAAAAACCGCAACTCCCAACCTGTAAACCTCAAAGGAAATTTTTCAAAATCATTAAAATATATAATGTATAAATTAAATGAACATGGCAACACACTGTAATTCGAATCCACACAGCCAAAATCATACCCTTACCTTCCATTTTTGACACCCAAAAAAACTTCTCCTACTCTCTCGGCCAACACATAGCGGAGCTTTCAATCCACACCAACAATGAAAAGCAAGCTCGTAGTCAAAGGTTTGACTTCGTTCTTTTAGAAACATTGATGATGATGAAGATGACATACTTGTGAAGCCCTAGGTCTGCGGGGAGAAGGTGTGGGGAGAAGCTGAACGATGAGGGAATTTGGGGTTTGGGGGAATGTTTCAAACATGTAGGTTTTGAAGTGGGGAAAAGCCAAGTCAGCTTAAGTGCCGGGTAAGGGAGGGACACGTAGGATTCTAGCATGGCCCTCAACTGGCTAATCGGGTGTCAACCAGCTAAAAAGGCAGATTAGGCGGTTTTGGTTAGTAGGCAGACTCAATTGGGTGATTCCAAACTACGAGGGCTTAATTGAGGAATTGTGTAAAGTACGAGGGCGTATTTGAGAGTTTTCTCAAAGACAAATGGAAAGAACTAGGGGCTGGATGGATGCGGCAGGGTTGGCAGAGTTCTCAAGGGCGAAGGAGTGTTATCTAGATCTTTTATAAAAGCAAAATGCCTTTTGGAAGCAGCAGGCAAAGGAGTTCTGGCTATAGCAGGGAGACATTAACACCATGTATTTTCATAAAAAAGGATGACACCCCATCCCTGAGGCCCCCCCAACCCCGACCGGACGGTACGTTGGGAGGATGTAAATTGGACTATAATCCCAATCTGACAGATAGAGAGTGGGGCTCTGTCCCCGGTACTTGCAGAGGCAACACCATGTATTTTCATAACTCCATCAAACAAAAGAGGCGACGTAGCCTAATGAAAGGGCTATATTCCGAGTCGGGCAGGTGGGTGACGGAGCAAGGTGAGTTGAATGGTCCGGTGTTAGATTATTTTGAAACCCTTTTCACTAAGCGGGGCTACGAATTTATTTGCGATGTAAGGTATCCGAAATAAAATATGGAGTAAGTGATAATCAAAATGCTAGCTTGCTCAGGGGAATTACGAAGGATGAAGTTAAGGCTGCAGTACTCATCAGCATGCATCCAAATAAGGTGCTAGATTCAAATGGTTTGAATCCAGGTTTTTTCCAGGCTTTTTGAGATGTTGTGGGACAGGTAGTGGTGGATTTTTGCTCAAGTATATTTGTTTCACGATATATTCCAGAGGGGTACACTGATACTACCATTGTGTTGATTCCAAAAAAGGAGAAACTAGAAAAAATGGGAGACTGAAGACTCATTGCTCTGTGCAACGTGGCTAGGGGCGGATGTAGTAACAAAGTAAGGGGAGCAGCTGCCCCCAATAATCTTCCCTTAAACCCTTGTATTTTGTGATAAATTATTAAAAGACCAAGTATTTGCCCCCAATTAAAAAATATGATTGCCCCTATCACCCCTTCTCCCCAATTAGAAAATATGACTAAATGTGAAATTGTATATGATTTCAGGACCCACACACTAACCCTCATTCATCTGTATGTGTTGTTGAATGTCTAATTTTAATTTTAGGTAAATATAAATAATACTTGATGGATAGTGTACCCGGGGGGTAGCTTATCTGAGGGGTTACTGCGGGGAGTAACTTAGAGAGAAGTCAGAGCAAGTAAGTAAGAGAGAGAGTGAGTTCGAATATATGAGTCTGTATTCAAGGCGTGGTTTACAATGGGGGAAAAGGAGTGCTATTTATAGTAGCAATAAATGCTGGATAGGGACATGTGTCAACAATATGGTGGTCAAGGGGTCACCTCAACCGGGGTGGCACTGCATTCACATGTGGCCGCATTAAATGCAGTGGTTGGATGCAACGTTTGTACTTGGTACGTTTATGCAACGCATGTGGATGGGAGATCCTGTCGAGGAGGATGCCTTCGGCTGCAGATGACAGTCCGAAGGCTCTGCGTACCGGAGGCCTCATATTGCCGAGGGCTCCAATTGCCGAAGGCTTCGTTTTTAAGCCTTGTTCTCCTGCGATGTTTTTGAGCCCTAGTCTGTCACTGGTGGCCTTCGGCCATGGGGCTGAAGGCACCCCCTCATGCCTCGTGGGCTGCCTAGAGCTTCACTATGCTGGGCTTGGCCCGTTTTGGGACTGTTGGGCGTGAATGTAATAGTGGAAGTATGTGGGCCGGGGGGTTCCTGGGCCATATACTCCATCAGGAGTCCCTCACTCCTTTTACTGAAAGGTACTTGAGGGAAAAGGAGTAATTGCGTTTGTCCTCTGATGCTGCCTTGCTGTAGTTTGTAAAAGTGGTGAGGAGTTTTGCGCCTGTGTGTTTGCCGAGGGCAGTCCCTTAGTCCCCCACATTTAGGGGCCGAAGGAAAATTTTTACATTTGTAATTTTGTGAATTTCCCGAAGGGCCCTCCAGTCCCCCACTCCTTGAGGCACATGTAATGTGGTGAAGAGGAGTAGAGGGGTGCCTGCTTTCATCATGGGGCCAAAGGCTTGTGCTTTTCGTTTCATTTTGGGGGGATGCCTCGTAAAAAAAACCTCATTAGGAAAAAACCTTTGGAAAAAAATCCTAATAAGGGAAAAGGAGTGCACCAAATTCCCCCAATGATGAATCAAAAAGCCGAGCTCTTGGTTTGAGGTGAAGAGCAATGTTGCCGCCGAGAGCTATCCGTGATATGAGGATTTGATCGCTGATTTCGCCGAAGGCTGATTGTTGATATCCCAGAGGTGTTGAGGGGAGTGTCTGCTGGGAGCACTCCTTCGAAGGCGTCCGTAGTTGATAAGCATGAGTGAGCATCCCGGGGACTGCCGGGGGTAGTCCCCCAGTCAATGAGGCTGAAGGTGTGATCTCTGTTGATGAATGCCGGTGATTGTCCCTGTGTGCCGAGGGGGTCCCTGGTATTTTAGCCGGAGGCTAACCACAGATGAGGGGGTTGGAAGGTGTGGCCCTGGGGGTTCAATGGTTCTCAACATACCGAGGGCTGATAGGTCCTGAGGGGTTCTCGCGTTGTTGAGCCGGGGGCTCCTCTTGATGAAGGAGTCTGAAGGAGAACACCCGAAGGCATGAATGGTGTTGTCTGAGGGGTGGCAACTGAGGGCGTTCATGCATCCTCAAAATATAGTCGTTGTAATATGACCGTTGGAGAAGGCGTCCACGTGGCGTGTTCCCGTTGGCTGTCCGCGGGCGGGGTCACCGGTTGGGTGAAGCGACGGTGTGTAATGATGGTTTTTCTCTTCAGGGGCCCAGTTTCTGGCACAATCCCGGATTGGGGAGGCCTATAAATACCCCATGGCCAGGGCCATTCCTCCCTTACGCGTTTCATTGTTTTAGCGAAGCCCTGACCAATTTTTTCTAGAGAGAGAAAGTGTTGTGCGATCAAACTTAGTCCCCAAGGTCAGTTCCGTTCTTTGCTCACTTAGTAAGTTCTTTGCCTTGCGGCCTTAGGCGTAGTGTTAGCCTTCGAACCCCTCGGCTTTCAAAGAATGTCGTCACAGAGCGATTCACAAGATATCTCGATGGAGTCCTCGGCTGAGAAACAAAGCATCTCCGAGGTGGAGTCTTCGAGCGGGCAGCTGTCGGTCGGAGATGACTTGGCAGTGGCTGAGGAGGTTCAGAACAACCTTCGGGTGGAACTGGAGGCTGGAGATTTCGAGCACGTAATCGAGGACGAGGAGTTGGCCCTTGTAAGGAATATTTGTAATTAGATTTTGATGATGCTATATTAATTAGGACTTTAAAGTACCCCTTTTAGAAATTATGTATTAGAATTTTCCTTTGTAAAGTTCTTAGCATAATCGACTATAAGAAGGCCTCCCTACCAGAAGACCTCCTGACAGAAGATCTTTGGTTCTCTGCCAAGGAACAGAAAACCTCAGGGTCTCTGTTACCCTTTAGTTTGACAGAAACCCTCCTGGTTCTTTGTCACCTATTATCAACAGAAGTGCTCAAGACCTTCTCTGATCAACTCTCTGCTAAAGACACCAGAAGGCCTGACACTTGGAAGAATTCCACAAAGTCGGGAAATCAATTGAAAGATTCCTTCAACGGCTAGGAGTATTGCACGGAAAAGCTACATTACGCGCATTAAATGCTCATTTAATGCTCCCCATGCTCCGTAGAGTAATTGCAGATGATTGGCCGCAATGTCAGGATTACTTTATCCCAAAATAGTAACCCGCCAACTTTACCGGGTCCTACTGGTCAAGTCAACTGCTCGCGCATTAAATGCAATTGTCCTCTTTCACCTCCAACGGGAAAACAACCCTCAGTATAAAAGATACACTACGAAGGACAACCGGATAACTTTGCAACTTTTGCTAACCATTGCTACAATTCTGCATACAAGAAATTCAAACGCTTAAAAGCAAAAAGCCTTCTTGAGATTAACACTTCATCATCCTCTACAAGGGAAGGCAGAAGTTGGAAAAATACTTATTTCCAACTCAAGCAAAGTTCCAAGTGTTCTTCAACTCTTCAAGCTCATCACATACAAATCTTTTGTAACGAAGCAAGTTGGAGGAACCCCTGTTTCAACAGAAACTCTTCTTGTTGCAAGAAAGACGTCCAAGTAACTGGAGTAGTGAAGTGGTGATACTTCCGGGAAGCTCAGTTAAAGGACCAGTCTTAAAGGAAGCCAGGCAGTGCATCCCAGGAGACATCTAGGCTTGAAGAAGACGTGGAGAGCTTCTTAAGTGCTAGGACTAAGGCGTTGTAAACGGTCGTTTTTACAAGCTTAGTGGAACAGTGGATTAGAGGAACGAGTTGTTCCTTGAACCACTATAAAAATCCCTGGTGTCGTTTACTTACTGCTTTAATATTTGCACTTAGATAGAACTGTCTAACTCCTCAGACTTGGTATCTGTGTTCAGCAGAACTTGTCTTACGAGTTAACAGAAGGCCTACTGCCTTTGCTTCTCTGAGGCTAAATCAACAGAACCCCCTACCAGAACCCCATCCGCTGCCAGTCTGTTCTGTCAACAGAACAGGCTATTCTGTAAAATCTGGTACTTAGTTTAAAAAGCTAAAAACCAATATAGTCTATTCACCCCCCCTCTAGACTGTATCCAGTACAACCGGGACCAACAAGTGGTATCAGAGCCTCCTTGTTCTAATAATCTCTTAGGTTATTTGCTGAACAAAGATCCACTTGTTTTTCTGTTTGACCTCATTTTTATCTGATATAATGGATCACTCCCTGTCCAAGAATCTTATGTCCTCAGATCTTAAGTTTGACGACTGGAGGATCCGGATGAAAGCACATCTCTGTGCCCTGCATGATGAGATGTGGGAAGTTCTTGATATTGGCCCTTTCACAAGCTTCCAGAAGGTCAATCCTGAGCATGCTATCGACAACACCAGACCCCAGATGATCAGTAAAGCCAAGTCAGAATGGACCACTGAAGAGAGAAGAAAATACAACCTGGACAGTATTGCTAAGGACATCCTCTACAAGTCCATTGATGATAGGTACTTCAACAGAATAAAGAAGTGCAAAACTGCAAAGGAAATCTGGGATACTCTTGAGCTCATTGGAGCTGGTGATGAGCAAGAGAAGGACAACAAACTGACTATAGCCAACAAGAAGTTTGATGACTTCAAACTTCTCCCTGGTGAAAGCATCTCCAAGATGTATGACAGGCTCCTCACTCTCACTGGAGAGATCTCTGAGCTTGGCAAGGAACTCACCACCAAGGAGATCAACCTGAAGGTGTTGAGGGGACTGCCCTCAGCATGGAAAATGAAGGTAGTTGCTGTCCAAGCCAGCAAGGATGTAAAGACTTATCCCACTGATAAGCTCATTTCAGATCTCAAAGCTCATGAGTTTGAAATGATTGAAGAAAAGGAAGATGTACCAGAAGAGAGGACCACTACAGCCCTCACTACCAACACATCAAAGGTAAATGATTTTGACCCTTCAGTACTTTTATCTGACGAATATATGGCTGCCTTTGCCAGGAGATTCAAAAAGTTTATGAAGAATCCCAAAGATGGAAGGAGTCCATCTTTCAACAGAAAGCCATACCAGAAGGTCAAAACAACAGAAAGCAGTGGTGAACTTCTCTGTTACAATTGCAGACAACCTGGTCACTTCAAGGCTGATTGTCCCCATCCTAGAGTGTCCAAGAAACATGGGCATGATGGAGAAAAGAAGAAGTACGAAGACAACTCCAGAAGGAGAAAGGCACTTGTGACAGAACAACTAGAGAAAGACCCTCTGTCAGAAACAGAATCCAGTTCTGACTCAGATTCTGATGAGGCCTTCTGTTGCCTTGATACTGAGACAGAAGACCTTTGCCTCATGGCTCATTCTGATGATGAGGTAACCTCTACTTCTGAATCTAGTTTTTCTTCGGTAGGCTTAGCATTTGATTCTGATTCAATGTCCGAATTTTGGGAAGAGTTTAAGGCCATACAAGCCACTTATTCTTCTGTAACAGAAGAAAACAGTAAGTTAAAAGTTGAAATTCTTGACTTAAAGAAGGAGGTTGAGATCAAAATCAATCTTCTAATTAAGGAAAGAGATCAACTGGAGACTGAAAATGTTTCTCTTCTCAAGAGAATAAGAGAAATAGAGCCTCTCGAGATTAAGTACAAAGCTTACCAGAAGGCCCAATCTTCCATGGAAAAGATTGTACTTGATCAACAGATTGACACTGGTTTTGGTCTTGGTTATGGCTCAACAGAATCAGGTGAGCCTTCTGTATTGCCTAGCACCAGAGTTGCTAAGGCAGACAAGGTCGTAGTGCCACTGATTTCTAGCCCCATTTGTCAAGCTGGTGTATCTGGCACCAAGGTTGTTCATGAGGAAGTCAGACCAGAAAAGAGAAAGATAAAGGTTCAACAGAAATCCTTTTTGAAAAATAATGAACCTGGCAGAAAACCTAACAACAGAAAAGGTTTTCAAGATAACAAAAATAAAAGACCATTCATTGACAGACAACCTCATGTAAATCATGCCAGAAATGATCACCAGAAGGGCAAATATCAAGAGAGGGTTAACTTCAGGCAGAAGAGGTTGGCTGGTCAACTTCAGAAGCCCAAGGCTAACCGTCCCTCTGCTCTTGATAGTATATGGGACTTCTTTCTAACAAAGAAAGCTATGCAAAAGTATGTAAACAGGAAGCATGACCCTCACAAGCATCTGCCCAAAGTGAATCACACTTCAGTTTACTATAACTACCAGGTGGACAATGGGTACCAACCACCAAGGTTTCACTTGATGAGACCAAAATGGTACCAACTACCCAGACTCCATGATCCCCCAGGACCCAGCACTGCTTGGGTACCTAAACCTTTCTTTTAATTTTGCAGGAACTGTGTGCTGGAGCTATCTCTGAACAAGAATGGTTTATTGATAGTGGATGCTCCAGGCACATGACAGGTGACAGAAGTTGCCTAACAGAGTTCCAGAAATGCAAAGGACCTAGAGTTACCTTTGGAGGTAATGACAAAGAAGGTCAAACAAAAGGAAGAGGAAAGCTGATCAAGAACTAGATAATCATTGATGATGTCTCTTATGTCAAAGGACTGAAGTTCAACTTGCTGAGTACTAGCCAATTCTGTGACAAAGGCTACACTGTTGAATTCACAAAGGACTTCTGCTATGTGAAGCATGAGACAACAAAGGAAGAGGTTCTGATAGCATCAAGGAAGAAGAACATTTATGTAGTTGATTGGAACACAACAAAGGATGGAGTTTGCCTGATAGCTAAGGGAGATTCAAAACTAAGTTGGGACTGGCACAAGAAGCTTAGCCATTTGAATTTCAAAACAATCAACAAACTGGCCAGAGAACACATTATAGAAGGGCTACCAGACATTGTGTACAAGAAGGAGACCCTCTGCAGTGCATGTCAGAAGGGCAAACAAGTGAAGAATTCCTTCAAACCCATTGCTGGAGATCTTTCTACAAGTCCTCTAAATCTGATTCACATGGATTTATTTGGACCTGTTGAAACTCCAAGCGTTGGTGGAAAGAAATACACCTTAGTCATGGTTGATGACTATTCCAGATATACATGGACTATCTTTCTATCAAAGAAAAATGAAACTCTTCAGAAGTTGCCATCTCTGTTAAAGCAACTTCAGACTGAGAAGAATTTGAAAGTGAAGACAATCAGATCAGACAGAGGAACTGAATTTGTCAACCAAGTCATAAAGGACTTCTGTGATCAGAATGGGACTTTTCATCAACTTTCTGCCGCCAGAACCCCTCAACAGAATGGCGTAGCAGAGAGAAGGAACAGAACTTTAAAAGAAGCTGTAAGAACAATGATTGCTGAATCTGGTTTGCCTATGAGATATTGGGCTGAAGCAATCAACACTGCATGCTATACTCAGAACAGAAGCATGATCAACAAGAACCACCAGAAGACCCCTTATGAACTCTGGAAAGGAAGAAAACCCAACATCAGCTACTTTCATGTATTTGGATGCAAGTGCTACATTCTTAACAATGGAAAGGAGCATCTGAAAGTCTTTCAAGAGAAGGCTGATGAAGGAGTCTTTATAGGCTATTCAAACACCAGTAAAGCCTATAGAGTACTTAACAGAAGGACCCTACATGTTGAAGAATCGATACATGTGAAGTTTGATGAAAGCATCTCTATTAAAGGAGTAACAGAGATCCTCAAGGAAGTCAGCATAGAAGACAGAACACCTGAACCAACAGAAGAGGTAGCAGACAACCCTGCATTTCCAACACCTGCACCAAACCCCCTTCTGTTGAATGAAGATGAAGACTCTGAAGATGAGGAACCAGAGAGACCAAGATAGCAGCTAACAGAACCTGACCTAACATGGTTAAGAGATCATCCTCCTAACTAAGTGATTGGTCAAATCAGAAGTGGAGTTCAAACCAGATCCACATCAAGAAGAGAAGCAATGCTTGCCTGCTACATATCTCAAATGGAACCTATGACAGTTGAAGAAGCTCTTGCAGACTCAGATTGGATCAATGCTATGCAAGAAGAGCTTACTCAGTTTGAAAGGAACAAAGTATGAGAACTTGTTCCTAGGCCAAAGCACCAGAATGTCATTGGAACCAAATGGGTATTCAAGAACAAGGCTGATGAAGATGGCAACATTGTAAGGAATAAAGCAAGGCTGGTAGCAAAAGGTTACTGCCAAGAAGAAGGAATAGATTTTGATGAGACCTTTGCACCAGTTGCCAGACTTGAAACCATCAGAATCTTTCTAGCTTATGCTGCTTACAAAAACATCAAGGTCTACCAGATGGATGTCAAGAGTGCATTTCTAAATGGAGATCTTGAAGAAGAAGTTTATGTGGAACAACCACCAGGTTTTGTCATTCCTACTCACTCCTCCTGTGTCTACAAGCTTAAAAAGGCCCTCTATGGTCTTAAGCAAGCTCCCAGAGCCTGGTATGACACATTGTCCCGTTTCCTAGTGAACCATGGGTTTACTAAAGGAAAGGTTGACAAAACTCTATTTCAAATCTCTTTTGCTAATCACATTCGGTTAGTACAAATATATGTTGATGATATTATATTTGGTAGTACTAATCCAGAACTGTGCAAGAAATTTTCTCAAGTGATGCAGAGTCAATTTGAAATGAGTATGATGGGAGAACTCAGTTACTTCCTAGGACTTCAAGTCAAACAAGTTCCAGAAGGGATCTTTATCAATCAAGGGAAGTACACCAAAGACTTGATCAAGAAGTTTGGAGTGGAAGGCAAATCATCAACAAAGATTCCCATGAACACCTCACAAGGAATTGGTCCAGACGACGAAGGAAAAGATGTCGATGCAACAACATACAGAGGAATCATAGGATCTCTGTTGTATCTAACTGCAAGCAGACCAGACATCTCATTCTCTGTTGGAATCTGTGCCAGATACCAATCAAAGCCCAAGGAAAGCCATCTAAGTGCTGCAAAAAGAATCATCAGATATATCAAAGGAAATCCAAATGCAGACCTATGGTATCCCAAGGGAGGTAACTTTGAACTAATTGGTTACTCTGACTCAGATTTTGCAGGTTGCAGACTAGACAGAAAGAGCACCTCTGGTCACTGCCAATTGCTAGGAGGAAGGCTTGTTTCCTGGTTTAGCAAGAAGCAGAACTCAATCTCAACAAGTACAGCTGAAGATGAGTACATTGCAGCTGGGAGTTGCTGTGCTCAGTTACTCTTGATGAAGCAACAACTGAAGGACTATGGAATTCAAGCAAAGGAGATCAAGCTGTTGTGTGACAACACCAGTGCCATTGCTATCACTCAGAATCCAGTTCTTAATTCCAGGACAAAGCACATTGAGATCAGACATCACTTCATCAGAGATCATGTTGAAAAGAAGCACATATGCATGGAGCATGTGTCAACAGAAGACCAGCTTGCAGACATTCTGACAAAGCCTCTCCCTGAGGCTAGGTTCAACAAACTGAGAGAGGAATTGGGAATGATGGATGAAATTCCAAGGGAAAGTTGAAAAGGAAGGCCCTCTGTTGCTCAATTGCTGTTAACAGAATACCTGTTGCAGAACCCCTTCTGTTAACCCCTTCTGTTAACCCCTTCTGTTCACTACCCTGGCAGAACACCTCAGCAACGGAAACCCTTTCTACAGAAAGCCTCCTCTTATGTCTATCAGAAGGTTGTGGACTTAGAAAAATCTGAAAACCGGGTGACCTAGTAAATTATTAAAGGTCTTTTACCCTTTTACCCTTAAAACGGTATCCAGCCGCAAAAATATTTACTGCGCCCCTTTTTACATTTATTGGTATCTTGGAACCGTAAATAATTCCAAGCGTCCACTAACCCAAACTCATAAATTCCCCTTTCGCAAACCTAAACCGTTACTGCTTTCATTACTCTCAAACTCTCAAACCTCCATAGCTCTCAAGCTCTCAAGCTCTCTGCAAACTTTCTCTGCTCAAATGGCTTTCATCAACATCAATGACCTCACCAAGGAGGAAATCAACACCCTAGTTTCAAACATCTACACAGGGATGAACTGCGACCTCTCCGCACTCCCTGAACTCGCTGCAAACCACGAAACGATGATGAAAATCATCAAGGGAATGGAGGACTCACAACTCAACAAAGTAGTGGGATATCACTTTGAGTCCTACAGCACAAGAGACGTAGCAGAGTTTTATCTCAACTCCACATACGAAGGGGAGACCATTCGGTCAAATGTCAATGGGGAGAACATAACCCTCACTCCTGAAGATCTCAACGCCCTGTTTGGCATAGTGGAGGACCCTCAAGAAGAAGAGACTGAAGGCTTCCTATCTCTGGACAGTGTCAAGGTCACTGTGGACAACTTTGTCCAACTCTACTGCCGACCTGAAGTGGGTAGAGTTCCAAAACTATACATGAAGAAGAACCTACTTCTGAGCGACTATGAGAAGCTGGTGAACATCCTTCATAGGTGTGTCTGGAGCAAGAGCACCTCCACCGATGACATGAATGTACTCAATGCAAAGGCTGTCTTTGCAGTTCATCATGGGATGAACATCAACTGGGGACAGGTAATTGTCAAATCCCTTGTTGAATTCATCAAGAAGAAAGACAAGGAGACTAGACTGTTCAAAACCCCCATGGGTTATGGTCTCTTAATCTCTGAAACCTTGCTCAAGGCAAGGATAGGACTGAGAAACCCTATTGAGGCAGACTACACCAAATTGCTCTTCCTCAACACCTCCAATGACAGGAAGGTTGCTCACAAGGCAGAGCAGAAAAGGCTCAGAACTCTTGAGTTCAACAGAGAAAGGCAACAACAGAAGGTTGTTCAGCCAAAGAAAGTCACCAAGAAGCACCAGAAACCTCCTACTCCTTCGGATTCTGAAGAAGAAATGCCCTTGGTCAAGAAGGTGGTCAAGAAGGTTCCCAAAAAGAAGACCACACCTGTCAAAGTCCACAAGCTGGTGGCAAAGAAATCTGTTCTAAAGAGAAAGGCACCTTCTCCTATCTCTACAGAAAGCACCCCCTCTGCCTCCCCCATTGCAAAGAAGGCAAAGGTTCTGACACCTGCAGCACAGGAGAAGCTGGAGGATTCTGTCACCTCTGCCCCAGCCAACAGAAATGCTTGGAAAGGCAAGAGGATTGTCTTTGAGTCAAGTGACTCAGAAGAAGAAGTAGCGGTGCAGGATGCCACTACTCAGGGGGAACCACACTTCTCTCCTCCTGCCTCTACAAATGATCAACCTCTGGTGGTTTCTTCACCAGAACACCAAGAAGATAGCAGAATTTCAAGCTCTGCAGAACCTCTACTGAACAACTTCTCTGCCCTTGATAGGGAATTCGTCAGGGTTCTGGCATGGAGAAAGTGGAGAGTGGGACCTCTCACTGAGCTCCTTAAGAACTTGTCTTACTTCATCTCTGAGGAAGAAGAAGTACTCAGATGGGCTGACACAGGAGATGTGGAACAATGCCTGAACAAAGACTTCCTTCTTTCTGTCCTACAGAAGAAGAAGGAGAAACTCCAAGGAAAAGCCCCTCTGTTCAGAAAATCACCAGAAGACCATGTCAAGGCTCTTCAAGAGCATGAAGTGAATGATTTTGATGCTTGGCTGGTTGAGAAGAAGAGGAAGGAATCAATGATGAAGTTTCGACATGATGCACATGGAGAAGGTGAACCCTCCCCTGCAAATGACCTACCCTTGGTCATGGAGAAGCTTATCAAAGAATGTAGGGAATCTCTGTTCACAGAAACCATACTAGAGGTAATTCCCACAACCATTCCTTCTCCCCCTCCCTCTCCTAAAATCACTTCACCACAACCTCATCAGAAATCCCCCTCACCCTCACAGAAAACCATCTCCAAACAGAACACCTCCTCACCTCATCAGAAACCCTCTTCTCCACAGAAAACCCCTACACCCTAGAAACCCTCAAACTCCAAATCTCCACCCCTTTCACCCTGCAAACCGTTCTATCCCCCAAAGAACAGATCTCCATCCCCTCCCCCATCCCCTCACAGATAAATTGTCCAACACCAACCCCAACAGATCATCTCTTCAACCACACCACCTCAACAGAAATCCCCTTCACCTACCAAGTTTGAACATGGAGCAACTCCACAAGACTCCCTTCCACCACAACAACCTGCAGCTAAACAAAAACCTGAATGGTTTCTTAGGGATTCTGATCCTACAACCATATCCCCCATCTCAGCACCAAAAGGGTATTCTAGGCACTCTACTGCCCCCAATCCCTCCCTCAGAAAAAAGAAGAAGGTAGTCAGAAACAGAATACCTATCTATTCATCTTATGAAGATTCGTCTGACATGGATGGATTCATGGTCAGCAAATCCTACAAAGCAACTTCAAAGAGACAGAAGACCCCTCCTCTAACTCAACTGGAACATGAACTGTTTGTTGAATCTCTCTCCTCTGTCCAAGAACATCACCCCTTGCCTAAGGGAAGAGGTCTAGAGATGCCTCCATCTGATGGACAAGAGAACCAAATTCCTTTCAACAAGTTCGTTGAAGCAGCTGAAGACTTTGGTGGCCAACTCCTCCATGGCATGAACAAGTTGATACAGATCAATGACAAGCATTATGGGCATCTTGCTCATGTGAATGATAATCTCAACTCTGGGATGCAGTTTATCTCAGATCGCTTTGAGAATCTGACAACATCTCTCAACGACTTCATGGCTTCCTCAACTGCTAAAACAGATGCGCTGTCAATTGAAGTAGAAGGTATCCATAAGACCCTCTTCATATTTCATCAGACTCTGATAGCTCAGGGAAAAGCTATTGAAACAATCTCCTAAAATATTGATGAACTTCAATGGGCTGATACAAAGACAAAAGAACAGCTACTGGACATAGAGGAACTGTGCAAAGTCCATCGTGATCAAGCCAGGACTCTATTTGCTCAAGACAAAGAGAGATACCAGAAGATGGTTCTCTTAGAAGCCAGCAATAAAGATATCATGTCTGCAATTCAGAAGCAACATGGGCTTATTGAAAGTCTTACATCTATGACTCAGACCTTACCAGAAACCCTGGAACAGATTGCCTCTACTCAGGCCACAGAATTCCAGAAACTCTCCCTTCTGCTTGGTGATCTAGATGATGCCAAAAAGGGGGAAGAAGGCCCTCATCTATCAAAACCCAGGACCACCAAAACCTCAACTTCTGCTGAACCAAGTGTGGATCCCACACCTTACTTTGAAGCTGCCCTTCAGAAGAAAAGGCTAGCTGGTATCCCTAGACCTCCATCCCCACTGAAGAAAGGATCTAAGAAGAAGAAAGCTCTAAGCTTTAAAGAATGGAGACTGGGAGGTTCTCAGGTGATGTCTGCTACACAATTTGATGAAATGAAGCAGAAGATGACCTCTACACAGCAACAGAATCTGTATTTGGACCATGATGGCCATGTGAAGGTCAGACATGGTGGATCTCTGGAGGAAGCAGAATTCTGGTTTCACAACTGTATAGTATCAGGAAAAGATATCCATGAAGGTGTTCTTAACTACTTAGACTGCAAACTCTCACCTGTCTGGGCTTCTTACCAAAGAACTGGAAATCTGGCTGGAATCAGAAAAGAGGTGAATGCAGAGCTAAAGAGACTACAAGGACTGGATGAACAAGCAAGAGCTGAAGCAGCAAAGGCTATTATGTAATCAGACACTCTTGTAATCCACCTTAATAAAGGAACATCTCTGCCTCACACTTTGTAAGGCAATTCCTCAATCTATGGCTTTTCTTTACTTTCTGTTTGTGTTTGTTTGTTTGCATTTTGATATATTATCTGCTATCTGAATGTACTACACTCTTACTGTAAGGAATAATTGTAATTAGATTTTGATGATGCTAGATTAATTAGGATCTTAGAGTACCCCTTTAGAAATTATGTATTAGAATTTTCCTTTGTAAAGTTCTTAGATGTATTCGACTTGACAGAAGACCTTCAAGAGCAGAAGGACTTCAAGAGCAGAAGTGCCTCTTAAGACATTATTGAAACAGAGGACCTTTGGTTCTCTGCTCCAGAACAGAAGTCCTCAGGATCTCTGTTAGTCTTGACTCTGACAGAAACCCTTCTGGGTCTCTGTTGGAGACTCCCAACAGAAGTGCTCCAGGCCTCCTCTGTTCTACTCTCAGACAAAGACACCAGAAGGTCTGACACTTAGAAGATTTTCAAAGAACCGGGAAGTCAACTAAAAGATTCCTTCAACGGCTAGGAGTATGAAACGGAAAAGCTACAGTGCATGCATTAAATGCTCATTTAATGCACCCCATGCTACGTAGAGTAATTGCAGATGATTGGCCGCAATGTCAGGAACACTTTATCCCAAAATAGTAACCCGCCAACTTTATCGGGCTCTACTAGTCAAGTCAACTGATCGCGCATTAAATGCAGTTGTCCTCCTACTCCTCCAACGGGAAGACAACCTCAGTATAAAAGATACACTACGAAGAACAACCGGATAACTTGGATATAACTTTGCCAAGATTACATTGCAACTTTTGCTAACCACAAGCAAGATATTCAAACTCTGAAAAGCAAAAAGCCTCCTTGAGATTCAAACTCATTATCCTCTACAAGAGAAGGCAGAAGTTGGAAAAATACTCTTTCCAACTCAAGCAAAGTTCCAAGTGTTCTTCAACTCTTCAAGCTCATCACATACAAATCTTTTGTAACGAAGCTAGTTGGAGGAACCCCAGTTTCAACAGAAACTCTTCTTGCTACAAGAAGGACGTCCAAATAACTGGAGTAGTGAAGTGGTGATACTTCAAGAAAACTCAGTGAAAGGACCAGTGTTAAAGGAAGCCAGGCAGTGCATCCCAGGACACATCTAGGCTTGAAGAAGACGTGGAGTGCTTCTTAAGTACTAGGACTAAGGCTTTGTAAACGGCAGTTTTTACAGCTTAGTGGAACAGTGGATTAGAGGAACGAGTTGTTCCTTGAACCACTATAAAAATCCCTGGTGTCGTTTACTTACTGCTTTTAATACTTGCACTTAGTTAGAACTGTATAACTCCTTGGACTTGGTATCTGTGTTCAGCAGAACTTGTTCTACGAGTTAACAGAAGGCGTACTGCCTATTGCTTCTCTGAGGCTAACAGAACTCCCTACCAGAACCCCATCCGCTGCCAGTCTGTTCTTTCAACAGAACAGGATATTCTGTAAATCTGGTACTTAGTATAAAAAGCTAAAAACCAATACAGTCTATTCACCCCCCCTCTAGACTGTGTCCAGTATAACCGGGACCAACAAGTGGTATCAGAGCCTCCTTGTTCTAATAATCTTTTAGGTTATTTGTTGAACAAAGATCCACTTGTTTTTTTGTTTAACCTCATTTCTATCTGATATAATGGATCACTCCTTGTCCAAGAATCTTATGTTTTCAGATCTTAAGTTTGATGACTGGAGGATCCGGATGAAAGCACATCTCTGTGCCCTGCATGATGAAATGTGGGAAGTTCTTGACATTGGCCCCTTCACTAGCTTCCAGAAGGTCAATCCTGAACATGCCATAAGCAACACCAGACCCCAGATGATTAGTAAAGCCAAGTCAGAATGGACCACTGAAGAGAGGAGAAAGTACAACCTAGACAATATTGCCAAGGACATCCTCTACAAGTCCATTGATGATAGGTACTTCAACAGAATCAAGAAGTGCAAGACTGCTAAGGAAATCTGGGATACTCTTGAGCTCATTGGAGCTGGTGATGAGCAAGAGAAGGACAACAAACTAACCATAGCCAACAAGAAGTTTGATGACTTCAAACTTCTCCCTGGTGAAAGCATCTCCAAGATGTATGACAGGCTCCTCATTCTCACTGGAGAGATCTCTGAGCTTGGCAAGGATCTCACAACCAAGGAGATCAACCTGAAGGTGTTGAGGGGACTGCCCTCAGCATGGAAGATGAAGGTAGTTGCTGTCCAAGCCAGCAAGGATGTAAAGACTTATCCCACTGATAAGCTCATTTCAGATCTCAAAGCTCATGAGTTTGAAATGATTGAAGAGAAGGAAGATGTACCAGAAGAGAGGACCACTACAGCCCTCACTGCCAACACTTCTAAGGTAAATGATTTTGACCCTTCAGTACTTTTATCTGATGAATATATGGCTGCCTTTGCCAGGAGATTCAAAAAGTTTATGAAGAATCCCAAAGATGGAAGGAGTCCATCCTTCAACAGAAAGCCATACCAGAAGGTCAAATCAACAGAAAGCAGTGGAGAGCTTCTCTGTTACAATTGCAGACAACCTGGCCACTTCAAGGCTGACTGTCCCCATCCTAGAGTGTCCAAGAAGCAAGGACAGGATGGAGAAAAGAAGAAGTACGAGGACAACTCCAGGAGAAGGAAGGCACTTGTGACAGAACAGCTGGAGAAAGACCCTCTGTCAGAAACAGAATCCAGTTCTGACTCAGATTCTGATGAGGCCTTCTGTTGCCTTGATACTGAGACAGAAGACCTTTGCCTCATGGCTCATTCTGATGATGAGGTAACCTCTACTTATGAATCTAATTTTTCTTCGGTAGGCTTAGCTTTTGATTCTGATTCAATGTCAGAATTTTGGGAAGAGTTTAAGGCCATACAAGCCACTTATTCTTCTGTAACAGAAGAAAACAGTAAGTTGAAAGCTGAAATTCTTGACTTAAAGAAGGAGGTTGAGATCAAAATCAATCTTCTAATTGAGGAAAGAGATCAACTGGAGACTGAAAATGTTTCTCTTCTTAAGAGAATAAGAGAAATAGAGCCTCTCGAGATTAAGTACAAAGCTTACCAGAAGGCCCAGTCTTCCATGGAAAAGATTGTGCTTGATCAACAGATTGGCACTGGTTTTGGTCTTGGTTATGGCTCAACAGAATCAGGTGAGCCTTCTGTAATGCCTAGCACCAGAGTTGCTAAGGCAGATAAGGTCATAGAGCCACTGATTTCTAGCCCCATCTGTCAAGCTGGTGTATCTGGCACCAAGGTTGTTCATGAGGAAGTCAGAAGAGGTTGGCTGGTCAACTTCAGAAGCCCAAGGTTAACCGTCCCTCTGCTCTTGATAGTATATGGGACTTCTTTCCAACAAAGAAAGCTATGCAAAAGTATGTAAACAGGAAGCATGACCCTCACAAGCATCTGCCCAAAGTGAATCACACTTCAGTTTACTATAACTACCAGGTGGACAATGGGTACCACCCACCAAGGTTTCACTTGATGAGACCAAAATTGTACCAACTACCCAGACTCCATGACCCCCCAGGACCCAGCATTGCTTGGGTACCTAAATCTTTCTTTTGATCTTGCAGGAACTGTGTGCTGGAGCCATCTCTGAACAAGAATGGTTTATTGATAGTGGATGCTCCAGGCACATGACAGGTGACAGAAGTTGCCTAACAGAGTTCCAGAAATGCAAAGGACCTAGAGTTACCTTTGGAGGTAATGACAAAGAAGGTCAAACAAAAGGAAGAGGAAAGCTGATCAGGAACCAGATAATCATTGATGATGTCTCATATGTCAAAGGACTGAAGTTCAACTTGCTAAGTGCTAGCCAATTCTGTGACAAAGGCTACACTGTTGAATTCACAAAGGACTTCTGCTATGTGAAGCATGAGACAACAAAGGAAGTGGTTCTTACAGCATCAAGGAAGAAGAACATCTATGTAGTTGATTGGAACACTGCAAAAGATGGAGTTTGCCTGATAGCCAAGGGAGATTCAAAACTGAGCTGGGACTGGCACAAAAAGCTCAACCATTTGAATTTCAAAACAATCAACAAACTGGCCAGAGAACACATTGTAGAAGGGCTACCAGACATTGTGTACAAGAAGGAGACCCTCTGCAGTGTATGTCAGAGAGGCAAACAAGTGAAAAATTCCTTCAAACCCATTGCTGGAGATCTTTCTACAAGTCCTCTAAATCTGATTCACATGGATGTATTTGGACCTGTTGAGACTCCAAGCGTTGGTGGCAAGAAATATACCTTAGTCATGGTTGATGACTACTCCAGATATACATGGACTGTTTTTCTATCAAAGAAAAATGAAACTCTTCAGAAGTTGCCATCTCTGTTAAAGCAACTTCAGACTGAGAAGAACTTGAAAGTGAAGACAATCAGATCAGACAGAGGAACTGAATTTGTCAACCAAGTCATAAAGGACTTCTGTGATCAGAATGGAAATTTTCATCAACTTTCTGCCGCCAGAACCCCTCAACAGAATGGCGTAGCAGAAAGAAGGAACAGAACTTTAAAAGAAGCTGCAAGAACAATGATTGCAGAATCTGGATTGCCTATGAGATATTGGGCTGAAGCAATCAACACTGCATGTTATACTCAGAACAGAAGAATGATCAACAAGAATCACCAGAAGACCCCTTATGAACTCTGGAAGGGAAGAAAACCTAACATCATCTACTTTCATGTATTTGGATGCAAGTGCTACATCCTCAACAATGGAAAGGAGCATCTGAAAGTATTTCAAGAAAAGGCTGATGAAGGAGTCTTTATAGACTATTCAAACACCAGTAAAGCCTATAGAGTACTCAACAGAAGGACCCTACATGTTGAAGAATCCATACATGTGAAGTTTGATGAAAGCACCTCTGTTAAAGAGGTAACAGAGATTCTCAAGGAAGTCAGCATAGAAGACAGAACACCAGAACCAACAGAAGAGGTGGCAGACAATCTTGCATTTCCAACACCTACCCCAAACCCCCTTCTGTTGAATGAAGATGAAGACTCTGAAGATGAGGAACTAGAGAGACCAAGACAGCAGCTGACAGAACCAGACCTAACATGGTTAAGAGACCATCCTCCTAACCAAGTTATTGGTCAAATCAGAAGTGGAGTTCAAACCAGATCCACATCAAGGAGAGAAGCAATGCTTGCCTGCTATATATCTCAGATGGAACCTATGAAAATTGAAGAAGCTCTTGCAGACTCAGATTGGATCAATGCTATGCAAGAAGAGCTCACTCAGTTTGAAAGGAACAAAGTATGGGAACTTGTTCCTAGGCCAAAGCACCAGAATGTCATTGGAACCAAATGGGTATTCAAGAACAAAGCAGATGAAGATGGCAACATTGTAAGGGACAAAGCAAGGCTAGTAGCTAAAGGATATTGTCAAGAAGAAGGAATAGATTTTGATGAGACTTTTGCACCAGTTGCCAGACTTGAAGCCATCAGAATCTTTCTAGCCTATGCTGCCTACAACAACATCAAGGTCTACCAGATGGATGTCAAGAGTGCATTTCTGAATGGAGATCTTGAAGAAGAAGTTTATGTGGAACAACCACCAGGTTTTGTCATTCCTACTCAATCTTCTTGTGTCTACAAGCTTAAAAAGGCCCTTTATGGTCTTAAGCAAGCTCCCAGAGCCTGGTATGACACATTGTCCCTTTTCCTAGTGAACCATGGGTTTACTAAAGGAAAGGTTGACAAAACTCTATTTCAAATCTCTGTTGCTAATCATATTCTGTTAGTACAAATATATGTTGATGACATTATATTTGGTAGTACTAATCCAGAACTGTGCAAGAAATTTTCTCAAGTGATGCAGAGTCAATTTGAAATGAGTATGATGGGAGAACTCAGTTACTTCCTAGGACTCAAAGTCAAACAAGTTCCAGAAGGGATCTTTATCAATCAAGGGAAGTACACCAGAGATCTAATCAAGAAGTTTGGAGTGGAAGGCAAATCATCAGTGAAGATTCCCATGAACACGTCACAAGGAATTGGTCCAGATGATGAAGGAAAGGATGTAGATGCAACAACATATAGAGGAATCATAGGATCTCTGTTGTATCTAACTGCAAGCAGACCAGACATCTCATTCTCTGTTGGAATCTGTGCCAGATACCAATCAAAGCCCAAGGAAAGCCATTTAAGTGCTGCAAAGAGAATCATCAGATACATCAAAGGAAATCCAAATGCAGGCCTATGGTATCCAAAGGGAGGTAACTTTGAGCTAATTGGTTATTTTGACTCAGATTTTGCAGGTTGCAGACTAGACAGAAAAAACACCTCTGGTCACCGCCAATTGCTAGGAGGAAGGCTTGTTTCCTGGTTTAGCAAGAAGCAGAACTCCATCTCAACAAGTACAGCTGAGGCAGAGTACATTGCAGCTGGGAGTTGCTGTGCTCAGCTACTCTGGATGAAGCAACAACTGAAGGACTATGGAATTCAAGCAAAGGAGATCAAACTGTTGTGTGACAACACCAGTGCCATTGCTATCACTCAGAATCCAGTTCTTCATTCCAGAACAAAGCACATTGAGATCAGACATCACTTCATCAGAGATCATGTGGAGAAGAAGCACATCTGCATGGAACATGTGCCAACAGAAGACCAGCTTGCAGATATCCTGACAAAGCCTCTCCCTGAGGCTAGGTTCAACAAACTGAGAGAGGAATTGGGAATGATGGATGAGATTCCAAGGGAAAGATGAAAAGGAAGGCCATCTGTTGCTCTTTTGCTGTTGACAGAATTCTTGTAGCAGAACCCCTTCTGTTAACCCCCCTCTGTCAACCTCTTCTGGTCGCTACCCTGGCAGAACACCTCAGCAACAGAACCCCCCCTTCTTACTGAAAGACCCTCTCTTATCTAACAGAAGGTGGTGGACTTTGAAAATCTTGTAAACCGGGTGACCTAGTAAATTATTAAAGGTCTTTTACCCTTTTACCCTTAAAACGGTATCAAGCCGTATAAAATTTACTGCGCCCCCGTTTATTTACTGCGCCCCTTTTTACATTTATTGGTATCTTGGAACCGTAAATTATCTCAAACGTCCACTAACCCATATCCATAAAACCCCCTTTCGCAAACCTAAACCGTTACTGCTCTCATAACTCTCAAGCTTTTGAACTCTTATCTCTCAGAAATTTTCTAACCGCAGTAAACTCCATGGCCTTCTTGAGCTTCTCCGATCTCTCAAAGGAACAAAAGGCAACCCTCCTAAAGAATGTTTTGACTGGACTGAGATGCGAACTGGAAGTACTACCCAGGTTTGCAGAGAAAAAGGAGCGGATGACCGCCATTGTTGATGGTCTATCTAAATGCCAACTGAGCAAGATCATCTCCCATGGTTATGAAGCCTACAGCAACGTGGACACTGTTGAGTTCTATCTCAACGCATCCTTCAAGGATGAAGTCATCTCCTCCGTCGTCCAAGGAGAAAAGGTGTTGATTGATGCTGACGTCATCAACAACATCTTCAACATTCAGCAAAAGGAAGGAAGGGACTCTCTACTCGACTTGGAGGATACTGACATCCCTCTGACAGAATTCAAGAAGAAGTTCTGCAGAAAAGGGGAAGAAGTAGAGAAGATCAACATCAAGAAGAACTTGCTCAAAAGGGAATTTGAGCTGCTCATAAACATTTTCCACAAATGTTTATGGTGCAAGTACTCCTCCACAGATGATGTCACAACTGCCAATGCCAAGGCCCTGTATGCAGTGCATCATGGAGTGAACATCAATTGGGGACAAGTCATGGTGAAGTCCCTGATTGAAGTCATCAAGAAGAAGAACCCAAAAACTAGCCTCTACTCTGGGAAGCTAGGTATGGAGGATCACTTGAAGAAGCAGAAGAATGGTACAAGAAGAACATTGTCCCAGGAAAGACCATACATGAAGGTGTCCTCAACTATTTGGACTGTAAGCTTTCTCCAATATGGGCATCTTATCAAAGGTCTGGCAATCTGTTCAAAATCAGAGCTGAAATAAACGAAGAACTGCTCAGGCTTCAAAGACTAGAGGAAGAAGCTCTACAGGCAGCTAATCTGGAGAATGTGTAAGGTTTAAACTCTGTAAAACCTATCTAATAAAATCACATATTAGATGAAGAAGCTCTACAGACTAGAGGAAGAACTACTCACTAATCTCTGCCTTCTTACTTTGAAGTGCTTTTCCTCAAATTCTTGTCTTTTTTTGCCTTCTGCTTGTGTTTGTTTATTTCTGTTATTTTCTGCTATCTGAATGTATCGTACTCTTACTATTTTCCTATGCCAAGTTGCCCACCAAGATTTTAATGGAAGTTTTAAACTTAATATTTTTCATGGTGAAGGCACTTCTCTGGAAATAGTTAAAGGGTTTTGGCATCATCAAAAAGGGGGAAATTGTAAGGAATAATTGTAATTAGATTTTGATGATGCTAGATTAATTAGGATCTTAGAGTACCCCTTTAGAAATTATGTATTAGAATTTTCCTTTGTAAAGTTCTTAGATGTATTCGACTTGACAGAAGACCTTCAAGAGCAGAAGGACTTCAAGAGCAGAAGTGCCTCTTAAGACATTATTGAAACAGAGGACCTTTGGTTCTCTGCTCCAGAACAGAAGTCCTCAGGATCTCTGTTAGTCTTGACTCTGACAGAAACCCTTCTGGGTCTCTGTTGGAGACTCCCAACAGAAGTGCTCCAGGCCTCCTCTGTTCTACTCTCAGACAAAGACACCAGAAGGTCTGACACTTAGAAGATTTTCAAAGAACCGGGAAGTCAACTAAAAGATTCCTTCACCGGCTAGGAGTATGAAACGGAAAAGCTACAGTGCATGCATTAAATGCACATTTAATGCACCCCATGCTACGTAGAGTAATTGCAGATGATTGGCCGCAATGTCAGGAATACTTTATCCCAAAATAGTAACCCGCCAACTTTATCGGGCTCTACTAGTCAAGTCAACTGATCGCGCATTAAATGCAGTTGTCCTCCTACTCCTCCAACGGGAAGACAACCTCAGTATAAAAGATACACTACGAAGAACAACCGGATAACTTGGATATAACTTTGCCAAGATTACATTGCAACTTTTGCTAACCACAAGCAAGATATTCAAACTCTGAAAAGCAAAAAGCCTCCTTGAGATTCAAACTCATTATCCTCTACAAGAGAAGGCAGAAGTTGGAAAAATACTCTTTCCAACTCAAGCAAAGTTCCAAGTGTTCTTCAACTCTTCAAGCTCATCACATACAAATCTTTTGTAACGAAGCTAGTTGGAGGAACCCCAGTTTCAACAGAAACTCTTCTTGCTACAAGAAGGACGTCCAAATAACTGGAGTAGTGAAGTGGTGATACTTCAAGGAAACTCAGTGAAAGGACCAGTGTTAAAGGAAGCCAGGCAGTGCATCCCAGGACACATCTAGGCTTGAAGAAGACGTGGAGTGCTTCTTAAGTACTAGGACTAAGGCTTTGTAAACGGCAGTTTTTACAGCTTAGTGGAACAGTGGATTAGAGGAACGAGTTGTTCCTTGAACCACTATAAAAATCCCTGATGTCGTTTACTTACTGCTTTTAATACTTGCACTTAGTTAGAACTGTATAACTCCTTGGACTTGGTATCTGTGTTCAGCAGAACTTGTTCTACGAGTTAACAGAAGGCATACTGCCTATTGCTTCTCTGAGGCTAACAGAACTCCCTACCAGAACCCCATCCGCTGCCAGTCTGTTCTTTCAACAGAACAGGCTATTCTGTAAATCTGGTACTTAGTCTAAAAAGCTAAAAACCAATACAGTCTATTCACCCCCCCTCTAGATTATGTCCAGTATAACCGGGACCAACACTTACTATTTTCCTATGCCAAGTTGCCCACCAAGATTTTAATGGAAGTTCTAAACTTTAATTCTTTATGGTGAAGGCACTTCTCTGGAAATAGTTAAAGGGTTTTGGCATCATCAAAAAGGGGGAAATTGTAAGGAATATTTGTAATTAGATTTTGATGATGCTATATTAATTAGGACTTTAAAGTACCCCTTTTAGAAATTATGTATTAGAATTTTCCTTTGTAAAGTTCTTAGCATAATCGACTATCAGAAGGCCTCCCTACCAGAAGACCTCCTGACAAAAGATCTTTGGTTCTCTGCCAAGGAACAGAAAACCTCAGGGTCTCTGTTACCCTTTAGTTTGACAGAAACCCTCCTGGTTCTCTGTCAGCTATTATCAACAGAAGTGCTCAAGACCTTCTCTGATCAACTCTCTGCTAAAGACACCAGAAGGCCTGACACTTGGAAGAATTCCACAAAGCCGGGAAATCAACTGAAAGATTCCTTCAACGGCTAGGAGTATTGCACGGAAAAGCTACAGTACGCGCATTAAATGCTCATTTAATGCTCCCCATGCTCCGTAGAGTAATTGCAGATGATTGGCCGCAATGTCAGGATTACTTTATCCCAAATAGTAACCCGCCAACTTTACCGGGTCCTACTGGTCAAGTCAACTGCTCGCGCATTAAATGCAGTTGTCCTCTTTCACCTCCAACGGGAAGACAACCCTCAGTATAAAAGATACACTACGAAGGACAACGAGATAACTTTGCAACTTTTGCTAACCATTACTACAATTCTGCATACAAGAAATTCAAACGCTTAAAAGCAAAAAGCCTTCTTGAGATTAACACTTCATCATCCTCTACAAGGGAAGGCAGAAGTTGGAAAAATACTTATTTCCAACTCAAGCAAAGTTCCAAGTGTTCTTCAACTCTTCAAGCTCATCACATACAAATCTTTTGTAACGAAGCAAGTTGGAGGAACCCCTGCTTCAACAGAAACTCTTCTTGTTGCAAGAAGGACGTCCAAGTAACTGGAGTAGTGAAGTGGTGATACTTCCGGGAAGCTCAGTGAAAGGACCAGTCTTAAAGGAAGCCAGGCAGTGCATCCCAGGAGACATCTAGGCTTGAAGAAGACGTGGAGAGCTTCTTAAGTGCTAGGACTAAGGCGTTGTAAACGGTCTTTTTTACAAGCTTAGTGGAACAGTGGATTAGAGGAACGAGTTGTTCCTTGAACCACTATAAAAATCCCTGGTGTCGTTTACTTACTGCTTTAATATTTGCACTTAGATAGAACTGTCTAACTCCTCAGACTTGGTATCTGTGTTCAGCAGAACTTGTCTTACGAGTTAACAGAAGGCCTACTGCCTTTGCTTCTCTGAGGCTAAATCAACAGAACCCTCTACCAGAACCCCATCCGCTGCCAGTCTGTTCTGTCAACAGAACAGGCTATTCTGTAAAATCTGGTACTTAGTTTAAAAGCTAAAAACCAATACAGTCTATTCACCCCCCTCTAGACTGTATCCAGTACAACCGGGACCAACAGCCCTCGCCGTTCAAGTCTCTGAGGAGGAGGAGCAAAAGGAGAGAATGAAGGTGATTGTTGCCTTCTCGCCCCCTCGAAATGCTGGTGTGGCTAGCAGCTCCCGGCCACTTTACCCGGAACCTCTCAGGGTGGCCCCGGGGAAGAAGGCGAAGAATAAGACGGGGGTTCCCAAGAAGAAGGGAAGCATTACGAACCGGAAACCCATCGGTATTCCCGAGGGGTACTCTTTCTTGAACACCGAAGCCCTCGAGTTGAAGTCGAGGGGCGACAAAGTGGACTGATACGTGACGCAGCTGCACGTGGGGCCCTCGGGAACCGTGGTGGACGCGTGCCCTGATGACATACTTTCCCGGGCTCCCGAGGGGTGTTTTGCGGTGCACATCCTTTCAGTGTCAATGGGCCTCCGATTCCCTCTGCATCCGTTCCTCCTTGAATACCTCCGGTATGTGGGCTTAGCCCCCTGCTAGTTGACCCCCAACAATCATTCGTACATTGCCGGGTTCCTGAGCCTTTGTCGGTCCCGGGGGTAACAACCAGCCTGTAGTTGTTTTTCCAGAGCTTCAACCTATGCCGAGGCAGCCACGCGAATTCTGAGGGGTTCGCCAACCTTCAGCAGCTTGCTCCTTGGAGACTATTCGACGATGTGCCCTCATCTCATAAGGGCTGGAAAGATCGTTTCTGCTTCGTTAGGATGGCGGAAAACCCGTTCCCAGGGGAATTAAGGAACTATTTCCGGAGGCACCCAAAGGTGGAGGGTGCTGCCCTCGAGAAGGATGGTAGGAAGATCTCTGCCATTTCGGTGGGGCGCGAAAAGCATGTGTCAATCAAGGAGCTGACCCTTGACGACGATGTGTATGCTCTCGGCTTCCGGCGTTACCGGTTTCTAGGGGAAGTGGACGAGAAGTACCCCGTTCTTGAGCGAGCCTTCGAAGGTAGTTCTCAGAGGTTCTTGGCTTTTGTACTTAGAAATTTTTGTGATGATTTTGATGTATGTTCTTGTTTTGACCCTTCGGCCTTATCCCTTGTCGTTTTGCTTTGCAGGTACCAACATGGATGTCAGGGGTTTTGCTGGCCTGATGAAGAAGTTCGTGAAGGACCCTAAGAAAAAGGGGGCGGGCAGCCAGAAGCCCGTTGGTGAATTTCTCAAGTAGGACGGTGAGCCCTCGGCGATAGCTTCTGATGATGCCGCAGCGGCCGCCAAGAGGAAGGCGGCCGGCAAAGGGGTCGCTCCCCCTGGCAAGAAGCCGAAGAAGGGGGATGCTGAGAAGAAGGCTCCTCATGTGGTGATTATTTAGGGGCACTCCTCATCCGAGCTCCCGGTCGTCCCGACAGCTACTTCCCAGGCCCTCACGGACGAGGGGGGCCTGCCCCGAGAGAGTATCCAGTTGAACCGACGGAGTATGGCCTTCCCCCTGCAACCAGACGTTCGTGTTCCGCTGCCCCCGGACGCAGAGAGACCGGTTCTTGAAGATTGTGTGTTGATGGCAGAGGCACAGGATGACGATGAAGAGGTCGGAGGGGATGTTTCCTCCAAGCCCATCGAACAAGGGGCTGCTGAAGCTACAGTTCGATTTGTACTTACATAATTTTGAAAACCCTTGTATAAACATTTGGTATCTTTCGGCTTCGGCCATCTACTGTAATTTAAACATATCACTTTTTGGTTTTTGTGAATGGATGTATGGATGCCTTTGGGCCCTCGGCGTTTGCATCTATCTCTTTTCCCTTTGTGATGAATGCCTTCGTTTTTCTTTATGCCTTCTTTCCATAGTTGCATGTTTATTTGTATGGCGAGTTGACCGGGAGCCAATCGATTAGGACTTAGGAAATTTTTCCAAGTATTGTTTAGTGTTGGGCCCTCGGTCGATGCTTCCTTCTTTGTCTTGTGTAACTTGTTCTGGGTTGACCGGGGGCCGAAAATTTAGGACTAAGAAAATTTTCTAAGTGTTGTTTTTATCTCCTGGCCTTCGGTTAATCGACCCCTCCGGTTGTCCTGAATTGACCGAGGGCCAAAAATTTAGAAATATTTTCTATGTGTTTGTTCAGCAGACCTTCGGTCGATGCTTCCTTCTGAACTTGTGCTTGTTCAATGGCCCTCCGGTTATTGGACCCCCCTTGATTGCATGATAATTTGACAGAGGGCCAAGCATTTTGGACTTAAAATTTTTTCCTAAGTGTTGCTTGTTACGTGGCCGGTGAATGGGACCTTTTGGATTGTAGCATTCGTAGGTAAGACCCCTCTCGGCAGAGGATGGTGATCCCGGGAGTACCCAGTTTTGTGGACTTAAAATAATTTCATTTGACTTGTGAGTACTGGCCTCCGGTAATGTGTAGTAGATACCTTCGCTCCTTGGGTAGCATATAAGCCTTTGGATTAGGTAGATCCCAAAGTGTGGACTTAGGAATTTTGTAGTCCAACCATAGTATGATAAAGAGAGATGCCCTCGGGTGACGCTTTGGAGTATTCCCTCGGTGTTGCCTTGAAATGCCGAGGGCAATCGTTGCTTGGACTTAGGAATTTTAACCCTTATGTGGGTTTGGAGCCTTCGATGTCAGTTGATGCCGGGGGCAACCAGAATGTGGACTTAGCCATGTTTTGGTAACATTTGTTGAATAGTGGCCTTCGGGATGAGGGCCATTGCCAAGGGTGGCTTCTGGAATTAGCAGCTTCCGGATACCGGTGGTGTCCCAATGGGAGCCCTCGGTATAATCTTCTTCTTGTAATGATAATTCTTGCTGGCTGTTGAAAGGTGCACATTTTTAGAGTGTGTACTCATTGATTGCTCTTTGAGTCTACCCCCTTTCACCCGTTTGTTTTTTTTTGGGGGGGGGGGGGGTGAGATGGTGAAGAGAAGGCTTCAAGAAACTTCGTTTCTTGGTAAGGCTTGGCATGTTGGGAGGCAACAGTGTACACCATTGGCTCCCCCCTCGGGGTTAACCTTCCGGGTTCTGAGCGGAACGAGGGTCGTTTCCTCGGCATGAGACATAGTCCGTTGCATGCCTCCCCTTGGAGGATGGCACGGAAAGCGCCTCAGTTTTGAAAGTCGTCCCCTCAGCACAAGACATAGTCTGTTGCTTGCCATTCCCTTGGGGTAATGACGTGGGGAGCGTTTCGTTTTTTAAACTCGAATCCTGAGGCATATTAGTTGTCTGCCATTCCCTTGGGGTAATGGTGTGGAAAGCGTTTCATGAAGGGTTTTATTTGCATATTAGTTGCAAAAAGGCTGGGGTACTTGGTACCTCCGGCGCCGATAGGTGGGGCCTTCGGCATAAATGCGTCCTCGAGGGGTACGACTTCAAAAATAACACTTGGTGTTTTATTTTTGCACACGCCCTCGATACTTGGTACCGAGGGGTCTTTGTTAAGAACACTTGGTGTTTTCTTCATTGTCGTGGGTGATGGAGTGTCTACCCTCGCTACTTGGTGCCGAAGGGTCTTGGTTGTAATAAGGCCTTGGGTCGGGTGCTTGTATGAGGGCTTGACCGCTCAGAGGTGTTCTGTTCTTGTGCTTGGTGTCTTCAACATGTCTTCATTCTTCAAAAATTGTAGGCCTTGGGCCGTAGGATAATACATTCATTAGTTATGAGGGCTTCGCCGCTCCAACATTACTGATAAAATTTAACTAGATGGTGTACATTCCAATGTCGGGGGACCTCGGTCCCGTTGGGGCGTTTGAGCTTGTAAGTCCCTGGTTTGATGACGGCTGCAATGATGTATGGACCCTCAAATTTGGGTGCCATTTTACCGCCCTCGGCTTCCCTTCTTCGGAGAACGTAGTCCCCCACCTGAAATTCTCGGGAGCGAACCTTAGCATCGATGTAGCCTTTGACCTGCCTTCGGTAGTTTTCCGCCTTTAGGAAGGCTTGCTCTCGGTGTTCGGGGATGAGGTGAAGGTCGAGGGCCATGTTGGCGTCATTGATCTCGGGATCATATTGATCTACCCTTCGGGTAGGTAGAGTTACCTCCGTAGGGGCCTTCGCCTCGAATCCGTAACAGAGGGAGAAGGATGTTTCGCCCGTTGCCCGCCTAGGGGTAGTTCGGTAGGCCCAGAGAATGTTGTGGAGTTCTTCTACCCAGCCCCCCCCCCTTTCGACTTCAAGCTTCTTTTTTAGGCCCTCAAGCAAAGTTTGGTTGGCGTTCTCCACCTGTCCGTTGCCTTGAGGGTAGGCAACCGAAGAGAATGTGTGTTTGACGCCCCATGCCTCTAGGAGGACACAGAAAGGGGCTGCCTCAAATTGAGTCCCGTTGTCAGAGATGATTTGTTGGGGGACGCCAAACCTTGTGAGGATGTTCTTGAGGACAAAGTGGCGGCATCTAGCTTCGGTGATGCTGGCGAGGGCTCAGCCTCCACCCACTTGGTGAAGTAGTCTATGGAAACGATGATGTACCTGTTGTTGGAGGTACCCCTTGGCAGAGGGCCCACAATGTCTATGCCCCACCTAGAGAAGGGTATGGATGTGCTGATGGGGGCATAGTTGACCGCTGGCCTGCCGGGGGCCTTCTGAAAGTGTTGACAAGCAGCACACCTTCGGGCGAGATCCGCACAATCTCGGGCCACATAGGCCAGAAGTATCCCTGGACTATGAGCCTTCGGGACATGGAGAAGGGTCCCTGGTGAGCTGATCAAGTGCCACTGAGCACTTCTTCCATGGCAACCTTGGCCTCATCCTGATGAAGGCATCGGAGTAGCGTGCCATTGTAGGATCTCTTGTAGAGCCTTCTATCTTCAATGGTGTAGCTGGGAGCCCTCAGCTTTGCTAGTTTTGTGCGGACCTCATCCTTGGGCAGTTGCCCTGTGGTGATGAAGGTGGTGATGTCGGAGATCCAGTCCTCTGGCCTGAGATGTATATCCATGATGGGTCTCGCATGTATGCTCGAGAGGCTGAGCTCTTCGATTCTTGCAATCTTGGAGAGGTGCTCCGAGGACTCGGCCGAAAGCTTTGATAAAATATCGGCCTCAATATTTTGAGCCCTCGGTATTTGGGTGAGACGGTGTGCCTCAAATACCTTAAGCAATTCTTTAGCCGCCTCCTTGTATTGTTTCATCCTTCCTTCCTTGGCCTCATACTCTCCGGAGATTTGGCCCACGACAAGCTTGGAGTCACACTTTGATGTGGATCATTCTGGCCTTCATATTTGCTGCCAGCCGAAGGCCACAGAGGAGGGCCTCATATTCGGCTTCGTTGTTGGACACTTTGAAGGAGAAGCGGATGGCATAATAGGTGCGGAAGCCTTCGGGTGTTATGAGAACTACTCCCCCTCCGCATGCTTTGGTGGCCGAGGAGCCGTCGGTATAGAGGGTCCACCACTCTTCTAGAGGGGCCGAAGGCTCCTCATTCACCGCTGATCTCGCGGTGCATTCTGTGACGAAGTCTGCCAGGGCTTGGCCCTTGATGGCAGGCCTCAGACAGATGTCTATGTTGTACTGGCTGAGGAAGATATCCCATTTTACCATTCTGGAGGAGCTGGTGGGGCTCTTCATGAGGGCGCCGAGGGGTTGGTGTTTGAGCACTTGGAGCGGATGAGCTTGAAAGTAGTGGCCTAGCTTCTTGACAGTCCAAACAATGGCAAGTACCGTTTTCTCCACGAGGGAGTACCTGAGTTCTGCCTCCCTGAGGGTCTTGCTAACATAGAAGATGGCATGTTGGACGCCATCTTCCTCCCGGATGAGTACTGAGCTGATCGCTGCGGGGCTGACGCCAAGGTATAGATATAAGGTCTCCCCTACCTTGGGCTTGGAGAGCACAAGTGGAGAAGAGAGGTACTTTTTGAGCTCATTGAAGGCCCCTTGACACTCAGTTGTCCATTGGAAGCCTGCTGTCTTCCTCATGATTTGGAAGAAGGGGAGGGCCTTCTCTGCTGATTTGGAGAGAAAACGGTTGAGGGCCGCTAGGCGACCCGTCAATCTCTGAACCTCCTTTACGTTGCGGGGGGGGGGGGGGGCTCTATGTTGATGATAGCTTGAATTTTTTCGGGGTTGGCCTCAATACCCCTTTGGCTGACCATGTAGCCTAGAAACTTCCCTCCTTGCATGCCGAAGGTACACTTCCTTGGATTCAACCGGAGGTTGAATTTTTGCATGATGGCGATTATCTCCCGGAGGTCCTCGGCGTGGGTGTTTGATTTCTTGCTCTTGACGATCATATCGTCAACATAGGCCTCCATGGTGCATCCTAAGACTTCTTGAAAGACCCTGGCCACCATGCGGGTGTAGGTGGCGCCTGAATTCTTGAGGTCGAAGGCCATCACAAGATAGCAAAAGATGCCTTCGGGTGTCATGAAGGCTGTTTTTTCGGCATCCTCTTCATGCATGTAGATTTGATGGTACCCGTGGAAGGCGTCGAGGAATGACATGATTTCGCATCCCGCGGTCTCATCTATCAGCTGATCAATATTTGGTAGAGGGAAAGGGTCCATTGGGCACGCCTTATTCAAGTCACTGTAGTCCACACACATGCGGAAGGTGGGTGGCTTCTGTGCTAGTACCACATTAGCCAACCACGAAGGATATTTCACCTCCTTGATGTGTTTGATGGAGAGGAGCATGGCAACCTCCTTCTTGACAAAGTCCATTCTCTCGGCCGAGAGGGGCCTTCTTCTCTGTTGTACTGGTTTGGCCGAAGGGTCAAGCGCCAGGCGGTGAGTGATGACCCTTCGGTGGATCCCCAGCATATCCTCCGGCCCCTATGCAAAAGCAACGGAGTAGGCGCGGAGGGCTTCAGTTATGCCGGTCTTCAGGTCTTTGGGGAGCTTGGCTCCAATCTTCAAGACTCTCTTCGGCTTGGCCGAATCGAGTACAAAGTCTTCGGTGTCTTCGGCAGGCTCAGCCCTCGGCCTGCCTTCCTCCTCATTCAAGGCAACGGTGATTGTGTCAATGCGAAGTTCAGTTTTACTTACCTTCTTGGTGAGTTGAAGGTAGCAAGTCCGGGAGATCTTTTGATTCCCCCTAGAGTAGCCGATGTCGGTAGGTGTGGGGAATTTGAGGCAGAGGTGCCTCATAGAGATGATGGCTTTGTTGGTCCCGGTTATACTGGATACAGTCTAGAGGGGGGGGGGGGTGAATAGACTTTATTGGTTTTTAGCTTTTAAAACTAAGTACCAGATTTTACAGAATAGCCTGTTCTGTTGACAGAACAGACTGGCAGCGGATGGGGTTCTGGTAGGGAGTTCTGTTGATTTAGCCTCAGAGAAGCAAAGGCAGTAGGCCTTCTGTTAACTCGTAGGACAAGTTCTGCTGAACACAGATACCAAGTCTGAGGAGTTAGACAGTTCTATCTAAGTGCAAAAATTAAAGCAGTAAGTAAATGACACCAGGGATTTTTATAGTGGTTCAAGGAACAACTTGTTCCTCTAATCCACTGTTCCACTAAGCTGTAAAGACTTCCGTTTACAATGCCTTAGCCCTATCACTTAAGAAGCTCTCCACGTCTTCTTCAAGTGTAGATGTCTCCTGGGATGCACTACCTGGCTTCCTTTAAGACTGGTCCTTTCACTGAGCTTCCTGGAAGTATCACCACTTCACTACTCCAGTTACTTGGACGTCCTTCTTGTAGCAAGAAGAGTTTCTGTTAAAACAGGGGTTCCTCCAACTAGCTTCGTTACAAAGTATTTGTAAGTGATGAGCTTGAAGAGTTGAAGAACACTTGGAACTTTGCTTGGGTTGGAAAAAGTATTTTTCCAACTTCTGCCTTCTCTTGTAGAAGATGATGAAGTGTTAATCTCAAGGAGGCTTTTTGCTTTTCAGAGTTTGAATTTCTTGTATGAAGAGTTGTAGCAATGTGTAGCAAAAATTGCAAAGTTATCCGGTTGTTCTTCGTAGTGTATCTTTTATACTGAGGTTGTCTTCCCGTTGGAGGAGTAGGAGGACAACTGCATTAAATGAGCGATCAGTTGACTTGACCAGTAGAGCCCGGTAAAGTTGGCGGGTTACTATTTTGGGATAAAGTATTCCTGACATTGCGGCCAATCATCTGCAATTACTCTACGGAGCATGGGGAGCATAAAATGAGCATTTAATGCGTGCACTTTAGCTTTTCCGTTCAATACTCCTAGCCGTTGAAGGAATCTTTCAGTTGATTTCCCGGTTTTGTGGAATTCTTCTAAGTGTCAGACCTTCTGGTGTCTTTAACTGAGAGTTGAACAGAGGAGGTCTGGAGCACTTCTGTTGAGAATATATCCAACAGAGAACCAGGAGGATTTCTGTCAGAGTAAAGGCTAACAGAGACCCTGAGGTCTTCTGTTCTGAAGCAGAGAACCAAAGGTCCTCTGGCCAATAACGCCTTAGAAGGGTCTTCTGCTCTTGGAGCCCTTCTGCTCAGAAGGTCTTCTGCTCTGAAGGCATTCTGCCAAGTCGATTACACTAAGACTTTACAAATGAAAATTCTAATACATTAAGTCTAAAAAGGGGTACTCTAAAGTCCTAATTAATCTAGCATCATCAAAATCTAATTACAAATATTCCTTACAATTTCCCCCTTTTTGATGATGCCAAAACCCTTTAACTATTTCCAGAGAAGTGCCTTCACCATAAAGAAAGATTAAAGTTTAAAAACTTCCATTAAAATCTTGGTGGGCAACTTGGCATAGGAAAATAGTAAGAGTACAGTACATTCAGATAGCAGAATATAAATGAAATAAGCAAACACAAACAGAAGGCAAAAAGACAGGAAATGAGGAAAAGCACTTCAAAGTGAGAAGGCAGAGATGTGATTTTATTAGATAAGTTTTACAGAGTTAAACCTTACACATTCTCCAGATTAGCTGCTTGCAGAGCTTCTTCCTCCAATCTTTGAAGCCTGAGCAGTTCTTCATTGATTTCTGCTCTGATCTTGGAAAGGTTGCCAGAGCTTTGATAAGATGCCCAAATGGGAGAAAGCTTGCAGTCCAGATAACTGAGAACACCTTCATGTATTGTCTTGCATGGGACAATGTTCTTCTTATACCATTCTTCAGCTTCTTCTAAGGATCCCTCATACCTAACTCTCACAACACCATCTTTGTCCAAATAGAGGTGCTGTTGTTGGGTGGGAGTCATTTTGGCCTTCATATCTTCAAATTGGGCTCTGTCAATTCTCTGAGATCCACCCAATCTCCATTCAGTGAAGTTAAAGACTTTCTTCTTCTTGGTGCCTTTCTTTACTGGAGATGGGGGTCTAGGTATACCTGCTGCTCTCTTCTTCTGTAGGGCAGCTTCAAAGTAGGGAGCATGATCCACTGTAGGCTCAGCAGAGGAGGGTGCCCTAGCAGGAGTTCTGTGGGATCGAGGCCTAGTCTGTTGAGGGTCCTCTTCCCCCTTTTTGGCATCATGCAGATCCTCTATCATCAAGCTTATCTTTTGGAACTCTGAGGCCTGAGTGGAGGCTATCTGCTCTAGGGCCTCTGGTAGAGTCTGAGTAACAGAGGTAAGGCCTTCAATGAGACCTTGCTGCTTCTGAATGGCAAAAAAGATGTCCTTGTTATTGGCTTCAAGCAGCACCATTTTTTGATATCTGTCTCTGTCAATAGATAGGAGAACTTGAGCTTGTTCTTGGTGAGCTCTGCACAATTCCTCAATGGAGGTCAGTTGCCTCCCAGTGCTGGCATCAGATTTCTTCAGAGCCTCAAGATGCTCTGAGATAGTGTTGATTGCCTGTCCTTGATCTAGGAGAGTCTGTTGAAAGATAGAGAGTGTTTTGTGGATACCTACCACTTCTGTTGACAGGGCATCTGTTCTGGCAAAGGAGGAGGCTATGAAGTTGTTGAGTGTTCCTGTGAGGTTCTCAAAACGATCAGATATGAACTGCATTCCCGAATTGAGATTATCATTCACATGAGCAAGGTGCCCATAGTGTTTATCATTGATCTCTATCAACTTGTCCATGCCTTGGAGGATTTGTCCACCAAAGTCTTCTGCTGATTCAACAAATTTGTTGAAGGGAATGTTATTCTGTTGTCCATCAGCTGGAGGCATTTCTAGACCTCTTCCCTTAGGCAAGGGGTGATGTTCTTGGACAGATGAGAGAGATTGGACACGCAGTTCATGCTTAAGTTGAGTCAGAGGAGGGGTCTTCTGTCTCTTTGATGTGGCTTGATACGACTTGCTGACCATGAACCCATCCAAGTCAGAAGAATCTTCATAAGAAGAGTATATGGGTATTGTGTTCCTGATGACCTTCTTCTTCTTTCGGAAGGAGGGATTAGGGGCAGTAGAATGCCTAGAATGGCCTTGGGGTGCAGAGATGGGGGAGATAGTTGTAGGGTCAGAATCTCTGAGAAACCAGACTGGTTTAAGCTTCTCTGCAGGTTGGTGTGGAGGAGGTGATTCTGGTGGAGGGGTTTGATGTTCAGATTCGGAAGATGAAGAGGATTTCTGTTGGGAGGAGGGGTTCTGATGCAGGGGTGAAGTTTGAGTAGGTGAGGCATTCTGTTGAGGAGGAGATGGTGGAGGTGAAGGTGAGCGGTTCCTGAAGGGAACAATGGCTCTGCAGGGTGATGCAATTTTCTGTTTGGGTGAGTGTGGAGGGGTGGGGGGTTTCTGTTCAGGAGATTTAGGTAGAAGGGTTTCTGGTGGAGGGGTTTCTGTGCTGGTGGGAGGTGAGGGAATATGGGGTTCTGTTGAGATATTAACAGAAGGGGTTGGAGAGTTTACCTCAATGATGTTATCCTTAAGCAAGGAAGTCCTCCACTCCTTGATATGCTCCATCATAGCTTGCCCTTCTGTCTTGGTTACAGAGGGCTCCCCTGGGTTGAAGTTGGGTTGCAAAGAGTCAGTTGCCATCTTGGTGAACAGCCATTCTTCAAAGGCTTCTATCTCTCCATCTTTTAGAGGTTTGACTGTCTCCTCTGAGGGTGAGGAAATGAGGACAGCCTTTCCTTTGTAGCTTGCCTTCTTCTTCTCAAGGACAGAGTGAAGAAAGTTGAGGGCAAAGCATTTTGAGACATCATCAGTCCCAACCCAATTCAGGATGGCTTCTTCTTCTGGCTCATAGTGATCAAAATATTGGATTATTTTGTGGAGGGGTCCCATTCTCCATCTTCTCCATTCAAGGACCCGGGTAAACTGTCTGTCAAGCAAGGACAGATACCCATCTTTGACAGGACTAGGGTGCTCTGTTGGAGTTGACACCCTATTCTGGTCAGGAGATGCAGCAGAGGTGGGGATCTCTGGTTCCCCCTGAGTGTCTGCCACTTCCTCAGACACTGAGACCACAGGTTTAGCAACCTTCTTCTTGGGTTTTGTGGTCCTTTTCCTCTTCTGTTCAGCCTTCATGGTTGGAGGAGGAACCGGTTCTGCCTTCTTGGTCTTCTTCTTCTTCTTCTTCTTCTTCTTCTTCTTCTTTTCAGCAGAAGGGGCTCCAGAGAGGGGTTTCTGCACCTTCTCTCCTTGTTGTCTTTTAGCCTCAAGCTGAAGCTGTCTCTTCAGCTCTGCCTTTATAGCTTTTTCCCTGTTTGGAGAGGCAGACAGGAAAATTACCTTGGTGTGATCCAAGGCTGTGGCCTTCCTCAAGGTTACCCCTTGTTTGAGGAGCACTTCTGAGATGAGAAGTCCATGCCCTAGCTTCCCAGAGTAGAGGCTTGTTTTTGGGTTCTTCTTCTTGATAACCTCAATCAGGGACTTTACCATGACTTGTCCCCAGTTGATGTTTACCCCATGATGCACTGCATAGAGGGCCTTGGCATTTGCAGTTGTGACATCATCAGTGGAGGTATATTTGCACCATAAACATTTGTGGAAAATGTTAATGAGCAGCTCAAATTCCTTCTTGAGCAGGTTTTTCTTGATGTTGACCTTCTCTACTTCCTCACCTTTTCTGCAAAACTTCTTCTTGAATTCAGGCAGATGGATGTCAGTATCCTCCAAGTCAAGTAGAGAGGCCCTGCCTTCCTCTAGTTGGATATTGAAGACCTTGTTGATGACGTCATCATCAATCAAAACTTCTTCTCCTTGGACGATGGAGGAGATGTTTTCATCCTTGAAGGATGCGTTGAGATAGAACTCAACGGTGTCAATGTTACTGTAGGCCTCATAAGCATGAGTGATGACCTTGCTCAGTTGACATTTTGACGGTCCGTCAACAATGGTGGTCATCCTCTCCCTTTTCTCTGCGAACCTGGGTAGGACTTCCAGTTCGCATCTCATCCCTGTAAGTACATTCTTGAGAAGAGTTGCCTTTTGTTCCTTGGAAAGATCGGAGAAGCTCAAGAAAGCCATGGACATTTTTAGCGGTTTGAGAGTTTTGGAGAGATAAGAGTTCAAAAGCTTGAGAGTAATGAAAGCAGTAACGGTTTAGGTTTGCGAAAGGGGATTTTATGGGTACGGGTTAGTGGACGTTTGAGAAAATTTACGGTTCCAAGGTACCAATAAATGTAAAAAGGGGCACGGTAAATTTTATGCGGCTGGATACCGTTTTAAGGGTAAAAGAGTAAAAGACCTTTAATAATTTACTAGGTCACCCGGTTTTCAGAAATTTTCTAAGTCCACAACCTTCTGTTAGACATAAGAGGAGGTTTTCTGTAGAAAGGGTTTCTGTTGCAGAGGTGTTCTGCCAGGGTAGAGAACAGAAGGGGTTCTGCAATAGGTGTTCTGTTAACAGGAATTTAGCAACAGAGGGCCTTACTTTTCAACTTTCCCTTGGAATCTCATCCATCATTCCCAATTCCTCTCATAGTTTGTTGAACCTAGCCTCAGGAAGAGGCTTTGTCAGGATATCTGCAAGCTGGTCTTCTGTTGGCACATGTTCCATGCAAATGTGCTTCTTTTCAACATGATCTCTGATGAAGTGATGTCTGATCTCAATGTGCTTTGTCCTGGAGTGAAGAACTGGATTTTGAGTGATAGCAATGGCACTGGTGTTGTCACACAACAGCTTGATCTCCTTTGCTTGAATTCCATAGTCCTTCAGTTGTTGCTTCATCCAGAGTAGCTGAGCACAGCAACTCCCAGCTGCAATGTACTCAGCCTCAGCTGTACTTGTTGAGATGGAGTTCTGCTTCTTGCTAAACCAGGAAACAAGCCTTCCTCCTAGCAATTGGCAGTGACCAGAGGTGCTCTTTCTGTCTAGTCTGCAACCTGCAAAATCTGAGTCAGAATAACCAATTAGTTCAAAGTTACCTCCCTTGGGATACCATAGGCCTGCATTTGGATTTCCTTTGATGTATCTGATGATTCTCTTTGCAGCACTTAGATGGCTTTCCTTAGGCTTTGATTGGTATCTGGCACAGATTCAAACAGAGATTGAGATATCTGGTCTGCTTGCAGTCAGGTACAACAGAGATCCTATGATCCCTCTGTATGTTGTTGCATCAACATCCTTTCCTTCATCATCTGGACCAATTCCTTGTGAGGTGTTCATGGGAATCTTCACTGAGGATTTGCCTTCCACTCCAAACTTCTTGATCAGATCTCTGGTATACTTCCCTTGGTTGATAAAGATTCCTTCTGGAACTTGTTTGACTTGAAGTCCTAGGAAGTAACTGAGTTCTCCCATCATACTCATCTCAAATTGACTCTGCATCACTTGAGAAAATTTCTTGCACAGTTCTGGATTAGTACTACCAAATATAATATCATCAACATATATTTGTACTAACAGAATATGATTAGCAACAGAGATTTGAAATAGAGTTTTGTCAACCTTTCCTTTAGTAAACCCATGGTTCACTAGGAAAAGGGACAATGTGTCATACCAGGCTCTGGGAGCTTGCTTAAGACCATAAAGGGCCTTTTTAAGCTTGTAGACACAAGAGGGGTGAGTTGGAATGACAAAACCTGGTGGTTGTTCCACATAAACTTCTTCTTCAAGATCTCCATTTAGAAATGCACTCTTGACATCCATCTGGTAGACCTTGATGTTGTTGTAAGCAGCATAGGCTAGAAAGATTCTGATGGCTTCAAGTCTGGCGACTGGTGCAAAGGTCTCATCAAAATCTATCCCTTCTTCTTGACAATATCCTTTAGCTACCAGCCTTGCTTTATTCCTTACAATGTTGCCATCTTCATCTGCTTTGTTCTTGAATACCCATTTGGTTCCAATGACATTCTGGTGCTTTGGCCTAGGAACAAGTTCCCATACTTTGTTCCTTTCAAACTGAGTAAGCTCTTCTTGCATAGCATTGATCCAATCTGAGTCTGCAAGAGCTTCTTCAACAGTCATAGGTTCCATTTGAGATATATAGCAGGCAAGCATTGCTTCTCTTCTTGATGTGGATCTGGTTTGAACTCCACTTCTGATTTGACCAATCACTTGGTTAGGGGGATGATCTCTTAACCATGTTAGGTTAGGTTCTGTCAGCTGCTGTCTTGGTCTCTCTGGTTCCTCATCTTCAGAGTCTTCATCTTCATTCAACAGAAGGGGGTTTGATGCAGGTGTTGGAAATGCAGGGTTGTCTGCCACCTCTTCTGTTGGTTCTGGTGTTGTGTCTTCTATGCTGACTTCCTTGAGGATCTCTGTTACCTCTTTAACAGAGATGCTTTCATCAAACTTCACATGTATAGATTCTTCAACATGTAGGGTCCTTCTGTTGAGTACTCTATAGGCTTTACTGGTGTTTGAATAGCCTATAAAGACTCCTTCATCAGCCTTCTCTTGAAAGACCTTCAAATGCTCCTTTCCATTGTTAAGAATGTAGCACTTGCATCCAAATACATGAAAGTAGCTGATGTTAGGTTTTCTTCCCTTCCAGAGTTCATAAGGGGTCTTCTGGTGATTCTTGTTGATCATGCTTCTGTTCTGAGTATAGCATGCAGTGTTGATTGCTTCAGCCCAATATCTCATAGGCAATCCATATTCTGCAATCATTGTTCTTGCAGCTTCTTTTAAAGTTCTGTTCCTTCTTTCTGCTACGCCATTCTGTTGAGGGGTTCTGGCGGCAGAAAGTTGATGAAAAGTCCCATTCTGATCACAGAAGTCCTTTATGACTTGGTTGACAAATTCAGTTCCTCTGTCTGATCTGATTGTCTTCACTTTCAAATTCTTCTCAGTCTGAAGTTGCTTTAACAGAGATGGCAACTTCTGAAGAGTTTCATTTTTCTTTGATAGAAAAATAGTCCATGTAAATCTGGAATAGTCATCAACCATGACTAGGGTATATTTCTTGCCACCAACGCTTGGAGTCTCAACAGGTCCAAATAAATCCATGTGAATCAGATTTAGAGGACTTGTAGAAAGATCTCCAGCAATGGGTTTGAACGAGTTCTTCTGTTGCTTTCCTTTCTGGCATGCACTGCAGAGGGTCTCCTTCTTGTACACAATGTCTGGTAGCCCTTCTACAATGTGTTCTCTGGCCAATTTGTTGATTGTTTTGAAGTTCAAACGGCTAAGCTTCTTGTGTCAGTCCCATCTTAGTTTTGAATCTCCCTTAGCTATCAAGCAAACTCCATCCTTTGCTGTGTTCCAATCAACTACATAAATATTCTTCTTCCTTGATGCTGTCAGAACCACTTCCTTTGTTGTCTCATGCTTTACATAGCAGAAGTCCTTGGTGAATTCAACAGTGTAGCCTTTGTCACAGAATTGGCTAGCACTTAGCAAGTTGAACTTCAGTCCTTTGACATATGAGACATCATCAATGACTATCTGGTTCTTGATCAGCTTCCCTCTTTCTTTTGTTTGACCTTCTTTGTCATTACCCCCAAAGGTAACCCTAGGTCCTTTGCATTTCTGGAACTCAGTTAGGCAACTTCTGTCACCTGTCATGTGCCTGGAGCATCCACTATCAATAAACCATTCTTGTTCAGAGATAGCTCCAGCACACAGTTCCTGCAAGATTTAAAAGAAAGATTTAGGTACCCAAGCAATGCTGGGTCCTGGGGGGTCATGGAGTCTGGGTAGTTGGTACCATTTTGGTCTCATCAAGTGAAACCTTGGTGGGTGGTACCTATTGTCCACCTGGTAGTTATAGTAAACTGAAGTGTGATTCACTTTGGGCAGATGCTTGTGGGGGACATGCTTCCTGTTTACATACTTTTGCATAGCTTTCTTTGTTGGAAAGAAGTCCCATATACTATCAAGAGCAGAGGGACGGTTAGCTTTGGGCTTTTGAAGTTGACCAGCCAACCTCTTCTGCCTAAAGTTAACTTTCTCTTGATATTTGCCCTTCTGGTGATCATTTCTGGCACGATTGACATGAGGTTGTCTGTCAATGAATGGTCTTTTATTTTTGTTATCTTGAAAACCTTTTCTGTTGTTAGGTTTTCTGCCAGGTTCATTATTTTTCAAAAAGGGTTTCTGTTGAATCTTTATCTTTCCCTTTTCTGGTCTGACTTCCTCATGAACAACCTTGGTGCCAGATACACCAGCTTGACAAATGGGGCTAGAAATCAGTGGCACTATGACCTTATCTGCCTTAGCAACACTGGTGCTAGGCATTACAGAAGGCTCACCTGATTCTGTTGAGCCATAACCAAGACCAAAACCAGTGCCAATCTGTTGATCAAGTACAATCTTTTCCATGGAAGACTGGGCCTTCTGGTAAGCTTTGTACTTAATCTCGAGAGGCTCTATTTCTCTTATTCTCTTGAGAAGAGAAACATTTTCAGTTTCCAGTTGATCTCTTTCCTTAATTAGAAGATTGATTTTGATCTCAACCTCCTTCTTTAAGTCAAGAATTTCAACTTTTAACTTACTGTTTTCTTCTGTTACAGAAGAATAAGTGGCTTGTATGGCCTTAAACTCTTCCCAAAATTCTGACATTGAATCAGAATCAAAAGCTAAGCCTACCGAAGAAAAACTAGATTCAGAAGTAGAGGTTACCTCATCATCAGAATGAGCCATGAGGCAAAGGTCTTCTGTCTCAGTATCAAGGCAACAGAAGGCCTCATCAGAATCTGAGTCAGAACTGGATTCTGTTTCTGACAGAGGGTCTTTCTCTAGTTGTTCTGTCACAAGTGTCTTTCTCCTTCTAGAGCTGTCTTCGTACTTCTTCTTTTCTCCATCCTGTCCTTGTTTCTTGGACACCCTTGGATGGGGACAATCAGCCTTGAAGTGACCAGGTTGTCTGCAATTGTAACAGAGAAGCTCACCACTGCTTTCTGTTGTTTTGACCTTCTGGTATGGCTTTCTGTTGAAAGATGGACTCCTTCCATCTTTGGGATTCTTCATAAACTTTTTGAATCTCCTGGCAAAGGCAGCCATATATTCGTCAGATAAAAGTACTGAAGGGTCAAAATCATTTACCTTTGATGTGCTGGCAGTGAGGGCTGTAGTGGTCCTCTCTTCTGGTACATCTTCCTTTTCTTCAGTCATTTCAAACTCATGAGCTTTGAGATCTGAAATGAGCTTATCAGTGGGATAAGTCTTTACATCCTTGCTGGCTTGGACAACAACTACCTTCATTTTCCATGCTGAGGGCAGTCCCCTCAACACCTTCAGGTTGATCTCCTTGGTGGTGAGTTCCTTGCCAAGCTCAGAGATCTCTCCAGTGAGAGTGAGGAGCCTGTCATACATCTTGGAGATGCTTTCACCAGGGAGAAGTTTGAAGTCATCAAACTTCTTGTTGGCTATAGTCAGTTTGTTGTCCTTCTCTTGCTCATCACTAGCTCCAATGAGCTCAAGAGTATCCCAGATTTCCTTTGCAGTTTTGCACTTCTTTATTCTGTTGAAGTACCTATCATCAATGGACTTGTAGAGGATGTCCTTAGCAATATTGTCCAGGTTGTACTTTCTTCTCTCTTCAGTGGTCCATTCTGACTTGGCTTTACTGATCATCTGGGGTCTGGTGTTGTCAATAGCATGCTCAGGATTGACCTTTTGGAAGCTTGTGAAAGGGCCAATATCAAGAACTTCCCACATCTCATCATGCAGGGCACAGAGACGTGCTTTCATCCGGATCCTCCAGTCATCAAACTTCAGATATGAGAACATAAGATTCTTGGACAAGGAGTGATCCATCATATCAGATAGAAATGAGGTCAAACAGAAAAACAAGTGGATCTTTGTTCAACAAATAACCTAAGAGATTATTAGAACAAGGAGGCTCTGATACCACTTGTTGGTCCCGGTTATACTGGATACAGTCTAGAGGGGGGGGGGGGGGGGTGAATAGACTGTATTGGTTTTTAGCTTTTAAAACTAAGTACCACATTTTACAGAATAGCTTGTTCTGTTGACAGAACAGACTGGCAACGGATGGGGTTCTGGTAGGGAGTTCTGTTGATTTAGCCTCAGAGAAGCAAAAGCAGTAGGCCTTCTGTTAACTCGTAGGACAAGTTCTGCTGAACACAGATACCAAGTCTGAGGAGTTAGACAGTTCTATCTAAGTGCAAAAATTAAAGCAGTAAGTAAATGACACCAGAGATTTTTATAGTGGTTCAAGGAACAACTTGTTCCTCTAATCCACTGTTCCACTAAGCTGTAAAGATTTCCGTTTACAATGCCTTAGCCCTATCACTTAAGAAGCTCTCCACGTCTTCTTCAAGTGTAGATGTCTCCTGGGATGCACTACCTGGCTTCCTTTAAGACTGGTCCTTTCACTGAGCTTCCTGGAAGTATCACCACTTCACTACTCCAGTTACTTGGACGTCCTTCTTGTAGCAAGAAGAGTTTCTGTTAACACAGGGGTTCCTCCAACTAGCTTCGTTACAAAGTATTTGTAAGTGATGAGCTTGAAGAGTTGAAGAACACTTGGAACTTTGCTTGGGTTGGAAAAAGTATTTTTCCAACTTCTGCCTTCTCTTGTAGAAGATGATGAAGTGTTAATCTCAAGAAGGCTTTTTGCTTTTCAGAGTTTGAATTTCTTGTATGAAGAGTTGTAGCAATGTATAGCAAAAATTGCAAAGTTATCCGGTTGTTCTTCGTAGTGTATGTTTTATACTGAGGTTGTCTTCCCGTTGGAGGAGTAGGAGGACAACTGCATTAAATGAGCGATCAGTTGACTTGACCAGTAGAGCCCGGTAAAGTTGGCGGGTTACTATTTTGGGATAAAGTATTCCTGACATTGCGGCCAATCATCTGCAATTACTCTACGGAGCATGGGGAGCATTAAATGAGCATTTAATGTGCGCACTGTAGCTTTTCCGTTCAATACTCCTAGCCGTTGAAGGAATCTTTCAGTTGATTTCCCGGTTTTGTGGAATTCTTCTAAGTGTCAGACCTTCTGGTGTCTTTAACTGAGAGTTGAACAGAGGAGGTCTGGAGCACTTCTGTTGAGAATATATCCAACAGAGAACCAGGAGGGTTTCTGTCAGAGTAAAGGCTAACAGAGACCCTGAGGTCTTCTGTTCTGAAGTAGAGAACCAAAGATCCTCTGGTCAATAACGCCTTAGAAGGGTCTTCTGCTCTTGGAGCCCTTCTTCTCAGAAGGTCTTCTGCTCTGAAGGCATTCTGCCAAGTCGATTACACTAAGACTTTACAAATGAAAATTCTAATACATTAAGTCTAAAAAGGGGTACTCTAAAGTCCTAATTAATCTAACATCATCAAAATCTAAATACAAATATTCCTTACAGGCTTCTATGTCCTCGAGGGCGGGCTGGTCGAGGATGATATTATGTGCGCAGTCGAGGTTGATGACGACGAATTCCACTTCGAGCTTGGCTCTATGGGATCCGTCGCCGAACTCAACCATAAGGGTGATGACGCCTTCGTCGTCGATGTTGTCCTCGGTGAAACCGGAGAGGGGGGTCTTGATATGCCGAAGGGATCCCATATCAAGCTCAAGCTCCCAGAAGGTGCTGAGATACATCACGTTGACGGAGCTTCCGGTATCAACATAGGTCCGGAGGATGATGGTGTCATTGATCTCCGTACGGATGACGAGGGCATCCCTTTGAGGAAGGGCACCTGGGGGCAGATCCGCATCCGTAAAATAGATGGGGTCCACCCTCAGCCTCTTGGTTGGGGGTATATGGTTGACTTCCCCAACGTAGAGAGATTGAGCCCACTTCTTCGTTTGGCTAGTGGAGTCGCCCCCGGTGTTGCCGCCAGTGATCATGTGGATGTGGCGCTTCTTCTCTTGGTACTAGTTGTACTCTTCCTCCTCATCGAGGTTCCCAATCTCCCTTTTCTTACTTCGGGTCGCCGAGGGGGGTGGTGTTTGGGTTGACCCATGCGTTTGCTTTCTTAAGGGGGCCCTGGTAGTGAGGGGTTCCCTGGGGAGGAGAGCCTGTGATGAGCTGAGACAATTGGCCTGCCTGTATCAACCTCTCAATGGCCGTCTTCAACTGATGGCAGTCGTCGGTTATGTGCCCTTGGTTGTGATGGAACCGACAATAAGGATAATTGGGGTTGATGACATATATCTCTAGGGGTGTGCGAGAGTCGCGCTCCACTAGGCCCCTCTCCTCGACGAAGTCTAGGATGACACTGACGGGGTGTGTCAAGGGCGTCCGAGGGTGCTCCAAGAGAATGGGTTGGGCCCAAGCCTTTGGGTTGCCCTTGTAACCACCCCCGGGCTTGGCTTGGCCATGCCGGGGGCGATCACCGGGGGGCGCTGAGCTTTTGGATAGATTTGGGGGAGCCCCCGACCCCCGGTTTCCTTTGTCATCTGGCCGAGGGCATTGCTGATCGGGATTGTGATGACATTTTTCCACTTCCTCAGCCTCGGTGTACCGGTCCCCCCGATGTAGGGCCCTTATGTAATCGCGGGGAGGTTCGATGATGAGGCTCCTTGAAAAGTTCCCGGGGCGAAGGACTGTTTGAAGGAGGGCCAGGAGGGTCCCATCGTCAGCGCTGTCAACTTTATCCGCCTCCGTCCTCCAGCGTTCCAAGAAGTCCCGAAGGGTCTCTTCCTTTCTTTGTCTCACCGTCAACAAGTGGGGGAAATGTTTTCTTGACCGGCGCCTCCCTGCAAACTGCGTCAAGAAACGTTGGGCGAGTTCCTGCCATGAATCGATGCAGCCTTCGGGCAATCGATTGAACCATTCGTATGCTGGTCCCTCTAAGGTGGAGAGGAACCAACGACACAAATATTCGTCTGATGCCCCCACCATCATCATACTGTTCTGATATCTGCTATAATGCTCCTGGGGATCCGTCTTTCCTTCATAAGACCTAATGGGATGCCCCCGGTATTTTTCTGGAATTCGGGCCGCCAATACCCTTGGGGTAAATGGCGTCCTAGTCCGGAGTTGGATGATGGGTTCCCCGGAGCCCTTGGCTATTCTCTTTTGCATCTCCTCCATTTTGGCCAACATGGCCTCATAGTTGGGATCTGCATGAGGGGCGGCGACGGCGGTATGTGCTCGATGGGCCTCCATTTCATCAAGCCGGTGCTGGAGGGCCACAATAATCTCGTCCCTGTGATCCTTCGGGAGGGCCTCCGCCCCCTGCGAACGAACACGGGCCGAGTGGGCCTGGTTGATTTGATGTCTTGCGTCATCGGCATGGAGTGGTGCCTTGCCTTTGTTTTGAAGGGGACGCCTCTCGTCTGCCCTCGAGACGGAACCCTCGCTTTCCTGAGGTTTTTGGTGCGACTTTCCTCCGAGGTGGTCTTGCGCCCCTCCGAGCCCCTCGAGGGCAGAGGTTCGAGGACCCTCCTTGTTCGCGCCGCGTTGGTCCCAGGATTGGACCTCCTGGGACGCGGTATCTTGGGCCATGACCCCCTCGTTGTTCCCTAGCCGAAGGATAGGGTTCACGAAGGGGGGCGGAGGAGGGGGAGGAACGACGTTCTCCCCGACCTGTGGCTGAAGGGGTATCAGAGTGCTGAAGGCACCCGGGTTTTGGGTGAGCGTTTGGATGAAGGCGAAGAATGCCGAATGTACGTCAATAATGAGAACCGGAGGGCTCACTTGATTTTCGCTCCGGTCTCTCCTCTGGGTTTCGATGCCAAGACGGGCATCAGGGGCATTCTGCTAAAGCTGAAAGCGTAGGTCAACAGGAGCCTGTTCCAACTCAATGATGACCCTGCCCTCGGGAGCCTTGTTAGAGGCTCCAGGGGCGTTGACCTCACCGAGGGCCAGGTTGTTGTCCTCAAGGTTCTTGGACTGAGCACGGGTGGTTCTTCCCATTTTGGTTGGTGTTTTGAGCTGAAGGGGAGGGTTTCTTACTTGATTGTTCAACCTCTCAACGAGAGCACCAAATGATGGATAGTGTACCCAGGGGTAGCTTATCCGAGGGGTTACTGCGGGGAGTAACTTAGAGAGAAGTCAAAGCAAGTAAGTAAGAGAGAGAGTGAGTTCGAATATATGAGTCTGTATTCAAGGCGTGGTTTACAATGGGGGGAAAGGAGTGCTATTTATAGTAGCAATAAATGCTAGATAGGGACACGTGTCAACAATCTGGTGGTCGATGGGTCACCTCAACCGGGGTGGCACTGGCATTCGCATGTGGCCACATTAAATGTGGTGGTTGGATGCGACGTGTGTACTTGGTACGTTGATCCAGCGCATGTGGATAGGAGATCCTGTCGAGGAGGATACCTTCGGTTGCAGATGACAGTCCGAAGGCTCTGCGTACCGGAGGCCTCATATTGCTGAGGGCTCCAATTGTCGAAGGCTTCGTTTTTAAGCCTTGTTCTCCTGCTATGTTTCTGAGCCCTAGTCTGTCACTGGTGGCCTTCGGTCATGGGGCTGAAGGCACCCCCTCATGCCTCGTGGGCTGCCTAGAGCTTCACTGTGTTGGGCTTGGCCCGTTTTGGGCCTGTTGGGCCTGAATGTAATAGTGGAAGTATGTGGGCCGGGGGGTTCCTGGGCCATATACTCCATCAATACTGTTATAATGTTATTAATTAATTCATTACGGTGGGACTCAGTGTAATGAGATAATTGATGAATTAATGAATTAATATCATGTTATTATATATTAAAAGTTTCAGCCACACATCAGAATTTCTTATTGCTTTTATGTAAATTTTGAGTTCATTATTTATAGACTCTTCAAGAGAAAATAATATTGCTTGTGCAAAAGTCGTAGACAAAAATGTAACTTACTAACTATTAGTGACTATAATACAAGTTAATATAGAGAAATTAATAGTTACTAAGTTACATTTTTATTCATGTTTTTTTATTGATACTATTTAAACAAAAACTCAATTTTTAAAGGGTTAGCGGTTAATGGAAAAGGTTCACTTACATTACAATGATAAACTCAAATTCATGACAAGTAAATGTCATTTAATAAAATAGAATTACATCGGTCCCAAAAAATGTAATCATCTTCAAAATTTTGACCAACTATATATTTTTATTGTAAGTTATTTATAATGTAAAACTGATATAAAAATGGTCTTTGTTAAAAGTATTTTTATAAAAGTATAAAATTCATGATTTCCATAATACTATACTAATCAAAATCATGACCCAAACTGTAAGAGAGAGCTAAGTATTTTAGAACGAAGGTAGTATAAAGATGATTAGAACCCGTTTGGTGACTATGTTTTTCAGCTTATCAACCAACTTTTTAACCAAACATTTAACTTTTGATTTCGTGCGCTGAATTTTGTAATAATAAGAAAAAATAAGGTTGAAGTTACTTTTCTGACTGTATTGGCTAAAGTTACTGTAGATGAACATTTTAGCTATTTTTCATATAATTCTTTCTTTATTTTATTAATACTATATTTTAAATATAATTTTTTCACAAATCAGCAGAATCAGCAAATACAGCCACTTCAGTCAGAACTTCACAAATTTCAGCAGAATCAGCTGATTCAGCCAATTTCAGTGTTACCAACGGACTCTTAGAAAATGCATCTTCGTGCACAGTGGGACTAAAATAGTACTCTATAACTTTCACAAATTATGTTTATGTTCAATTTTACACTATAAATTTCACTAAGGGGGTGTTTGGATTTGATTCTTAAAACTGCTTCTGCTCCTTTAGGGAGCAGAAGCAGAAATTGGAGCGTTTGGGTAAAAGTGTAGAAGTGATTCTGGTGTTCTAATTTACTACTAGAATCAGTTTTTTAGAAGTTGGGGGTGACCAGCTTCTGAAAATTGATTCTAATTCTGCTTATGCTTTAAAAAAGAAGCAGAATCAGAATCAGTTCCAAACACCCCCTAAGTCATGCAGTGATGCACATAGTAACTTTAGTTACTTTTTTGTCCATCAATTACATTTGACTAATATTTTAGGAAAAACATCTTAAATAAAACTGTTAAGACCTGAGGTTCCATCCTCAAAGGTCAAAAGGATAAGAGGAGTAATCCAGATCTTAATATAACACTTATGATGGATAGTGTACCCGGGGGTAGCTTATCCGAGGGGTTATTACAGTGAATAAGCTAGAGAGAAGTCGGAGCAATAAGTAAGAGAGAAAGTGTATTCGAATATATGAACTTGTGATGCTTTACAATGGAGAATGAGCTGCTATTTATAGCAGTAATAAATGCGATGAGAGTACACGTGTCAACAATCTAACGGTCGAGGGGTCACCCCAATCGGGATGGCACCGGCATACGCACGTGCACCGCATTAAATGCGGTGGGTGGACGTGACGCCACATTAAATGCGGCTTTTGCTTGTCTCCAAAGGGAATCTTCGATGTTTGTACTGTAGCCGAAGGCTCCCTTGTGGTCGGGGGCTTTGTGTAGCTGAAGGCTACCCATGAGCCGAAGGCTCCTGATTTCCGCCGTTTTCTCCCAGTAGGTTTGTATGCCTAAAATCAGTTGTCGTGTGAGATTTAGGAGCCCTCAGCCATGGGGCCAATCTGAAGGCACCCTGTATGTGCCCTCAGCTGTCCGAAGGCACCCGTATGTGCACCGTGGGCTGTCCTTTGGGCCTCTTGTGCTTCTTGGGCCTGTTGGGCCTGTGTTAGAGTAGTAGGAGTCTGTGGGCCGGGTCCGTGATCCATATACTCCACCAGGAGTCCCTCACTCCTTTTGCCGAATGGTACTTGAGGGAAAATGAGTAATTTGCGTTTGTCCTCTGGTGCTGACATTTGCTTCGTTGTAGTTTGCAAAGTAGTGAGAGGTTTGTGTTGCGTGATTTGCCGAGGGCAGTCCCTCAGTCCCCCACATTTTGGGACTGAAGGATTATGTTGGTGCTGTGGGAAATTTTTTAACTTTTTGTGATTTTCCCGAAGGGGTTCTCCAGTCCCCCACTCCTTGAGGCACATGTAATTGGGTGAAAAGGAGTAGTGTGATGTCTGTCTTCACCAGAGAACCGAGGGCTGATGCCTTTTTCTTCACTTTGGGGAGATGCCTCGTTAAAAACCTCATTAGGAAAAACCATGTGGAAAAAAATCTTAATGAGGGAAAAAGAGTGCACTATATGCCCCGAAATGAAGCAAGAGGGGTTGACCCTTCGATCTTTGATGAAGGATAATGCTGAGGCCGGGGGCATTTGTGTCTTGCGGTATCTAATCATGAGAGGCCGAGGGTCGCTGTAATCTGAGAGCAGTAACACTAAGGGAGGCCGTTGTTAGCCAAGGGTGTGACCGTTGCCCAAGGATGTAGATGATTGTTCCGTTGCTGCCGAGGGGAATCCCACAATCTCCTACACCTGCGTACTGAGGGTAAACCTTTGAAGGTGAAGGGGTTTGAAGGTGATAGTCCGAGGGGGTTCATGGACCTTCATGCTGAGGGCTAACCCTCGATGGAGGGGTGTGAATGTGTTGGCCTGAGGGCTTGCCTGGGCGTCGTCAGCTGAGGGTATCATGAGGTCTCAAAACTAGCCGTTGGGATGTGACCGTTGGGATATAATCGTTGGAATATGACCATTGTGGGTAAGGTCCATGTGGCGCGCTCCTGTTGGCTGGCTTCGGGCGAGCGTCACCGGTTGGCTAAGGCGGCGGTTTGTAATGATGATTTTTTACCCGGGGGCCTAGTTCTCGGCCCAAGCCCGAAATGGGGAGGCTATAATTACCCCTGGCCTGGCTCATACCCTTTGCGCGATCTTGTTGTAGCGAAACTCTCGCAAAAAAATTTCTAGAGAGAGAAAGTTCCTTTCGAACCAACCCCAACCCCTGAGGCCAGTTCTTCTCCGTTCTTGGTACTTTTTCTCACATTTTGCTTCCCGAGCCTTAGATCTAGTGTTAGTGGCCTTAGGGTTTTTCGTTGCTTGTACATCCTTGTATCATTACCAAAAGATGTCGTCGGCTAGTGACTCCCAAGACTTATCCCGAGAACCCTCGGTCCAATCGGAAAGCTATTCGAGCGTTGACCCTTCGAGCGAGTAGTCTTCGGCAAGTGGTGATCTCGCCGTAGCGATGGAGGTGAAAAACGATCTCGTCGCAGAGGCCGAGGCTGAGGAGTTCGAGCAAGTAGTCGAGGATGAGGAACTTGCCCTCGCTATGCAAACTGCCGAGGAGGAGGAGGAGAAGGAGCGGCAGAAGGTCACCATCGCCGTCCTCCCGTTGCATAACGCTGGTGAGGCCAGCAGCTCCCGACCACTCAACCCGGAGCCTCTCAGGGTGGCCTCGGGGAAGAAGAACAAGAAGAAGATGGGGCCCCCAAGAAGAAGGGGAGTGTTGCAGATCTTGGGAAACCCATCGGGATTCCTGAGGGGTACTCATTTTTGAACACCACCGCCCTTGAGTTGAAGTCGAGAGCTGACAGGGTGGAGTGTTACGTCACTCAGCTGCACGTTGGGCCTTCGGGGACCGTGGTGGAGCCGGGTCCTGATGATGTGCTCTCTCGGGCTCCCGAAGGGTGTTTTGCTGTCCACTTCCTCTCAGTGTCAATGGGCCTTCGGTTCCCCTTGCATCCTTTTCTCCTTGAATACCTGAGGTACGTTGGCCTAGCCCCCTGTCAACTTACCCCCCAAAGCCACTCGTACATCGCCGATATCTTGAACCTATGCCGGCGTCGGGGTGACCGCCAGCCTGGACCTGTTCTTCCAGAGCTTCAACCTCTGCTGAGGGGGTCACACAAATGTCGAGGGGTTTGCGAATCTGCAGCATGTCGCCCCGTGGAGGCTATTTGATGACGTGCCCTCTTCCCACAAGGGCTGGACAGGCCATTTCTGCTATGTCAGGATGGCGGAAAACCCATTCCCGAGGGAGCTGCGGAACTATTTCAGGCGGCATCCAAAGGTGGAAGGTGCTGCCCTCGAGAAAGCTGGAAGGAAGATGTCTGCTATCCCGGAGGGGTGTTTGAAGCACGTGTTAGTGAAGGACTCGACCCTCCTGGATGACCTGTACGACTTGGGTTTCAGGCGCTATCGCTTTTTGGGGCAACGAGACGAGAAGTATCCACTTCTTGATCGCGCGTTCGAAGGCACAGGAGGTGGTTCCTGAAGGCCTCTAATTTTTGTACTTAGAAATTTTTGTAGTTTAATTTCTGTTCTTGTCTTGATTCCTCGTCCTTACTAATTTTGTGTCGTCCTTGCAGGTGCCAATATGGATGTCCTATCCTTCACGGCTTTGAAAAAGTAGAAGGGCAAGGCCCCAGTCAAGAAGAAGAGGGAGCCGACAGTTCCCAAGCCGGTGGACGCCTTCTTCCAGAAGGGGGGTGAAGAGTCCTCCCGAGCCACTATTGTCGATGTTGAAGTCGGGGGCTCCCAAGCCGATGCGGCCAAGAAGAAGAAAATGTCGCCGAAGGGCCCATAACCCTTGGCGAAGAAGCAGAAGACGACTGGCTCCAGCAAGCAGCCTGCTGCCGAGGCCGTCATCATTTTGGATGACGTTGCTGCCTCCCTCATGCCTCAGAAACACATTAATGAGGCCTTCTTTGGCCGAGAGAAGCTGGAGGCAATTGTTCCGAAGGGTGGCTCTATCCTGGACGCCACCCTCTACCCTTCAGCCTTAATGAGCCAGTTGATGCCCTCGACTGATAGGCTGGCCCTCGCTCGGATAAAAGATGAGGCCCTCAACTCAAAGGTCCTCCAGAATAGTGCCTCCGTAAGTCACTTCTCCTTGTCAATTTTTACGCTTTTTTACTTTGGTGGTGTTATGTACGTAAGACGTTTGACCCTCCACGTCCCTATTATTACAGGCCTTCATGGGTCTATGTGAGCAGCTCCGAGGGGTGGACCAGCTGAGGGAAGCCAAGGTGGCAGGCAATGAGGAGATTGCTAACCTCCGGAGGAAGCTGGCTGAGGCCGAAGATACCCTCCGTCTGACAACCGAAGGCGTGGAGCAGCGGGTACAGGCTGCTAAGTCTGAAGGCAGGGATGAGGGCTTAGCCGAGGCTGGGGAAGCTGCTGCTGAGGCCGCCCGGGTTGCTGCTGAGTCCGCCCGTGTTGCTGCTGAGGCCGCCGAGCAGGCGAAGTGGGAGGCGGTCGTCGAGGCTGAAAAAACTGCTGTTGAGGCCTTTGTCACCGGTGGTTGGGAGGCCGAGGCCAGGGAGGAATGGATCTCTTCAGTGGTGCAGAAGAGAGTGGACGCCTGGGTTGGAGGCCCCGGCAAGATGTGGTTGGCCAAAAGGGGTGAATCCTACTACCAGGGCGGCGAGTTCTTCACATAACGCCTCATCTACCGGAAGCTGGCCAAGCATTTTGGTGTTCCCCCGGAGGAGTTCTAGCCGGAGGCATATGGTCTCTCCCCTCGGCAGCCGGACGTTAGGATCCCCCTGCCCTCGGATGTGGAGAGGCCGACCCTGGAAGACTCCGAGCTGAAGAGGGAGTGCGGCTTTGGAGATGAAGACGCTGAGGAGGATGTGACCTTGAAGGATGTCCTCGAGGGTGCTAATGCATGATTTCGTACTTAGATATTTTTGAACAATATTTTGTAATGACTCCTTATTAGCTTTTGGCCTCGGCCCTGATGTACAAACAATTATTATCTTTTGTGAATGGATACCTTCGGGCCTTTGCTGTCTTAATTTGCTTCCTTTCTCTCTTTTGATGAGTGAATGTGTTGTTGATGCCTTCGTCTTTCTTTTATGCTTTATCTCTATGAATATATGTCTGCACCATGAGTGGACCGAGGGCCAAACATACAAGACTTAGAAAATATTCTAAGTGATGTTTACCGTTAGGCCCTCGGTTGAAATCCCATCTTAGTCGTATGAAATAGCTAGCTTTCATTGTCAACGCCCGGAGGGTCGGTGTTGTGGATTTAGCCATTTCTTGGGTAATCTCATGAACATGCCCTCGGTTGACATGTTCCCTTAGTATGTGGTGACCTCGATTTGTATTAGTCTTGGGCAAAGTTTCCCTTAGCAGGGTATGATGGTGTCGGGGGGCCTTAACTCATGGACTTAGAGAATTTTCCATTGAGTTTGCAACCAGCAGCCTTCTGTAGAAATGTGGAGTTAGTGAATCTCTGTCTTACTCGTAGAATAGGAGCCCCTGGTGTTTGTCGTAGTGCCGGAGGCTATTGGAGTGTGGACTTAGAACATTTGACCTCATGTTTGTGAGTGGCCACCCTCGGTAATGTATAGTAGGCGCCCTCGTTACTTGTTCAGCATATGAGCCTTCGGCTTTGTTAGATTCCAAAGTGTGGACTTCAGGAATTCCCTCGGCTTTGCCTTTCAAATTGTAGGCTTAGATGATTTCAGCCTGAAACATGAGGGCAGATGCCTTCAGTCTATGCTGAGATGTAGAACGATGTACAACAGGAGCCCACGGCGTAACCTTCAAAACGTAGACTTCGGAAATTAGGCCCCTAATATGGAGTTGATGCCTTCGGAGGCTGCAGTATAGTGGACTTGGCTAAATTTAACTCATTTGTAGGATTAGGGCCTTCGGTGTTGAATGATGCCGGAGGCTGCCAGAGTGTGGAGTTAGCCAATTTTTGGCAATACATGTTGAATAGTAGTTGGATTTGAAGGCCATCTTCTTGTTGGCCGCCAAAGACTGTTCCATTGAAAAATCTGTACTCATTGATTGCTCGCTGAGTCTACTCCCCTTCACCCCATTTTTTTTGAATAGTGAGGGGAAGGCTTCAAGGAACTTGGTTTCTTGGTAAGGCTTGGCCTATCGGGAAGCAACAGCATACACCGCTGGTTCCCCCCTCGGGGTTAACCTTCCGGGTTCCGAGGGGTTCGAGGTGCACCAAGGCTTGGCCTATTTGTCGCTTGCCTCCCTGATAAGTCCATATTTAGACACGCATTTGATGCGTGTTGGGATCGACTTGTGATGGTTTTCCTAGCTTTAAGGTGTTACAAGTCTCAATTTTAGCGCAAGTTATGTTACCAGGCGTTGGTTCGAGTTTTATGTCTTTTGGAGTCAAAATTAGGGAATTTGAGCCCAGCACTGGCGCTTGAGAAGCAAACGGAATGATTAGGGAAGCATTGGAAATCACCGGGAGGTTCACAATGAAGATTTGATGATAAAAGAGCTCTAGGATTGGCTATGAGATCAAAAGAAGACGAATAGAGCTTGAAAATGGCGATCAGGATGACCTTCTGTCAATCGTTCAAGCATATCTCTTTGTATAATCATCCAAAGGACACAATTCAAGTTTCAAATGAAAGCCAACTTCGAGGGCTACAAATCATATGAAGACACCATTGCTAGAATCTGAGAGGAAGAAGTGAAAACAGACGATGAAGTCAGATAATCGCTGTTGCGATTTCAGAATGCGACCTTCCACCATTTTATTCATATCCTTAGATGGAATGATCTAAATACATTTTGGCAAGTTGTGGTGGATGGAGGACTTCATTATCTACATCTTGCATGAAGGACGTTTTGTCAAATTCGGAATAGAAAAGTCGGAAAACTCACCGGAAGCCACGCACGCGTGCGTGGGGGGACGCACGCGTGCGTCCAACGTTTTTACGCGCAAGTCTGTCGGATGCACGGACGCCACGCACGCGTGCGTGGGCGCCGTGCGTACCCAAATTCTTTCCTAATTCAGCCTAAATTGCCTTGTTTCCTATAAATATCACCCCCTAACCCTAATTAAGGGGGGATGAGACTTAGAGAGAGTTTAAGAACGAATTAAGAGAGCTTTTCAGTCTGGTTTCTTCAACTCTTTAAGATTCTTTGTAAGTTTCTACTTTTTGATTAATGACAATTATTTCTATTTTTCCCAATTCTATTGATTCTTCAATTATGAGTCGGGAGTAGTTTTAATTAGGGATTTGGGGTTGATGAAGGAGTTTATCATGATGTATGGCTAGTTTCTTGATGGTTTAATTGCATGAATGTCGTTTAATTTGTGTTTGAACAATTTAACTGATATCTTTTGTAACCTAGAATGGCCACTAGAATTACAATTGCACGTAAAATAAATTAAGAAAGATCTAGTTTATTCTAAGACACATTCACACACATTTAATCGTTCGTTAAGAGATTAGTAGCAATTAAGGGGCCGTAAGCTCGTTCGTCTTGGTAATAATTTAGGATCCTGTCGCATGAGAGATCAGCCTGGTCCCCTAAATTATTGTACTCTACGCCGCAAGAGCGATAAGAACTTAGTATTGATTAGCTAGGCTCAATTAAATTAAATTCATGTAATTAGGCCTGATCTGCCAGAAATCTGATTACTCCGGAATCAATCTATGTTCCCTTCGTCGTTAATCAAGAAGAACCCAAATCTTTATTTTTATTCGCTCATTCACATTAGTTTAATTTCCATTCAACCAATCAATCTCGCACGACACATTTATTTTATTTTATTTTTAATCGCTGAATTTAGTTGATCTTTAATTCCCTTTTGTCCGTCACTGTGGAGACGATACTCGTACTTTCACTACTATTCTACTATTAATTTAAGTGCGAGAAAACTCACATCACTTCCTTTGGGGGATGGCATGGAAAGCGCCTCAGTTTTGAAAGTCGTTCCCTCAGCCCGAGACATAGTCTGTTGCCTGCTTCTCCTTGGGAGATAGCGCGAGAAGCGTTTCGTTTTGAAAGTCGAATCCTGGGCATATTAGTTGTCTGCCATTCTCTTGGGGTAGTGGCTCGGAAAGCGTTTCAGGGAAGGGTTTTATTTGCATATTAGTTGCGAATGGCCGAGGGCACTTGGTGCACCCGGGACCAATAGGTGGCGCCTTCGGTATATTTGCGTCCTCACAAGGAACGACTTTATTTAACACTTGTTGTTATTTCTCACACTCTGCCCCCGGTACTTGGTGCCGAGGGGTCTTCTTGCGCCCTTCTCCTCATGGAATAAGGCCTTGGGCCGCGGGCTCGCATGGGGGCTTGGCTGCTCATGCGTGCTTTGCACTTGGCACTTGGTGTCTTCAATATGTATTTGTTGAAGGTAAATCCCGTAGATCCGAAAGCCCAACACGAACTTTGGATATATCAGGAATGGCCCAGAATCAAAGCGTATGAGAAAATATAAGATCTGAACTAACTAAAACTCGAAAGCTCACTTGTATTAATTAACCAATCTGATTACAAGGAATTTCCTGATCGGTAAGTCGGAAACTATGCTTTAATACAAGAAGTAAGGGCAAATGATGCTATTCTAGAGCTTGAGTATTGAAATGCTAACCCTTACAATGACTTGAAACCTTCTATTTATACTAATGGAGAGCATGGGCTGCCTCTTGCTGATTGGCCGTTGTTCCACCGACTTGGTCATCCATGCTTCCACTTGCTGATGTCATAGTCTGGCATTAATTGCACCTGGCCACTTGCTGGTTGGCCGTTGCTCGAACGGGATGTTGGGCTGTACTGAAGATGCTGTCAAATTGGCCCAAGTATGATATATAGCCCGAACCTCGTTCGGTATGTCTTCTTACTAGGCCAACCTTTATTTGGGCCGAACTCCGTTCGGTATGTCTTCCCACTGGATCTATTCATCATAGAGTGATGGGCCCGTTGCTTGGGCCGGGTATCTTGGGCCTTCTCGATCTGGGTATTGGGCCTCTAGGTCAATATCCCAACACAAGTCCCCCACTTCCGATGTCTCGAACGAAGTGAGTGCATTAGGAAGTATATCAATGTTATAATACCCCGAATGGCGATCGGGGTACAGAAGTAATCAGTTCCCCATGCTACGATTCGACGGCTGCCGCTTCATTTCCCCATATTCATCATGATAACCGTCGTTTAGTCTTTTCATTAGACACGTGTTTAGCTTAAATGCTCCTAGTGACGTGTCGCTCTCTGATTGGTTCTCGACACGGCGGTTTTCAAGGCTATAAATTAGCCTTTAACTTCTCAATTCCGGGTTTCGACTCTGCAATTCTTTGGCCTTCGTTGTTTTCCTCTGCAATTTTCTCCCTGCTTCCTTTGCTCAGGTAATTTCCCAACTCCGGATTCCCTATCTTCATTTCTGGCTTCGATCGAGATGAGCCCCAAAGAGCATTCCTCTGGTTCGGAGATGGCCTTTCATGGAGATGACCGTGACGCCGCCATCGTAGATGTCATCACGGTTCCGTTTGTCGGTGTTTCTATTGAGACGGCGACGAATACCAGGACTGAGGCGGAGGACCTCCCTAACACTTCTTCTTCCTCCAGTGAGGATTCCGACGACACCAAATCTGAGGACGAAATAGCCTCCATGGCGGCCGGACGGCCCAACGATGTTCCTCGCCATACCCTTGACCTAAAATTGATTAGGGAGAGGCGGCAAAAATTGACCTCTCAAAATAGGGCCGAAATTCCTGCCCTTATCCCTGACCCGGTGGATTTCCGTTTGCAAGCCGGGCTTCACCCAATGCGTCATAGGCCCGGAATGACTATAGTCCACTTTGACTCAATTAGGGCCGGCCTTAGATTTCCGCTACACCCCTTTTTCATTTCTTTCTTCAATTTCTACGAAGTTGTACCGGCTCAGATTATGCCGAACTCTTATCGAGCAATGGCGGGTTTCATTTGTCGTTGCAAAGATGCCGGCGCCCGACCAACCCTAGAACTCTTCCAAAAATTCTTCAAAGTAGCCCCCCAACAAACCCATGGCTATCTGGCCACTAGTGCCCGAACGGGACACATCCTGTTCAAAGGAAACCCAACTTCGATCAAAGGGTGGAAAGACCGGTTTTTCTTCGTATCTATCCCGGACGGTCTAATTCCCCGCAAATGGAATGCCTTTCCCCGCAAAACCCCTGATCCTGTCCTCACTGAAGAAATCTACAAGGACGTGCTTGCTGTGGAGAAGGATAAATGCATGGACATCATGAATTATCTGACCCCCGAACGACTTGTAACAGCCGGGATAGGTACTGCCCGTTCTCTTGGGTTTACTTGTTTTGATAAACCAAGTGCCTTGGTCCGGGCGGTCCTTCCCGTGCGAGAAACGTTCTTTTTTTCTTTTTTCTAGTTTCTCACACGCTAGGGCCGCTCGATACTAACATTGTTCTTTGTCTTTTTTCAGCACCAAACCCAAATCTTCCTATGGATGATAGCAGAGTCATCGCAGCCGGTGCGGCCGGTAAGCGAAAAAAATCCCGGAAGAACCCCCAACCTACTCCCACCATTATTCCCGCTCAGGATGCGGCCCCTTCTGAACCGATTCCAGAGCCTCAGCCAATACAGCAGGTCCACCAGGACCAATTAGAGGCCATGCTGATCGACGAGCGGTTCGGCTCTGATCAACTGCACCAATTTTCCCAGCATTTAGACTTCGTTCGGGGGGAACCCTCGAATGCTGGTGAGACTCATACCGACCATATTACGGGTCAGGTCGAGCGGATCTCCCTATCCGACCCTGTCCATGAGGTATTAGAGAGGGCCGGCTCTACCGCGAGCCAGATCTGGTCGACCTCCTCTTGGTTCAACAACGTTTCCCTTCCTCAGTTGCCGGTCGAGCAATCTGAAGAATGTCTGGCTCTGACTGCTCTGAAGGTATATTGTCTTTTGCGCTTTGTCTTTATTTTATTCTCTGTAACCAGTACTAACTCTCGAACGGTATCCTGTAGATGGGCTTGTACACCCTTCAGATGCGGGAGGCCCGCCTGGCCAAGGAGCAGGAACTGATTGTTGCCCAGTCTTCTGTTGAGCAACATGCTGCTGCTGCCATCGCCTCTCTGGAGGCCGAACGGAAAGCCTTTGTGGAGGAAAAGCAGAGGCTGGATGCTGAGCTCGGTACCCTTCGGGTCCAACTCGCAGCTTCCCAGGCGAAGGTCCTTGCTGATGAGGCCGCACAGGTCAAATTCGAAGAAATGCCATCCAGCATCCCGGACAGTCCCTATGAAGTGAACGTGGACCTGTCCGCCGTCCGGGACACGTTTAAATCCTCTGATGAATTCTCCATCATCAAGGATGAACATGCAAGGGCCCAAATCCCGTTCGCCTTTGGGGCGTATTTGAAGGGTTTCCCCAAAGGCGCTGGTCGGCTATCGGCAGGGGTGGCCCTCTTGGATAAGGACCCCGAGGCCAAAAAATGGAACAAATCCATCGTCTCAGATCTTTATGGCAAAATTGGCCAGGTCTTGCTGCGTCCCTTCGTCACTCAGCTTCAAAATCATCTGGGGAGGCCGGTTTAGGCTTCTGATCTCCCCACAGATGACATTATCCAGACTCAGTTTGAGAAATACCTGCGAGCTCAGCAAAGGGAAGCCGATCAGGCTGCTGGGAGAGAGCCTGAGCCCCTGTCTGATGATGATGAAGATGAAGACGAAGAGGGAGATGAAATGGCCCCTAGCCAATAATTTATATGTACTTTTTCATTACTTGTTGTAATTTTCTTTTTCTCTAAATAGCTTGTACTTCCCGGTCAGTAGAACCGATGAATATATATCCCTTTTTTGCCTGAAATTTTGTGTACTATCTTTTCTGTCTTTATATGCCCATTTTGTATTTCTTGCTCAACTACCCTTAATGCCGTTGATCGCCGTTCGGGAATTAGAAAGTTATGATTTATTTAAGGAAAAACCCTCTCTCTGATACTCAGCCGTTTGGGCTTCATACCAAATTTTAGGACTTAGCACATTCTTGCTTCAGATAATCTCTTATAACGTTAATAGCCGGTCGGGCTTCAGACCAATCCTTAGGATAGCTTTTATGGTGTTGATAGCCGGTCGGGCTTCAGGTCAACTTTTAGGACTTAGCAGTTTTCTTGGTTTTCTTTGCACCTGGGCTTCTTCATAACATTGATAGCCGTTCGGGCTTCAAACCAATTTTTAGGACTTAGCCGTTTTCTTGGTTTTCTTTCCACCTGGGCCTCTCCATAAGTTGGTAGCCGTTCGGGCTTCAGGTTGACATTTTGGACTTAGCATTTCTCTAAACAGCAAGTCCCTGTGATCTTTGCTAATTCTCTGTAATCCCGTCCGAGGTACGTGCACAAAAAATGAATCATAAATGCCCCAGATTAATCGTAACCACCCAATGCCACGTGTTGCTCATGGATTAGGGATTTGTGCGACACTTTCCCTATTTATAGAGAGGTGCTTCCCCTAATTTCTCCTGCCGTTTTCTCATTTTTCTTTCGAGCTTTCTCTCTCTAGAATTCCCTTGCATACTCTCAAGCCTTCTCTCTCTAGAATTCCCTTGCATACTCTCAAGCCTTCTCTCTCTAGAATTCCCAGAGTTCCTCCAGCGTTTTTATGTTCTACTCCTCTAGCTCAGAATCTGAAGAGATGCCTTTGATCCGCAAAAGCAAAACATCCGCTGGTAACCAGACCGAAGGCTCTTCGTCCCAAACACCTAAACCCGCCAATCCTCAGGCCAGCAAACATATCGAACAGCCACAGGAGGATGGATGTCTGTCTGGAGATGACCTCCAAGTTTACAACAAGGGGATGCCCGAGCGGCCACCCCGCATTGCCCTACACTTCAATCGCATACGCAAACACAAACAACGTCTCCCAGAAGATGTTGAACAACAACTTAGCCAGTTGTTGCCCCCACCAAGAGAATACTATGCCGGATTCATTCGGCACCCTATGAGGCACAGACCGGGGCACGTGCTAGTGCACCTTGATGCTCTGACTGCTGGACTTCGGTTCCCTCTCCATTCATTCATAGTGGAGTTCTTACGCCGGGTTGCTGTACTGCCTGCTCAGTTCGTGCCCAGCACCTACCGTATTCTGACAGGCTTCATTATTCGGTGCCACAAGTTGAGGATCACCCCGAACGTCGATCTGTTCTTTTATCATTACTGTTATCAGCCCTACTGGACGACCGGGTACCTGAAACTGGTAGCTCATTCCGATCGTCAGCTGTTCACAGAGAACGTTACCCCGTAGGCTGACTGGGAAGAGCGGTTTTTGTTCGTTCGGGTAGGTGATTCTCTGCCATTCCTGGATAGGTGGAACGCATACCCCGTTCGGGATTCTCTGCCCAGGGTGGATGCCGTTCTACGCTCCCAAGCTGAGTCTTTGCGGATGGGAGGGACCAGAAGTCTTCGCAGCTTTGTCACTACCTCGAGCATGTTATCTGCTCGAATCGGTAAGCATAGTAGGGTTTTAACCCGATCATCCTTCGCTCTCACAATTCAACTTATCTCTTATTTCTCTTTCTTGTAGGTGTGATATCTCTCATACCCGTCCGGCGCTCTATCTCTTCTGCTAAAGGGAAGGAGAAGATGATAGCCGATCGTGACTCGGCGGAACAAACCCGCAAAAAACGCAAAGGAAATGATGGCGATCACCTGATCCCGATCGACCATGTGGTTGATTTGACCGGGCCGGAGGTCGAGCCCAAAAGATCGGTGCCTGCCAACAAACCAACTCCGGTTCTTACTGCCACACCGATCGATGATCGGATGTTTGTTGAATTTTCAAATATGGGGCCTAGATCAGAAGGGAGGTATCTGTTCGGGCTGATGCCATCTTCTATGTGGTGTCGTACTGCGATCAAGGTTCCCCCGAGCTTCACCAACTTGACTCACTGGTCGAACCTTTTCGAAGCAGGTCACCAGGAAGCACTCAAGGTACATTTCATCCCGACCCATGCCTTTTTACTATTCATGTTTTACCTTATCTGACTTTCATTGTAATCTTGTTTCCAGGCTGGCGTGTATTATCACAAGGCCTTTCTTGCCGCTGAGAAGGAGATGAAAGCCCTGGCCAGCGATCGGGATGATGGCCAGGTCCTCCTTTCTGCCGCTCGGAAGTTAGCGGTCGATCTCCAAGAGCAGGCCAAAGAGGGTGAGAAGGCAAAAGCTGCTCTGGCCGAGATGCAGGAGATGTCCCGTCGTCGCGATCGGGAGCTTAAAGAACTTCGGGCCAAGGTACGGGCTGCTGAGTCTGCTGGTATTAAATTTGACAAAACTGTTGGCGACCATCTGCCCGAACCCTCTACGGTCAACACTTCCCAGATTGCTCAACAATCGATAGTGGATTTTCAAAGGGGAAAGGGCCTGAACGTCGCTCTGGAGAACACAGCCCGACAATTCCTGGGTCCTCACCTTGGGCAATTCTTGCGTGAAAGCGAAGATCCCATCAAAGCAGGGATCGACCTCCTGGACAGCACGCCGGAAGGGAAATCTTTTTTGGATGTCCTGACCGAGAAAACTGTGAAGCAGAGTCAGGACCTGCTTCTGGACAGGAACCTTGAATTGATCCTCGAGCATTTCCCCAAGCCGTTCGATCCCGACGAATTAGGCTTTGACGATCTGTTCGGGAATACATATGATCGCATTATGGAGAAAAGGTCCAAAGCAGCGCCTGATGATGCAGTGCAAGCAGGGAACTCTCAGCCTACATCCTCCCCGAACGGCAATCCTCCAGTAGAGTAGCCTTCTTTCTTTATCTGTTGTCTCTTTTCTTGTATATTCATTCTTCTTGTATATTCCGGCTAGTAATGCCGAAGAATAAACTGGACTTCTTCCCTTTGTCTGTTGTATTTTTTCTATTCTTTGATTTTTTGTTCACAATCTTTTCTACGTGGCCGAAACTCACTCGGCTCATGTATCTTTATATCTGACACCTTTTCCGAACCCGTTTTGATCCCTTTTCCTGTTCGTGACGCACGGGTTCAAAACTCTTAGCTGAGGTGAATTCCTCCAAGCCGTTTTGATTGTGACCACAGGGTCAAACTCTCAGCTGGGATAGGGGCTCCCTCCAAACCGTTAACCCGTTCGACATTCGGTCATCCAGAATGATTTCACGTGTTAACGAGCTGAGGTGAGACTCTCTTCACAATTGTTCTGACACCTTTCCCGAACCCGTTTTGATCCTTTTTCCTGTTCGTGACGCACGGGTTCAAAACTCTTAGCTGAGGTGAATTCCTCCAAGTCGTTTTGATCGTGACCACAGGGTCAAACTCTCGGCTGGGATAGGGGCTCCCTCCAAACTGTTAACCCGTTCGACATTCGGTCATCCGGAATGAATTCTCGTGTTAACAAGCTGAGGTGAGACTCTCTCCCTTCCAAACCCATAATTCTGATGCATTCCGAACTGTTCTCTCTGGCTCGTATCATCCATATTAGGGGTCTGAGGTAACCTTTTTCGAACTGTAAGCAAGATCACCGAATTTGGGTCATTCCTTACTTATAGTTAAAAGGGCGACTAGCTTCCAAGTCAAGTTTTATGACTGAGGCGAGATTTTTCAAAACCATAGTTCCGATTCCCCGGGCGACAATCCGTACCTTATCCGAACGTCGCTCGGTTAATCCATATCTTACAGTCTTGACACCATCTCCAAGCCGTTTTGATCCCTTTGCCCGTACGTAATTACAGGGTCGACTTTGGCTAAGTTGACGACTCAGCTCCCTCCAAGCTGTTAACCCGTTCATCATTCGGTCATCCAGAATGATTCTACGTGTTAACAAGCTGAGGTGAGAATCACTGTCCTTCGAACTCTAGGCCATTTTGATCCCTTCATCAATGCGTAATTACAGGGTCAAAACTCTTGCTGAAATAATGGCTCCCTCCAAACTGCTAATATGTTCGTCATTCGGTTTTCCAGAATCGATTCTCATATTAACCGCTGAGGTGAGACTATCTGAGCGTCAAACTCCCAGCCGTTAGCTGAGGATGACTTTCCTTCCATGCTGTTAACTCGTTCGTCATTCGGTCATCCGGAATGATTGAGTTAACCACGGGCACCGATTTTCTGAGCCTCAATTCTTCAAGCCGTTTTTGATCCCTTTATTCTTACATAAATCTAGGGTCAAAAACTCTCTAAACTGAGAATTGATTTTTCTTCCATGCTGTTAACCCGTTCGTCATTCGGTCATCCGGAATGATTGAGTTAACCACGGGCACCGATTTTCTGAGCCTCAATTCTTCAAGCCGTTTTTGATCCCTTTATTCTTACATAAATCTAGGGTCAAAAACTCTCTAAACTGAGAATTGATTTTCCTTCCATGTTGTTAACCCGTTCGTCATTCGGTCATCCAGAATGATTGAGTTAACCATGGGCTGAGTTTGTGGAAGTTATGTCTCCCTCTCTCTCTCTCTCTCTATCTCTCTCTCTCTCTGTCTATATATATATATATATATATATATATATATATATATATATATATATATTAGAGGTGGCAACAGCCGTTTTTATTGATAAAATTTCCTCAGATGCTCCACATTCCAAGTTCCTGCCGGTCGGCCTTCAGTATTTTGTAGGCCAAATGTTCCTGAAGCATACTTCTTACATACTTGGTAGGGGCATTCCCAATTTTGTGCCATTTTGCCCCCTTCGAGCGGTTTGATTTTCTCTCTCTTTCTCAGCACCAGGTCCCCTACCTCGATTGGACGAACTTTAACCTGCTTGTCAAAATATCTTCTCATGGCTCTGTGATACTCTTCCATTCGTGCCGCTGCCAGATCCCTTCTTTCTTCTATGAAATGCATTTCGGCCCGTAAGTTGTCTTCATTCTGTTCTGGGCTGCAATGCATCGTTCGGTGTGTAGGAACTAGGATCTCCGTTGGTACTTTGGCCTGGAAACCATAGGCAAGGGCAAATGGAGTCTCTCCCGTGGCCGTTCGGGGTGTGGTCCTGTATGTCCATAGAATATAATTCAACTGATCAGGCCACGATGAGGAGTATTCTTCCAGCTTCTTCTTCATATCATCCATGATAGTTCGGTTCATATTTTCTACCTGGCCATTTGCCTGAGGGTATGCGACGGATGCTCTGGAATGCTTGATTCCCCATTTGACCAGGTAGTTCTCAAAGTTTCGGCTCACGAACTGCCTTCCATTGTCAGTTACAATCTGTTCAGGGATTCCGAACCAGCAAATGATATTTTTCCAGACAAACTTCTGGCATTTAACATCCGTAATGCTGGCCAGTGGCTCGGCCTCTACCCATTTGGTGAAGTAATCTATCCCCACAATGATGTACTTGTTGTTTCCAGGTGCAGTAGGTAGAGGACCTAACAAGTCTATTCCCCATCTTGCGAATGGAAGGGCCACCGTCATTGGAGTGTAGAAGGTGGCAGGCCGTCCGGGGACCGGCGCGTATAGTTGGCATACCTTACATTTCCTAGTATGCGCGAAGCAGTCCTGTTGGATAGTTGGCCAATAATACCCTTGCAAGATGATTTTTCTGGCCAGTGTCTTGAGCCCTTGGTGGCTGGAACAGATACCTTCATGAATTTCTTCCATTACAGCTGCCGCTAGATCGGGTGGGAGGCATTTCAGATACGGCCCACCAAATGTCTTTTTGTACAGCTGCCCGTCCACCAATTCGAACATGGAAGCCCTCCTCTGGATGCATTTTATTTGATAGGCAGGATTTTTATCTTGTGGGAGGGTTCCGTCTTTCAGGTAGTTGGTCATATCTACGACCCAGCTCGGGATGGCATAAGATATGGCCTCGATTTGGAGCACCATGATTGCTGGGGTTGCCAATGTTTCCCGATGGGCAAAACGTTGGATATGAGCCGGGATCTCCTGTGTCCGATCGTCGAACGCTGCATTCTCTAATTTGGACAGGATATCTGCTTCAGTATTTTCGATTCTGGATATCTGGTCGAGCACCACCTGTTCAAATTTACGTATCTACTCCTCGACCATTTCCTTGTAGGCCTTCATCCTTTCTTCTTTGGCCTCAGCAGTGCCGTTCACTTGATGTACCACCAATTGACTGTCCGATCGGACTTTTAAACGATCGGCGCCCAGGGCCCTTGCATACTTTAAACCAGCAATGAGAGCCTCATATTCAGCCTCATTGTTGGTCACCTTGAAATCAAAATCAATGGAATAATATGCTTTGAACCCCTCGGGCGATGTGATCACACCTCCAGCTCCACAACCTTTGGCACTAGATGCTCCATCCACATACATTTCCCACCAGTTATCCAGCCCGTTGTTCTCTGAATCTTTTTCTGAGGGCCGGGTGGTACATTCTGCAATGAAATCTGCCAGGGCCTGCCCTTTGATAGTAGGCCGGGGTTTGAAATCTACCTCGTATTGCCCGATCAGGAGACTCCACTTGGTAATGCGCCCACTTGCCATAGGATTTCTCAAGATGGTGGCTAATGGCTGGGTAGTATATACAGTTACCGGGTGGGTCTGGAAATACGGGGCCAGACGTTTAATGGCAGCTATCAGGGCCAGTACATTCTTCTCTAGCAAGGTGTACCTGGTTTCCGGGCCGTTCAACGCCTTGCTCACAAAATAGATTGGCCGTTGAACGCCATCTTCTTCTTTCAACAGTACTGTGCTTACGGCCAAGTCAGCTACAGCAAGGTACATATACAGATGTTCCCCTGGTTCGGGTTTTGTCAAGACCAGGGGGAAGACAGATATGTCTTGAAATCCTCAAAGGCCGTTTGGCATTCGGCCGTCCACTCGAAAGGGTTGGCTTTCTTCATGATCTGGAAGAACGGGATAGCTCGATCGGCCAGTTTGGATAGGAATCTGCTCAGGGCTGCTAGCCGACCGGTCAATCTCTGCACTTCCTTGAGATTTCTCGGAGCCTCCATGTCCACAATTGCCTTTACTTTTTCTGGATTGGGCTCAATCCCCTTCTCGCTCATCATGTACCCCAAAAATTTGCCTCCTCTTACAGCAAACGCATATTTCTTGGGATTCAGCCTCATATTCGCCTTTTGCATTATCCCGAACACCTTTTCTATGTACAGGACATGTTTTTCCTTCTTTTTGCTTTTGATCAGGATGTCATCAACGTAGGCTTCCATTGTGACACCCAGCACATCTTTGAACAGCATCCCGATCATCCTCTGGAAGGTTGCCATTGCGTTCTTTAATCCGAATGGCATGACGATGTAACAAAACACGCCATCCGAAGTAACGAACGTCGTTTTCTCTGCATCGGCCAGGTGCATGAATATCTGATGATAACCCCGGAAAGCATCCATGAAGCTCAGTAACTCACACCCGGCGGTTTCATCCACTAGCAGATCGATCCTCGGCACTGGGTAGGGATCCATGGGGCACGCTTTATTCAGATCAGAGTAATCCACGCACATTCTCCAGGTAGATTGTTTTGGGGCTAGAAACACATTGGATAGCCATTCTACGTGGATTACCGGACGGATGTGCTTTATCCTTAGCAAGGTGGCCACTTCCTTCTTTGTGAATTCCCGCCGTTCGGTTGCTTGATACCGTTTCTTCTGTTGGACCGGTTTTGCATCAGACCGAACGGCAAGTTTGTGACATATTATTTCTGGATCAATGCCGGGCATATCTTCTGGCCCCCGGGCAAACAGCACCTGAAACTTTTTGAGGACGGCGATCACGCCATCCCGGATATCAGCCTCCAGATCTACCCCGATAGCAACCTTACGGTTCGGGGGGAAGTCGAGGTCGATTTGTTCAAGAAAGGTGGTGGGCTCCGGGTGTGCCTCGAACTCCGTTCGGTGGGTTTCCACCTCAATTGTATTCACCCGCATCCCACGAGTGTTCATCTGTTTCAGGGCCTCCCGATAACATGTCCGGGCTGTTATTGGGTCAGTTCTGGCCACCCCTACCCTAGTGTCTGTAGGGAATTTGATGCATGAGTGGCGGACAGAGGCTATTGCCTCCAGATCTTCCAATCCCGGTCGGCCCAATATGGCATTGTGGGCGCACTTTATATCTACCACCACGAACGTCATTCGGAGTGACGCTCTGTGGGTTTCATCCCCAATTTCAACCATTAATTGGATGGTCCCTTCCGCCTCGATGCAGTTACCGGTAAAACTCGCCAGTGGAGTCCGCAGGTGGGTCAGTTGGCTCCTTTGTAGACCCATTTTCTCGAATGATTGTAGATACAATACATTCACACTGCTCCCAGTATCAACCAGTACTCGACGGATCAAAGCATTGTCAATACACATGCTTACCACCAGTTCATCCCTGTGGGGGCTTGGAGAATTGGGTAAATCAGCTGGCCCGAACGTGATCGGGTCTGCCCTTCCTTTCTTCTGGGGGGGAGCGGAGACGGATCCCACATAAAGACTTCGCTCGAACCTTTTCCGTTCGGCGTTCGAATCTCCGGTCTCCCCGCCCCCAAATATGACCTTGACCTCCATTCGAGGCTTCTTTCCAGGGCCTCCCGAGCCCTCTGGCTCATCCCTGGGAGGAACATACACATCATTTTGAGGCTGGGCGTCACGTTGAGCATCCCGGCGCCAGCTATTAGGTTTCCTGGCCGGTTTTAACGTGCCCATTGCATTCAGATCTTTGTTCACATATTTGCCCAGATGACCCCTTCGGATCAGATCCTCAATTGCTGTTTGTAGGGCCCTGCAGGCATTGGTGGCATGACCCTTTCTGTTGTGATATTTACAGAAAGCATTGTCATCCGTTCCCATGAACTGTCCAGAATCAGTCGGGATGGGAATATTGTCCCTCTCGTGCTGATAGATGGTCGATATTGATAGGACCAGGGGTGTAAATCTCCCTTGTTTGGGAGGTAAAGTGGCCGCTGGGCTAGGACCCAGCCGATCGGCCAGTCTGATCGAGGCAGTAGGCGTAATGACCTTATCCCTGATCATTATCTCCTCTTCCAGGGTGGCATGCTTGCGAGCCCTATCTAACACCTCGGCGTACGCTGTACCCGGATTCTTCTTCAATTCTTTGTACAACTCCCCCGTTCGGAGAGCATTCGTGAACAGGGTAATGGCGGTATCATCCGTCATGTTTCCCACTGTTAAAGTTTCATCCCTCCACCTTTTCAGGAATTGGTTGAGGGTCTCCTTGGCGTTTTGCTTCACGCTGGTCAAATAGCTGAAGTGCCGTTTGGGATTGGCACTGGAAGCAAATTGAGCCAAGAATAACGCTGATAACTCGGCAAAGCTATTGATTGACCCGGGCTGTAGTGTCCCGAACCATTCCTGGGCAGGCCCCCTGAGCGTGCTGAAAAACAACCGGCAAATGCGGGCTCGGGTGCTCCTAGCAGCATAAGTCCCCTTGGTAACTCCTCAGATGTACGTGGGGATCTTCCACCCCATCGTAAATTTGGCCAGTCGGGGGCTTGGCAACCCCTTGGATATCCGCGTACATGAGCTCCCTAGTAAACGGGGAAGTAATTCCCAGCTGAACTGGCGCAGGTTATACAGGTACTCTGTTCATCTGGTCCCGCATTTCATTCATTTGCCTCCTCATCTCGGCCATCTCTTCCTCCTGGGCCGTCAAAGGGGGCGGTGGTGGAACCCTCATATCCGTACAGTCCCGGTCCCAATGCCGCTGAGGGGCCCTAGTATTTTCCCGCTCGGCATACTGGAAATGATGACCGACGGGAGTTGGTCCTCTAGCTTGCGACCCGACCGGGGTTCGGTCACTGGGACTGGGATGCGCTGCTGGTGGGGCGCTACGTCGATTATCCCGATGGGTATGCGAACGGGATGACGCTGTGGTTGTTTCCGCGCGTGGAGTTTCTCCTGTAAAGCTGGAACCTCCTTCCTCTTCGTTCGCCATATGCTGCATGAATTGGGCCATGTCACGCATGGCCTGGGGAATTCTTCTCAGAGATTCGGGAATCACAAAATCCCCATTAAAACGAGGATACGATCCTCGACTGGATTGTCCCTGGGGGTTTTGACTCCCCGGGGTGTGACTCCTCCCGTGACGGTGTGAACCGTCGTTTGTAGGATAGGAACTGATTCTGACCATTTTTGAAAAATAGAGGTTTTTTGGATGTTTAGAAAGTGAAACTTTTTGCAAGTTTCCCACAGACGGCGCCAATGTTGAAGGTAAATCCCGTAGATCCGAAAGCCCAACACGAACTTTGGATATATCAGGAATGGCCCAGAATCAAAGCGTATGAGAAAATATAAGATCTGAACTAACTAAAACTCGAAAGCTCACTTGTATTAATTAACCAATCTGATTACAAGGAATTTCCTGATCGGTAAGTCGGAAACTATGCTTTAATACAAGAAGTAAGGGCAAATGATGCTATTCTAGAGCTTGAGTATTGAAATGCTAACCCTTACAATGACTTGAAACCTTCTATTTATACTAATGGAGAGCATGGGCTGCCTCTTGCTGATTGGCCGTTGTTCCACCGACTTGGTCATCCATGCTTCCACTTGTTGATGTCATAGTCTGGCATTAATTGCACCTGGCCACTTGCTGGTTGGTCGTTGCTCGAACGGGATGTTGGGTTGTACTGAAGATGCTGTCAAATTGGCCCAAGTATGAGATATAGCCCGAACATCGTTCGGTATGTCTTCTTACTGGGCCAACCTTTATTTGGGCCGAACTTCGTTCGGTATGTCTTCTCACTGGATCTATTCATCATAGAGTGATGGGCCCGTTGCTTGGGCCGGGTATCTTGGGCCTTCTCGATCTGGGTATTGGGCCTCTAGGTCAATATCCCAACAGTATTTATTCTTGAAAAATAGGGGCCTTGGGCCGTTGGATAATACATTGGTAAGTCATGGGGGCTTGGCCACTCACACATTACTGATAGAATTTGACCAGGTGGTGTACATTCCAATGTCTAGGGACCTCGGTCCCATTGGGGCGTTTGAGCTTGTATGTTCCGGGTTTGATGATGGTTGTGACGATATAGGGCCCTTCAAATTTTGGGGCCATCTTGTCGCCCTCGGTTGGTTGGCTAGCTTCTCTCCTCCGGAGGACATAGTCCCCAACTTGAAATTCTCTGGAACGGACCTTGGCATCAATGTAGCCTTTTACCTGTCTTCGGTAGTTCTCCGCCCTTAGGAAGGCTTGCTCTCGGCGCTCCGAGATAAGATGAAGGTCGAGAGCCATGTTGGTGTCGTTGACCTCAGGTTCGTATTGATCCACCCTTCGGGTAGGGAGAGTGACTTCAGTGGGAGTTTAGCTTCGAACCCATAGCACAGAGAGAATGGTGTTTCGCCGGTTGCCCTCCTAGGGGTGGTGCGGTAGGCCCATAAGATGTTATGGAGTTCTTCTACCCAGCCCCCCCCCTCCCTCGGCTTCCAGCTTCTTTTTTAGCTCCTCCAGCAGAATTCGGTTGGCATTCTCCACTTGTCTGTTGCCTTGGGGGTAGGCAATTGATGAGAAGGCGTGTTTGATGCCCCACGCCTCTAGGAGGGCGCAGAAGGAGGCTGCCTCAAACTGAGTTCCATTGTCGGAGATGATTTGTTGGGGAACGCCGAATCTTGTGAGGATGTTTTTGAAGACAAAATGGCGACACCTTGCCTCGGTAATGCTGGCGAGGGGCTCAGCCTCTACCCATTTGGTGAAGTAGTCGATGACAACGATGATGTACCTGTTGTTGGAGGTACCCCTCGGCAATGCGTCTACAAGGTTAATGCCCCACCTGGAGAAGAGTATTGATGTGCTAATGGGGGCATAATTGACCGCGGGTCTGCCGGGAGCCTTCTGAAAGTGTTGGCAGGCGGTGCACCATCGGGCGAGGTCCGTCTAATCCTGGGCCATTGTAGACCAGAAGTACCCCTGCACTATGAGCCTTCGGGACATGGAGAAGGGTCCATGGTGAGATGAGCAAGTGCCACAGTAACACCCCAAAATCCGGTCTAGTAGTTAAAATACATATAAATAAATTACTTTGTCAAATTTAATTTATTTTCTCCTACATCGTATAAACTATAAAATATAATTTTATTAAAAAGTATTAATAATAAACTAATAGAAAAATAGTACATACTCTAAACACTATTCTAAGACATTTGAACTATACTAGAAACAAACAATATGTGTCTCAATTATCAAATGAAGTTTCATACTATCTAGATAGGAATTCGGACAATTCTAAACTAAATTATAATAATCAATTTCTTCAATTAATGAGGAATGGGCAGCCACCTAAGGTGAATTCATTTACCCCATAATAAATTTTACACCTACAATAATAAGCCAACTAGCCTCTAGGAATAGTTATTCAAACAATTATGCTGGCCAAGCATTTTGTCTACTATACGGATGATCAAGACTATATATATGTGTATCCTTAGTTTATCTCATCAAAACATCATATACATATCATGCGGCCAGCCACTATTAAAAATATATATTAATAAAGAAAGGGTTAAGCAAGTAGAAGAGGTAGAAACGAGCTAGAGGAAAATAGCTTTCGACCCAAAAATCATTAAGGTTCCGTATATAAGGTCAGTACGTTTCCGCCCCCGATTTATTTAAAGTGTACTTTAATATTTTATTAGAATTCCATCCCCATTTCATGTTAAGTTATGGGGATGATGAATATCATATAGCCTTAGAAATGTTGTTTATGCTCTAAATACGTGTTCTTTATCTTATAACTTGAACTATTATTCTGTAAATTAATACTTGATATTAGTTACGTTCTAAAAAAGAAGAAAAAAATGTAAAACTTTAATTAGCAGATCAAACTAGAGCCTGGCTAAAATAAAATGAGGAAATTATAAAATGAATCAATTACTACGTAGAATGGCTTAAGCTAGATAATTATATATAATAAAGTTTGTATTATATATTACTACGTATGTATATGACAATTAGATGGATATATATATATATATATATATATATATATATATATATATATATATAGAGGGAGGTTCAAATACAAAGTACTACTTATATGAAAAATGAGAAGTAATCTCAGCCGTTAAAATGAGAAAATGAATGAATCAGATCGGTTTTAAAGTGAAAAATTCGGTGCCCATAGTGTAAATATTAGAAATTTGGTGCCAAAGGTGTAAATGATAAATGTGCATGACTATGGAGAAAAAGTGCATTCGAGTAACAAAAAAGTGCATCACTTTTAGAAGAGAAAATCAACAAATAAATAAATCGTTTGTGTTATTTTTTTAGGAGGTGAACATGCACTCTTACATATGACATATGCACTTTTACTATTATGAATTACACGTTTTGGTTAACCGTGAGTTTTGATCTATTCCATCCATTTCTAAGTAATCAAGGGCTTAGATCACTTCTCATTTTTCATGGGAAGACCTCTTTGTATTAGAACTCACCCCTATATATATATATATAGATAAGAGATCAAATACAAACCATGCTTAAAATACTAACCTACAAACTCTATAATATGCACCACTTTGAACTTCAATATGCAGTAAAAATAATGTAAAGATGCAGGGGTGGGATCACATACAAACTAGTCCTCCCATCAAAATCATCTTTACATTATTTGTATTGCACATTTAAGTTCAAAGTGTTTCATATTATTCAAGCCATAAAATAGCAGTTACATATTTACATTATTTGTATTGCATATTGAAATTCAAAGAGTGCATCTTTACATTATTTGTACTTCATATGGTGCCATGTGGTGATGAAGTTGACGATATCTGAGATCCAATCCTCAAGCCTTTGTTGTATCTGCATGACGGGGCTGGCGTGCATGCTTGAGAGTCTGAGTTCCTCGATTCTTGCAATCTTTGAGAGGTGCTCCGGGGACTCATCCGAGAGCTTCGATAAGATGTCGGCCTCAGAATTTTGAGCCCTCGGTATTTGAGTGAGGGAGTGCGCGTCAAATACTTTGAGTAATTCCTTGGCCGCTTCTTTGTATTGTTTCATTCTCCCTTCCTTGGCCTCATACTCTCTCGAAATTTGGCCGACGACTAACTTGGAGTCGCATTTCACGTGGATCTGTCTGGCCTTCATGTTTGCTGCCAGTCGAAGGCCACAGAGAAGGGCCTCATACTCCGCTTCGTTGTTGGAAACTTTGAAGGAGAAGCGGACATCGTAGTAGGCGCGGAAGCCCTCAGGTGTGATGAGGACAACGCCTCCCCTGCATGCTTTGGCGGTCAAGGAACCGTCTGTATATAGTGTCCACCATTTGCTCAGAGGTGTCGGGGGCTCCTCATCTACCGCCGATCTCGCCGTGCACTCCGTCACGAAGTCTGCCAGGGCTTGGCCCTTTATGGCAGGCCTCAGACGGATGCCAATGTTGTATTGGCTAAGGAAGATGGCCCATTTTACCATTCGGGAGGAGCTGGTGGGGCTCCTCATCAAAGCGCCGAGGGGTTGGTGTGTGAGGACCTGGACGGGATGCACCTGGAAAGTGTGGCTTAGCTTTTTGACGGTCCAAACGATGTCTAGCACCGTCTTCTCCATGGGAGAATACCTGAGTTCTGCTTCCCTGAGGGTTTTTACTAACGTAGAAAATGGCATGTTGAATGCCGTCTTCTTCCCGGATGAGGACTGAGCTGATGGCAGCAGGGCTAACGCCAAGATAGAGATATAGAGTTTCCCCCACCTTGGGCTTGGAGAGCACAGGGGGTGAAAACAGATAATCTTTCAGCTCGTCGAAGGCTACCTGACACTCAGTAGTCCATTGGAAACCAGCTGTCTTTCTCATCACTTGGAAGAAGGGGAGTGCCTTCTCTGCTGACTGGGAAAGGAAGCGGTTGAGGGCTGCCAGGCGGCCCGTCAACCTTTGGACTTCTTTCATGTTGCGTGGGGGCTCCATGTTGATGATGGCCTGGATTTTCTCGGGGTTGGCCTCAATACCCCTTCGGCTCACCATATAGCCCAGGAACTTGCCTCCTTGTACTCTGAAGGCGCATTTCTTCGGGTTTAGTCGAAGGTTGAACATTTGCATGATGGCGAAGATCTCCCGGAGGTCGTCAGCATGGCTCGACGATTGTTTGCTTTTGACGATGATGTCGTCGGCATATGCCTCCATGGTGCGTCCTAGGATTGCTTGAAAGACTCTGGCCACCATCCGGGTGTAGGTGGCGCCCGAATTCTTTAGGCCGAAGGCCATAACCAGATAGCAGAAGATGCCTTCGGGTGTAATGAAGGTTGTCTTCTCCCGCGGAAGGCATCGAGGAAGGACATAATTTCACAACCCGCTGTCTCATCTACCAGTTGATCAATGTTTGGCAGAGGAAAAGGATCCATAGGACATGCCTTATTCAAATCGGTGTAATCCACACACATGCGGAAAGTGGGTGGCTTTTGCGCGAGGACCACGTTAGCCAGCCATGAAGGGTATTTTACCTCCCGGATGTGTCGGATGGATAGGAGCATAGTGACCTCCTTCTTTACGAAATCCCTTCTCTTGGCCGAGAGGGGTCTTCTTTTTTGTTTCACAAGTTTGGATGAAGGGTCCACCGCCAGGCGGTGAGTGATTACCCTTCGGCTAATTCCCGGCATGTCTTCCGGCCCCCATGCAAAAGCAATGGAGTAGGCGCGGAGGACATCCGTGATTCCGGTCTTCAATTCTTCGGGGAGCTTGGCTCCAATCTTCACGACTCTCTCCGGCTTGGACGGATCGAGAGCGAAGTCTTCTACCTCCTCAGTTGGCTCTGCCCTCGGCCTCTTCTCCTCCTCTTCCGCTGTTCCGGTGATGGTGTCCACACGGAACTCGGCCTTACTAATATTCTTCGTTATTTGAAGGTAGCATGCGCGTGCGAGCTTTTTGGCTCCCCCTTGAGTACCTGATGCCCCCTTCAGCTGGGAACTTAAGGCACAGGTGCCTCATGGAGATGATTGCCTCCAGGTCCTCGAGGGCAGGTCGGCCGAGGATAATGTTGTGAGCGCAGTCGATGTTGACGACGACGAACTCCACTTCGAGCTTGGCTCTATGGAGCCCGTCGCCGAAGAGTACCAGGAGGGTTATTACCCCCTCGGAATCTATGGTGTCTCCGGTGAAGCCAGACAGAGGGGCCCGGATGGGCCAGAGGGACTCCCTCTCCCGAAGCAGCTCCTTAAATGTGCTAAGGTACATTACGTTGACGGAGCTGCCCGTGTCAACGTAAGTTCTGTGGATGATGGTATTATTGATCTCGCTCTGGATCACTAGCGCATCCCTGTAAGGAGAGGAAGCCAGGGGGATCGGCGTTGGAAAATACTATGGGCTCCTCTCTCAACCACTTTACGGGGGGGCATATGAGTGATTTCCCCTACGTAAAGGGATTGCGCCCATTACTTCCTTTGGCTTGTGGAGTCTCCCCCCGTGTTGCCACTAGTGATCATGTGGATGTGGCGTTTCTTTTTCTTGGCACTGGTTGTATCCTTCTTCTTCATCAAGGTTCCCGATCTCCCTCTTCTTGCCATTCGGATCACCGAGGGGATGGTGTTTGGATGGATCCAGGCGTTTGCCTTTGCCGGTGGCGCTCGAGGGGGCCCTTGATGCTGAGGGCCCCTGACAAATTGGGACAGATGGCCCGCCTGTATCAGCCTTTCGATGGTTGCTTTCTGCTGATGGCAGTCATCGGTTCTATGCCCCTGGTGGCGATGAAAACTACAGAAAGGTTCATTGGGATTGATGGCGTATACCTTCGGGGGTGTGCGAGAGTCTCGCTCCACGAGGCCCCTCTCCTCGGCGAAGTCGAGAATGACGCTGATGGGATGGATGCGTCAGGGGTGTCCGAGGGTGCTCCAGGAGGATTGGTTGTGCCCAGGCCTTCGGGTTATTCTTGTAGCCTCCCCCGAACTTGGCTTGGCCATGCCGGGGGCGATCACCTGAGGGGGCCGAACCTTTAGACTGGTGGAACAAATCCCCCCGGCGCCCGGTTGTCCCTGTCACCTGGCCTGGGGCGATGCTGCTCGGGGTTTTGGTGACATTTTCCTACTTCTTCGGCCTCTGTGTACCGGCCCCCCTGCTGTAGGGCCCTTATGTAATCGCGAGGGGGGGGGGGGCTCGATGATAAGGCTTCTTGAAAAGTTCCCGAGGCGGAGGACCGTCTGTAGGAGAGCCAAAAGGGTTTCGTCTTCAGCGCCGTCAACCTTATCTGTCTCCAGCCTCCAGCGTTCTAAGAAGTCCCAGAGGGTTTCCTCCTTCCGTTGTCTCACCGTTAGTAGGTGGGAGAAGTGTTTCCTTCAGGGCCATTTTTTAGGGGGTTCAATAAGTTATCCAGAACAGGGCCCCCAAATTTACGGGGCCCCAAAATTTCAAAATTTTATTAGTATTATACGAAGTATAATACTCCGTAATATTATACTACATATATTAATATTGATCAGTAAAACACAGTTAGTGAGGGAGAAAAATATAGATTCACCATTTTTTTCGTTGTTCGTTTTAGTTTTCTTTACTCAAATTGCTTGAATAATGAGTTGTGTTGCTTTAAATCAAATATTAATTCAATTTTAGAAATTTTTTATTACATTATTAATGAGTATTCAATTAATTTAAGTATATGTATTTGGATTGAAATTTTTTTGATACTTTTTTATATTAATGTGGGGCCTTGATTTTATATTTGAAACCTGGGCCTCCGAATTCATTAGACGGCCCTGGTTTCCTTGACCGGTACCTTCCCACGAACTGTGTCAAGAAACGTTGGGCTAGTTCTTGCCAAGAGTCAATGCTGCCCTCGGGAAACCGGTTGAACCATTCGTATGCCGGTCCTTCCAAAGTGGAAAGGAACCAGCAACACAAATACTCATCCGATGCCCCCATCATCATCATGTTGTTCTGGTACCTGCTGTAGTGCTCCTAGGGGTCAGTCTTTCCTTCGTAGGGCTTGATGGGTTGCCCTCGGTATTTTCCCGGAATCTGGTCCGCCAATACCCTTGGGGTAAATGGCGTCCTTGTTCGGAGTTGGATGATGGGTTCCCCGGAGCCCTCGGCAAATTTTCTTTGCATCTCCTCCATTTTGGCCAGCATGGTGGTGTATTTGGGGTCCGCCTGTGAGGCGGAAGCGGTCAACTGCTCTTGGCGGGCCTCCATTTCATCAAGGCAGCATTGGAGGGCCTCAATAATCTCGTCCATGTGATCCTTCGGGAGGGCCTCCAACCCTTGTAATTGTACACGGGCCGAGTGAGCTTGGTTGATTCAGTGTCTGGCATCATCGGCATGGAGTGGTCCCTTGCCTTTGTCCGGAGGGGGATGCCTCTCGTCTGCCCTCGATACAGATCCCCCGCTTTCCTGAGGTCTTTGGAACACCTTACCCCCTCAGCGGTCTTGGACCCCTCGGCGATCTTGCACTCCTCCTAACCTCTCGAGGGCAGAGGTCCGGGGCTTATCTTTGTTCACACCGCGCTGGTCCCGGGACTGGACTTCCTGGGAAGCGGTGTCCTGAGCCACGATCCCTTTGCTATTCCCTAACCGAAGGATAGGATTTATGAAGGGGGGCAGAGGTGGGGGAGGAACAACATTTTCCCCGACCTGTGGTTGAAGTGGCACCAGAGTGCCGAAGGCACCTGGATTCTGGGTGAGCGTCTGGATGAAGGCAGAAAACGCTGATTGCACGTCAATAGTGAGGAACAGAGAGCTCACTTGATTTTCGCTCTGGTCCTTTCTTCGAGCCTCGATGCCGAGGCGGGCATCAGATGCATTTTGCTGGAGCTGAAGGCGCAGGTCAACATCAGCTTGATCCAACCCGGCGATGACTCCGCCCTCGGGAGCCCTGTTGGAGGCTCCGAGGGCGTCGACCTCGCTGAGGGCCAGGTTGTTGTTCTCGAGGTTCTTGGACTGGGCACGAGTGGTTCTTCCCATTTTGGTAGGTGTTTTTCTTGTTCGGTGAAGGGGAGGGTTTCTTACTTGATTGTTCGAACTCTCAACGACAGCACCAAATGATGGATAGTGTACCCGAGGGTAGCTTATCCGAGGGGTTATTACTTGTGATGCTTTACAATGGAGAATGGGCTGCTATTTATAGTAGTAATAAATGCGATGAGAGTACACGTGTCAACAATCTAACGGCCAAGGGGTCACCTCAATCGGGATGACACGAGCATACGCATGTGCACCGCATTAAATGCAGTGGGTGAACGTGACGCCGCATTAAATGCGGCTGTTGCTTGTCTCCAAATGGAATCTTCGATGTTTGTGCTGTAGCCAAAGGCTCCCTTGTGGCCGGGGGCTCTGTGTAGCCTAAGACTACCCAAGTGCCGAAGGCGTGCATGAGCCGAAGGCGTGCATGAGCCGAAGGCGTGCATGAGCCGAAGGCTCCTGATTTCCGCCGTTTTCTCCCAGTAGGGTTGTATGCCTAAAATCAGTTGTCCAATGAGATTTAGGAGCCCTCGGCCATGGGGCCTGTCCAAAGGCACCCCGTATGTTCCCTCAGCTGTCTGAAGGCACCCGTATGTGCACCGTGGGCTGTCCTTTGGGGCTCTTGTGCTTCTTGGGCCTGTTGGGCCTGTGTTAGAGTAGTAGGAATCTGTGGGTCAGGGGTCCTTAGTCCATATACTCCATCAACTTAATTCTTTCACAAGTTTCTGGTGCATGTGGAAATTAAACAAAAACTTAATGATTCTCTTCCAAAAAATTAAATTGAAAACTCAACGGGAGCAATTGTGATGGTTTTTATTAAACTTTTGTTACCGTTATAATAATACGAAGTACAATAGCACTTTATTAATTTTTGTTGTTCATAAGTTTTTAATTACTCGATTTGCCCCCAACAAAGTTCATTCCTGGATCCGCCACCGAATGTGGCCCGTAAGAGTTTTGCTAAGGTAGTGACTAATCGACTTAAAAATTCTTAGATGGCATGATTGCTAAGAATAAGAGGGCATTTATCCTAAGTGGATCTATAGTGGACAATATAATTATTGATTATGAAATTCATTATTTTTTGAAGAGATATCCAAGGAAGGGAGGGATTTATTGCTCTGAAATGTGACACGAGTAAAACCTATGACATGATTGAGTGGGACTTTAATTTCTTAGATATGTTATGGATTGTTTCTTAGATTTTATTATGATACCGGTTAGTAGTAATTTTCATTTAAATGAATGAATCCATGGAAAGTGGTTAGTAGTATATTTTCAATTTTAGTCCATTTAAAATATATGAGGTTTATAGTTTCAAAAATTTTCATAAATAACTCATATAAAATCTAAGACTTAAATTAAAGATGTAGTCTAATTACAATATGTGAAGTTTATTGTGAAAATAATTCATAGTGAGGGAAAATTCATATACTCATCATAGTAGCTAGGATAGAGATTTTCAATTCAGAGAGACTATTGTGAGAGCTATCAAATTACACAACTTTGTACACACGCATACATCCATCACTAATTAATGTATACGGACTAATATAATGATCTAAATTTGTGCACAAATCCACAATTCCCGGGCTAATCTCTATGGCTTTTGCACATAATTAATTAGCTCGAACTGGGATAGTCTTATACCATTACATCTATCCATCCTTACTTAATTATTATTACTATAATTATTATTATTAATAACGGTCAACGATCCAGTCGTGGTAGGGTCGTCGGATAGTTCATCCGAGGTTGTTGTGGTTCTTGTCGGTCTTTCGCCGGCTACCTTCAATCCTTGAGCCACCAGGCCAAGCCATGGCGGGTCAAAGAGTCTCATAAGCTCTGCAAACATTCTCTGAAGACAAAGAGCGATATTGCTCAAGGATTTAACCTCAGTGATCAACGACAACTGTAATGAGTACATGGTCCTGGAGGTTTCAACAATCCTACGTTCCTCCGATATCAAGATTCCGCCGCCGCCGCCGCCGTGCTTTGCTTGCAAGCTTTGAGATGTAGAAGAAGAAAGGCACATTCTTGGCTCTTCTTCTTCTTCTTCTTCTTTTGTGTTGGGTGTCTCCATGGATAGTGTGTTGTTCGAATTCATCATTGTTGTTTCTCTTTGGGACAGGTTGAGCTGAGAGATAAAGCAATCCAGAGCTTCTTTCATCCAAGGATGGAAGCACAACTCCATTGCTTCTCTATATGAGACCTGCAAATTAAGTAATTCATGTGATGTACTCAAACAAACCATGTGGAGGAAAGTACATGAGTTAATATTTGTAGGATTCCATCCTAAATGTGAGGTATAATGTGAGGTGTAACTAGTTCCTGATTTTATATACTACCTCCCGCTATAATTATCTCATTTTACCTTATCGGTCCGTCCCACTAAGATTGTTTCATATCAAATTTGTCACTGTTTGACACTTTAACGACACTGTTTGACACTGTTTGGCACTGTTTTGATGTAGATTAACTTGACATTTAAGGAAATGAGAACTTCTTTATGGGACATCCAAAAAAGGAAAGTGAGAGCATCTTTACGGGGGACAGAGGGAGTAGTTGATATATTATGTGTCTGATGGAGATAGTTGATATATTATGTGTCTGATGGAGACGAGACTTCAATGAAATGTAACTACTGTTATTATTAATCACTTCAGTAATTAAATTATACTGAGTAGTTACTAGCTATCAATCTATCATGGTCACTCCAAAAATCACAATTTTTAAATTTTATCTTAATCTTTATTAAAGAAGGTCGGTCATTATTCATTCTAATATGTTGCAATTAGGATGGCTACACCAAACTAGAATTCCTAAGATTCACCTGTATCCATTTTGTTTTCTTTTGTTCTGATATGAACTAGTCTGGTCCGGTCTAGTAAACGTCTGATATCTGTGTATTTTATAACTATGAAAGTCTGATCCGATCTGATTTTATCTGATCTGATCTGGTTTGAGACCGAAAGCAGTCCAAAAGAAAATATCCTAAAAGGTAGACAAATGTTCATATGTGGTGTTTATCCGAAATTGCATGTATTTAAAAACGGTTATTGTCCACTAGTTTTTTCTAGTAACAAAAATGGGGTTAAAGATTAACAATATCAGTCTCACATGCACATTCTAATTCGATCTTAATTACTAGTACGTACATATTATATCCCAAATTTAAAATAAAAATAAAAAGTCTTTAAGGTTTTTTATTCATTTTAATTATAACATAAAACCTTTATACAATTATTTTAGAGTCCATCTCTCTCAAATCTCATCGCAATTATTTAGTACTCACTCCGTTCCGTTGGAATGTTCCCGGTTTGACCTACACACATATTAAAGAAATAAACTTACCAGGGGTAAATTTTACTGTTTTGACACTGTTTCGACACTGTTTGGCACTGTTTCGATACTGTTTGACACTGTTTTGCACTGTTTGACCCTGTTTTGATGTAGGATAACTTTCCATTTAGGAAAATGGGTACTTTCCAACGGGACATCCAAAAAAGGAAAGCGGGAACATTCCAACGGGACGGAGGAAGTAGTTTTAGAGGACATCAAATTGGCAATATTTTTGCGCGAGTCTTCTTGGCGGTCAAACATTTTGTCTATTGAAAACCTTCATTCTTTCGAGACTTTAATCTTTAGACTCCCATCAACGGTAAATAAATCATTCTCAACTTATGAATTCAATATGTATTACTACCTCCGTCCCAAAAAGGTTCACCATATTAACTATTCTTTGTCAATGATAAGAAATTTTGAACAATGATTTTAATTATTATATTTGTATATAATTTATAAGTTTTATACTTTTATGAAAATATATTGAATAAGGTACATTTTGATATAATTTTCATATTCAAAATAATTCCGCATTACAAAATATTATTAGTCAAAGTTGATTACCAATGACAAAGAAAAGTCAATTTGGCGAACTTTTTTCGGGAAAGAGAGTAATATTTTTTTTCATTTATACTTTCAAAAGAAAGTTTAGTGTTGTTATATGTTGCAATTTTATTGTTTGTCATATTTATTAGTGGAAAGAAAGGTGCCTATGAAGCGATTATTGATTATTTGCTTCACATTGTCCTACGAAAAACGTTTTTTAGTAATGTTTTTTTCTTTTTATCCGATACTCATGTTGTTACTTTTGTCCAAATATATAATTTAAATAATCATAATAAAGTGATTCTCACCTTTATGTTATGAACTTCATTGGATACTTCTATTATAATTCATATTTCACATAAGTATATGGTTTACGGTTTGTCTTGGATATAAGCCCGGAATAGCATACCGCTCATAGGCCCAGCAATGAGCAGTACCGCGCGACCCTGCTCCTATTTAGGATAATTTAATTTCTATTTAACATACTCCGTATACAGGGGCATAGCTAGGGGTCAACCCTGGCCCCGACCCAGCCCAAATTTTAAAAATATCTATATTTATAAGTTAAAAAATTCAGTATAATTTTTTTTTCAAAAATATTCTTTGTAGTAGTGTAGTCCGGCTCAGCGCTCTGGCTTCACCTCTGTCAATCCGATTGACATAATAAGAGCCGCAGATGATGATCGAGTACATTAGATGTGGACCTAGTCTAGTGTATAATGAATCCAAACCCGGTCCATTGGCGTCGAAAATGAAACCAGCGCAAGAAGGAAACATACCCATAGGCGTTTGCGCATATTTTCTTCGGGCCAATGGTCCATCTCATCGGTCACAAACAATGGCAGCATGAACCCTTCATGAAATGTGCCTTTGCTTTTGCTCTTAAAGTACCATGACCCTAGACAAATCTGCGATTCCATTTATTATATATATTAACCACATGCAATGCATCAATTATTATTATTATTACGATATATATTATTAATAATAATTGAATAAAAAGAATAAGACAGATAGACGGGTTGAAGAAAGCAAATTTCCGAGACATGCATATGTGTTATGTGTTTGTGAGGTTTTCATATTATATTCCCGTTGTTAAGTTCCATTTCGACTTTTTAGTCAAATTTTATTATCTGGACCATTAATTATCCAAAATCATATTAATTATCCAAAATCATACTCCGTATTAATTTATAACGCGGAAATATTTTGAATACATAATCATATACGGAGTACATATTACAAAAAATGCTATTACGTAATTTACAATAGATTTTATGTGCCATTCTAAATATATATCAACTGTCAAAACTTTATTATGAGGATTGTGGAAGTCAAAGAGCCTGTTTGGTAACACATAAATCGGTCGAATCGGCTGATTCTACTGAAATTTATGAAGTTTTGGATGAAGTGGCAGTATTTGCTGATTCTGATGATTCATGAAAAGATTATATTTAAAATATTTGTTATCGATAAATTAAATAAAAAAAAAATATATGAAAAAATAGCTAAAATGATCCTCTACAGTAACTTCAGCCAAAACAGTCAGAAAAGTAACTCCAACCTTACTTTTTCTGCTTATTACAAACTTCAGCGCGTGGAATAAAAAATTACGTGTTTTGTTAAAAAACTGACTGATAAGCCTGATAAACCGAAAAAAGGGGCCACCAAACGGGCTCAAAATGTAAGACTAAGGAAATTTTTACAAAAAAAAAGTAAATACCTAGTATTATGTTACATTTAAAAATATAATGTGGTACGGATTAGCCAAGATTTGGTACAGATTATTAATTACCCTTAATTTTTACTCATCTTTAATTTAGGATAAATTCAACTTTAATTAGGGGAATGAGGAAAAATACTTGAGTTAAAAAGGAGAAAAAAGAGGAGGGAAAGGACAAGATACTAACCCCAATATTTCCACAAACCCCAGCTTCCTCAAAGGTCTCTCTATGAGCTGCTTCTTCCAATGATTCATCTTCTTCCCAACCACCCTACATTCCATATCTCTATCAGAATCACATCCCATTTCTTTGCAACATAAACTCATTCATCAAAAACATACAATTCAACTTAAAAGATTGTCTCCTGTACCTTTGGGAACATCATTCTAGGGCATCTCTGCGAGCTGACCAGAAGAAACTCCAAATCATCAATTGCTTTGGATTGGGTTTCTTTTCTGTATCTGTACGGAATGCAGCTGCATGATATATGTTCAAATCAATTAATAAATTCCTTAGAAAAAAATGTTTAAAAAAATCCTTAGAAAAAACTAAAATCCATCTAGTAGTGCTGATTAGTTACAATGAGATGGAAAGTTATGTTCCTGCATATTTTTATACACATTTTTGTACACCCCCTCTATTTTGTGTGTAGACACAAGTAATTCATCTAAAAAAGGTAAAAGTGGTTGTGTAGGAGATCAAGAGCGTGTAAATGAGTATATACACCAAAAGCGTGGACATCAATAAGAAGATCTTTAAAATATTATCTTTCCACTTACATTGTGACATGAGGGGTGTTAAACCCAGGGTTCCATTCTGAGGAGTAGTCCAAAACCTTATATAGTGTTTTATTATTTTATAGTTTTTCGGTGTTGGACAAATACTTCAACACGCCCCCTTAATCCGAACCGGGCTGTACAATATTGGGGTGTATAAATGGGCCAAACAGACCCTTAACAAGCTACCCACAATCATGGGTGTTAAACATACAATCAAACCACAACCGAGCTGGACAATAATATTTGGATGTATAAATGGGCCAAACAGACCCTTAACGAGCTACCCATAATCATGGGTGCTAAACAAACCATCAAACCACAATCGAATTGACTCTGATATCATGTCAAACGTTGTCTGACAGGAGGAGTGGTCCAAAGCCTTATATAGTCCATTTTTGGGAAACCAAGAAAAAGGAAAATAACTAAAGGTTTAATGAGAGAAGAACATACATACCCAACTACTTGGCGACAGCCATCGACGTTATACCTCTGCAAATCCCTCCCAGTGCGAGAAAGCACAGAAACAACCTTCTCCACTTCCATTTTGGATGGAGTTTATCGATTTAATTATTTCCCCCTTTTTCTATAGTTCCAAGACTATATATAATTAATGAAGTTGTAAGAAAACCCTATATTCTTGAATGAGATTTGACATTAAAAAAAGAGGGATTAAATCAAATAATATATAGATCCCTGGAGAGATGAAATGAAAGAAAAGTACCCACTGCCCTCCTCACCAGTCAGCTTTGTCTTTTGTGTATGGAAGCTAAGGCTTTGGATAATGCTTTTAAATATTATACGTAGTATATATATCGAGCGTGTATGATTACTACTATCGTATTTGACAAACAATGATTAATAATTAATGCGAAGTACTTCACACTTTTTTTATTAATTTCTTCCTCCACGACTTTGGAGATTAAGATGGAATGGCAGTGAATTATTCTGAGGTGATATACGAGAGGGACAGAGATAAAATGATCATTGTAGGGAAAATAAAAAAGAGTGAACTGGATTATAGACCAATTTACGTCCTCACAACGTACCGTTCGGTCGGGATTGGGGACCCTCAGGGATGAGATGTCATCCTTTTTTATAAAAAAGAGTGGAGAGATAGAAATAAATTGTACTCCCTCCGTCCCTCTAATATTAGTATGGAAAGGAGTGGTGTGATTTTTAAGAAAAGTAGAATTATGTAGTTGATAAATGATAATGAGTTGATAAAGTGGAAATAAAGTAAGAATAAATTAGAGTCACACAAATGTTACCAAATATGGTATGAGACAATAATAAAGGGACATTCAAAAATGAAAAAATGGGACAATTATAGGGGGACGACGGAGGAAGTAGATGATAAGGTATACAAATTAAATGGAGATTTGAGAAAGAAAAGTAAATGAAAAAAGAGTTGAAAGTGATATAAAAATTAAAATGAAAATATAGAAAAAATTCCACTTTTGGTCTCATGACTATTATACTACTTCCACATTTAGTCCATTACATTCAGATTGCCCACATTTAGTCCGTGACCATTATCCCCTCACCACCCCTCATCCTTTCGGCCAAAATTCCTGCAAATTGAGTCCACTTATCAGCCTCAGAATCAGTCTTTGCATTAAATTTTATATAAGGTTGAGTTTTTCATATCAATCTTTGCATTAAATTTGTTTTTTCATACCTAAAATCTGCATTAAATTTGCCGGAATTTTGGCCGGATGGACGATGGATGGTGAGAATCCAATGGTCACGGACTAAATGTGAACAATCTGAAAGTAAGAGACTAAATATGGAAGTGGTATAATAGTCATGGGACCAAAAGTGGAATTTTTTCGAAAATATATTAGAAAATATGGGACTTACAAATAAAAATTGTGAGATATAAAATTAAACTTATGTAGAAAGGTGTGTATGAGACGACATCCTCACAAATGCTCTAAGCATAAAACTAAAATAAAACATGTCAATCAATTAGGAAAGTGAAATAAGATACTAAAAATCAACTTTTTAAAAAAGAATAAAAAGAAATTAAAAATAGCGATGACTAATAATTACTGTTTGTCATTTTATAGGAACAAAACGTCATTGATCCGGTCATTTTCTCGTCATATAATACTCCGTAGTATGGATTGAAACCAAGCATTACGGCTCACTCGATTAGAGATTATCATGCCTAGTTAAGGTTTAGGGTTCGAAATCCGCTAGACTGTCTAGGCACATTTAGGAGAGATTAGGGAGATATTGCTCCCAATGACTTTTTCTAATTTCACGGAGTGACACAGCGGCTAAAAAGGGAGGGAATGATAATACAGGCCTACCGAGTTCGCGTGGTGGGAGGATCTTGCCGGGTTCAGTTGACAGGTTGTCCTGCAGGATTCATCCTGAAATTCAGGCCTACCGAGTTCGTGTGGTGGGAGGATCTTGCTGGATTCAGTTGACGGGTTGTCCTCCTGGATTCTTCCTGTGGAACCAGTACCGACGAAGGTTGACTATGATCAATCCGGATTTAATTGTCTAGGGACTTTGGAGGGTAGTCATAAACTCTAGGATTAGAGGAGCGCAAGCACCGACACCTGGATCATCAGTAGTATGGAAATAATGGAATGAACAATAACATATGTATAATTGCATACACTACTGGTATAACAAGAAACCAAAGATCTTCTTTAGTTATTTTTCCGGTTTTTATTTTTTCTGCTTTCTATACTTTAGTTTTCTGTTTTCCTTTTTAATATCTAAACGCATTTACAAAGCATTAATACACATTTTCCAATTTTTCTTCTTTCAGGTTAGTTTCTAGTTTTCTAGAAAAACATAAAATATTCCTAGTAAACCGTCTCAAAATGGTTCACCTTTCCAGATATGGCAGCTTGATTTACGTTAAGTAACAATTTTGAAATAATAAAAATCGCGAAATGTGAGATATATTATTTGTTTGGATTTGATAGGAGTTGGAAGAAATTGATTGTTACCTTAAAATTACTCCGTATTAAAGATCTATGTTTCTCTGCATATTCATTTATTTGCCACATGTATCACAAATTGTGATACATGTGGCAAATAAATTCACAAACAATAATAATGTCTACAGCATAATCCTATGCCTAAAAGCACTACACGGGAGAGAGAAAATTTTCCCGCCAAAGCATTCTCCGCATAAAATTCTAAAATGTAATTTCACTTTCCACTAAAAAATATCATCATCATCAACATCATCATATATCTACAAGCACTACACTGAGGAGAGAAAATGTTCCCGCCTAAGCATTCTCCGTATAAAATCCTAAAATGTAATTTCACTTTCCCAAAAAAATCATATATATATACTTAAAAGCACTACACTGGAGGGAGAAAATTCTTCCGCCTAAGCATTCTCTACCTAAAATCCTGAAATTTAATTTCACATTCTACAAAAAAATATTATCATCATCATCATCATCATCATATACCTAAAAGCACTACACTGGGGAGATAAAATTTTTCCGCCTCAACATTCTCCGCCTAAGATCCAAAAATGTAATTTCACTTTCCGCAAAAAAACAATCATTCTATACCTAAAAGCACTGCAGTAGTGAGAGAAAATTCTCCCGCCTAAGCATAGGAGTGGACTCGGGCCGGTTCGGGCCCGGTTCGGGCCTGGGCCCGGCCGGGCCTCGGTTCTAGGAAGGCAGGCCCGGAACCGGCCCGGATAACCCCGGGTCCGGTTCGGTTCGGGTCACCCGCCCGGTTCACGGGCCGGGCCGGGCCTATTTAATTTTTTTTTTTAATTATTATATAATTAGAATAAATCTTATTACAATTACAATATATTATATTCGAATTGAAGTATATTTATTTCAAATAAGAAGTACAATTGAGAATTAGGATGAATTTAAAAAATGTAATACATTTCGTAATAAAAAATCAATCGGACTCTCCGCCTTCGGTTGTTTCCTCCATAAAGTGGCGGGAGGGAGTGATGGTAATTTCTTGAGTTCTTCGTTGGGCCTTCAACCAATCGTGAAAGCAAACTAGTGTCTCAAGAGAGCTCGGGCTCAACCTCGTTCTAAAATCGGTTAGGACGTTGCCGGCCGCACTGAATTCTTGTTCCACGGCAACGGTTGATATCGGCATTGCTAGTACTTGCTTAGCCATCTTTGATAAAATCGGGAATGTTCTTTCATTTTCCTTCCACCACTTAAGAACGTCAAAGTCATCACCAACTTCATAATCAACATTCAATGTTAGATACAAAGAAAGCTCGTTACCTGTGCTTTGTTCAGTAGCGGGAGTTGCTCTACTTTTTTTCAAAAGAGAACCAAAAGCGGATTTTAAAAGTGATTTTCCTTTAGATGAAGAAGATGTTCGTTGCATGGGAGGGGGTGCATTACCATATTGTGCATGAAATTCATTATATATTGATGCATAATATATAAGTAGATATAATAATTATATAAATTATATATATGTAGAAAGAATTTGGAGAAGATGAAGAATGAAGATGATTGAGTATGAGAGATTAAGAGAATAGAGAATTTAGATTTTAGAGAGTAGGAAGAGTTGTAGAAGAAGAGGTGTAAAAAATGTATAGAAAATAGGAGTATAAATAGGTTTTTTTTTGTATACCCCACCCCACCCCCCCTAACCCCCCAGACCCCCCCTCCTATGCTCCCAACGGCTATAGAGCCGTTTGGGAGGTCTCCCAACGGCTAGTAGAGCCTTCAAATTTTAATTTTTTTTTTTTTGTGACCGTTGAGGCCCGGCCGGGCCGGTTCACCAAATTATAAGCCCGGGCCCGAACCGCTACATGACCGGGCCGGATGGCCCGAACCGTGACCTAACCGACAAACCGGGCCGGTCCGGGCCCGCACAGTAGCGGGCCGGTCCGGTTCCGGGCCGGTTGGCCCGGCCCGAGTCCACCACTACCTAAGCATTCTCCTCCTAAAATCCTAAAATGTAATTTCACTTTCCGCAAAAAAAATCATCATCTTATACCTAAAAGCACTACAGTGGAGAGAGAAAAAATCTCCCGCCTAAGCATTCTCCGCCTAAAATCCTAAAATGTAATTTCACTTTTCGCAAAAAAAAAAAATCATCCTATACCTAAAAGCACTACACTCGAGAGAGAAAATTCTCCCGCCTAAGCATTCTCTGTCTATCCTATACCTAAAACCGCTACCCTGAAGAGAGAAAATTTTACTGCCTAAGCGTTCTCCGCCTAAAATCTAAAATGTAATTTCACTTTCTGCAAAAATAAAACCATTGTCCTATAACTAAAAGCACTACATTGGAGAGAGAAAATTCTCCCGTCTAAGCATTCTCCGCCTAAAATTTAAAATGTAATTTCATCCTATACCTAAAAGCACTACACGGGAGAGAGAAAATTTTCCCGCCTAAGCATTCTCCGCATAAAATTCTAAAATGCAATTTCACTTTCCACTAAAAAATATCATCATCATCATCATCATCACCATATACCTACAAGCAATACACTAGGGAGAGAAAATTTTCTCGTCTAAGCATTCTCCGTATAAAATCCTAAAATGTAATTTCACTTTCCAAAAAAACCATATATACTTAAAAGAACTACACTAGAGAGAGAAAATTCTCCCGCCTAAGCATTCTTTGCCTAAAATCCTGAAATGTAATTTCACTTTCCACAAAAAATATCATCATCATCATCATCATATACCTAAAAGAACTACACTGGGGAGAGAAAATTTCCCCGCCTAAGCATTCTCCGCCTAAGATCCTAAAATGTAATTTCACTTTCCGCAAAAAATAATCATCCTATACCTAAAAGCCCTACACTCGAGAGAGAAAAATTCTCTCGACTAAGCATTTTTCGCCTAAAATGTAATTTCACTTTTCGCAAAAAAAAAATCATCCTATACCTAAAACCACTACACTAGAGAGAGAAAATTCTCCCGCCTAAACATTCTCTGTCTATCCTATACCTAAAACCACTGCACTCGAGAGAGAAAATTCTACCGCCTAAGCGTTCTCCGTCTAAAATCTAAAATGTAATTTCATCCTATACCTAAAAGCACTACACGGGGGAGAGAAAATTTTCCCGCCTAAGCATTCTCCGCATAAAATTTTAAAATGTAATTTCACTTTCCACTAAAAAATATCATCATCATCATATACCTACAAGCACTACACCGGGGAGAGAAAATGTTCCCGCCTAAGTATTCTCCATATAAAATCCTAAAATGTAATTTCAATTTCCCAAAAAAATCATATACTTAAAAGCACTACACTGGAGAGAGAAAGTTCTCTCGCCTAAACATTCTTTACCTAAAATCCTGGAATGTAATTTCACATTCCACAAAAAATATATCATGATCATATACCTAAAAGCACTACACTGGGGAGATAAAATATTTCCGCTTCAGCATTCTCCGCCTAAGATCCAAAAATGTAATTTCACTTTCCGCAAAAAAAAAACAATCATCCTATACCTAAAAGCACTACACTACAGAGAGAAAATTCTCCCGCCTAAGCATTCTCTGTCTATCCTATACCTAAAACCACTACACTAAAGAGAGAAAATTTTACCGCCTAAGCGTTCTCCGCCTAAAATCTAAAATGTAAATTCACTTTCTGCAAAAATAAAAACATCGTCCTCCTATAACTAAAAGCACTACATTGGAGAGAGAAAATTCTCCCGCCTAAGCATTGTCCGCCTAAAATCTAAAATGTAATTTCATCCTATACCTAAAAGCACTACACGGGAGAGAGAAAATTTTTCCGCCTAAGCATTCTCCGCATAAAATTCTAAAATGTAATTTCACTTTCCACTAAAAAATTTCATCATCATCATCATCCTATACCTAAAAGCACTACACTGGAGAGAGAAAAATTCTCCCGCCTAAGCATTCTCCGCCTAAAATCCTAAAATGTAATTTAACTTTTCGCAAAAAAAAAAATCATCCTATACCTAAAAGCACTACACTGGAGAGAGAAAATTCTCCCGCCTAAGCATTCTCTGTCTATCCTATACCTAAAACCACTACACTAAAGAGAGAAAATTTTACCGGCTAAGCGTTCTCCGCCTAAAATCTAAAATGTAAATTCACTTTCTGCAAAAATAAAACCATCGTCCTCCTATAACTAAAAGCACTACATTGGAGAGAGAAAATTCTCCCGCCTAAGCATTGTCCGCCTAAAATCTAAAATGTAATTTCATCCTATACCTAAAAGCACTACACGGGAGAGAGAAAATTTTTCCGCCTAAGCATTCTCCGCATAAAATTCTAAAATGTAATTTCACTTTCCACTAAAAAATTTCATCATCATCATCATATACCTACAAGCACTACACTGGGGAGAGAAATGTTTCCCGCCTAAGCATTTTCCACCTAAGATCCTAAAATGTAATTTCACTTTCTGCAAAAAACAATCATCATATACCTAAAAGCGGCAATTTATACCGTGGGATCGGCCCACCATGAGAATGGTGTGCCGATTCCAAAACAACGCCGTTTCATTAGTAAAAAAAGAGCATATCGTGAGAGAGCGAATAGCTACCGCGGAAGAAGAAGAGTGATTGCGGCCGAGAAAGAAGAAGAACCGTGACTGCGTGAGCTCTGGCCTGGCTCCTCATCATTCACCGATTAGAATGCTACGGCTGAGAAACTATGCTCTCCCATCCCTTCTGACTTTAGGTTTAGCATCAGCTTCTCCTATGCTCCACTGTTGGAGAATTGATGATTGGTTGATTGTTTAATTTTTTTGAAAAATTTGTTTGATGATTGTTACGGATGATTGTTTGATGATTGTTTATTTATCTTGAAAAAATTATTAAACAATATTAGACAATTTATATTTTGATTTGACTCAAATTACATTTGAAAATACATACGATTACATAAAAATTTGTCTAAAGTTACATATCTTATATCGCGAGTTACATGTCAACTTTTCTTAACAAGTTACATCATGTTTACACTTGATTTATATTTTCCAAAATGGGTGTTACATTACAATATAATGCGAGTTACACAACCCAATAAACCCCTTCTATTCAAATGAGTATTATTTTTATAAAAACTATATTTTTATAGCCCTGATATTAAAAACAAAACATATACACTGTAAGTTCCAGCTCAGGTCTCCGATTTCACTATTTGGCTTAAGCGTCTCCTATTGGTATCAGAGTTGGCGTGGTCTTGGAATTATTCAGGAAACATTCCCCTGAATATACACTATTTGGCGTGGTCTTGGAATTAGGTTGAGTTGGCCGGAAAATAGCCCGTTGGCTGACGCCCCTTTCCCCTTATAGACTGTAGTGGTGGTTCTTCATCCTTTGTGGGTGAAATCGGAGACCTGAGCTGGAACTTACAGTGGTATCAGAGACGGGAGAGGTCTGCCGCCGCCACGCCGCCGCCACGCCGCCGCCTGCCGCCGCGTCAACGCCCTCCACTGCTGTCCAGAAGTCACCGGAGGTCCAGGGGTGTTGCCGCCAGTCTGGGAGCTCTGCCGCCACGCTCTACAGCAGCTCACGCTGCCTACGGTAAGTCGGGTAACCCAACCTCGAGTCCCGCTCAGGTAAATTGGCGTTAACCACCCTTGGTGTACCGGAGTGCCACCGGATTTATTTTGTTCCCCGCTCCCCGCTCCCCGCTGCTGACCTGCGTGGTCTTGGATGCCGGCTGTGCCCGGCCCCAGGTACGTTTACTAATCCTTTGTGTGATTTTTATTCGTAGTTCATTCATTTTAATTTCAAGTTGAATTACAATTACTTGTTTGTTTAAATTGTGATTACTTGTTGGTTTGTGATTAATTTTTTCAGTGAAGAATATTTGTGTTTGGATACTCGTTGTCCAAAGTTGTGAATATTTCTTCCGGTTTAAATTTAATCATTTGTTGGATTTTTTATTTTGATTTTTTCTGTTGATTGATTTGTGGATAAACTCTCCGGTTAAGAATATTAGTTTGGATACTTGTTGTCCGAAGTTGGAAATATTTCTGTCCGGATTAGTTTTAAATCCCGTCTCTTTGTTTGTTGATTTAATTCTAGCCTATTTGCGCTTGTACGAAAGAACAAGGAGATTGTACCCGAGCTTTGTGTTCATTGGTCTTCTCGGCTTGTTCGTGCTAGTTGCTTCGTACAATTGATAGCCCTATAGGTTATAATTAATCATTTATCTGTCTGTTGATTAAATAAAAAAAATTTCTGTGCTTGTACGAAAGAACAAGGAGATTGTACCCGAGCCTTGTGTTCATTGGTCTTCTCGGCTTGTTCGTGCTAGTTGCTTCGTACGGTACGAAAGAACAAGGAGATTGTACTCGAGTTTTGTGTTCATTGGTCTTCTCGGCTTGTTCGTGCTAGTTGCTTCGTACCGGTTGACAGCCTGATAAATTTTTTTTATTTACTCTCTTGCGTGCTGTGCTTGCTTTCCGGTTAATATGGCTGTCAATCAATATGGCATGCTTCCATTTAACGGAAAGACAGATTTTGATATCTGGAAACAGAAAATCAAATGCGTGTTGATCCAACAGAAAGTCTATAGAGTTGTGACCGGTCTCTATTTAGACTCTGAGGATGCTACCAAGCGCGTTGAAATGAATGAAACTGCTTATTCCTCTATTTACCTAAACCTTTCTGATTCAGTGCTCAGGAAGGTGGGTATCATAGATTCTGCAAAAGAGTTGTGGGACAAGTTAGATAAGTTGTATACCGATACTTCTTTGCCTGGTAAATTGTTTTTGCTTGAGAAGTTCTTTAGGTTTAGGCTTGACCTGACTAAGGACATAGATGAGAACCTAGATGTGTTTAACAAGCTTATTCAGAACATTAAGCAAGCCGGCGATAAACACATAGATGACTACACACCCATAGTGTTGCTTAATGTCATCCCTGACTCTTACAATGACGTCAAATCTGCCATAAAGTATGTTAGAGACGATATCACGCTAGATATAGTCGTTAATGGGTTAAGGAGTAAGGAGTTAGACCTTAGACACTCGAGGGGTAGTAACAGTCAATCTAGGGACTCTGGTGAAGCGTTGCTTGTGAGGGGTAGGTCTAAGAGTAGATCTAGAAACCATAAGAAGGGTAGCAACAATAAGAACCAGACCGATAACAATGACCCGGGGAAGAAGAGAGGTAAGTCTAAGAAGAGAGTGTGCTATAATTGTGGTAATTCTAGTCACTTCATTAAGGATTGTCCCCATCCTAAGAAGTCTGAACATGCTAATGTGGTAGATGATAATAACTTGCATGAAGAAGTTTTTATGGTCTGTGATTTTGCAAATTCTGTGTTGACTAGCATGACTGAAAATGAGTGGTTAATTGACTCTGGTTGTACTTATCATATGACACCTTTTAGATCTCTGTTTGCTTCTTATGATTCTTGCAATGATGATTTTGTGTCTCTTGCTGATAATTAGAAATGCAAAATACATGGGGTGGGTGATGTATGCTTGAAGTTTGATAATGGGACTGTGTTTACTATGAAAAATGTGAGGCATGTCCCTGATTTGCGTCATAACTTGTTTTCTGTCGCTGCTTTTGAGGGTAGTGGGCTTGAGGGTAAATGGGGAAATGGGTGCATGAAAGTTTTGAAAAATTCCCTTGTTTTGTTTAAGGCAAAAAGGGTGAATAATTTGTATGTGTGCCATGCTCAGCCTTTCTGTGATTCTGCTCATGTTGTTAGTTCTGATAAAACTGCTTTGTGGCATAATAGATTAGGACACATGAGTAATAAGGGTTTAGAGATTTTGCATAAATCTGGTTGTTTTGGTAAGGATTCTGTGTCCTCCATCCCTTTCTGTGAATCTTGTGTGTTAGGCAAGCAGCATAAGGTTACATTCCCCTCTTCCCCTTATCCTAATCCCACTAAGTGTACCGCTGTGTTAGAGTATGTTCATGCAGATGTGTGGGTCCTGCTAGTGTCTCTACCCACGGGGGTAAGAGATATTTTCTGTCCATTATCGATGATTTTTCTAGGAAGGTGTGGGTCCGTCTTCTTGAGCATAAGTCCGATGTCTTTGTGAAATTTAGGGAGTGGAAAACCCTTGTAGAAAATCAAACCGGTAAGATGGTCAAATCCTTTAGGACCGATAATGGATTAGAGTTTTGCAATAAGGATATGGACCAACTCTATGTTGATTGTGGGATTAGAAGGCACATAACTGTGCCCTATACTCCCCAACAAAATGGGATAGCCGAGAGAATGAATAGGACTGTTCTAGATAAGGTTAGGAGTATGCTTGCTACCTCCAGTTTGTCTAAAAAGTTTTGGGGTCAAGCAGTCAATACTGCTGTCTACTTGATTAACCGGTCTCCTTCTGTTCCCTTGGGTGGGAAATGCCCTGAATCTGTTTTTTCAAACAAGCCCCTTGATTTGTCTAATCTTAGAGTGTTTGGGTGTGCTGCGTATGTACACCAACAAGGTGACAAATTGGATCCTAGGTCTAAGAAAGGAGTCTTCTTAGGTTATCCTGAGGGTGTGAAGGGGTACAGGGTTTCGGATAGGAACCAGGTAGGTTTCAAGGTTGTGGTAAGTAGAAACGTTGTTTTCAATGAATCCGAGTTTCCTTGTCTGGTTAGGTCAGTTCCCGATTCTGAGTCGAGTCCTAGTAGTACATCTGTTGAGGTGGAGTCCATACCATATGCTGCTAGTCCTTTGTTTGCTAATCATGATTCTTCTAATTTGCATGATTCTTCTGAATTGCATGATTCTTCTGAGCATGATAATACCACCACTTCGAGTGAGGTGGAGCATTCTCATGTGCATTCAAATGACAATGAATCGCATGATGAGAGTGCTGATTCTAGTGATAATGTTTTGCATGATTACCAACTTGTTAGAGATAGAAGTAGGAGAGAAATTAGGAGAACTGCTGATAGCATGCCTGATTTTGCTTTCCATGCGTGTGATACTTCTATGTTTGCTTTCTCTGTGTTTGAGACCCTTGAGCTTAACGAACCTAAAACCTATAGGGAGGCTCTTAAGTCTAATGAGTCCGCTAAATGGCTTTGCGCCATGGAAAGTGAGATGGAGTCACTTAGAGCGAATAAGACTTGGACGTTAGTTCCTAGACCGCCCAATAGTTCCGTAGTTGAGTGTAAGTGGCTATTTAAGGTAAATACTGGGCCAATACCTAACACATTTTAAATACTGGGCCAATACCTAACACATTCTCCACCTTATTGGACCATAATGGTGTAGAGCACAACGCTCTAAAACAATTTGAGACTCATCATCGCTGGATTGCCCGAATAATCACAAAGACATATTCAGGCAAAGGGGTAAGATCACCAGGCAACTTAACCGCAATCAATGTTTAACGTGCGCCTGCACGACAACAACTTTTCGACAGAGAGACATTTAGTCCCCATGTCAGCAGGATTAAATTCAGACGGAATTTTAATCAACTTGATATCACCTGCACTAACAATATCACGTATAAAATGAAATCTAACATCAATATGCTTAGTTCTATCATGAAAAACAGGATTTTTGCACAGTTGAATAGCAGATTGACTATCAGAAAACACACAAATGTCCTGATTAAGACTACCAATCTCCTTTAGGAGACGCTTAAGCTAAATGGCTTCCTTAAAAGCTTCGGTAGCGGCCACATACTCGGACTCAGTAGTGGAAAGGGTAACTATGGGTTGAAGTTGAGACTTCCAACTAATGCAAGACCCGCAAAGAGTAAACACATAAGAGGTAGTGGATTTCCTATTGTCTCTATCGTTAGCAAAATTCGAGTCCACATACCCACTCAACTTAACACCCTCAGAACACCTAGTGAAAATCAACCCATGATTAACAGTAGATTTCAAGTACCTAAGCAACCACTTAAGAGCATTCCAATGAGGCAAACCAGGATTAGACATATACCTACTCAAACAACTAACAGCATAGGCAATGTCAGGTCTAGTACTCACCATGAGATACATCACGGACCCAATAGCATTGGAATAAGGCACAGATTTCTTTTTAGCAATTTCAGGAGCAGTCTTGGGAGACTGATCCTTACTTAACACAAAGTGGGACGCCATAGGAATAGAGACGGTAGTAGCAGAATGCATGTTATATTTACTCAAAATCTTTTCAATGTATGAAATCTGATTGAGTACTAACACACGCTTACTCCTATCTCTAACAATGTTAATGCCTAGGATCCTCTTGGCATCACCTAGGTCTTTCATTGCAAAGTTCTCACTGAGACGCTTCTGTACACCTTTAATGGCGTCACCCGAAGGACTAACAATCAACATGTCATCCACATAAAGCAATAAAAATACAGGCACAGAAGAAGTATTTTTAAAGTATAGGCAATGGTCGCACTCGGACTTGTGAAATTTCAAAGATGACATGCACTGGTCAAATTTGATATTCCACTGCCTCGGGGACTGCTTCAGGCCGTACAAGGCCTTCCTAAGCAAACACACATAATTACTCTTCATGGGATCCACAAAGCCCTCAGGCTGGGTCATATAGATTTTCTTGTCCAAATCACCATGCAAGAAAGCAGTGGTGACGTCCATTTGCTTCATTTCCCAATCATGATGAGCAACAAGAGCAAGCATAGTTCTAATCGTAGTGAATTTAACGACAAGAGCAAAGATTTCAGCATAATCAACACCTTCCTTTTGAATAAATCCCTTAGCAACTAACCTAGCCTTATATCTAATGTCGTTAGGCTCTTCCTTAACCTATTAACGACTATATCTAGCGTGATATCGTCTCTACCATACTTTATGGCAGATTTGACGTCATTGTAAGAGTCAGAGATGGCATTAAGCAACACTATGGGTGTGTAGTCATCTATGTGTTTATCGCCGGCTTGCTTAATGTTCTGAATAAGCTTGTTAAACACATCTAGGTTCTCATCTATGTCCTTAGTCAGGTCAAGCCTAAACCTAAAGAACTTCTCAAGCAAAAACAATTTACCAGGCAAAGAAGTATCGGTATACAACTTATCTAACTTGTCCCACAACTCTTTTGCAGAATCTATGATACCCACCTTCCTGAGCACTGAATCAGAAAGGTTTAGGTAAATAGAGGAACAAGCAGTTTCATTCATTTCAACGCGCTTGGTAGCATCCTCAGAGTCTAAATAGAGACCGGTCACAGCTCTATAGACTTTCTGTTGGATCAACACGCATTTGATTTTCTGTTTCCAGATATCAAAATCTGTCTTTCCGTTAAATGGAAGCATGCCATATTGATTGACAGCCATATTAACCGGAAAGCAAGCACAGCACGCAAGAGAGTAAATAAAAAAAAAATATCAGGCTGTCAACCGGTACGAAGCAACTAGCACGAACAAGTCGAGAAGACCAATGAACACAAAGCTCGAGTACAATCTCCTTGTTCTTTCGTACCGTACGAAGCAACTAGCACGAACAAGCCGAGAAGACCAATGAACACAAGGCTCGGGTACAATCTCCTTGTTCTTTCGTACAAGCACAGAAAAAAAAAATTATTTAATCAACAGACAGATAAATGATTAATTATAACCTATAGGGCTATCAATTGTACGAAGCAACTAGCACGAACAAGCCGAGAAGACCAATGAACACAAAGCTCGGGTACAATCTCCTTGTTCTTTCGTACAAGCGCAAATAGGCTAGAATTAAATCAACAAACAAAGAGACGGGATTTAAAACTAATCCGGACAGAAATATTTCCAACTTCGGACAACAAGTATCCAAACTAATATTCTTAACCGGAGAGTTTATCCACAAATCAATCAACAGAAAAAATCAAAATAAAAAATCCAACAAATGATTAAATTTAAACCGGAAGAAATATTCACAACTTTGGACAACGAGTATCCAAACAAAAATATTCTTCACCGAAAAAATTAATCACAAACCAACAAGTAATCACAATTTAAACAAACAAGTAATTGTAATTCAACTTGAAATTAAAATGAATGAACTACACAGTAATCTCTGATACACTATTTATGTAAAATATTTGGGCCATTAGACTCTTTTTTTCCATTGAAATCAATATTTTATTTTCTATATTATGTCTTAGACAAATCACATTTCGAATAGACTTGAGTTACATTCATCAATAATGTGAGTTACATTTCTTTACACGTGAGTTACATCATTATGCTATTGCAAGTCTGGAATAAGGGGGAAAAGTATTGTTCACGCGTTTACTGTTCACGCGTTTACTATTCACGCGTTTTTTTTAAATTGATTAAAACTACATCGTTTTGGACTAGGAGCACGGTGCTCACCGTGAGATGATCCCACGGTATACGAACTGCCTAAAAGCACTACACTAGAGAGAGAAAATTGTCCCACCTAAGTATTCTCCGCCAAAAATCCTAAAATTGTATTTCACTTTCCGCAAAAAAAATCATCATCCTATACCTAAAAGCACTACACTGGAGAGAGAAAATTCTCCCGCCTAAGCATTCCTAAAATCCTAAAATTTAAATTCACTTTTCCCAAAAAAAAATCATCATCATCCTCTTACCATTTATTCAGAATTTATATAATAATGTTTTCAAATAATTCTAACACAATCATATTTTTTAAATATTTTTAAATATATAACTAAATTATTGTGTGGGTGTCTCACTCCCGTGCAGCGCACGGGTGGAGTAATCCTATACCTAAAAGCACTACACTGGAGAGAGAAAATTCTCCCGCCTAAGCATTCCTAAAATCCTAAAATTTAAATTCACTTTTCCCAAAAAAAAATCATCATCATCCTCTTACCATTTATTCAGAATTTATATAATAATGTTTTCAAATAATTCTAACACAATCATATTTTTTAAATATTTTTAAATATATAACTATATCTAAATTATTGTGTGGGTGTCTCACTCCCGTGCAGCGCACGGGTGGAGTAACTAGTAAAATTCCGAAAATATTATTTGCTCCACCCAATGTTCTAAAATGCGTAAAGCGTGTCAAAGCGGCAGGCTCAACCCTTAAGCCTTTGAAGCCTAGGCGGGTTTAAGCGAGGCGTAGGCGTGAAAAGGTGTTTCAGGTTTTTCCCTTTATTTTAATTTTTCTAGAGTTATTTCTATATGTGTAATTAAATTTAATATGGATGTACTAGACAATACTTCTTTGTCCCACTACCTTGCCTAATTTTTTTCTTTTTTATCTACATCATTAAGTTAGTATCATACCATATTTGATAATATTAGTGTGGTTCTAATTGTGTCTTAATTTTATTTTCACATTTTATCAGTTAAATACTAATTACGTAATTTTAATTTTCTTAATAATCACCACTCCATTCGGACAGAAGTAATATCATACAAGAGCATCATACTTTTCAAATTACCAACGACATTTATCTCTAAAGTCGTAAATCTCACGAATACAAATTGACCTATTACATAAAATTAGAATTGAATAAGATAATTGTATGGTAAAATAGTAATCATAATGATTACAAAAAGGACATTGATGATAATGCTTATAATTAATAATAGTATTAATAATAAAAATTAGTGGTTGTTTACTTGTTTAGTGTATTTATAAAAAATTATAAATGAAAACAAAGTTCAATAAGTGGGTGTGTAGACAAATTGGAGCTGTATAAGTGGAACCATGGCTAAAGTTGAAAACTTTTTATTATAATGCGTATTTGAGTTCGTCCCACGCCGGAAGAAAGAGGAGAATTCCTCTTTACGATGTTTTATAAATAGGTTTTCGCTTCCTTTGAAAATTCAATAGCCTTCTGAGTCAAGAATGACTATGGGCACTCCAAGTTTTGGGGTTGAGTCTAAAGGAACGCCTTTGCAGCGCCTAATGGGTGTGCGAGGCGTTTGCTTAGCGCCTCACGTCTACTCCCGCCTATCCGGCGCCTTTTGAAGTGTTTTAGAACACTGGCTACACTCCTATATATAATTTTATTTCTTCGACTAATACTTCTACCTTTAATGATATTAATCAATCTACATTAAATCTTTCTTCATAAAATTTTAATTAGTATTACTCTCATCTTATGTACTTCGTACTTGACTAGATTTGATGCCATAAAGAAAATTTTAAGACTTATTCCAGTTGACGCATTATTATGCTAGGATTTAATCTGTTTTAATTAATGATCTAAAAGTCTAAAGTTGAAAATAAAGACAAACCGAGCCAAACGAAGTTTCTTTGTAATTTGGCCGAGATTATATCTCCAACCGAGCTTAAAACAGATTAAATCCTAGCTAGCTACTTGTATTTAGCATAATAATAATAATAATAATGTGTCAACTAGCTAAGCTAGAACAAGTCTTAAAATTTTCTTTATGGCATGAAATTTAGTCAAGTACATAAGGAGTATAATATATATATACAGTATAAATGATAAATTAAAGAAAAGAACGAAGGTCTAACAAACATGACAATGTATCTAAGATAATAATAAAAAATGGTTCATGGATAAAGATATGTTTCCTGTAATGAGATTTTCATCGAGATTCCAAAACTGTGAATGAAGCTTCCCATGCATAATGATAATTATTTATCAGGAAAATATATATATATATAGTTTGGCAAAACAACAAAACTGTGTTTGGATACTCTCCAACCACTATTGATTTGTGGGGATGGGGTAGACGACGACAATAGGGGAAAGGGGGAGATGTTTTCGGTCAAAACCAAATCACCTCACCAATATCCCTATACTATCTACGAAAATTTATCCCACGGAGTAGTTTTCCTGGCATGGCCGTACAATTCATGAGTATGTAGTTCATGATCTTGGTCCAAAAGGTGGAATTTCCATCCCGACCGGACAGGATGGTGGGGCAGTTAATCACGGTGACTCAGTCATCAAAGCGGCGGTATGCCTTATACACGTGCGCACCAGAGGTCAAGCCTTATTTCAGGTTCTGTAACCTCCACACGGTCGCTGCGGGTTTCGAACCTTGGTCACTTGGTCCAATTTTGCCACCACTCGACCAACTGAGCTACCTGTGCGGTTATGAGTATGCAGTTCTTCACTTCTTTGTTGTATGCGCTTTTTTTACATGTCATACAACCGGTGGCGGACTCGGGACTTTTGTGAAGCGGAGCACCCTCGCATAGATGGAAATAGGTCGGGTCGGTTCGAACCGGGTGTGTCATTAGTCTTTTTGTCAAATGCGTTTAGATTTTTATTTTTAACTGCAAATAGATTATTCAATGCCGGTTTCATGCAATGGCATATATGGATTATAAGTCTAATTTTGAACTTATTAAGACAATTCTAAACAATATGTATGGCTTTTTGAAAGATAGATATAATTTGGATTAAAAATAATTCATCTTTGCGCCGTTTCATTAGAATTCTCGTTATTTTTCATACTATAAACAAATCAAGATTTCACATCTGAACTAGAATCATGTCGAATGTTACACATTGTGCCACAAAATTTGTTGGTACTTTGTCTGGAATATTACACTGTCATGTTAAAAATGAAGTATAAATCATGTTTATGATTTCATCCTTTAATACAACTTTATTTAATAATAAGATTCTATATATCTAACATTTATCATATTATATATAAAAAAATTAAAGAGTCTGTTGGTTTGAAACTAATTTATATCGAATTGACACATTTTTTCATGTATGCACCTTTATTCAAGATAAAAATCTTCAATCTATTAAGTTCATCCTACATATTGGAACCCTTGTCATATCTTTGACCTTTAACTCCGGACAAACATTATTTACACTAAGTAAGAAAATCATCAATGACACTTTTCAAAAAAAGTGTAGTAACCATATCAACAACATGTCTAACTATAAGGATTTGCTCCATCACGATTTCGTGGTTGTTTATAATATATACTACTATATCTTACTACAATTGTTATGCCTTCTTTGATGGAGTCCTATATAGCTTAGAGTTTTTTGAAATAATGACAATATGATTGAAATAAAGATAGTGGACAACAATATAATAAGACTCAGTAAATACAACGGTAATTTTAGTGACCATGATTGTGTTCAATCTATCAGTATAGTGACTATGCATAGTAACTATAGTAATATTTATGTCCATTAGTTCTACTTCATTAATATTTATGGAAAAATCTCTAGTTTTTTTTGACCGGGTAAAGAGGGCACAATTTTTACCTTAAGTACTAATCTTAAACTTCGGGGTCAGAAGCGGGGGCACTTGCCTCCTGGGAACCCCCCCTAGGTCCTCCACTGCATACAACTATACAAGCATCCATTTGTATACGATCAGGGCCAGCCCTGAAGGGGGCAACAGGGCGCTGCCCTAAGTCCTAAAAAATAGAGAGAGAAATCGACCCGGTTTTTTTTTATGAGTAGACTTTTTTAATTTAATTAATTAGATCTAATATTTAATTTTTGTTGACAATTTTTTAAAAAATAGAACATAAGTAAAAAGTCCTAAATAAAGACAAGTTTATAAAAAAATACATTAATTTTAAGTAGAAACAGATATAATTTTTAAACCAAGCAATTGTTGTCGAATCAATAAAAAACACATCTCTTCAGTCTTCACATGTCTTTAGCTTTTAGTGTTTTTTATTCATAGCTTTTAAGCGACTATTGATGATTTTGTTTCACATTTTTATGCGAGAAACATATTAAGTAATTTTTTTTTACTCCAGGGGATCTGGGGAGGGGGGCTGGGGGCCTGGAGTAATTGGGGCCGAAACTCACTCCATTGAGTTTCAAATCCTTATGTGCCTAGCGGGTTTCGAACTTGAGACCTTCCACTACGCACGGTAACCTCACAACCAGTTGGGTTGGAATGCTTTTTCTTTTTATGTAATACTTATGTTGTTACTTTTCCCCATATATGTAATTTATTCCTCGGCTAGAATTTTATCATTTTCAGCGGATTCATTACGGTTGTCTTTACAAAAATGAATACAATTGTTTGTGCACAGACGAAAAAGTGACATGTAAGCCGGCACGTTATTGCACGTACACGTAGAATGAAAAGTATATCACCCCCATCCCATTGAACATTGCTAATGTTGAGTTGTGTGTGAAATAAGAAAAATAAAAATTACTGCGTATGTAGTTGTGGTTTGTACAGAAGAAGGAGAAATAAGTCAAAACACAAATCTATTACCTAAAAAAGAAAAGTTGTTAAAATTTTGGAACAAACAAAAAAGACAATTAACAAAGTCCAATAGACAGAGCGATTATATATTATTCTTTGCCGAAGCTATTTTATTTTGTAGTGTTTATATTTAATTCTGCATTATAATATAACTTTAGTGTAATTTCTAAATATGAAAATTTTAAATATTTAGGATATAATCCAAAATTAGAACTGCATTTAAGAGAAAAGGTGCAAAAAACAACAATATCGTTTGGCTTGAGGCCTTGAGTTTTATATAAAACATGTTTTCCTTCTTCATTCTCCAGAATAATGTTTCTTTCTACCTGCTTGGACAACATTCAATTGACTTCTTATCATATTTTTTATTGAGCTGAAATTTTCTAATTTGGTATAGTCTAATTTGGTCTGATTGTTTAAGTAGTGTCTGAGTTGCTCTGATCTGAATTGCTCTGGTCTAGTCTAGTAAGTGTTGTTCTATGTGTATTTTACAAATATCAACGTTTGGTCTGACTTGGTCTAGTTTGTTTAAGTCTGGTCTGATGTGTGATTTAAACTACTTCAATGAAAAATTATCCTAAAGACTCGTTTAAGAAGTACTACCTTTGTCCCAAGTTCATCCACTATTCTCTAATCAATGTAAAGTCTTCTTAATCTTTTACTCTAGATATCCAACTTTTATCAAATTTGAGTTTTTCTTTATCGATTTTATAAAACTTTTAATGTAGTTTCTGAATATGTAAATTTTATTTACTGAAAAAAATTTAATCGTTAACTTTATAATCAGACAAACCTCCTAAAGTGCATGAGAATCTTTTTGAAAGGGGTACTATAAAAACAACTAAGATTAATTTAATTAATGCTCCGTGCATAAACGAAGTACGAAACAAAAATTTGAAATTTAAGGAGAATTGGATGAACTCATGAAAGAGTAAGAATAGTCCACGTATTTATATTTATATACTTCCTCCGTTCTTTATAACTTTGTCATTTTTCTTTTTTAGATGTCGCAAAAACGATGTCATTTTCCCTTTTAATCAGTGAATTTGTGGTTCCTGATATTTCTCTTCTCTCCTCTACACATATCTTAACCACATAGATTTTACTTTATTATTTTTCGTGTCGGACAAACTTGACAAAGTATTGAGGAACAAGAGGGAGTACATGTTAACGATGAAAAGTGGAAGCAAGCAGCAACAATAGTTCTGTACGGACAAAAAATTGGGCAAGGATTTAATGTGAAAAGAAATATTAAATGGTGTGTATTAAATAAATAATACATGTAGACAAGTAAATGAAAACAGGAGTATAAAAACAAATAAGATAGAAACAAGATTATTGAAAAAGAGAATATATTGAGCTGTGTGTTTAAATAAATTTGAAAAATAGCTGCTACATGTATAGTAGAGTGAGGACAACAACATAAAAGCAGGAGCATAAAACAAATGAGATAGAAACAGTCGATTAAAGAAATCTTGTCTGGAAGATTCATCCCACGAAAAACATTCATACATTCTCATTTCCAATTAGAAAAACGAACTTTCCACGTGATGCCACATACTCGCTGCACGTATATACACTCTTCCGTCTACACTATACGGATTGTAGCCCCGGATTCCACCACAATCATGGCTTTACGATTCTTTTTTGTACTCCCTCCGTCCCTAATAACTTTGCTTAGTTTGACCGTCACTGTGATTAATAAAGTAAAAACTGTGTGGTTGAGGTTTGTACAGAGGAGAAAGAATTAACAGAAACCACAAATTCTTTATTTAAAAAGGAAAGTGACAAAGTTAATGGGACATCTGAAAAAGGAAAGTTGGCAAAGTTATAAGGGACGGAAGGAGTATCATACAAGTGTGGGTGTTTGCTTTCCTCCGATCTTGAAGTCTATGAACTACGATCCACATCTCCTAGATAATTAAATCCATATATGATCACAGACACCCTTTGTCGGTACTGGTTCCACATGACGAATACAGCAGAATAACCTGTCAACTGAATCAGCAAGGTTCTCCCACCATGCGAACTCAGTAAGCCTGAATTTCCGCTGTGCAACTCCGTGATGGTAGGAAGAGTCATTGGGGGCAAGACCTCACTCCTCTTCTCTTTTTGATGCATAGTGGGTTTCAAACACGAGACCTCACATATGCACCGATAACCCCACGACCAGTTGAGCTGATATGCTTTTTTTAGTAACTCGGATTAAACTCAAACTTCTTTGAATTATCCCGAAAAACCAATAATCGTTCACCACATAACGAGCTGAAAACAATTATTGTTACTCATACAAATCTTCATACATCCAACGGCATCACAACTAGTGGAAGTGTGAGTCTCCCCACAAAACTAGCAACGTAGTGTTTAACAAAAGGGAAATTATCATTCACCTACTCTGAGGTTTAACGTTTTATCATTTACACCCTTATAGTATTAAAAATATGCATCAACCTCCCTATATTACTTGAAGGTGTTAACTCTAACAAAGAGTGTTAACACACAGTACATTTTGAAAAAAAAAATGAAAGGATCATCCCCAGTACATATGTGTCCAATATTCCAAAATATATTCTCAAAGTTAACTTGATTATCGTTAAATAGTATCTAAAAATAAAAAAATAATTGCCCCATATAGGACTAAAACAAAGGTGAAATGCAAAAATAAGACTTGATATATTTTCTTCTCTTAATAGGACCAATTTACTCCTACCGTTAAAAACATGAAAATTAGCATCCCAGGTTTGCCCTTGAACCCATTTACACATTCTTTTTTCCCTTCCCCACTCATAGATCGACGATTACTTCTCCAGACCCCAAAGATATAACCGCATCCCATCTTCTCCCCATCCCATCTTCTTCGTGCATTGCAGCCACCGCCGACTCTCCCGTCTCAGGCCGCTGTCATCACTACTATACCGACTTCGCCATGCGCCGTCACAAGTTTCCTCTTCTTCTTCCTCTCTTCTTCTCCTTCTCTTCTTCTTCTTCGATCTCATCCTCCTTCCCCTCCTCCTTCTCCTATTCCTCTATTTAAATGAGATTTGGCACTGATTTTTCTAGTTTTCCTCATATTCTTATGTTTTCCTGGGTTTTGACACTGATTTTCCCAATTTTAGGAATTTTGTTTAATATTTTCTGACTTTTTGTTTCAGATTTCTTAATTTTTTAGTTTTGACATTCGATTTGTTGATTTTTGGACTTCTATTTCAAATTTCTGTTTCCTGATTTCTTGATTATAAAAGAAAATCAGTGTTCCAGATTTTTGGACTATGACATACGATTTTGCCAAGTTTATGGCATATTTTTGGATGATGATATACGATATTGCCAAATTTATGGCAGAAATGTACTCTGACAATCATATTTTGGCAAAACACTTTTTGGATGATGATATACGATTTTGCCAAATTTATTGTTCTATTATTTTTTTTTGTTTTTTTTTTGAAACTTTAGTTGTGGACTTCATATTTTGCCAAGGTTATGGTAGTTTTGAGTAAATCACTGAAGATAAATCTGCCAAATTTATGGCAGATCTGAAAATTTGTTCTCAAGGGAGATTTGTAAGTACTCTTCAAGGTCGAATCTGCCAACTTAATGGCAAATTTACTGCGGTGGTGGTGGTCGGAGGTGAAGTGGTGGCCCTGGATTGAACACAGGCGACAATGTCGAGGATAGGATGGCGGAGGCGGATGGCGGCGGCGGAGGCGGATGGCGACGCCGTTTGGGCGGCGACGGATGCCAACGATGTGCCGGCAGGGATGCGGCGGGGCCCGGCCAGAACGACGATCGGCGGTGGAGGCAGTTGGCAGCAGCGGCAATCGACGGCGTCGGCGATGGTAGCGGCATTCAGAGGCGGCGGGCGACTCCAACTCTGGCATTCTACTGCTAGCTTTTTTACAATGTAGGGTTTCAACAGTTTTTTATTTTTCATTTTCAAAAAAAAATAAATAAAACAGGGTTATTTTTGTCTAGCTAAGTTGAAATTGGTCCTATGAAACTTGGGCTTCGTTTATAGTCTTATATGTGCAATTAACTTTGCCATTAGTCCTATTTGAGGCATTAACTCAAAATAAAATAGACAAAGTATGCTTGATCATGTAAACATGTACTACTTAGGATGTTTTCTTTTGGACTGTTTCTAGTCCTAGACCAGACCAGATCAAACCAAACCAAATTAGACCAGACCAGACCAGCAAATTTCAGTCCAAAAGAAAACATCCATCGTACGTATTGTTGGACACGGGTCGGGCCACCCGGCCCGCTACTGTGCGGGACCGGGATCGGCCCGGTTCTCGGGTCCAGGTCCGGGTCGGGCCTAGGCCCGGGGGTAGGGCGGGTCCGGGCTCGGGTCTCAAATTTGGTGAACCGGCCCGGCCGGGTCGGGCCCGGGCCTGAGCCAAATTGATTTTTTTTCTTTTTTGGGGTTTCACCCGGGTTGGGCTTGATGGGTAGGATGGGTTTGGGAGGGTGGGGGGTGAGGGGGGGGGTTAGGAAAGCAAAAAAAAAACGGAGGCCCGGATCGGACCGGACCCGGTGGGTACCCGGGCCGGTCCCGGGTCCACCATTCTTGAACCGCCGGCCCGTCCGGTCCTGGGCCCGACCCGAACCCGGCCCGGACCTGAGTCCACCCCTAATCGTACGTAGATGCAAAAAGCTTGATCGATCACCCATCTGTTAGAGAAAAAACTTAGGCTGCCTAAGTTAGGCAACTCAAGACTAGATAATTAAATCCATATATGATCACACACACCCTTTGTCGGTACTGGTTCCACAGGACGAATACAGCAGAACAACATGTCAACTGAATAAGCAAGGTCCTCCCACCACGCGAACTCAGTAGGCCTGAATTTCCATCCCCTCTCTTCTTAGCCGTTGTGCAACTCCGTGAGGGTAGGAAGAGTCATTGGGAGCAAGACCTCACTCCTCTTCTCTTTTTTATGCATAGTGGATTTCAAACACGAGACTCACACATGCACCGGTAATCTCACAACCAGCTGTGTTGATATGCTTGGTTTATGATTCTTTTTTTGGTAACTCGGATTAAACTCAAACTTCTTTAAATTATCCCGAAAAACCAATAATCGTTCACCACAAAACGAGCTAAAAAATTATCGTTCCTCATACAAATCTTCATACATCCAACCGCATCACGATTAGTGGAAGTGTGAGTCTCCCCACAAAACTAGCAACATAGTGTTTAACAAAAGGGAAATTATCATTCACCTCTTCTGAGGTTTAACGTTTTATCACTAGTATTAAAAATATGCATCAACCTCCCTATATTACTTGAGGGTGTTAAGTTGTTAACTCTAACAAAGAATGTTAACACAATCCATTTTAAAAAAAAAATTGAAAGGATCATCCCCGGTACATATGTGTCAAATATTCCAAAATATATTCTCAAAGTTAACTTGATTATCACTAAATAATATCCAAAAATAAAATAGACAAAGTATGCTTGATCATGTAAACATGTACTACTTAGAATGTTTTCTTTTGGACTGTTTCCAGTCCTAGACCAGATCAGATCAAACCAAACCAGATCAGACCAGAGCAGCAAATTTCAGTTCAAAAGAAAACATCCATCGTACTTAGATGTGCGCAAAAAGCTTGATCGATCACCCATCTATTAGAGAAAAAACTTAGGCTGCCTAAGTTAGGCAACTCAAGACTACTAGTTGCTCTATGTTTTGTTTAGAGAAAACTAGCTTATATTATAAATATCAAAGAACCAAATGTCTCCACAACCACAATAAACTAAGCCTCCCTAAGAGACTTCGTGTAGCCAAATGATCCTCTCACTCTCTGATTACACACAAAATAGACCACCCAATTATGAACGAGACTAAACGCTAATCATGTGATAGCTTCGAAGCTTTACCGTCCACAGAAGCCATCGCTTCCACCTAAGCAACCATCATCGAAAATAGTCTCAAAACTAAAACACCTACCACTGTTGTCCAGAATAATAACATAATAAAAGTTCTTAAATAAAATTAAATAAAAGCAATAAAAGTAAGTTGTCTTGTGATCTCCCTTTGGAATTGGAATCCATGGCGGTGGGCGTGAATTGCCCCTACTGCCTCTTCGAGCTGCAACTGCCCCTCGTCATCATCATAGCCTCGTTCTATTTCAAAACCATCATTCGATTTTCTTCCTTGCCCCCACAAATAGCTCGCCTCCCGCACTGTTGCCTGCTGAGTTTGCCTGCGTCCAGGGTATGCACATCACCATCGCCATCGCACTTCATCCCTTCTAGAGTCTGTCTTCCTCGCCCGTCGGCCACAATCCATGAAGAGAGTCTGCCTCACAAAACCTATACCTTAGGTCTCGAGAGGTGCTCGCGCTAGGGGCCGTCCACACTTGCCTACGTGCGGTGAATCAATTGGTGTTGGCTGCCGCTTAAACGCCCTTGCCGCACTCTTGATTGCTGGGAAACTGTCGGTCCGAATGGAAGAGGCCATTGCCGGAGAAAAGCAGGTCCTCAAAACCCTAGAAAACTAGGTATCGTCCGCAGTTGTATTGTGTAGTATGTTAGTGTGAAAGTAATATAAAAAAGATTTTCTAGTTACTCTCTGTTATATGTGTCACTCTTGTTCACCAATGTACTATCTGGTCTATATATAAACTCAAAAACCATCTACTCTATTTCTTTTCTCTTTTTGCGTTCATCTCTTAGAGAAAACTTAGACAACTCAAGAATCTTCTAGTTACTCTCTGTTTTATGTGTCACTCTTGTCAATTAAGACTAAGAACTTCTCATCATCCAGAAATGAAAAAAAAAGAAAAAGAAAAAAGGGTTATAGGCCCTCGAACTAACTTAAAAAGTGCAAATCACTCCTTATATAGTAGGCTTTGTCCGGCCGTCGCCATTTGGGGGGTTTTCGCTGGAACTTTTTGATGAAAATTTTTTAGAATCTTCTTCGTTAAGTCTAGTTTAATCATACCAAATTTCAGCTAAAAATTCAATCAGGAAGGCAGTCAAATGAATTTTTGAAGATAACTGTGCAGTTAAACAGCGCAGTACATTTCAGAAAATCATTTGACTGTCTTCCTGGTTGAGTTATTATCTGAAATTTGGTATGAGTAAACTAGACTTAATGAAAAAGATGCTCAAAAAATTTAATAAAAAGATTCCACCACGAACCGCCCTAAATGACGACGGCCGGACAGAGCCTTCTATGTAAGGGATGATTTGTACTTTTTAAATTAGTTCGGGGGCCTATTTGACCCTTTTCCCAAAAAAGAATCATCTCAATGCAAAAACTGAAAAAAGAAAAGACAAATTTTGGGAATTAAAATGTATGAATCCTAAAAAAAGACTTTTTCTTTGTCCTTTAGCAAACGCAAAGTAACGTTGTTGCTCATTATCTCTAACCTAAAAGCGTTTTAAACATTAGAGAACATTAAGTAGTGAGGGTTTCTAGAAATTTACCCTGGAAGAGATTTGTGCTACTTTTATCTGCGGAACATAAAAAATTACCGCTTGAAGATCATGAGTAGTGAGGGTTTCTAGAAATTTTATAAAAAACAAAGAATGGATTTAAATTGGGCTATCGGATTATTTGTGTAACTTAAATCATTAACTCTTATCCTTAAAGTTAACCCTCTCAAATAATATAGGGAGGTTTTGTATATTTTTGATACTATAGGGGTGTAAGTGATAAAACCTTTAAACCTCAAAGGTGGTGGGTGATAATTTTCCTTAACAAAAAAATGTAACAAAAGAAAAAAAAAACTCACAAAAATATAACTGCAAAACAGGTGAATGAATACATTGATATCTCAATCTATCTCAATTGACTTAGCATGTTTTTACTTAGATTGTTTTCGGAATTTAAACAGAGCAGATCAGACCAGACTTAATCAGAACAAATTTAAACAGACTAGATCAGATCAAACTAACAAATTTAAGTAAAAATATTCTAATCCCAATAGAACATACTCTAATCTTGTGTTTGTTCATTTGATGAAAATCAAGTACAGCCTTTCAACCCCATACTATCAATCCACCGTGGTTCAAGAAAGGGACATCATGTGCGAGAAGAACAACATATTAGTTTTTTATCGTCGTTAATATAATATACGGGGAGTATCTTAGTAGTTCAAATACGGTCGGAATATTTGTTTCTCTTGTTGGTTAAAAAGAATATTAGAAAACCAAAATGAGTATATTGAATATGACAATGCTATATGCATTAATTTTGTTAAGTTACAGTACTATAAACAAAAATGATTAAGTAAAATTATGTTATCTACTGAAATTTCAATACAAAAAAATACGGAGTATTGTTTTTATTACGGATATTTGTTATAAATTTTCTGAAACAAGTTTGTCATGAATTTGTTACGGAATTCCATACTTAATCAATCCAAGATGCTTTGTCACAAGGCTATTTGACAAAATTTGTAATTGTGAGAAATTCGCTGAAATTGCCGAGAATTGCAGTGAATCCAGCGATGAGGTAACTTTGATCAGAGTCCTCATCAAAGTTTGTCAAGGATATAATATTTGACAAAACTGCGTAAAATTTTTACCATTATACTCCGACACAAATTTAATCCTTGACAACTCTTGAAATAGTTGTCATTATAAGCTCGACAAGTCGCGAAGAGTTGGCATCCATAACATATCCCTGAAAAAATTGTTGTTGTACCTGTGTAATATATATGTTAGGAATCTGTGATACATTTATGATAAATCTGTGACCAATGATCTAACACTTGAGGGTTGTTTAATTCATTTTAATGCTTCTATAATAATTTGATGATGTAATTGGATGTCATTTGAGACTTGTGAGGGTCAATGTGTATTCAATAAGTCCTTTTATTGTTTGTACTTTGTATGTCACATGCATCCGTATTCTTTTTACATTTCTTTTTTAATAGTGTTAAACGGTAAAATAGTAGGGGTGACGAATAGTGTAAAAAAATGAAAGAAATGATGGAAAGCATGAATGTAAACATTGGTAGTGTTTTATAAAAAATAAAATCTTTCTTCCATTGTAAGTGAAGGCCATATATGAAAGTAAACATTGGTAGTGTTTTATAAATAAATAAATTGAGAAGGCAAAATCAAGAAAGAAAACGTCATATTGGATAACAAAATGGAGTTATTAATAGTGAAGGCCACACCAAACCCAATAGACACATGAAAGCCATAATTTTATGAGCCTGTTACAATCCCTATATATGCAGCCTACAAGTCTACAACAACAAAAAGTTTGTATTCCTGCAGTCAGTCTCACCGTATTCCTTTCTTCATCAGTATTCTGTTTTACACATGGCTGCTAGCCAGACAAAATCTTGATATACTAAATATCCGTAGCTTAAAAGTTGCATAATGGAGGAAATCCAGACGTTTACAAACACTAATATTTTTTTAAATTAATAAAAAAGTGATCAATCTGCTAGAAGCCAGTGTTCACCGTTAACAAGTCCAAATCAAGCACGCCTTGCTTTCTTGTTTTTAGCATTGCTTTCCATGGAGGTTGCTTTTTCCTTTGCCACTATAGGCGCTTGTCCATTCTCTTTCCTGCACATATTTTAATGCATATGGTTAACTCCCAAACAGTTCAGGAATAGTCAGTTTACACATATAATGAGAGTTTTGGACGTGAAGGCTTTAAAAGGCTTAAAACAAATCTCATGAGATTGATAGAAGTTCTTGATAAACTAAAGTCTACACCTAGGATTATACTCCCTCCGGTTCTTATTAAAGTTCTCACTTTCCTTTTTGGGATGTACCTTATTTAAGTTCACACTTCCATTTTAGGAAACAAAACAGTGCAAAACAGTGCCAAACAGTGTCCAAACAGTGCCAAACAGTGCACTCCACAGTAAAGTCAAATTCATTTTCTTAATATGTGTGAAGTCAAACTGGGAACTTAAATAAGAACCGGAGGGAGTATCATATATTGTACTCTTCTTCAATCACGGCATGAAACAAATCCTACCTGGACTTAAAATTTTCCTTTCTGAATAGGGGCTTCCGCTTTCCGTTTCTCTTTATTTGGGATTGCTTTTCTTCTTTCTTGGAATTCAGCTTTCCGTTTTCTTTCCCAAGTACTAGTTTTTCACTATAGATCTTCCTCTTTTTTGAAGTGTTTTGGCTTTTAAATTTTGCATCTTGATCCAACTGTGCCTTGGTATCCCGTTCAGGATTCTGCTTTGAGTTGTCAATCATCTCAAGACCTTCCCCTGAATCTTTTTCTGATGTTTTAGCTGGTATGACATTACTCACTTTCTTTAACTGCAAAAAGACAAGAGAGATGCACGGACTGTCAATCTATCTAATAGTTGTATATACTCCCTACTATGTTTTTCCAAAAAAAAGTCGTGATTGAGAAAAAAAAACTTACATTTACACATAGTCCAACAAATATTATATACAACTAGTAGTTAGTACTGTTAGTTTTTAAAAAAACTCTACTCACTTCGTCCCAATTTAAGGTTCCTACTTACCTTTATTTGATGTCCCATATCAAGGTTCCCTTTCTTTTTAAGAAAAAAGTTAGAGTTAACTGAAAATTTTATCATCCCTTTTTAAATAAACACTCACAGTGACACCATTATTCATCAAATATTCAGCCAATTATATTCTCACACATCCAACAATTTAATTTAATTACCCACTCCCTCCATCCCATAATGTAAGATACACTCAGATTTAATTACCTACTCCCTCCATCCCATAATGTAAGATACACTCAGGTTTCCCAGAGGTTTTAAAAAATGATAAAGTTTTTGTTTTACCATTCTAGCCTACATAAAATAGAAATAGTAAAATGGGTCCATAAAAAGTAAAAGGTGAAATGATAAATATAGGGATACAATGATGATGTAAACAGTTGGTGGAGTTTAATTTAAGTGTTCATATTTTTCAGACAATCCAAAAAAGGAAATTGGATCATAAAAAAAGGGGCGAAGGGTGTACCTTTTTAATCATTTTAATTCCTATTGTGCTCAACTATTCTACCCCGTATTTAATTACTTTCCTAAAAGATCTTTCCCTTTTTGCTATTGAAACCTAAGGGAGGGAGTATATTATTTTGAATAACTTTTTTTGTATTTGGCTTGGATGTGACTTTCATTGGGCAAATTGCATTAAATATTGGTTTCACTATATTTACATAATATATTGGTTTCATTTTTTAGGAGCATGAGGGGGTGTGATCAAAGTAGATTCTTTTTTCCAAAAGAGGGGGAACAATGCTTGGCATGAACTATACTATATATTTTCAATGCACGTCAATCAAACAAGTGTAAGACCCCACCTTTGCAACAAAAAAACCATCCATGTTGTGGACATGAGGATAGAACCGTCGGGTATTCTCTAAAGATGGGTGAAAGCGGTGTTGCCTGAAACGAGTAAACCTGGAATAAAGAAAAAGCCTAGTCAACAGCTTCAAAAGTATGCTTTCAGTAAATACACATGTGGAGAACAGTCATACCCTTTCCTTGGTTCACCAAAATCAATTCCACATGGGACAAGTTTCACATTTCGTTTCTTCAGTGCATAGTCTATAACTCCCTCATTCTACAAATTGCAAGTTTGAGAAAAAAACAGTGACTTTGTAGAATAAACTCTTCACGAAAAGGTTATCTCTTTAGAAGGTGCACACTCTATGAAATTACACTTCATCGCTACTTACATACCTCATCAATCATAATGGAGCAGGTTGAGTAGACAACATATCCTCCTGATTTTGAATTGGCATCTACCATATCAATTGCTGCAAGGATTAATTCCTACACATACCATGACAGTAATTCAATACGGATTTTGGCAGGTAAAAAATGCCAGAAAATCAATGCCATTGATTTTTGTTAGATTAGTTCCTACACATGCCATGACAGTAACTCAATAAAGCAGCCACGATGTTGAATGGGCCTTTTATTGCCCTAGGAAACATCTTTAGCATTAGTGGGTCACTTTATAAAAGTTCAGATCCTTTGTACCACATACCTCATTTTGATTAATCAAGGTCTATTGCTTAGTTAGTTGATATAATTAAGAGTTAAAGTGATTTTGACCTACAAAATGAGGGAAACGCAAATTGTGCAAAAAATATCAATTTGTTTAGAAATACTCATGAACCAACACCATGAGAAGTCCAAGGCCGAGCTTTTGAAAACAGATATTTGGAACATCTACACCTCAAACATGGGTCATGCTTGGATAAATTTAAATCTCTTCAACCAAAGCGTGTGTACCATTGCAACTACTATCGAGAAAAAAATAGAAAATGATCTAAATACACAGCCAAAATGCTTATCATACAAATAAATCTCATAGTCATACCTTCTGCAAGCAAACACACTTCTGTATGTCCTCAGCAGTTTTAGATGTCTTCACAGATTCATCCTTAGATATGACCTGCATTGCAAATAGCATAACGTATTAACGATTTAACAAAGAAGAAGACATTGCTTAGATACGTCAACCCGAAGCCATACCCCAGTGCCACTGCATGGAGCATCCAATAATACCCTATCAACTGAGTTCTGACCTAGCACTTTGGGTAGCTGCAATAGTTTTTCACATTGAGAAAAGAGAAGAGTTTAGACGATTAAAAGAATTAGACTCACCTGCAAAGTATGTGCGATAAAGCTGGTTTACGAATAAGACCCATAGTTATTCTTGATGCTAACGAAAGATATAGAATCTATGGAATCAGAAATTCAAAAACATTTAGTGTATCTATCTATGGTGCAGGCAAGAAAAAGTGCTTACTTGATAAAGTGAAATTTTGAGATACCTTATTGCATGATAGAAATCATAATTATATAAGGAAAGCTTCTAACCTCTCTCCCATCATAGTTGCAAACGATGGTATTTGTTACTCCCATACGCTGTAAATTAGCAGCAAGTGATTTAATTCTTGACTCCTTCATCTCATTTGCATAAACAATACCTAGTTATGGAAGTTTAAATGCAAAACAAAAAAAATTAACAAAAAATGCACAACAGCAATCTTAGGCAAACATTGTAGTCAACAATAAAACATTGTGGTTACCCCTTTAAATTGCATAATGTTCATGTGATGTACACAATTGGTATAGATTTTTGCTAAGCAAAAAGGGTTCCACATCTCTCATTTCAGATTCAAAAACTCAGAAGCATGTCTAGCACTTCAAAATCCTATTCACGGGTCTTTTCCCCAATTAAAAAACAAGAAACACATGCCCTAATTAATAATAGGGTTTGGTGATCTTTGGGCTTCCAATTTTTTTATCTTTTTGCTGGAATTTTTAAATGGAAATTATTGAATCTGTATGAAATTTAAATGCGAACTTTTATGGATTTTTTTAATAGCAAGTTAGCAACATGGTCTTTGTGATGTTTCATAGCTCAGTGCATATCTAGAAATGTACTAATTGTGTACTAATATATAATACTTCTTCTATTTGAAGTTTGAAGTTCGGACATAGAGACAATATTAGTTTTTTATCATTGATTATCTACAAGTCTAGCAAACATATATGAAAATATGCACGTGCATACACACACGCATATATATGAAATAACATTCTTAAAAACCTACACATTTCACCATGTTCCGTACCCTATATGTTTTAAAAAATAATGCTTTCCGTGCTCTCTTTTTCTTAGGATTTTTTAGCTGATAAAAAATTTAGATGTGAAATTGGAAGAAGTCTTTGAGTAGACAGAGTAGTTTTTTCTTTTATACTTGAAGTGCCAGTTCGAGTTTTCTATAATCCATATGAAAGGAAAATTGAAGATCTAGTGAAATAGAACAATTCACCGATTCATTTAATCAATACATACCACTGTTTTTAATTAGAGCAGCAATATATGTTGTTTTGCCACCAGGAGCAGCACTGTAACGCATGGAGAATTATAAAATTAGGAATCAATGCAAGAATCTTGAGCAACAAAATTGATCCACATGCTTTACTGTCAAAATGTTGTAAAAGGAACTGCAAACGCATAACCATAAACTAAAGAAACCTTCATAGTTTGTACAGATTCCAAAACCAGTCTTGATAAAGTAGATAAATATGAGGAAACCTGGTGGATCTTTTAATATCAAGATTCCATGCTAACTATTCTTGGACACTACCTACTACTTAATTAGATATAGATTATATATTATAGAAAAAAATCAAGATAAGTTTTAGCTTAAAACGAAATTAGTAGCTACAGTATTTTTAAAAACAAAATACAGAAAATCATTATGATAGCATTCAATAAATTACTCTGTACAAAGGTATGCATGTAAAAAGAGGTTATTGTTGCTTACGCCATATCTACTATTCGTTCTTTGTCCTGAGGAGCAAGAGCCATAACAGGCAAAAATGAGCTTGCGCCTTGAAGCTGTTAATATGCAATCTATTTGTGAGGAATAAACAACTTAGTAATTGAGGAAAAAAGCATGATTGAAGTCTCCTGAATATACCATATAATGACCAGCCATATACTCCGGAGTTGCGCCAATTGGTACTTGTGAATCAAATACCACCAATCCAACCTATGGATCATGTGAAAAGTCATGTATCTAATATGCTCTCTATGTGATTAATGGAACCAATTAGTGTTACACTTATGAAACAAGTCTCACCTTTGACCATTTGCTAAGTGGATCTAAATTGACACCCCTGTTCAACAGCACACCAGCTAAATCCCGTCTACGTGTCTAGATCAACTTAATGGATACACAAAATTAGTACATGTCACATTTTCACGAAAAGAAAAAGGTATAAGCAAGTAAATTCACCTTCAATGTGTTTGTTCGAATACATATTGGTCGGGGCTTCTCAAACGCTTCAATAAGTTCCATAAGCTCAACAACAGGAAACATCTGTATTCAGTTTGTAAGATAACAATAAATTTCACTTTATTTAGGTTTGGTTTAAAAAATACATTAAGATACACTTGTGAAGTTAAGAACTCACCTCAACTAAAGTTTCAATCATGAATTCATTGTATCCATAGTATGAAACTAAATCTCTTTTGAGCTGATCAACATAATCTTTTCGAGTTACTCCCTCTTGCCTCAAAGACTTCAAATTTGAGAGAACTCGTACAACTGATAGTATCACATCCGAGTAGAAAAATGAGTAATTACCCTCAATACTAGGAAATAAAATGTAAATAAAGCATCTTGTTGATCACAGAACATACCCTCTTTTATCCTCCTCTGGAGATTGGTAAGATCAGGAGGTCTATGTGTTTCTTCTTCCAGTTCCTAAACATAAGCAAACATGTATGTATGGAATATTAACAAATATATTATGTAATATTATTAGTTCAAAACTTTATGGCAGGAGTCTTATTCAACTTGCATACACCAAAAACAATATTCAAGCCTTATTCCTGAAAGATGTTGGGGTCTTATTCAACTTGTATACCGCTCTTTTATTGGTCAATGTCTAATAATTTATCAATGTAATACAAAGTTGTAATGATTTTGAACAATCACTCAGTAGTGCATAAGTGGTACGCACAAAGGATCTCATTTCTTATTAAATATATAAAAAAAGAATAAAAGTGAAATAGAAATATACCTCACTAGTGGGCAGTCTGAACTCATCAGCTTCTTCTTTAATATTAAGAATAAATTCTTTTTCTCCTTCATCCTCTACTCGTTCCCTTTCTTTGTCAATAATCCTAGCCTTCTTCTCAATATCAGAATCATCAGAATCAGAATCTACATCTGAACTCCCCTCTGCAACATCATCAGAATCATCATCATCGCTCCCTCCAAGAATGTCATCTGCCAAAGCATCATCTCCGTCTGAAGAGATATCTGAATGAGAGTCAGCTGTCAACTCATCTTCTTCCGATGTTTCGTGTTCATATTCAACCCTTTTTTTATTTGTTACAGCACTGTCGCTGAAAAATCTATCCTCTTTCTCCAATTTCTTCGCTTTCTCCATTTTTTTCGCTAAGGGAGCTGCATTGCTCTTTTGCTTCTTATTTGGTTGAGATTTCTGAGATGTCCTACTCTTACCCTTGCTGAGCTTCAAATCTGCCATTTGAACTAATAACCAAAGAAATTAACCAAAGGTATGTACGAACAAACAAAACAAGATGCGATAAAATAAGAAGGCAGTTAGTAGTAATCGACTAACCTCGGTCGGGATATTAGACTAGCGGCGTGGTGTAGGCTGCGTCCGACCAAGGGGAAGAAGAGTAGCTGAAAACGGAGAGAGCAATATGGCGGTAGAGAGATGCATTGGGACACCGAATATAAACGGTATACCTACCAGGAAGTATCTTGGGCATGTAATTTTCTAATTGGACTGGATCAAACATTTGGCCCAATAATTTTAAATCATTTTATTTCTCAGATAATAGTCCAATCACATACGAGTAGTTTTTAATTTAATATTCCTCGTACTTGGTCAGATTTTGAGTAAGTAGCATGGAGTGTTTTTTTAGTATCCAGTTTGTAACATTGAAATTGGTTAAATGGGTTGAATCTACCGAAACTCATGAAAGTCTAGTTGAACTAGCCCAACTTCACTAATTTACTAAGAGAAGAATTCCCCAAATAGGAGTAAAACATAGACAAAATGCAAAAATAGGAGTATCATGTTTTGAATAGGAGTAACTTTAGTGTTTGGACAAGTATACCCCTACCCAAGCCCCAACAACTTTTAATTAAATATTTGATTCATAATAAATTCGAAAAAAAATCAAAAAATCGTAGAAAAATAATTAAAAAATATATAAAATAAAACATTTTAAAAAAAAATATTTTTTTAAATTTTTTATTTTTTTAAAAAAAATAATAGAAAATAGTAAAATCCATAAAAAATTAAAAAAATATGGATGCCTTTCCCACCGCCTGTACTACCTCCCTGCACCACCACCTACTAGCGGTGAAAAAAAATTCCATTTTCCTAAAAACTGTCTTTTTTTCTGAAAATGCCAAAAACATGGCATATTTCTCTTTGCGAATGCCAACATTTTCATTGTTTTCGACCATAAATATGGCATTCGTAATGAACTTGGCATTTTTTCCCATGGTGACTGGAGGTGGTGGTGCTGAGGCGGCGGTGATTTTTTTTTATTTTTTTGAGTTTTTATTTTTATTTTTTTAAAATATAATTTTTTTATTTTTTGAAAAATAAATAAATAAATACATTATTATCGAATAAGTCATAAATTAACTAGGTTATAATTAAATAAGTCATATTTTAGAATTAACTAGGTTAGGGATATTAAGGGTACAAAATTAATGTTTACTCCTATTGAAGGAAGTTTTAAGTTTTACTCCTATTTGTGCAATCATGTTTATATTTACTCCTATATTGGACAATTTCTAATTTACTAATTGTTTAATGATAAAGAAAGAAAGAAACTTACGAAAAATAGCTACAATATTACTCGTATTTTACAGTAACTACAGTCAATTCAAATGCAAAAATAACTTAAAACACATTTATTTAGTTTATTATATAGTTCAACGCGCAAAATAAAAAGTTATTTGTCTGATAGACAAAAATGACCGGTGGAATTAAAATATTAGTTATCAAACAAACTCTTAATAGCTCTAAGCCGGAAAGTAAATATTAAAGTTAGTAATAAAATTTTAAAACTAATATATTTAGATTTCATAAATTAATCTAGAAGTTAAGTTACGTGTAAATTTCTCTCACACCAATAAACATTCAATTTAAAAAAAAAAATCTTAAAAATTGTTTCATCCACAATTTATTATTTTATATATCATATATTATTGATCTTGAAATTTAATGTTCATTATAACTATCACTTGCTTACATTAACTATTGTTTGTCAAAAAATGTCGTACCATACGTATTCATTTAATTGAATTAAAAAAATGTCTAATTGAATTTCAATGTTATTTAAAAGATTTGTAACATGTGAAAGCAAAGCGTGCAAGGTTAGAAAAAAACTTTTAAGCACTCTGTTACCATGTGCATAATTGACGATGAATATTGATCAATATATGGTGTTAAATGTTTCCCATTGGTTCTAATAATTATATACGAAGTACTTCATATTACACATATTCTATAAATCAATATTTAAAATTCATGTTATGTGGAATAGAAATATTTGTGTCGTTCAATCAACACAAAAATCACATTTAATTTGCAAGAAATTTGTAAACTAAAAAATACGTCTTTCAACAGCAGCTTCTTCACATGTTACGACTAAGAAAATGTTATAAATCTGATTATTATAACATAAAGGCTTATATGTGCTACCAACTCATAAGTCAATGAGTTTCTTCTCATAATCCTACCTTTTCAAGTGACATTTTCTCATTGTAATGAGACGTACACGCCTCAAATACTATACCACTATTTCAAAATATGATTATTTTTCATAACAATACAGCATTGTTTATACATACTGATGGAGTATATGGCCCGGGAACCCCCGGTCCACAGACTCCTACTACACCAATGAAGGCCCAACAGGCCCAGGAGGCCCACCAGGCCCAAATCACAGCGCCCAGAGTACCAAGCAGCCCGCACTGCGCGCCAGGAGTGCCTTCGGCCCCCTGGCCGAAGGCTCTAAACTCTCACAGAACGGGTTTCTCAAGCAAATTTAGAAACTGGGAGAAAACGGCAAAAACAGTAGCCCTCGGCACTATGAGCCCTCGGCACCAGGGTGCCGTCGGTTGGAGGAGCCCTCGGCTACTGCTCTATAGCCGAAGGCATCTCACTCGACAAGATATCCGCCTCACATGCGTGCAGATCACCGTACCCTGCACAAACGTCCCATCCAACAGCCGCATTAAATGCGGCCACATGCGGCTGCCAGCGCCAACCAGTTGAGGTGACCCCTCGGCCAATGAGCGCTTGACACGTGTCCCTGTCCGGCATTTATTGCTACTATAAATAGCAACCCATTTCCCCATTTGTAACCACGCTGAAAACACGGCATTCATACTGAGTACACTCTCTCTCTACATTTACTTGTTTACTCTGACTTCTCTCTAAGTTATTCCCCGCAATAACCCTTCGGATATATACCCCCGGGTAGACTATCCATCATTTGGTGCTCTCGTTGAGAGGTCGAACGATCAAGTAAGAAACCCTCCCCCTTCGCCAAACACTAGCCCTCTACCAAAATGGTGAGAACAACACGTGCCAACTCCAAAAACGTAGAAGACAAGAACCTGGCCCTCGGCGACGTTAACGCCCCCGAAGCCTCTCACAAGGCTCCCGAGGGCGGTGTCATCGCTGGGCTCGAACAGGCGGCTGTCGACCTACGCCTTCAGATCCAACAAAATGCCCCTGATGCCCGCCTCGGCATCGAGGCTAAGAAGAAAAACCGGAGCGATGACCAAGTCAGCCCTCCGGTTCTCACCATCGACGTGCAATCGGCGCTCTCCGCCTTCATCCAAACGCTCACTCAGAACCCGGGTGCCTTCGGCACCCTGGCTCCGGCTCACCCCCAGGTTGGGGAGAACATCATACTTCCCCCTCTGCCACACCCCTTCGGCAACCCCCTCCCTCGGATTAGGAATGACGAAGGGGTAGTGGCCCAAGATACGTCCTCCCAGGAAGTTCAGTCCCGGGACCGCCACCATGACAACAGGGAGAGGCCCCGCACTTCCGCCCTCAACCGGCTCGGAGGAGGGCCAGACCGCCGAGGGGTCCAAGACCGCCTCGGAGGAAAGGCACTCCAAAGGCCTCAGGAAAGTGGAGGGTCCGTCTCGAGAGCAGACGAGGAGCGTCCCCCTCGGGACAAAGGCAAGGCACCCCTTCATGCGAATGATGCTCGCCACCAGATCAACCAGGCCCACTCGGCCCGGGTTCGTTCGCAGGGGGCGGAGACCCTCCCGAAGGATCCCCGGGACGAGATTATTGCGGCCCTCCAACGCTGGCTTGACGAAATGGAGTCCAACAAAGCTCACGCCACCACCTCCACCCCTCATTCAGATCTCAAATACGAGGCCATGATGGCCAAAATGGAGGAGTTACAGAAGAAGGTGGCCGAGGGCTCCGGGGAACCCGTCATCCAACTCCGGACTCGGACGCCATTTACCCCAAGGGTATTGGCGGCCCGGATCCCGGAAAAATACCGAGGGCAACACATACAGCCCTACAACGGGAAGACGGACCCCCAAGAACACTACAGCAAATACCAGAACAGCATGATGATGGTGGGGGCGTCAGACGAATATTTGTGTCGATGGTTCCTCTCCACCTTAGAGGGACCAGCATACGAATGGTTCAACAGGCTGCCCGAGGGCTGCATTGATTCGTGGCAAGAACTCGCCCAGCGATTCTTGACACAATTTGCCGGGAGGCGTCGCACAAGGAAGCACTTCTCCCACCTCTTAACCATACGCCAAAAGAGGGATGACACCCTTCGGGACTTCCTGGAGCGCTGGAGGACGGAGGCCGACAAGGTCGACGGTGCTCATGACGGGACCCTCCTGGCCCTCCTACAAACCGTCCTCCGCACCGGCAACTTTTCAAGGAGCCTCATCATTGACCCCCCCCCCCCCCCCCGCGACTACATAATGGCTTTACAGCGGGGGGACCGATATGCTGAGGCCGAGGAGGTGGAGAAATATCACCAGCACCCGGATCAGCAACCCCCGAGGGCTGACAACAGGAACAACCGAGGGCCGGGGGCTCCTCCAAACCACCCCAAGGCTTCGGGACCCTCTGATGACCGCCCTCGGCAAGGCCAAGCCAAGACCGGGGGAGGTTATAAGAGCAACCCTAAGACTTGGGCGCAGCCCATTCTCCTGGACCGCCCTCGGACACCATTGGCGCACCCCGTCAGCATCATCCTCGATTTTGCCGAGGAGATGGGCCTCGTTGAGCGCGACTCTCGCGCACCCCCGGAGGTACATGCTATCAACCCTCAGTTCCCATACTATCGCTTCCATCGGCAACAGGGGCACAGAACCGATGACTGCCATCAACTAAAGACGGACATCGAGAGGTTAATACAAGCGGGGCACCTGTCCCAATTTGTTCAGAGCCCTCGGCAGGAGGGACCTTCTCATCAGGGACCTCCACGAGGGCACCATACGAAGGTAAACGCCTGGGTGAATCCGAACACCATCCCCTTCGGCAAGAAGAGGGAGATCGGAAACTTGGAAGAAGAGGAGGAGGAGTACCCCCACTACCAGGAGAAGAAACGCCACATCCTCATGATCACCGGTGGCAATACAGGGGGCGATTCCACCAGCCAGCGAAAGAAGTGGGCTCAATCGCTTTACGTGGGGGAAGTCACTCATATGCCCCCGGTAAAGCGATTGAGGGAGGAACCCATCACCTTCACCAACGCAGATCTCCCTCCTACTTCTTCCCCTCACAGGGATGCCTTGGTGATTCGGACGGAGATAAACGACACCATCATTCACCGAACTTACATTGACACGGGCAGCTCCGTCAATATAATGTACCTCAGCACCTTCAGAGAGCTGCATCTGGAGAGGGGATCCCTTCGGCCCATTAAGACCCCTCTTGCCGGCTTCACCGGCGACACTATTGATTCCGAGGGGGTAATAACCCTCCCGGTGATCTTCGGCGACGGGCTCCATAGAGCCCAGCTCGAAGTGGAGTTCGTCGTCGTCAACATTGACTGCGCCCACAACATTATCCTCGGCCGGCCAGCCCTCGAGGACCTCGAAGCCATCATCTCCATGAGGCACCTCTGCCTCAAGTTTCCCGCCGAGGGGGGCATTGGCTACTCCCGGGGGAACCAGAAAATCGCCCGCGCCTACTACCTTCAAGTCACCAAGAAGGTAAGTAAGACGGAATTCCGTGTTGACACCATCACTGGAACCGTCGACCAGGAAGAAAAGAGGCCGAGGGCTGAACCTGCCGAGGACGTAGAAGACTTTGCGCTCGATCCGGCCCAGCCGGAGAGAGTCGTGAAGATTGGAGCCCAGCTCCCTGAAGATCTCAAGACCGGTATCACCGACGCCCTCCGCGCCTACTCCACTGTCTTTGCATGGGGGCCGGAGGACATGCCGGGAATCAGCCGAAGGGTCATCACCCACCGCCTCTCGGTGGACCCCTCGGCAAAAGCAGTACAACAACGAAGAAGATCCCTCTCCGCCGAGAGGAGGGAATTTGTGAAGAAGGAGGTCGCCATGCTCCTCTCTATTAAGCACATCAAGGAGGTGAAATACCCCTTGATCCATTCCCTCTACCAAACATCGATCAACTGGTGGATGAGACCGCAGGGTGTGAGATCATGTCCTTCCTCGATGCCTTCCGAGGGTATCACCAAATTTTCATGCACGAGGAAGACGCCGAAAAAACTGCCTTCATGACTCCCGAGGGCATCTTCTGCTACCTAGTAATGGCCTTCGGCCTAAAGAACTCAGGGGCCACTTACACCCGGATGGTGGCCCGGGTCTTTCAAGCCGTCCTAGGGCGCACCATGGAGGCCTATGTCGACGACATGATCGTCAAGAGCAAACAATCTTCCAGCCATGCTGACGACCTCCGAGAAATCTTCGCCATCATGCAAAAGTTCAACCTTTGGCTAAACCCGAAGAAATGCACCTTCGGCGTCCAAGGGGGCAAGTTCTTGGGCTACATGGTGAGCCGAAGGGGTATTGAGGCCAATCCCGAGAAAATCCAGGCCATCATCAACATGGAGCCCCCACGCAACGTGAAGGAAGTTCAACGGTTGACGGGCCGCCTGACAGCCCTCAACCGCTTTCTATCTAAATCGGCGGAGAAATCTCTACCCTTCTTCCAGATCATGAGGAAGACGGCTGGCTTTCTATGGACTTCGGAATGCCAGGGGGCTTTCGACGAACTGAAGCGGTATCTATCTTCACCCCCTGTGCTCTCAAAACCAAAGGTAGGGGAGACCCTCTATCTTTACCTTGGGGTCAGCCCGGCGGCCATCAGCTCTGTGCTCATCCGGGAGGAAGACGGCATCCAACATGCCATCTTCTACGTTAGCAAGACCCTAAGGGAGGCCGAGCTCAGGTACTCCCCTGTGGAAAAAACGGTGTTGGCCATCGTTTGAACTGTCAAGAAGTTGGGCCACTACTTTCAAGCTCACCCGATTCAGGTCTTCACTCATCAACCCCTCGACGCCCTCATGAGGAGCCCCACCAGCTCCTCCCGCATGGTGAAATGGGCTATCTTCTTGAGCCAGTACAACATTGACATCCGTCCAAGGCCTGCCATCAAGGGCCAAGCCCTGGCGGACTTTGTGACGGAATGTACCACAAGGGCCGCCACGGACGGGGAGCCCTCGGCTACCTCGGACGACTGGTGGACCCTCTACACCGACGGCTCCTCCGCGACCAAAGCATGCGGGGGAGGGGTAGTCCTCATTACTCCCGAGGGCTTCAGAGCTTACTATGCAATCCGCTTCTCCTTCAAAGTCTCCAACAACGAGGCCGAATATGAGGCCCTCCTATGTGGCCTTCGGCTGGCGGCCAACATGAGGGCTCGGCAGATCCACATCAAGTGCGACTCCAAGTTGGTCGTTGGCCAAATCTCCGAAGAATATGAGGCCAAGGAGGGAAGAATGAAACAATACAAGGAAACGGCCAAGGAGTTGCTTAAGGTATTTGAGGCACACTCTCTCACTCAAATACCGAGGGCTCAGAACTCCGAGGCCGACATATTATCTAAGCTCTCGGCCGACTCCCCCGAGCACATCTCCAAAATTGCCAAAAGTGAGGAACTCAGCCTCTCAAGCATCCATGCAAGCCCCGTTATGAACATACAACAACGCCAAGAGGATTGGATCACAGATATCACCGCCTTCATCTCCACAGGGCAGTTACCCGAGGATGAGACCCGCGCTAAACTGGCAAAGCTGAGGGCTCCTAGCTACACCATCGAAGATGGAAGGCTCTACAAACGATCTTACAATGGCACGCTACTTCGGTGCCTTCATCAAGATGAGGCCGAGGTCGCGATGGAGGAAGTGCACAATGGCACTTGCTCAGCTCACCAGGGACCCTTCTCCATGTCCCGAAGGCTCATTCTCCAGGGCTACTTCTGGCCAACCATGGCCAGAGATTGTGCTGACCTTGCCCGGAGGTGCACCGCATGTCAACATTTCCAGAAAGCTCCCGGCAGGCCAGCGGTCAACTATGCCCCCATCAGCACATCTGTCCCTTTTTCTCGATGGGGTATAGACCTCGTGGGCCCTCTGCCGAGGGGTACCTCCAACAACAGGTACATCATTGTGGCCATCGACTACTTTACCAAGTGGGTGGAGGTTGGGCCCCTCGCCAGTATCATAGAGGCGAAGTGCCGCCATTTTGTCCTCAAGAACATCCTCACAAGGTTTGGCGTCCCCCAGCAGATCATCTCCGACAATGGGACACAATTCGAGGCAGCCCCCTTCTGTGCCCTTCTGGAGGCATGGGGCATCAAACACACCTTCTCCTCCGTTGCCTACCCTCAAGGCAACGGGCAAGTAGAGAATGCCAACCGGACCTTGCTCGAGGGCCTCAAAAAGAAGCTGGATGCCGAGGGCGGTGGCTGGGTGGAAGAACTCCACAACATCCTGTGGGCCTACCGCACCACCCCTCGGCGAGCAACAGGTGAAACACCCTTCTCCCTCTGCTACGGTTTTGAAGCCAAAGCTCCTACGGAAGTCACCCTTCCCACCCGAAGGGTGATCCAGTATGACCCCGAGGTCAACGACAGCAACATGGCCCTCGACCTCCACCTCATTTCAGAACGCCGGGAGCAGGCCTTCATCCGGGCAGAAAATTACCGGAGGCAAGTCAAAAGCTACATCAATGCCAAAGTTCGCACCAGAGAATTCCAAGTGGGGGACTATGTCCTCCGGAGGAGGGAAGCCAGCCAACCAACCGAGGGAGGAAAAATGGGACCAAAATTCGAAGGCCCCTACATCATAGCACCCATCATCAAACCTGGGACCTACAAGCTCAAACGCCCCAACGGGAAAGAAGTCCCTAGGCATTGGAATGTACACCACTTAGTTAAATTTTATCAATAATGTAAGAGCGGCCAAGCCCTCATAACTAGTGAATGTACTATCCTACGGCCCAAGGCCTCCAATTTCGAAGAATGAAGATACATTCAAGACATCAAAGCCCTCATACTGACTACAGGCCCCCGGCCTCACCACGAGAAGAACCCCCTCCGGCACCAAGTGCCGAGGGCGGACACCATCAACACCTACAACAACAGTGAAAACACCATGTGTTTTCGAACAAGACCCCTCAGTACCAAGTACCGAGGGAGGGAACTCCTATCACCAACAACAAGGAACGCCATGCAGTTCATTTCCCTTCGGCACCCAGTGCCGAGGGTACATCCCCACCTTCAACATAAAAAAAGATGAGAACACCAAGTGTTCCCACAGAAGACCCATCGGCACCCAGTGCCGAGGGTACACCTCCATCATCAAACATCAAAACGAAGAAAAACACCAAATGTTTCAAAGAAGACCCCTCGGCACCCAGTGTCAGGGATATGCTCTCCTATCAACTTCCAAACATCTGTTGGGAAACACCAAGTGTTTCATTTGAAGACCCTTCGGTACCAGGTACCGAGGGAAGAAACCTCCATCAACTACAACAAAAGAGAACGCCAAGTGTTCCTACAGAAGACCCCTCGGTACCAAGTACCAGGGGCTACACATCGAAACTAACACCAAGTGTTGTTTCTAAAAGCCGTACCCCACGAGGACGCATATACCGAAGGCGCCACCATCGGTGCCGGCGGCACGTAGTGCCCCTGGCCATTTGCAACTAGTGTGCAAATGAAAACCCTTCCTTGAAACGCTTTCCGCGTCACTACCCCCAGGGTATGGCAGGCATGAGAAATGCCCAGGATTCGACTTTCAAAAACGGATTGCTATCCGCGTCATCACCCCAAGGGTGTGACAGGCACGAGAAATGCCCAGGATTCGACTTCCAAACTGAAACTCTCCCCGCGCCACCACCCCAAGGGTGTGGCAGGCCACGGACTATGTCTAGCGCCGAGGGGACGACTTTCAAAAATGAGGCGCTTTCCGCGCCATCCCCCAAGGGGAGGCAGGTTACGGACCACCATATCTTGTGCCCAGGAAACGACCCTCGATCCCCTCGGAACTCGGAAGGTTAACCCGAGGGAGGAGAGCCATTGGTGTATTCTGATGGTCTCCTAATAGGCCCAGCCTTACCAAGAAACCAAGTTTCTTGATGCCTTCCCTTCACCACCAACCAAAAAAAAAGAGGGGGTGAAGGGGAGTAGACTCAGCGAGAAATTAAAGAGTACACTCCAACAAGATCACAACATGCCGAGGGCTCCCCACGGGAACACCTCCGGTAACTGAAGGCTCCTATTTCCCGAAGGATACTACTCGAACAAATAGCATCAAGAAACGGCTAAGTCCACTGCCTGGTCACCTCCGGTCACACAAACACCGAGGGCCCTTACCCCATGACAAAGGTCAAATTCTACAACTTTTAAAGTGTATGCCGAGGGCACACACTCCTCATTGGCTTTCTTCACAACAACAGGATTCAACATCAATTTACGCAAAGTAATGTAGAGTCAGAGGGCACCTATCACCCGAAGGCTACACAAGGAAGCAGCACTTGAAAATATTCTAAGTCCTAAAGATTGGGCCTCCGGCCCAATCAACATTACAGCCAAGGGAATATGGTAGCCGAAGGCCATGCAATACAACAACACTTGAAAAAAATTATTTTGTCCTAAATGAGCAGCCCCCGGGCATCTCGCAAAGTGATGTAGAGTCAGAGGGCACCTATCACCCGAAGGCTCCCAAGGGAAAATCTACACTTAGAATATTTTCTAAGTCCTACATGTTTTTCCCCCGGTCAACTACTCATACATCAAGGAGGGATGCCATCTCCCGAAGGCTCCCAAGGGAAAATCTACACTTGGAATATTTTCTAAGTCCTACATGTTTTTCCCCCGGTCAACTACTCATACATCAAGGAGGGATGCCATCTCCCGAAGGCTCCCAAGGGAAAATCTACACTTGGAATATTTTCTAAGTCCTACATGTTTTTCCCCCGGTCAACTACTCATACATCAAGGAGGGATGCCATCTCCCGAAGGCTCCCAAGGGAAAATCTACACTTAGAATATTTTCTAAGTCCTACATGTTTTTCCCCCGGTCAACTACTCATACATCATGGAGGGGTGCCATCTCCCGAAGGCTCCCAAGAAAAACTGCACTTAGAAATCTTTCTAAGTCCTACATGTTTCACCCTCAACTTATAAAGGGACCCAATAGCCGGAGGCTACCTATCAATCGAAGGCTACAGTACACGAGGAATCAACACTGAAGAGAATGTTCTAAGTCCTAAAGAATTGGCCCCCGGCCTAATCAATATTTCAGTTGGGGCTCCACAGTAGCCGAAGGCTACATGACATGCCACACGTGCAAAAATTTTCTAAGTCCTGAACATTGGGCCCTCGGTCCAATATTCACACATCAGGAAGGGATGCCATATCCCGAAGGCTCACAAGGGAAAATCTACACATAGAAATTGTTCTAAATCCTAAAACATACATTCAAAAAGGAGAAGGCATACATTCAAAACATAAGGCGCATTCAAATATGAAGAGCCCGGAGGCAGCATGCATTCATCAAAAACAAAAGTGAGTGTGAAATTACAAACAGGCCGAAGCCGAAGGATCAAAGTTATTCATTACAAAATATGTTCAGGGATTTCTAAATGCATATTACATATCAACAACATCGTCCCCGGGGGCCGCCTCCCCCGATGGCTTCGAGATAACCTCCGTCTCGGTGGCGTCCTCGGCATCATCATCAGCGCCCATCATCATGGAATCATGAATCACCGGGCGCTCTTCTCCCTCGGGGAGGGGGACCCTCACGTCTGGCTGCAACGGGGGGAGGCCATACACTGAGGGGTTGAACTCATCCAGGGAGGTGCCAAAATGCCGGGCGAGCCTCCGGTAAATCAGGTGCTGGGTGAAGAACTCGCCAGCTTGATAGTAGGTGTCACCCCTCTCATTCATCCAGTCGAGCCCGGGGCCCCTCACCCACTCCTCGATCGAGGCCTTCACCACAGAGGCCACCCACTCGCTCTGGCCCTTGGCCTTCCAGCCCTCGAAGTGAACCCAGCAATGGCCTCTTCTCGGGCTTTGGCAGCAGCTTCAGCCTTGGCCTTCTCGGCGTCCTCGGCCGCTTGCTTTCTCTCCTCGGCCGCAACCCTCTCGGCCTCAGCCCTGCCCTCGGCCTTCCCATCATCTCTGGCCTCCTTCAGCCGCAGCTCCGCTTGCCGAAGGGCGTCCTCCAACTTGCACACCTCCCGGAGGGCAGCGTCCTTGTCGTGGATCAGCTCCTCCACGGACTTCTCTAGCTCAGCCTTATGACGGCACCACTCCTCTCGCCTTCGGGCCTGCTCACCGAAGGTTATACACGCCTGTTGAATAACGGACAGGGGGTTCAGACGGGCATTGGGATTATGCTAAGTGTTAAAATAAAGTCAAAGTGAAAACACTTACAGTCAGAGCTGATCGAAGGGCCTTGGCTTCGAGGGCGTCATCGTCATAGGTGGAGAGGGCTTCTTTGTCCATCATCGAGGTAATCCCCCTCAGGAAAGACGACGGCTCGGATGAACCGTGCAATACAGATGCCCCCGGGGCGAGGGAAAGCTGAATAATCTCCCGAGGCAGGTTCCCCGGGGGAAGGTCTGTTTGAGCCATCGGAGTATCAATGGCCGGGGGGTCAGCGGAGGGCTGATCATCGATTACTATGAGGGGGGCCGCCTTCTCAACGGCGCCCCCGGCAACCTTCTGCTTCTTGATCGGGGGCTCCACACCCTTGCCTCCCTTTTTCTTTTTGGCTGCCACATCGGCCTTCGGCCCCCCGGCCGCAGTAGAAGGAGCAGCAGCAACTGAAGGCTCCGCGGTCTCCTTCGGGAAAACCTCATCAATGGGCATTTGACTCGAGGGCTCCTTCTTCTCCTTCTTCTGGGCCTGCGCCCTCTCCTTCTTCTTTTTCATCGCGAAGAGGGCCTCCATACCTGCAAAACAAAGCAAAGAGAATGTTAACCCGAAGGGTTCATACCACAAACAACTATCGGGATGCAAAATGAAAGTGCCTGAGTATGAGACAAAGGGCCCTCGTAGGCTACCTCCTGCTCCCCCGAAGGCCTCAGCAAAGACGGGGTACTTCTCGTCTGTTTCCCCGATGAACCGGTACCGTTGGAACCCGAGGGCATGCAAGTCTTCCTCAAAAGTGCATTCTTTGATCGTCACGACCTTCGTCTTGCCCTCCGGGATCTTGTCGAGTTTCAGGCCATCCTTCTCTAGGACAGCACTCCCCACCCTCTCGTGGCGCCGAAAGCGGTCCCGTAGCTCCCTCGGGAAGGGATTCTCGGCCAACCGGACGTAGCACCATCTGTCTTTCCAGCCCTTATTGGACGAGGGCGCCTCGGTAAACAGCTTGAACTTCGCTACCTGCTGCAGATTGGCGAAGCCCTCGGCATTCGCGTGCCCCCCTCGGCACAAGTTGAAGCTTTGGAAGAAGAGGTCCAAGCTTGGGGTAACATCCCTCGTCCGGCACAGGTGCCGAAAGCCAGCAACGAATGGCTGTTGGGGGTAAGTTGGCAGGGGATGAGTCCAACAAACCTGAGGTACTCCCGGAGAAATGGGTGCAGGGGGAACCGGAGGCCCATTGACACCGACAGAATGTGGACGGCAATGCATCCCTCGGGTGGCCTGGACACCAGATCATCGACGCCTGGCTCCACCACTACGGCCGAGGACCCAACGTGCAGCTGCGTGACGTACAAGTCAGCCCTGTCCGCCTTCGACTTGATATCGAGGGCTTCGGTGTTTAGCCAGGTATACCCCTCTGGCATTTCAACAGGCCCCCAGCACCAGCGGCAACACCCTTCTTCTTGGGGGCAGCCCTGTGCGACTTCATCTTCTTTTTACCGGGGGCTATTCTCAGAGGCTTCGGGTCCAGCGGCCTGGAGGTACTAGGCTCACCACAGTCAGTCCGAGGGGGCGGCACAACAACAGTAACCGTCATCGCCTCCTTTTGGGCTTCATCCTCCGCCACCTGATACGCGAGGGCTAATTCTTCATCTTCGCACTCCTGTTCGAAGCCCTCGGCTTCCACTTCAGCAGCGAGGGCCTTCTGCAACTCCAGGGCTACGGCTTCGTCATCAGCAACCGAGGGCGCACTGCTACTTGACTCAACATCGGAAGCAACCTCGTCCTCAACCGAGGGCCCCCTCGATATATTCTGCGAGTCGCTTTGGGATGACATCCTTGCTGTACTTAGGCTAAGTTTCCTAAATCGAGGGCTCTCTACAAGGCTATAACACCTAACCTAAGGCCAGGGAGCAAAAGCTAACGAAAAATGGTGAGGAGCGAAGGGAGAACTAACCTCTGAAAGTGCTATGACCGAGGGCTTGAGTTTCTCTCTCTAGAATTTTTGGCAGAGCTTCGCTAAGGATTTTGGACGCGTAAGGAAGAAATGGCTCTGGCTCCGGGGTATTTATAGACCCCAGAGTCCGGGCTTGGGCCCGAAAACTGGGCCTCCAGATGGACGCCATCATTACACACCGCGTCTTCACCCAACCGGTGATGCCGCCACGGACAGCCAGCCATCATACGCCACGTGTACCCCCCCAACGGCTATAAACCTGACGTTACATATTCCAACGGCTATATTTCCAACGGCTATATTCTGGAAGCCCCCGGATTTTCTACTTCACTCCACTTCATCAAGGAGAGCCTCCGGGTACACTTACCCAGAAGCGCCCCCGGGTTGTGCCCCACACAGCACATAACAGACGCCTTCGGGATCACTCCTTCAGAAACCCACGGCTTCATATCAGGGCACCCCTTGGGGATTCCCCCTCAGCACTGTAAGAATCAGGTAGCCCCCGGGGAATTGCCTCATTGACGGATAACCCATGGCACACAGGTAATGGGAGCCCTCGGGTATCTTCATCACCAACTAATCAACAAACAGTGGATCCCCCGGTAACAACTCCATTGCTGCCCTCATCCAGCAGGCCCTCGATCCCCGGATTGAGGGGCTCCCCTTCGGCACCCCCAGGATATCAACAGCAAGCCTACGGCTAATCAACACATGAGCCCCCAGAAAAAGAAGAGCCTTCGGCATTACCGTTATTCTCCATTTTTGACCAAGGTTTGACATTTTCGATTCATCATTGGGGGAATTCGGTGCACTCTTTTTCCCTCATTAGGATTTTCCCCCCAGGGTTTTTCCTAATGAGGTTTTTAACGAGGCATCCCCCCAAAATGAAACGAAAAGCGTCAGCCTTCGGCCCACAACAGCAACGCAACTACTCTACTCCTTTTCACCACTTTACAAGTGCCTCAAGGAGTGGGGGACTGGAGGACCCCCTCGGGAAAATCATTAAATTACAAAATTAGTGAAATTCCAACAAACGACAAAGCAAGCCCTCAAGTCCCGACATGTGGGTAACTGAGGGACTGCCTTCGGCAGGGACATAAAAGCAACAACTTCTCACCAACTTCAGAGATCACGACAGGACAACATCAAAGGGCAAGCACAAATTACTCATTTTCCCTCAAGTACCTTTCGGCAAAAGGAGTGAGGGACTCCTGATGGAGTATATGGCCCGGGAACCCCCGGCCCACAGACTCCTACTACACCAATGAAGGCCCAACAGGCCCAGGAGGCCCACCAGGCCCAAATCACAGCGCCCAGAGTACCAAGCAGCCCGCACTGCGCGCCAGGAGTGCCTTCGGCCCCCTGGCCGAAGGCTCTAAACTCTCACAGAACGGGTTTCTCAAGCAAATTTAGAAACTGGGAGAAAACGGCGAAAACAGTAGCCCTCGGCACTATGAGCCCTCGGCACCAGGGTGCCGTCGGTTGGAGGAGCCCTCGGCTACTGCTCTATAGCCGAAGGCATCTCACTCGACAAGATATCCGCCTCACATGCGTGCAGATCACCGTACCCTGCACAAACGTCCCATCCAACAGCCGCATTAAATGCGGCCACATGCGGCTGCCAGCGCCAACCAGTTGAGGTGACCCCTCGGCCAATGAGCGCTTGACACGTGTCCCTGTCCGGCATTTATTGCTACTATAAATAGCAACCCATTTCCCCATTTGTAACCACGCTGAAAACACGGCATTCATACTGAGTACACTCTCTCTCTACATTTACTTGTTTACTCTGACTTCTCTCTAAGTTATTCCCCGCAATAACCCTTCGGATATATACCCCCGGGTAGACTATCCATCACATACCATATTTGAATATGCGACATCCATCTTATAGGTGTCAATATTGTGGAACTACTTTTTGGTACAATTAATTGTTAAGGTCCTGCTGTAAGTTGAAAAATTTGAAGTCACTAGTACAAAAAGGTTTTTTCGCATCACCTTATATACATTTGTTATTTCAAAACCCATGTGAAATACTAACACGGGGTCTTTTTATAATTTTTATAAACTTTTTTACATTGGTTTTTGTTATAACCGATGTTAAATAGTTTTTAATATATTATTCCTCGTGTCGATCATACTTGGTTAGGTTTTGAGTGAGTAGGATGGAGTGTTTTTCAGTATCCAATTTGTAACATTGAAATCGGTTAAATGGGTTGAATCTATTGAAACTCATGAAAGTCTAGCTGAACTGGCCCAACTTCACTAATTTACTAATTTGCGGAATTATTGTATTTAAATATAGTTTAATGATAAAGAAACAAAAAATCTTACGAAAAATAGCTACAATATTATTTTTATAGTAACTACAGTCAATTCAATTGCAAAAATAACTTAAAACTCATTGATTTAGATTATTATATAGTTCAACGAGCAAAATAAAAAGTTATTTGTCTGATAGACAAAAATGACTGTTGGATTAAAATATTAGTTATCAAACAAACTCTTAATAGCTTTAAACTGGAAAGTAAATATTAAAGTTAGTAATAAAATTTTAAAACTAATATATTTAGATTTCATAAATTAATCTAGAAGTTAACTTACGTGTAAATTTCTCTCACACCAATAAACATTGAATTTCTAAAAAAATCTTAAAAATTGTTTCAGCCACAGTTTATTATTTTATATACATCATATATAATTAATCTTAAAATTTAATGTTCATTATAACTATCATTTGCTTACATTAACTATTATTTGTCAAAAAATGTTGTACCATAGGTATTCATTTAATTGAATTTAAAAAAATGTCTACTTGAATTTCAATTTTATTTAAAATATTTGGAACATGTGAAAGAAAATCGTGCAAGGTTAGAAAAAACATTTAAGCACTCTGTTACCATGTGCATAATTGACGATGAATATTGATCAATACGGTGCTGAATGTTTCCCCATTGTTGCTAACAATGATATACTTCATATTACACATATTCTATACATCAATATTTAAATTTCATGTTATGTGGAATAGAGATATTTGTGTCGTTCAATCAACACAAAAATCACATTCAATTTGCAAAATATATGTAAACTAAAAATTACGTCTTTCAACAGCTTCTTCTTCACATGTTATGACTATTAGAAAATGTTATAAATCTGATTATAACATAAAGGCTTATATGTGGCACTAACCCATAAGTTAATTAGTGTCTTCTCTCTTCTCACAATTCTATCTTTTCAAATGACATTTTCTCGTTATAATGAGACGTACACGCCTCAAATATCATACCTCTATTTCAAAATATGACTATGTTTCGCAACAATACACCATTGTTTATACATTCCATATTTGAATATGGGACATCCATCTTACAGGTGTCAACGTTGTGGAGATACTTTTTGGTACAATGAATTGTTAAGGTCCCACTGTAAGTTGAAAAATCTGAAGGAATATTTGTATTGTGTTCAATGTAAAAATAAAGTTTTCACCGATGAAAAGACTTTCACAAATCAAGCTTGAATTGATTATAAGTATTATTTAATCGAATAGACAAATCTTTATGAAAAACATAATTTAAACCGCCGAACTTCAACTAATTCTTTCAACATATTTAATAAAAACTACCCCAAATAATTATAATCCCATTTTATATATTCACATTGCATTTCCGATGCGGGTAAGCCCTCTCGAAACATGAACTCAAAACATGACATGCACGTCAATGATGGAAATGCAAGTTGGCCAACAAAAAGAAAAGGATTGGGGCAAATGGATAATGATCAACGGTATGAACCTAAAAAGTCCTCCAAAGAAAATGTAGAATTAAATAAGACCAATATTAGAAACACATAAAGTAAACATTCTAGAATGACACATTCACCGTGTGATGAAGAGTTTATACTCATAAAACACGGCCATATCACGTGTCAACAGGCATGGACCGAGCCCGGGCCGAGTCAAGCCGGGATTTTTTCCAGGATGTTGGGCCCGGAACCAACCCGGGTTGATACCGGGTCCGGACCAAACCGGATCAGGCCGATCCGAGCCCAGTTCAAGGTAATTTTCTTTTTTTTTGGCTTTGTAATTAACCACCGACCCACCTCCCTGACCCCCACCCCCAAATCCAAACCCCCCAAAACACCCAGCCCTACCCAAGGAAAAGAAAAAAAAATTGAAAAAAAAAAATGAATCGAGCCCGACCCGGACCGCCCGGTTCATGAAAATCAAGGCCCGAGCCTGGCCCGACCTGCCCAAACCGGGCTAAAGCCCGGAACCGGTCATCCGGGCCCGGTCCAATCCAGGCCCGCACAGTAGCGGGCCGGTCCGGTTCCTGGGCCGGTTCGAACCGGTTGGGTCCATCCCTACGTGTGAATGCCTCTCTTGGATACGGTAAAGCTAGAACTTTACCGATTGTTCTTACACATTAGCTTGACAAGTAAAACCAAGAAATCTAAATATTTGCCCTTAAAAAATAACATTGCCATATTCCACGTTGCATTTCTGAAAGTAACTGCGAACGAACTAAATTATTACTCTGCTTTTTAGCAAACAGAAAAAAAAAACGTGTGGCATTTCCGGGGATTCAAACATATTGAGGTTTAAAGATATAGTGAACAGAAGCTTAGTTAGCTAAGGACGAAAAATGATAGTGAACGTAAGAATTATGTCCTCTTCATATGTCTGTCAAATCAATCACAAGCCTCCTCCCAGTTATCCAATACATCCTGAGCAGCAATTACTTCAGCACTGTTGCCTTCATGCTGTTGTGGTATCACCTGCAAACCCAAACCATGTTCTACGGTTTCAAGCTTTGCTTCAGACTTGTCCAAAGAGCATTTCTTTACCATCACGTCTGATAGAGCAGACGGACTTGGAGTGGTTTCCGAAGATTCCACCAGAGCACACCACCGGTTGTTTGATGGTGGAGGAGCGAGTGCAGATGACGATGCTTCTTTCCCCTTCTTACAAGCTGAAGAGGGAGGTTCCGCTTGAAAAGAAGTGCTAGTGGTCAAGATCTCCTCCTCAGGTCCCCAACTCGGGTCCAGCTCCTGGACTACGACCGTCTTTTTCCATGCATTTTTATTACTATTAGCAGCAACGTCCTTACTCACGCCAGACACTCCCCAAGCATTGGAAACACCACCACCACCATGAGTAGGAGGAACAGCTATGACCGCAGCACCGCTAAAAGCAGAGCCCTGATCCAACCTTCTCATAGCAGCTGCAGCTCGTGCAGGTTCGCTGAAGACTGCCAATGCATTTTTATCATTCAGCCACACAAGCTCACATTCCCCACCAAACCTCAGCACCAATGCACTTATATCCGCATCTCTGGGCAAGTCGAACAGGGCAACAACCAGCCTAGGATCCATGTCTACCAAGGGGTCGCATATTGAGGGCTGTAAATTGGCTGTGGTCCCCTTAGAGCCGCCCAGCATACGAGCAGGTGGTTTGGACTTGGGTGTGGCGTGTACGACCACAAACCGCTTAGGCTCCCGACCCACAGAATTGATAGAGAGCTTCCACCTTTCAGCTATCATTCTGACTGCATCCCGCTTCTCTTTCATCATTGGGCAAAATACGTGAGCTTTGACACCTGTTCCTCCACTTCTTCCCTTGCCGCAAAGGACCAGAAACTTGCACCTTTCTTCCACAGAGAGGACCCATTTGGAGTCGCGTCTAAGAAGGTCTGTGAGCACTTCAGAGACAGCAGCAGCATTATCGCCGAAATGAAGTGTTGTGTCTGAAAGTGAGGTGTTCACACCAAAAGCGTCAGCTAGGACCTTCTTCTTCTCCATCTTTGCACACTCATCGTCACACATTAGCTTCCTCTGACCAAGTGGAACCTTCTTTCCATTTGAGTCAATAGGTTGGAGAGGTGCCGGCAACTTCTGTAATATTGATGCTTCAAAAACACTGTCAAAAGCAGTATTGGCACCACCCGCATCACAGGGAACGGTTGCACTTAACCGGTGACAAGAACAGAAAATTTTGACAGGATGTTCACATTTAGTGTCAGGACATGGGGACGATGGGTGGCAAAGAGCAACACAAGTGTGCCTACAATCTCTCCTAGGAGCACCACATGGTTGACCACAAGAAGCTCTTGGATCACCACCAGCACTTGCCAGTAAAGCAGGAGAAGAATCACAAGGTGGGGGGTGACATGTTCTGTCACATGCATGCAAGCCACACTGCCTGGCCTTCCCACAGGGCTTGATACATCTGATGTCTTTCGATCCACATGGTACATTCCAAAGAACCACATGCCCACCGATGCACTCCTTTGCTATTGGAACGGAGCACGGTGGACAGTCCCCAAAGTGACAGCTGTGAGTGGATGAATGGCCACAGGGCTGAGGAAGAGAGCATGGGTACTGGCATGAAGGGGAGGGTGTGCCACATGGCGAAGGAGGGGGTATTGAGGTCCTCCCACAAGCACAGGTCAAATCATTGAAAATGGTCTCAAGACAGGGAGGACAATGACCACTGTGGCAGAGGGACTCACAAGAATGCTGCCCACATCTTAGTTTTTTGCCACAAAGCATCGAACAGAAGTGTAGGTCTCTATCACCAGTCTGGGTATTGTTGGGAGGATTGGATGAAAGAGGGCAACACCGCTCACTGCATCGGTGCCTTCCGCAACTCTTCTTATGCCCACAAGGCCTATCACAAGTAAATGAATCATCTTCTGCAAACATTCTGTAACACTCCACGGTACGAGAAGTTGATCCACAACGGCATCGTTGAATCACAGGCACATGACATGGTGCACAATCGCCAGAATGACACACTTCTCGACATCGGTGTACCCCACAACGGAGGGTTTTGTCACAAATTTCTGAACAAGTTGGGATTGGATCCAAACAACTGTTTCTCGCTTCTGTTAGGCTAGTTTTGCCACAGCAACAGGTCTTAACCATGTCGGGCGACAAAGCACAATTCCCACACGGGCCTGGGTGGCAAATTTCCTGACAAGCATGGTTTCCACAGCTAAGCTTTTTATCACAACGTGAACTGCATGCAAAGACACCATGTTCAACATTGATCTCTCCCTTCACTGCCATGTCACCACAAAGAACAACCTCAGTCTTCTTTTTGCAGAAGCAGGATGCACTGACCAGAACTTGGCAATGGTCACAAGAACCAACATGGCAAGTTTGTTCACACCGGTGGCGACCACAACTAAGAAGCTTGTTACACCGTTGTCCACAGGTAAGAACAGACTTCCTTTCAGAGCATCTTGTAGTGATCCTTTTCCTTCCACATGGACAGCTTCGTGGAGGAGCAAATGCCTTACAAGGAGGGCATGGTCCAGGATGGCACTGCAGGACACAATGATGAGGGCAAAGATCCTCCTTGTTCAAACCACCAGAACCAGGAATAACGTCCTTCTCCAGTGGCTTACCACAAGGCTCCCCACAAGAATGTGGAGTCAAATACAGATCAGAAGGGGGGTCCTGCCTTTTCCCACAAAAGCACATATAACGGATGTCCCCAAAAGAGGTGAGTTGCACATGTTGGCAACCTGGGCACCGCCAATTAAGCCCCTGATTCTTCTCAGCTGATAAATCAACGGATGTAGGAGCTCTGGCCCATCTCTTGGTACAGCTCAAGTGAAAGATTGAGAAACAGCTAGAGCATGACCAGATTGGTGCAGATCTACGAACCATATCATAACAAATCATGCACTCAACTGTTCCTTTCAAGAGCTTCTCCTGAATTTCTTGTACAAGTTGAGGCAAGTTAGGGTCCTTTGACTGTTGCTCCTTTTCATTGTTTTGGTCTGGCCGCCTCGCGCTTTCCACTTTATTTCCCTCAAACTTGTTTGTTTGCCTTCCCATCCCTCTATCTCTCCTTTGGTTTGCATATTTAGGGGCATTTCCTCGATGAACATTATTGTTCCTACCCCAATAAACTTTAGGAACGGACGGCCTGTCACTCAGTTCCCTGCCAATCCCAACTGAGCTCAAATCATCGGCAGCAGCAGGGTTTTCCATTGGTGTGGTCGAAGTGGTGGATGGGGATCCTCGACGAACCCACTCCTGTCTAGCAGTTTGACCATGATAGTTTCTACCCCTGCGGCTATTATCTGACCTGTGATTACTTTGAGGCGAAAAACTCATATTCCTATATGAAAACTCAGAACACCGAATATCGCTCTCCGAAGCAATCCTGTCACTTGACCACCCACCAGGACCCAAAACCCTAGACTCGATGCCCTCAACTGTAAAACAAACAGGGAAATGAAGGGATTTTAATACCTAAAGAATCATTTCGGCAAACAAAATCAGCTATTAATCAAGTAAAGAGTAATTATATATAGACAGAAAAATCCCACCCAGAGAGACATCGTTTTTCTTTAAAAGGAAAAATGCCAATCTCAAACCCTAACCCTGTTTTAATGCCAACGAAATGCATCACACATACTTTTAAAGAACACCCACAATCATAACCGCAAATATAAGAAAGAAAGGAGCACCTGAAATCGAATCAGAAGCTCTTGGCACAGATATTTTCCTCTTTTGTTGACAAAACGTCAATTGCGAATTGGTGCTTACGGTTTTTTTCTTCCGCTTTCTACCACACAGTGGATTCCTTCTTCCAGGGAAAGGGCGAGGAGAAAGCAAGATGTTTGCAGCTGTGAGGGATTTTATAGGTCGAGATAGAAATGAGATCCTATTTGACCGTTTATGGAAAACCTGCTAATCTGCTATACGTCTTTAACTCTTAAGGCGGTGCTCTTATATTAAATTAAACGTGTCAACCAAGCAAAAAATAGGAAAGGATGTGAGAGGTAGTTTGAGCTATACTCCCTAATTTTGTGACTTGTTTGTGACAAAATTTGAAGAAAAAATTATTTTATCACAAATGATTCATACGAGTAGTAAAAATGGATAACAATATCTGGACAAATTATATCGTGGATTCGGCCCACCCTTCTCATGATCTCATTTTAAAGGAAGTTACGTTTTTTTCTTTTTTGCTCTTCCCTTGCCTAGAGCTTCGCTATTTCATTTTCCTTTGTTTTTCTTTATTTATCTTTCTTCTGTTCAATTCTTTTCCTTTTCTATCAAATTAATATACTAAAGATTTAATTATAATCTTACTTTTCTTTATCTTCATCTTAAATTATAATTAAATCAATTTTTTTATTCTTTATCAATACATAACAAAAAGTTTATTAATCTAAATAAAATAATTATATTGCATTTCATATTCATAAACTATTTTTATTTCTGTAATGTTTTTTATATTCATACACTTTTTTGTAATATATTTTATATGTATAAACTTTTTATATAATATATACACACTTTTTCTATAATATGTGTGTATTCTCTTTTATATGTTTTTAGAGGTTTTTAAGACATTGAATTTGCTTATTTTGATTCTTGAAGTTACATTTGATAATATATCATGAAGTTACATTTTTTATGAGCAAGTTACATCTTGTATTCTTGTTATGCTTAAATTACATTTTGTTATGCGTGAGTTCCATATTTTTATACGCGAGTTACATCTAATTATTTGTGATTTTTCACATAATAATTATTTTTATCTTTATCTTTAACTAATTAAATTAAAACTGATTTATTTTTTCTCTACCAATTTATTACAAAATTTTATTAATTCACATAAAATAAGTATATTGTATTTAATAATCGTACACTATTTTTTCTTTTTTGCTTCAACTAAAATTACTAACGAATTTATGTTTTGTGTAATTTTTTTACATTTATAAATGTTTTTGTAAAATATTTTTTTTATTCATACACTTTTTTCTATAATATATTTCAAATCTCGTTTATATGTTTTTTGTCTTTTAAAGACATTAAGTTTGAAAACAATGAGATTATACTCAATGCTAGAAGTACAAACACACTTACAAAAAAACTTACAAACAAGTGATGTGGTTATTCTAATTACCATTGATGTAAAAGTGTTGTAAATGTGATGTGATATGTTAAATAATGAGATGATGACACATTCCCCTTTTGTAAGACTTTTTGTAAAAGTGTTTGTACCTCTAGCATAACTCTTTCATATGTGTGAGTTATGTTTATAGTCAATTTGTATAGTTACATTTGGTATTATACGGAGTTACGTCTTTTTATGAACGAATTACATATTCTTGTGCGTGAGTTAGATCTTTCTATACGCGATCTACATTTGGACTTAGCTTGTCTCAACAAGTTACATTTTACATACACCAAATTTAGTTTTTCCATCAACGTGAGTTACATTTTTCATAACACGACTTACATAACAACATAAAGCCCTGCTATTGAAACAAAAGAATCATTTTTTTGCAAAAAAAAATGGCCAAAAATATTTCTTTAGCAAAAAAGTGATTTTTTAAAAAACATTTTTAGGGACTTAATATTAAAAATAGATCAAATTCACTATTTAAGTAAACCCCTGGTAACTTAATATTAAAAATAGATCATATTCACTATTTAAGTAAATCCCTGATATTGAAACAAACAAAAAACACTTTTTAAAAAATGAATTTTTTGGCGAAAAAAATGAGTTTTTTTGTCAAAAAATGTGATTTTATGAAGAAAACAAACATTGTTTATGTCCTTAATATTGACGAAAAACATATTCACTATTTACGTAAAGTAACTAAGCAATTAGATTCTTGTTTTCATAGAAATCATTGTTTTATTTCCTATAGTCTGTATTAGACAAATTAGATTTGGACTCGCATGTTGTTACATTTGTTATCAGCGTGAGTTACATTTCTTTACACGCGAGTTACATAATTCAGCTACTGAACAATGAAAAAAAATGTTCACCCGCGTGAACAGTAACACGTGTTTTTCCTGTGGAAGCAGCATGCTCACGGTGGGCTGCTCCCACGGTATACCGACTGCAATATCTGTAGTACAAACAAAATTAGGACGTCTACACATGGGCCATGTGCGCAAATCACCTTTGTTTGGTTAATAGGTTACTATTTTATTTTGGTGTTTTAGTTTTTATTTCTCAATATCTATACTAATTTGACTTTCACACTTATCAATGTATGAATTTAATCATTAATATACGTAATTATAATATACTAGTTTTTCACTCGTGTCTTGTGCAACATCAAACCAAACAATCACTCATTACGTCATTCAATTATCTCTATACTCGCATAATATTTTTTTTATCACCAAAACAACTTTCCATTAAAATGGAGCAAACATTATGCAAGACCAAATCCAGACAGATATTACAGATCCGATCGTAAGTCCTAGGAATAGATTTAGAATCAGCCACCCATACAAAGCAACCTGATTCGCTAGACACAAAACGAGCATGAGGAAGCCTAAAACGACCGAAAATAAAACACTCCCTGAAAAGAGTTCATCAAAAATAAAAAATACTCCGACCATACCTGCTTGAACTGAAATAAAAATAAGCACTGCGAAAGGAAAAACAATACGAAAATAAAATCTTTCCCCAAATTACTTCCTCGCAAAGGATGTGGTTCCGGAGGAGGGCGAGCTGTTGTAGTATGGTAGAAGAGAATATGAACCTCCAGAAAATTCGTCTGAGAACCTATCATGCCTAGCACCGGAAGGATCGCCTTCCAATCGCTCGCCACGGTTTTGCCTCCATCGTCATCGTCGAAGATCAATCCTTCGTTGTCCTCGTCGATTGCTATCTGTTTGTACTGGTGCACCACACTCGACCAAAATGGTGAGCACCACAACACTTCCCACCGTTGAGGGAGAAAAACAAAACCGAAAAAGACCGGACAGGCCACAAAATGCAAGAAGGAAAGAAACGTCAAGAGATGCTGATAATGCCGTCACAAGAATTGACCGTCGTTGTAATCGCCATCAAAGAAAACTTGGTGTGGCCATGAGGTTTGGGAGTGGTGACCTATACTCGCATAATATGATAAATTTGGAGAACTAATATTGTATATCAAATTGACACATTTCAAAGAGATTTTAAAAATATCCCACTTTCATTCAACTTCAATGGGTTTTGATGTATTTTTTCAATTACATAGAAATAATACGACAAACGTCATCTAATAATAGGACTCTTAGCTATCCTCACTTAGGATTATAATGGATTAATAAACCTTGGTAGCACTCAAAGGTCCTCAATGTGGAAAAGGAATCCGTCTAAATTCATTGTCCTAAAAATTCAATGTTTTGTTTACTCTAAGAGGAATTGAAAATTAATATGAAGAAAAAAATCTAATAAAATTTGTGTATAAAATGTTTTTTATGTATAGTAGTGGAAAAATATACTCAAATGAGAGTTTTGATTATAAACGAGTTTTTTCAAATATAAACAAGTGTCATACATAATCACAATGAATAACATTTTTAAGACTTCAGTTAGGAAACAAGCAACTATCACCTAAATTGCATTCTCAATTGAGATATAGTTTACAATTTGCCTTCTTCCATTCTCAGAAACCATGATCCAAACATGCACTTAGAAGAAGTGAGATCATATTTGACCCAATTTCAAGTATTTGGGAAAACAAGAGTTTGATTGCAGTCAAAGTTTTTGGCCTAGCCTCTTGTCATATTGAGATATTGACAATCTCTTCTATTTAAATCTGATCTTGCCATATTATTTGATCTCATTTCTTCTAAGCGCATGTTTGTATCATGGTAATTGAGAATTGAAGAAGGTAAATTGTAAACTACATCTCAATAAAGAATGCAATTTAAGTGATAGTTGCTTGTTTCCTAACTAAATTCTTAAACATGTTATTCATTGTGATTGTATATGACGCTTGTTTATATTTGAAAAAACTCGTTTATACGCAAAACACTCATTTGAGCATTTAGATGAATCATGACAAGTATTTAAATAATAAAATATATCATACGTTGAAATTATAATTAAATATGTCGTACGTTAAAATTATAATGTACTTATTTGAGCATTTAAAATTGATTTTCATGAATGAAAGGTCAATTTTAATACTGTACTCATAATTTTTGTTGGAAAAATGTGTTAGAAATTGCATTAAATGATCATTTTGGGGCAATTATTTGAGTGGGGTCCACTTCCGATTTGGGTCGGGTCAAAGTGGTTTCGGATTGTCCTTGTTAAGGGCTACAATTCGATATATGGTACGCTCAAAACGGATAACGGGTGAATGAGAAATTGATTCTCGAAGTTCGCTCGTTGAAATGGAAAAACTGGGAAAATGATGAGTTTCTAGTGTGTTTTATCCCACACCGAAAAACTCAAGGGATTTTCACCCCCTTATAAAGGGAAGCCTCTTTTAAGGAGTTAAGATTCCTAAAGGGAAAGGCTCTCTCTTACGCGCAGGGGGGGGTGCCGATCAAATCTCCGAAACGGAGAAGAAAAACCGCGACTCGTGTGCGCGGGCGACCTGCGGACACGAATGCCGTCCAAAAATCTATCTCTCAAGAGATACGGTTCTTCATACTTGGTTCTCGTTCGCTGGAACTCTTGTTTGTGTGCTCAAACATTAGTTCGTAGTCATCGTATCCTGGGAAACGATTGTTGCAACGCTCCTAGCACCGTGGGAGGCAACAAATACGTTTTAAGGAAATCGTGCGTAGCACGAGCTTTGGCTAATTCTGCTTCATCTCCTTTCTTGTTTTTCTCTAGTCATTTTATTTAATTAATTTATTTTAATTAATTTTCTTTATTTTCCGAAACACACCCAACAATCTTAAAACATATTTGCCTTGGTTGTTGTACTGCGGTAAACAATCTAAAAACGTAGTTTGTCACTTTGGTGAACGAACTTAATTTTTGTGTTTTCGGAAAAACGTTAAAGAACGAAAATGACTTCTCAAGAAAATGAGATTGGTGTTGGGCAGAATGTTCTGAACGACAATCACTCTGAAAGCGGAGCACCGGTGAACAATAGTTCACAACGCGGTGCATCTGCTTTGGCCAACCAAAGGGCTATCCCTATGGTGACCGTGCCAAGCAACTCTGTGGAGAAACCCGAGAAATTCAACGGGTTAAACTTCAAGAGGTGGCAGCAAAAGATGCTATTTTACCTCACTACTCTCGGTCTTGCTAGATTCTTGACCGAAGATGCGCCGGTAGCAACCGGGGGTGTGGTGGATGCGCAATCTTTCAACGCGGTTGAAGCTTGGAAGCATTCTGACTTCCTTTGCCGAAACTACGTGTTGAACGGGCTGCATGATGCTTTGTACGACGTATATAGCAAACTAGCTACGGCTAAGGAGCTATGGAATGCTTTGGACCACAAATATAAAAGCGAGGATGCCGGCGCAAAGAAATTTGTTGTTGGTCGATTCCTTGACTTTAAAATGGTGGATTCGAAGACGGTCTTGAGTCAAGTTGAGGAGATGCAAATGATCTTCAACGAAATTCGAGATGAAGGAATGACAGTTAGTGAGCCATTCCAAGTGGCGTCAATTATTCATTTATTGCCGCCGGCTTGGAAGGATTTCAAGAACTACCTTAAGCACAAGCGAAAGGAAATGAACTTGGAGCAATTGATCCTCCGTCTGCGGATTGAAGAGGATAACCGGAAGAACGATGGGAAACTCCCAATTGTTCATGGCGCCAAGGCCAACGTGGTGGAGCATGCTAAAGGCTCCAAAAATAAAAATAATGGGAAGAGCAAGCTCGGTCCCAAGGGAGGCGTTTCCAAGACGAAGTTCAATGGAAAATGCTTCAATTGCAATAAAAACGGACACAAGTCCGCGGATTGCAAGGCACCCAAGAAGAAGAGGGACTCTCAAGTCAACTTGGTGCAAGGTGGGCAAAAGGATGAAGACATCATCCTAGCGGCTGTGGTTACGGAAGTCAACCTCGTTGGATCCAATTCCAAGGAGTGGTTTGTGGATACCGGTGCAACCCGGCACATTTGCTCGAACCGGGAGTTATTCACAACTTTTGAGCCATCAAATGGTGAGAAAGTGTGGATGGGTAACTCGGATCATTCCGCGGTTGAAGGCGTGGGCAAGGTGGTCCTGAAGATGACTTCGGGAAAAGAGCTGACTCTCAACCAAGTGCTGTTTGTTCCGGAAATACGCAAAAACCTGATTTCCGGTTCGTTGTTGAACAAGCATGGCTTTCGCATGGTTTTTGAGTCGGACAAACTGGTTTTGTCTAAGTCGGGAATGTATGTGGGCAAGGGATATACATGTGATGGGCTTTTTAAGCTCAATGTAATGACTATTAATAATAATAATAATAATAAAATCCCTTATGCTTACTTGCTTGAGTCTTCCAATGTGTGGCATGGTAGACTACGACATGTTAATTTTAATTCTATACGTAGATTAATTAACATGGAGCACATTCCTAAATTCACAATTGATGTGAAGCACAAATGTGAAGTTTGTGTAGAGGCAAAACTAACGAAAACGTCTTTCAAATCAGTTGAAAGAAAAACGGAACCACTTGAATTAATTCATAGTGACGTTTGTGATTTTAAATCAATACAAACACGCGGCGGTAATAAATATTTTATTACCTTTATCGATGATAGCACTCGCTATAGCTACGTTTATTTATTAAAAAATAAACACGAAGCAATCGATAAATTCATTCTTTATAAGAATGAAGTGGAAAACCAACTTAATCGACGGATTAAGACGGTTAGGAGTGATCGAGGTGGTGAGTATGAAGCACCAATTGGTGACTTTTGCGCTAGTGTGGGTATAGTACACGAACGTACCGCACCCTATTCACCTCAATCAAACGGTGTTGCCGAACGAAAGAATCGCACATTGAAAGATATGATGAACGCGATGCTAGTAAGTTCGGGCTTGCCACAAAATATGTGGGGCGAAGCAATCTTGACAAGCAATTACCTTTTAAATAAGGTTCCCTGGAAAAAATATGATAAAACTCCATACGAGTTGTGGAAAGGCAGACAGCCTTCCTATCAATATTTGAAAGTGTGGGGGTGTCTTGCTAAGGTGCTTGTACCAACACCTAAGAAAATAAAAATAGGTCCAAAAACGGTGGATTGTATTTTTATTGGGTATGCACAAAATAGTAGTGCTTATCAGTTTTTAGTGTACGATTCGAATAATCCGGATGTACATAAAAACACAATAATTGAATCAAGGAATGCCTCATTCTTTGAAGATGTATTTCCATGCAAGTCCAACGATGGGCCTAGCACGTCAAAACGAACATTTGACGTAGCTATGGAAAATACTAGCGAGGGATCCGGAGAAGAACCCGAACCCAGACGTAGCAAACGTGCTAGAATTGAAAAATCCTTCAGACCGGATTTTCTCACCTACTTGGTAGAATTTGACTCGAATATTCTAACATGTATGGTAGAAAATGAACCGGATTTTCTAACATGTTTGGTAGAAAATGAGCCACGGACTTATACGGAAGCCGTGACGTCTACTGAAGGTCCTATGTGGAAAGAAGCCATCAAAAGTGAGGTGGACTCTATCCTAAAAAATCACACGTGGGAATTGGTTGATCTCCCTCCGGGATGTAAACCTTTGGGATCCAAGTGGATTTTTAAACGTAAAATGAAACCAGACGGTTCCATTGATAAGTTTAAGGCCAGACTTGTAATCAAGAGATACAAGCAACGCGAGGGCCATGATTACTTTGACACGTATTCTCCCGTGACGAGAATAAATTCCATTAGGATGATACTAGCGATTGCCGCTTTGCGGAATTTGGAAGTTCATCAAATGGACGTAAAAACCGCTTTTCTAAATGGCGATATAGACGAAGAAATCTATATGGAACAACCCGAGGGTTTTCGTGTTCCAAGCCAAGAAAAGAAGGTTTGTAAATTAATTAAATCATTGTATGGATTGAAACAAGCCCCTAAACAGTGGCACGAAAAGTTCGATCATGCAATGTTAATTAATGGGTTTAAGATAAACGAAAGTGACAAATGCGTCTATGTGAAAAGCACGGTAGACGGCTATGTCATTTTATGTTTATACGTGGATGATATACTCATCGTGGGTAGCAATAATCTAATGATTAATTCTACCAAAAGCATGTTAAATTCTAAATTTGACATGAAGGATATGGGGCTGGCCGATTTAATCCTTGGGATTAAAATAATTAGAGGACCTGACGGTCTAACGCTAAGCCAATCCCATTACGTTGATAAAATCCTTACTAAATTTAATAAGGATGATTATCAAGAGGCAAGGACGCCATTAGATAAAAACACTCATCTTACCAAAAATCGTGGAGAGTGTATTTCTCAAGTAGAATACGCTAGGATTATTGGAAGTTTGATGTATCTAATGAGTTGTACCAGGCCTGATATTGCCTTTGTGGTTAGTAAGCTAAGTAGATATACTAGCAACCCCGGTGATGAACACTGGAAGGCAATAATACGGGTTTTGAGGTATTTACGTAAAACCCAAAACCTTGGACTGCACTATGGAAGATATCCAGCTGTACTTGAAGGGTATAGCGACGCTAGTTGGATATCCGACATAAAGGACTCTAAGTCCACAAGTGGATATGTTTTCACTTTGGGAGGTGCAGCCGTGTCATGGAAATCCTCGAAACAAACGTTAATAGCTAGATCCACGATGGAATCTGAGCTAATAGCCTTGAATAAGTGCACTGAAGAGGCTGAATGGCTACGCCATTTTCTCGAGGATATTCCAAGTTGGGAGAAGCCTGTCCCTCCAATATGCATACATTGCGATTGTCAAGCGGCAATTGGAAGGGCACAGAGCAATCTCTACAATGGTAAGTCTAGACACGTTCGTCGTAGACATAACACCATTAAACAAATCCTCACAACGGGTGTTATCACTGTTGACTACGTGAAGTCAAAGGATAACATAGCGGATCCGCTAACCAAGGCATTGGAAAGAGAATTGTTGGAGAAGTTGTCATGAGGAATGGGACTAAAGCCCGTGAATTGAAAAGTTCTATAGTGGATACCCAACCTAGTTGATCCTAGGTTCAAAAGGGACAACTAAATTATAGAGCGAAGGATGGTCACTGTGGGGGTCCCGGACTCCTACCCACTCCTCGTTAAAACAGTGACTCCCGCACGAGGTTAGCGAAAAAAACGTTTGCTTTAATGATTCTAAAATGTTGATCTACTCGATAACATTGGAAGAGTATGCGGGATACTCGTGAAAGAATCACCTATGTGAGAGAGAAGAGGGCCGTTTCAAAGGAGAACTGTAAAGGCTCAGTTCTTTAGAAACTCTTGCAGAACCAGGACGGCGACCCATGGCCAAAACGGGCACACCCATGAGAACGGAACAAAGTTGGAAGGTTCTTGTGTAAAGATATGTCAATGTTTACACGACGGCAGTATAGTTCAAGGACATCGAGTCTACTAGACAGCCAGTAAATAAACGTGTCTTTACAACGGAAGGTTCAAAGGATAAAACCTACCTCTCCGTATGCAAGGATCATCCGGTGAACACAACGTGTCCTCCTATCTTCGTGTCTTTTTAAGTCTCGAAAATCAATTTTCATTCATGTGGGGGATTGTTGGAAAAATGTGTTAAAAATTGCATTAAATGGTCATTTTGGGGCAATTATTTGAGTGGGGTCCACTTCCGATTTGGGTCGGATCAAAGTGGTTTCGGATTGTCCTTGTTAAGGGCTACAATTCGATATATGGTACGCTCAAAACGGATAACGGGTGAATGAGAAATTGATTCTCGAAGTTCGCTCGTTGAAATGGAAAAACTGGGAAAATGATGAGTTTCTGGTGTGTTTTATCCCACACCGAAAAACTCAAGGGATTTTCACCCCCTTATAAAGGGAAGCCTCTTTTAAGGAGTTAAGATTCCTAAAGGGGAAGGCTCTCTCTTACGCGCAGGGGGGGTGCCGATCAAATCCCGAAACGGAGAAGAAAAACCGCGACTCGTGTGCGCGGGCGACCTGCGGACACGAATGCCGTCCACAAATCTATCTCTCAAAAGATACGGTTAATTTTTGTTTTCTTCCCGAAACCCTCCAAGGGGGTTCTGTTGGCTTCGGACAGAAACCCTCCAAGGGGGTTCTGTTGGCTTCGGACAGAAACCCTCCAAGGGGTTCTGCTGGCTTCGGACAGAAACCCTCCAAGGGGTTCTGCTGGCTTCGGACAGAAACCCTCCAAGGGGTGTTCTGCTGGCTTCGGACAGAAACCCTCCAAGGGGTGTTCTGTTGGGGTCTTCTGTCGCGCACTTCTTCCGTTACAACAATTAATGCCCAACGTTCTTCTCTTTTAATGCTGCGTTAAATGGACAGTTTATGGACGATTCAATGCCCAACGGACTGGTCATTGATGTCCAACGTTCAGGTCCATTAACACCCCATTTAACACACAACAAATCCTCCTATAAATAGCTGGCAGGTGCTTTGCAACAAACACACGGTTTTGACAACGCACAACACTTTCCTCACGTTTTCTTGAGCTAAAAACTCTTCCAGCTACTCCCAAAAATCCTTCTGTGTTCATACTTGGTTCTCGTTCGCTGGAACTCTTGTTTGTGTGCTCAAACATTAGTTCGTAGTCATCGTATCCTGGGAAACGATTGTTGCAACGCTCCTAGCACCGTGGGAGGCAACAAATACGTTTTAAGGAAATCGTGCGTAGCACGAGCTTTGGCTAATTCTGCTTCATCTCCTTTCTTGTTTTTCTTTAGTCATTTTATTTAATTAATTTATTTTAATTAATTTTCTTTATTTTCCGAAACACACCCAACAATTTTAACTCATTATTAAAATTGAGTTTTCATTCATAAAAACCAACTTTAAATTGATCTAATAGTTAAAATCAATACTCCATACTTGATTTGAATAAATGAAGAAATTACTTTTTAAAAAATGAAGAAATTAAGATGAGTTAATTCATTTTTTTATTATCTTAAATGACCTTGCATCACACGTCAAAATCGATACCTAGTCCCGCACCATTGTATGCATAGACTGTGCAAAACTTGACCAATTTGAATGACAAGGCTGACAGCCAACCTAAATATATTGTTGTAGGTAAATTCCTTCCAACTCATTTTCTTTGTCATGTCATAGATAATTGTTATGTCACAAACAATAAAGGTTCTTGTTTTAAATGTTTTAGCTTTGCCAAGCATTCAAACAACACCTAATTTAAACAAATGATTTGTGAAGTAATGTTTAGCCTTAAAATGACTTTAAATTGATTTTATTGTTCAATATACACTCATTCAATGACATAATTCTTTTTTTGTTATGTCCCTAAACCAAAATGAAAATGAGATCTAATGCAATTACATGACCAAGTTTATATAATATTTTTAAAAACTTTCTACTCCCTTCGTCTCATATTAATTTTCCAAATAAATTTTGCACGTAGACAGTGGCGGACCCAGAAAGTCGGAGCCACGGGGTCCCTACCTTTTTATATTTGTAATCTCTAATTAATATAAAACTAATAAAAAATATATTAAAGAAGCATAAAAACATAATTAGTTTAACAATTCAAAGAATGAGCTATAACAATTTAGTAAGATTATAAAACCAATTAAATTAGTTTGAGTGGTGTGATAAAAACATGTGAAAATAAATTCTTTGAAGAGAAAAAGAAAATGACGAGTAAAGATTTTCATATGAAAGCCATTAAAAGTCTTGGAAAATAGTAGTCAATTACATAAGTGACTTTTCAAACACCTTAATTATGAGCATGAAAAGTCAAATAAAATAGTTGAACAATTTTTATTATTATTAACATCACAAATCCATAAAAAAGCACCCAACATTGTAATTAACATATACAATAGTATTCTCTATTACATACATAAAATCAAAAAGTGAGAATGAACACAAAAAATATAGAAATAATATCTATAATCCATCAAACCCAAAAACATGTTAAAAACGGGAAAATGAACACAAGAAATCGTGGATATGAATGCAACAAACATTGAAGCATTTCAACAAACACCTTGTGAGCATAAAAGTGATAGAATAGTTGAATTATAATTAAAATTATAAACATCACTAGTCCATCACCCCAATAATGTAATCAAACAGTAAACATTCTAGCATGTATTCTATGCTTAAAATAGAAAAGAGAAAATATAAACAAATTTAAATCTAAATGCACAAGAAAGGGACAAACCTCAAATCAAGGTAGGGAGAAAAAGTACTCCGTAGTTTAATTCATAGTTCAACAAAGCGACCTCTCATAATTTTCATGTCAATTGAGAGTTGACATCTCCAAAAATTGAAAGCAATGAGAATGAAGGAAAGAAAAATGTCGAAACAGGGCTACGTTAAAGGAATGAGCACTGAGAAGAGAGGAAGAGAGGAGAAGGAAAGAGGGAGAGAGAAAAAAGGGTAAAAAGTGAATGTGAAATGGTAAAAGTAGAAAGATAGGCCAAAACGACGTAGTTTTGGTCTATTTGATTAAAGTAGTTTTGGAAAACAAAAAAAGAACCCAGGGGATTCAAACATTGTACCTCCTGCAACATAGAAACTTTCAATCCCATGCGTGCTCCCGTTCCCCTCCTCCATTCTTTTGATTTTAAAGTCGTTATTTTTGTAAATATACATTGAATAATTAATTTTATATAATATATATATAATATATAGCTATTTTTCCGAGGTGCACAGGGTCTCGGGACCCCCGTGGGACCCTTACTGGATCCCCCTCTGCACGTAGATTAAGAAAGTGAAAATTGTACGACACGGAGTTATGCAGAGTAAATATTATTCTGGAGCAAAGTAAATAAGAAAGGCTAAAGATAATTATATATGGGACAAAGGGAGCATACAAATCAGAACAACATTGGATGTAGATGTTTTATAAGTAGTATGTATGACTCCAAACCTTCACAATAGTTACTTCTTGTTTGTATCAACATCTAGAGACATAAGTTAGCGTCTGTGAATGAATGTTTGTAGTATCAACATCTCTCTCACCAAGGTTTTAGAAGAAAACCGAATCCGTTTTGAAACTTTGAACTTAATATTGATCCATTTTCTTTATGTTGGGATATATTGTAGCACCGTCCCCAAGCATATTTACTTTTAGTAAATTTTGTAATAGACCTCGAAAGATGATTTATGAATTTACGTAATTGTTAAATTTTATTATTTCTTTTACGTGAAGAGTAAATTGCATGTGGGGCCCACAGCGGGAACGGGGACCGCCCGATAATTCCCGAACCACATATTATATTCATCTTGGTCTAGATGACATCTATATGGTGGTGGATATTTTATTTGGGCCATAAGAAAGGCATGGAGTTGACCGGTTGGTCAAACGGGGCCCAATTACCGGTATTGGTAATTTAGTGGATAACAGCCCGAAATGAGTTTCGGAGACTCCTAAATTAATGTTGGGGAATGTACATCTATTCTAAAGGCCCATGATTATTGGGGACACGTGATATATTTTATTTGGTCCGATAAAATAAAATATGATTAAAACGGGCCGAGAAATACAACTTTCGGGGCCGATTGTACACACCGGGACGTAATGGGATGACCTCCCACATAAGTGGGGGCCACCCCACGTTTTTATGGGTGCTGATTGATCAAATAATGGGGGAGGGGAGCAGCTAAACGTGCTGGTACGCACAAGGGAGAGGGAGGAAGTCTCCTTTGAGACAAAAGTTCATGCTAGGGTCCAATCTCACAAAAATCATTTGTGTTGATTGAGAAGACACCCTCTCTCCACCCCTACACTCATATGACCGACACAAGAGGAGAGGATCTCCAGGAAACCAAAGTCCCAAGGCCTCATTGAGGAAGAAGAAGCTAGAGAATCCAATGAGAAGAGCTAGGCTTGAGGTAAGAACACCAAATAGCTCTTTAACTAGTTTTGTTATTGTATGATTTTTAAGAAATCATATGGTGGATTAAACCACGAGTTCTACACGTTTAAAAGTGTAGAATATTGATATAAAGTGGTGTTAATTAACTTAGAAGAGTTGGTGAATCGATAGGAGTCGAAATCGCCGGAAACCGCCACGTATAGGGAGCTGTTCGTAGTTGCAGACTACGAAAGCCGCCCGGCTTTCGTGAAAGCCGCCCGGCTTTTGCCCACCAGTCCAATTTTCCACTTTCAATCGGCCTAGAACGGGGATTGATCGAGGGGCTTAACAAAGGCAACTATTGTAGCACATCACGAGGTGAGGATGGCTGACTATATTGCTTATAATTAGTGAGTTAATTTCATAAGATTGCCTAAAGTAATTAGATGGGATTTTCATGGATTATTAATGATTAATAATGCCTAAATGAAAATAATATTGATATGAGTAAGTGAAGCATGATATACAAATTTAGAATAATTGTGTATGATTATGTGAAATGAATGGAACGGCATGTTAATGGAATTACTATGATGACATTGTGATAAAACATACTTTACGTCATGTATGAAATTCATGAATGGATTAAAGTGATATTTTGATATTGAGATCAAACTATACTTGTGTTGGGAAATCAATTGAAATGAAATGCCAATTGGAAAATAGGAACTTGGCATGTTCTAGGACTATCCAATTAGTATCAAAATACTAGTCGGGGAAATTAATATAAATAAATGATGAAACAAATCCTAAGAGGTAGTTGGGCCGAGCCCTTGCCATACAATTTTGATGTGTTATATCGAGTTAGAGGATTGTATAGAAATGTAGTTGGGCCGAGCCCTTGCTATACAATTGGGGCTCGATGGGACCCCACGGAGTTATCGTGACTTGCAGTCACGGGGGGAATGGAAATGATGAATTCTAAATGAATATGGGCCCACGGGCCGACTACTTGACTCTATATAAAGTAAGTACAGCTAAAAGAAAAAGGGGTAACCGAGGGTTATGGCTAAAAGAAATTAAAACATCAATTATACTTAGTATAGTTGCTATTGTACTTGTCAAATATTTCCAAGTACTGACCTCCCTTTCACGGGGGAGGCCACCTCACAGTTTCAGGTAGAACTTGAAGGTTGCTGCCACCGCCCGTTGCTTCGGGAAGATCCAAGGAAGAAGACTTGGTTCGTGCTTCTCCCGTTTCTGTTTTGAAAACAACTTAAATAATGCTCATGGATATTGTCTTTTTTTGAATAATTATTTGGGGGCTTGTACGCCCATGATTGCCAAGGTGTGGCACAAACACTTACGTTAAATATTTCCGCTGCTATAAATGTTTCTTTTACATTTTGTTTGTTTATGGATGTACTATGTGTGAATGGTATTCAAGACGCCTTGTATAGTATGTGTAATACTTGAGATTTAATTTAAACGGGTTAATAGTACTACTCATACCAACAAGATGCATCTCCTTTTAAGGGAGCTCATCACCTAAGAACTCCAAAGTTAAGCGTGCTTGCATGGGAGTAGTCTTGGGATGGGTGACCCCCTGGGAAGTTTCTCAGGGCGAGCACGAGTGAGGACAAAGTGCGCGGAAAAGGCTAGTGGCGGTTTGTGGGGACAGTACTTGAGGTCAGAAGTAACTACCTCGGGACCTACGGGGCCGGGGTGTTACAAATGGTATCAGAGAAATCCTGCGACAGTGTGTTGATCCGTTGGATATCGGGCGAGCACTTAGTAGGGGAAAAGATTCTGGGATATGATTGAGATTGGTTTATGGGCGCTACGAGGACGTTGCGTTCCTAAGTGGGGGTGATTGTAATACTTGAGATTTAATTTAAACGGGTTAATAGTACTACTCATACCAACAAGATGCATCTCCTTTTAAGGGAGCTCATCACCTAAGAACTCCAAAGTTAAGCGTGCTTGCATGGGAGTAGTCTTGGGATGGGTGACCCCCTGGGAAGTTTCTAAGGGCGAGCACGAGTGAGGACAAAGTGCGCGGAAAAGGCTAGTGGCGGTTTGTGGGGACAGTACTTGAGGTCAGATGTAACTACCTCGGGACCTACGGGGCCGGGGTGTTACAGTATGGATGAGTCGGACTGCGGTTGACTATTCGTACTGTACGACGGGTTGTTGACGTGTCCGGGTAGGTCCGGGGCATGACAATTTAATTGGTATCAGAGCCTTAGTCCGTAAACATCATGATGAAGCTTCAAAATTTCTTTTTGAAAATGAATTTGAAAACCATGAGCATAAGGTTTTGTACTTATAGAACTTTTGGTACTTGAGTTGCAATGTCTCTAATTGTTAAGATGGTACCCTTAACAATTGGTATGGCAGTGATTTGAGCCAAAGGATGTCTTTAAGTACCTATCCGTCAATTGACATTTGATACGAGTTTAATGACTCATTCTCAATTTCTTTCAGAAATGGAACGTACCGGGAAAGTAACTAGAAGGAACCCGACTGGCCGAGCACTGGGAGGATCCGTGCAAGGCAGTAGAGGGGCTTCTAGGGTGTCCAGAGGACAGGGCCGTGAAGGCCAAGATCAGACCGTGAGTGACAGTTATGTTGAAACAGTCAACGAGTCCTATGAGTCCGAGGAGGATTCGACGTATCAACCGGGAACTGAGCCGGTTGAGACCCCATATGATGGGGAGTATGATGATGCTAGTGAGGGGAGCGACGATGATGACGCTCTGGAAAGGATGGAGGAATTACTCCGTCAATTTCAACAGGATCGCCAAAGGCGCCGGGCAAGGCGTGCTTTGGGAGGGGCTTCAAGAAGGGGAAGCCATGCGGGTTCTAGGGGACATGTAGAGTCCCGAGTAGATCGAGGTGTCGAGGTCCCGATAATAAGGATCTCGGAGTACCTCAAGGAAGCAAGAGATTTGGGGTGTAAACCGTTCGATGGAACGGGAGATATATCCGTTGCGGCGGAGTGGATCAAGAGGTTCAATGAAGCGGCCCTTGATATGCAGCTGCCGCCAAACATGAAGATGAGAGTTGCAACGAGGTTGCTAGAAGGGATGGCGTCCACATGGTGGGACGGTGTCAAGGGGAAGTACGGTGAGGCCGTAACTTGGGAGAATTTCCGACATGAATTCTTCAACCAATACTACTCCGACTTCGAGGTGAACTTGAAGAGGAGAGAATACACCAACTTGACCCAAGGAGGCAAGTATACCGTGAGGCAACTTGAGCACAAGTTCAGGGAGCTCGCAGAGTTCATACCGGAGTATGCTTGTGATGAGAACCGGATGGTGAATCACTTTTGGGATGATTTAGACTTAGACGTGCGTGAGCGGGCAACACAATTGCCCAACATGACGTTTAGTCAAGTGGTGGAGCAAGTCCTGAAAGGGGAGAAGGAATGGGAAGAAAGAAAGCTGAAAAACGCCGAGGAGGCAAAGAAGAGGAAATGGGAGAACACCGGGCCCCAAGGTTCTAGCAAGAAGGGGAACCATGGGGGAGGTGGGTCTTTCAGAACGCCCGCACCACCATCTAGGGGAAATCAAGGCCTAGGAGGGCAAGGCTCGAGGTCGCAAGGCTCGGGCATTAGCAGGTGCAATAACTACAAGAGGAACCACGCGGGCAAGTGCCGCGATCCCCCTATGTGCTACCAATGCGGGGAGACGGGGCACTTGAGATCAAACTGCCCACAACTCGGGTGAGTCATGGGTGCAGGACCTAGCAGCGGGACTACGGCAAGTAGGAACCGAGCAGGGGCACCTCACGCGAGCACGACGCATGGAGGGCCAAGTACAAGCAACGCGCCATCCGTGAACCAAGTCAAGACCCAGGCTAGGGTCTATGCGATGACGGAGGCGGACGCACGTGCTAACCCGGACTCCATGGAGGGTAAAATCTTAAACTCATGTTATTAACTCCATTGTATGCAATATGAGTGTTTGTAATGTGCAAAATTTGTAACCCCGACGGTTTGGTCGGGATTGTAGGGGAAAGGGGAGGAAAAATCCCCGCCCTGGGCGAATGCCGCCCGGCATTTGACGAAAGCCGCCCGGCTTTCGTCTTGATTTATTGGGAAAATACTACGGCAACGAATGCCGGCCGGCTTCCACCAAAAACCGCCCGGCTTTCGTCAACATTAAATCAGGAAATTCCTCGCAATAAAAAATCGGCCGGCTTTTGTAAAGACCGGCCGGCTTTCATAAATGTCTGACCTGGGAAATTTCTCGCAGCTGAAAGCCGCCCGGATTTCATAGAAAACCGCCCGGCTTTGGGAATTATTTACGACATGAAAAGTACGGCGACGAAAACCGGCCGGCTTTCGTGGAAACCGGCCGGCATTCGTCGAAATGGGGAGAGAATCCTGCGCAGCTGAAAACCAGCCGGCTTTTGGCAGAGCCCGACCGGCTTATGTAGTGAGAAGTGCCGGACACATGAAAACCGGCCGGCTTTCATGAAAAGCGGCCGACTTTCACCTGAACGAGTCCGGAGATGCTCCTTAAGGTTAGAAACCGGGGAATTATTACACGGGGTCGGGTGGTCTGCATCCGAAACATGATCGACGCACTCTACGACCTAGGAAACAAACCTATTAATTAGATAGTGTGTCTTACATTACTTATGAATGTAGGAACACTAAAGATTAACGGGAGAGACGGACGGATCCTTATTGATACCGGAGCGCAACGATCATTTGTGAGTGAGGCGTTCGCTAGCGGATTCAACGGACCACTTGTACCGATGACTCAAACCTTATTGGTATCCATGCCTCTAGGGGATGATATCGAAAGAAATAGCCACTATCCTTCGTGTGAGGTGGAAGTGGAGGGCCAAACCTTGCCGTGTGATTTCGTACCGCTGAGTATGATCGAGTTCGATGCAATCCTAGGAATGGATTGGCTTGAGAAACATCATGCTAGGATTGATTGCTACACGAAGGTTCTTGAACTCGAAAGCGGTGAAGGATTGACCTTACGCTTTGAGGGAGATAGAGGCAAGTCAAACAGTTGCATCATATCCGCCGTGAGAGCAAGGAATATGATGAGAAAGGGATGCCACACATATCTAGCATACGTGGTGGATAAAAACAAAGAAGAGATAGATATCAACGATGTGAGAGTAATGTGCAAATATCCGGATGTCTTCCCAAAAGACTTGCCGGGACTTCGACCCGATAGGGAGATTGAGTTCGTGATCGAGGTTGAACCCGACACCAAACCAATCTCTATACCGCCATATAGAATGGCACCCGCTGAACTTAACGAGTTGAAAACCCAATTGCAAGAGCTATTGGATACCGGTTTCATAAGGCCGAGTCACTCTCCGTGGGGAGCATCGGTCCTTTTCGTGAAAAAGAAAGATGGAACACTTCGAATGTGCATTGACTATCGTCAACTGAACAAGGTCACAATCAAGAATAGGTATCCCTTGCCTAGGATTGATGACTTGTTTGATCAGCTCCGAGGAGCGACGGTGTTTTCGAAGATTGACTTGAAGTCGGGGTACCACCGACTGAAGATAAAGGAGGATGACATACCGAAGAGTGCTTTCCGCACAAGGTATGGTCATTTCGAGTTCCTAGTTATGTCATTCGGGCTAACCAACGCCCCGGCGGCATTTATGGACTTGATGAACCGAGTATTTCATAAATACTTGGACCGGTTTGTGATTGTGTTCATAGATGATATCTTGATTTACTCAAAGAGTGAAGAAGAGCATGAGGAGCACTTGATACTGGTTCTTGAGACACTACGAGAGAAGCAACTCTATGCCAAGTTTTCCAAATGTGAATTTTGGCTAAGAGAGATTGGCTTTCTCGGGCATGTGGTTTCAGGATCAGGGATTGCCGTAGATAACAAAAAGATTGAGGCTATTACTGAACGGGAGAGGCCAAAGAACGTCAAGGAAATTCGTAGCTTCCTTGGATTGGCAGGGTATTACCGAAAGTTCGTGGAGAAGTTCTCAGTTTTGGCATCGCCATTGACGAAGCTCACTCGAAAGGGGGCCAAGTTTGAATGGGATGACCGATGTGAGAAGGGATTCCTTGAACTAAAGAAGAGATTGACCGAGGCACCGGTACTTGCATTACCCCGACAGGGTATGGGGTACAATGTCTATAGTGACGCGAGCATCCAAGGGCTTGGATGTGTCTTGATGCAGAATGGGAGGGTGATTGCCTATGCTTCACGACAGTTGAAGAAGCATGAGGTAAATTATCCTACTCATGATTTAGAGTTGGGGGCAGTGGTTTTTGCATTGAAGATTTGGAGACATTATCTCTACGGAGAAACATGTCATATATACACTGACCACAAGAGTCTGAAATACGTGTTTACTCAGAAAGAGTTAAACATGAGACAGAGACGATGGATGGAGTTGATAAAATACTACCACCTAGTTATCGAGTACCACCCCGGTAAAGCCAACGTGGTGGCGGATGCTCTGAGTCGAAAGAATTCGTCTGGGGCGTTGCTGACTAGTTTGAAGGCATTGAGAGCCCGATTGGAGGTATCTAGTGATGGTGCCTTGTTAGCTAGATTCGAGGTGAGACCTACATTACTTGATGAAATCAAGAAGGGTCAAGAAACTGATGAAGAGCTTATGAAGATCCGTGAACGCATGCTAACGGGACCGGTTGAGGATTTCAGGGAAAGAGACGATGGTCTCTTATTATTTCGTGACCGAGTGTGTGTACCGTTGGATGATGAGCTCCGAAAGTCCATCTTAGAGGAGGCTCATTCATCGGCGTATGCCATGCACCCGGGAGGCATGAAAATGTACATCAGTAGGTGTCTTACTTGTCAGCAAGATAAGGCAGAACATCAGCACCCGGCTGGGTTACTACAGCCACTTTCCATTCCGGAATGGAAGTGTGAGCACGTGACTATGGATTTCGTGGTGGGGCTGCCACGAACGGTTAAGAACTATGATGCCGTATGGGTTGTGGTCGATAGGCTCACGAAAAGTGCACACTTTCTACCTATCAACGCCACCTATGCATTGGAAAGGTTAGCCAAGTTGTATGTGGATGAGATCGTGAGGCTACATGGAGTTCCTATAACCATTGTATCCGATAGAGATCCGCGATTCACATCACGATTTTGGCCGAAGTTCCAAGAATCTATGGGGACAAAACTGAAATTCAGTACAGCTTTTCATCCACAAACGGATGGGCAATCCGAGCGGGTTATACAGATATTAGAGGATATGCTGAGAGCTTGTGCATTGGAGTTCCAAGGGAGTTGGGACAACCATTTGGCACTTGTGGAGTTTGCCTATAACAACAGTTATCAGGCGAGTATAGGCATGCCTCCATACGAGGCATTGTATGGGAGGAGATGTCGTACACCTTTGTGTTGGGATGAGGTTGGCATGGCCAAACTCGAGAGCACGGAACTGGTGGAAATCACCAAGTCAAAGGTGAAGATGATTCGTGACAGACTTAAGGCGGCACAGGATAGACAGAAGAGCTACGCCGATAAGCGCCGAAGAGCCTTAGAGTTTAAGGTTGGGGATGAGGTATTTTTGAAAGTTTCACCTTGGAAAGGAATCATCCGATTTCAGAGCCGAGGGAAACTCAACCCACGCTACATAGGGCCATTTGTGATTCTTGAAAGAATTGGGGCCGTAGCATACCGATTACAGTTGACTCCGGAGTTGGAAAAGATACATAATGTATTCCATGTGTCTATGCTTAAGAAGTATATTCCGGATCCATCTCATGTACTAGAAAGACCACCCGTGGAAATACGGGAAGACTTGAACTACGCCGTGCAACCGGTAAGGATAATTGATAGGCAAGTAAAGAAGCTAAGAAGCAAGAAAGTTCCAATGGTTAAAATCCTTTGGAAGAGTGATCGAGTTGAAGAAGAAACCTAAGAGACTGAAGCCTCGATGAAGGAACAGTATGCATTTTTGTTTGAATAATCGTTGTGAATTTCGGGGACGAAATTCCCGTTAAGGGGGGGGGGGGGGTGAACTTGTAGCACCGTCCCCAAGCATATTTACTTTTAGTAAATTTTGTAATAGACCTCGAAAGATGATTTATGAATTTACGTAATTGTTAAATTTTATTATTTCTTTTACGTGAAGAGTAAATTGCATGTGGGGCCCACAACGGGAACGGGGACCGCCCGATAATTCCCGAACCACATATTATATTCATCTTGGTCTAGATGACATCTATATGGTGGTGGATATTTTATTTGGGCCATAAGAAAGGCATGGAGTTGACCGGTTGGTCAAACGGGGCCCAATTACCGGTATTGGTAATTTAGCGGATAACAGCCCGAAATGAGTTTCGGAGACTCCTAAATTAATGTTGGGGAATTTACATCTATTCTAAAGGCCCATGATTATTTGGGACGCGTGATATATTTTATTTGGTCCGATAAAATAAAATATGATTAAAACGGGCCGAGAAATACAACTTTCGGGGCCGATTGTACACACCGGGACGTAATGGGATGACCTCCCACATAAGTGGGGGCCACCCCACGTTTTTATGGGTGCTGATTGATCAAATAATGGGGGAGGGGAGCAGCTAAACATGCTGATACGCACAAGGGAGAGGGAGGAAGTCTCCTTTGAGACAAAAGTTCATGCTAGGGTCCTATCTCACACAAATCATCTGTGTTGATTGAGAAGACACCCTCTCTCCACCCCTACACTCATATGACCGACACAAGAGGAGAGGATCTCCAGGAAACCAAAGTCCCAAGGCCTCATTGAGGAAGAAGAAGCTAGAGAATCCAAGGAGAAGAGCTAGGCTTGAGGTAAGAACACCAAATAGCTATTTAACTAGTTTTGTTATTGTATGATTTTTAAGAAATCATATGGTGGATTAAACCATGAGTTCTACACGTTTAAAAGTGTAGAATATTGATATAAAGTGGTGTTAATTAACTTAGAAGAGTTGGTGAATCGATAGGAGTCGAAATCGCCGGAAACCGCCACGTATAGGGAGCTGTTCGTAGTTGCAGACTACGAAAGCCGCCCGGCTTTTGCCCAGCAGTCCAATTTTCCACTTTCAATCGGCCTAGAACGGGGATTGATCGAGGGGCTTAACAAAGGCAACTATTGTAGCACATCACGAGGTGAGGATGGCTGACTATATTGCTTATAATTAGTGAGTTAATTTCATAAGATTGCCTAAAGTAATTAGATGGGATTTTCATGGATTATTAATGATTAATAATGCCTAAATGAAAATAATATTGATATGAGTAAGTGAAGCATGATATACAAATTTAGAATAATTGTGTATGATTATGTGAAATGAATGGAACGGCATGTTAATGGAATTACTATGATGACATTGTGATAAAACATACTTTACGTCATGTATGAAATTCATGAATGGATTAAAGTGATATTTTGATATTGAGATCAAACTATACTTGTGTTGGGAAATCAATTGAAATGAAATGCCAATTGGAAAATAGGAACTTGGCATGTTCTAGGACTATCCAATTAGTATCAAAATACTAGTCGGGGAAATTAATATAAATAAATGATGAAACAAATCCTAAGAGGTAGGATTGTGAATAGGTATGCCTTAAGTAGTCTCAAGAGATACTTTAAGGTTAAATTGTATGAACACTAAGGTGTGATAGGGGTAGGCCTAAAGGCTACCTACGGAAATTGATTCTAGGCATAGGATTTGCTTGGGAATTTGATTATGAAAATAATTAGAGTTGGACTCTAGGATGACATGGAAATGTAGTTGGGCCGAGCCCATGCCATGTAATATGATTAGCATGGAAACGTAGTTGGGCCGAGCCCTTGCCATGTATATGTGATCTCCGTGGAAACGCAGTTGGGCCGAGCCCTTGCCACGAAGTTATGGTTGGTATGGAAACGTAGTTGGGCCGAGCCCTTGCCATACAATTTTGATGTGTTATATCGAGTTAGAGGATTGTATAGAAATGTAGTTGGGCCGAGCCCTTGCTATACAATTGGGGCTCGATGGGACCCCACGGGGTTATCGTGACTTGCAGTCACGGGGGGGGGGGGGGGGGATGGAAATGATGAATTCTAAATGAATATGGGCCCACAGGCCGAGTACTTGACTCTATATAAAGTAAGGACAGCTAAAAGAAAAAGGGGTAACCGAGGGTTATGGCCTATAATATAATAGTACCCTAAGTTGAGGGTCTTAGAAATTAAAACATCAATTATACTTAGTATAGTTGCTATTGTACTTGTCAAATATTTCCAAGTACTGACCTCCCCTTCACGGGGAGGCCAACTCACAGTTTCAGGTAGAACTTGAAGGTTGCTGCCACCGCCCGTTGCTTCGGGAAGATCCAAGGAAGAAGACGTGGTTCGTGCTTCTCCCGTTTCTGTTTTGAAAACAACTTAAATAATGCTCATGGATATTGTCTTTTTTTGAATAATTATTTGGGGGCTTGTACGCCCATGATTGCCAAGGTGTGGCACAAACACTTACGTTAAATATTTCCGCTGCTATAAATGTTTCTTTTACATTATGTTTGTTTATGGATGTACTATGTGTGAATGGTATTCAAGACACCTTGTATAGTATGGATGAGTCGGACTGCGGTTGACTATTTGTACTGTACGGCGGGTTGTTGACGTGTCCGGGTAGGTCCGGGGCATGACATATATTATCCTGATCTGCTGCTGTTCAGGAGCCCAATGTATTACCCCATGATGAATTCCGATCAATGAGGCCCATGTCGTCTCTTGCGGCCTAGTTCGGGCCACTCAGCCCATTCGACTCATTTTAGCCCATTAGGGTAGCTTTGCAACCCTTACCCTTTTCCCTATTTAAAGGAGGTTTTCCCTCCATGTTAAGGGTTGGTTCCTTATCATCTTCTTCCCCACCATATCTCTAGAATATCTTGTAACCTCCATTAATGGGAGCTCTTATACAATGTAAATATGGTGAGCACATATTAATAAAATGAGAGTGATTCAGACATTGGCCCAAAACGCTTCGTGGTTTTCTCCCTTTCGGGGTTCCATGTAAAAGTCAAACATTCATACATATTTTTATCTATATTTCACTACTTCGTGTTGGATTAGTTTCAACAATGGCACCGTATGTGGGAACCTTGTTCAAAAAGAATATATACATATACATATTATCTGGTCCTCCGACAGCATTACCAAGCTAAGTTCAGTGTGCAGTTAGGACTGCTCGATACACTCGAGTGGGAGACCGGAAGGTGATCAACATGAAGCGCAGAGCCATTCACGAGCGAAATCATAATCATGTACGTGTCAAAGCACATAGAAAGGAGTCATATGGGTCGTATGATGCCCAAGCATCCAGGGCGAGTTCTGTTGGCACTCCGTTCGGTGATACAGGCTCTCCTCGTCTTGGGTCCTAATGCCACTCAAGCTCTGCGATCTTCGACGCGATGGACCCTCTTTTCTAATCCTCGTGCCATTCGAGCCCAACCGTTCGACACAGGGGACATGTGCCATACATGGAGGCGAATCATAAGCCCTTGCACCATAAGTCGAGGCACCCATAAGCCCTTGCACTGTAAACCAAGGTGGTCCATAAGCCCTTACACGTAAGCCAATGCCATCCGTATGCCCTCACATATACATCGAGGCAAGTCATAAGACGAGGCTCCCGTAAGCCTTTGCACGATAAGCCAAGGTGGTCCACAAGCCCTTACAATAAACCGGAGCCATTCGTAAGCCCTTGCATATACCTCGAGGCCATATGCAAGCCCTCGCGCTGCCTCCAGTTCACGACCAGACCCGCGGAATCCCTTCCAGGATGGTGACCGCCATCTCATGCAGCACGATTGGCCCATCAACAACATCATGTCCAGTTCCCGGTCAAGCTCCCAGAATCCCTTCCAGGATGACGACCGCCGTCTTAAGCAGCATTATTGACACATCAGCACCATCGTGTGCAGTTCATGACCGGGCTCGCAGAATCCCTTCCAGGATGGCGACCGCTGCCTCATGCAGCACGATTGGCCCATCAGTGCCGTCATGCCCACTTTACGGTCGGGCTCGCAGAATCCCTTCTGGGATGGAGACCATCGTCTTATGCAATACGATCAACCCATCAGCGCCATAATGTCCAGTTCATGGTCGGGCTCGCGGAATCCCTTCCAGGATGGCGACCGCCATCACATGCAGCACGATCAACCCATCAGCGACGTCGTGCCCACGTCACGATCGGGCTCACGGAATCCCTTCCAGGATGGCGATCGCCATCTCATGCAGCACGATCGGCCCATTAGCACCGTCGTGCCCACTTTACGGTCAGGCTTGCGGAATCCCTTTTGGGATGGCGATCACCGTCTTATGCAGCACGATCGGCCCATTAACGTCGTCATGTCTAGTTCACAATTGGGCTCGTGGAATCCCTTCAAGGATGGCGACTGCCGTCTTATGCAACATGATCGGCCCATCAACGCTATCGTGTTCAATTCACGGTCGGGCTCGTGAAATCCCTTCCAGGATGGCGACCACCGTCTTATGCAGCATGATCGGCCCATCATCGCCATCGTGTTCAGTTCACGGCCGGGCTCTTGGAATCCCTTCCAAGATGGTGACCACCATCTTATGCAGCACGATCGGCCCATCAGCGATATCATGTTCAGTTCACGGTCGGGCTCGCCATTCGCTTGTGGAATGCCGACCACCGCCTTGTGCAGCACTCTCGACCCCTCAATGCACATCGTGTTCGATGCAAAGGGTATATATCACACCCGATACATTGCTCTCATACTTTGTAGTCATCCATACATTCATACATCACATGTCATACATTCATGTGTATGCATACATTCATTGTAATACTTGAGATTAAATTGAAAAAGATTAATAGTACTACTCATACCAACAATGTGCATCTTCTTTTAAGGGAGCTCACCAACTAAGAAATCCAAAGTTAAGCATGCTTGCACATGAGTAGTCTTGGGATGAGTGACCCCCTGGGAAGTATCTCAGGGCGCGCACGAGTGAGGACAAAGTGTGCAGAAAAGGCTAATGGTGGTTTGTGAGGACAGTACTAAAGGTCTGGAGGGTGTGTAGGAGTAACTACCTCGATCCCTAACCGGTAGGGTGTTATAGGTGGTATCAGAGCAACCCTACGACAATGTGTCGATCCGTTGGATATCGAGCGGGCACTTAAGAGGGGAAGATTCAGGATATGATTGAGATTTAATTGGCTTAAGGGAGCTCATCAGCTAAGAACTCCAAAGTTAAGTGTGCTTGAACGGGAGTAGTCTTGGGATGGGTGACCGCCTGTGATGTTTTTCAGGGCACTCACGAGTGAGGAAAAAGTGTGCGGAAAAGGCTAGTTGTTGTTTGTGAGGACAATACTAGAGGCCTGAAGGGTGTGTAGGAGTAAATACCTCGAGTCCTATGGGGCGGGGTGTTACATTCATGCATTCATGCATATGCATACATTGTGTTCGCCTTATTCCACGTTCTTCAACATATCTGTACATGAGCCTCTAAAGCTCCTCGGGTTGCAATGAGCATCATGCAGGGGGCTACTGCTGCCCATGTCGGAGTCCTTTTCCCTCGCCTTATGCGGTCTGAGGGGGAAATGCACAACTGATAATGTCCCTCGCCCAATCTCGTTGCAGCGAAGAGCGTCTCACTAACATATTATGTTCAGAGGGCGAACACCATCATCTTAAAATACAATACAATACAATACAATACAATACAATACAATACAATACAATACAATACAATACAATACAATATAATACAATACAATACAATATAATATAATATAATATAATATAATATAATATAATATAATATAATATAATATAATATAATATAATATAATATAATATAATATAATATAATATAATATAATATAATATAATATAATATATGATATGATATGATATGATATGATATGATATGATATGATATGATATGATATGATATGATATGATATGATATGATATGATATGATATGATATGATATGATATGATATGATATGATATGATATGATATGATATGATATGATATGATATGATATGATATGATATGATATGATATGATATGATATGATATGATATGATATAATATAATATGATATGATATGATATAATATAATATAATATAATATAATATAATATAATATAATATAATATAATATAATATAATATAATATAATATAATATAATATAATATAATATAATATAATATAATATAATATAATATAATATAATATAATATAATATAATATAATATAATATAATATAATATAATATAATATAATATAATATAATATAATATAATATAATATAATATAGGAGATGTAAAAAGACTTAGGGTGTTTATTCCATAAAAATCCATATTTATATTGTTATTTTATAGTTATCAGATAATTAATACTGATTTTGTAAAATATCAAACAATATTAAATACATGACATTCTTTAAATAATTTTCAGTAATGTGAAGTGAATCCAAAATATAAATGTTTTTGGGACATTAAAATTACATAACTTATTTACTTCTTACTATTTTGAAAAGAGTTTTTTTTTTTCAAATAATAAACTCTAACTTATTCTAGCATTAATGCAAATATAATATGCACCATCAATATGAATCAACAACATATCATTATTCTAAAAGTAAATAATCTTATAATACTATTGTAATATTAAGAAACCTTCTTGTGGCTTACAAACACCTTTGGTAGACATAAATTGTAATTCAAAAATTAACTCTTTATTTTGATAAAATTCATGCTATTAAATAAATCACAAGTTATTATATATAAATTGCTCTAAATAGGAGTTAAAAAAGTTTGTGAATTCCAAAACATGACTGTCATGCTTTTATTTCCAAGATAGGATTTATGGTTGTCATATTTTGGCATTATCATACTTTACGCATGACAATATATTTGGGACATTAAAATTACATAACTTATTTACTTCTTACTATTTTGAAAAGAGTTTTTTTTTTCAAATAATAAACTCTAACTTATTCTAGCATTAATGCAAATATAATATGCACCATCAATATGAATCAACAACATATCATTATTCTAAAAGTAAATAATCTTATAATACTATTGTAATATTAAGAAACCTTCTTGTGGCTTACAAACACCTTTGGTAGACATAAATTGTAATTCAAAAATTAACTCTTTATTTTGATAAAATCCATGCTATTAAATAAATCACAAGTTATTATATAGAAATTGCTCTAAATAGGAGTTAAAAAAGTTTGTGAATTCCAAAACATGACTGTCATGCTTTTATTTCCAAGATAGGATTTATGGTTGTCATATTTTGGCATTATCATACTTTACGCATGACAATATATTTCAAGTTTGGCAGCATTTATTCCTATTTAAATAATAAAAACATGACAATTGTATTTTGAAATTACAAAATATGTTTTCTTCCATTTCATGAATTTTCCCATACATATTTCTAGAACACTTCAATTATAAACTTTAAGTGTAGTAGATTTAAATTTCATATGTGTACTAATAGATTTCTTTTTTTAATAACAAAATAGGCTGAGCCCTACACTTGTGAGAAAAGTTCGTCCTCCTTGACCTTAGATCTTGCATTATTCCCTGATTATAAATCAGTGTGCCATATCTTCATTTTTTTATATATACGTACATCGTTACTTATTGCACTAAAACTGTTAGATTAATATCCACGACCTTGGCTAGGCAAACTTTGCGTTGACCTGAATCACCAAACCGTTCATCTCGGACTCTACTACTCAAGCATGTATAACTATATAAGAGACACTTAGAGTTGGATCCTTTCAATCCCAACAAGAAAATTCAAAAAAATATTTAGACTTGTAAGAAATAATTTGTAATTTTGATGATCATGTGCAGGTATTTATAATACCCTACGTAGCTAAAATATACTTAGAATTTTTCATTGTAAAAGTACTAGGGATTGTTGATTGTCACATTCACGAGTAAAATCTCGACCAGAGATAAAGACGCCAAGACAAATCCATAGGGAACATATTTGACCGTAGAGAGTACCGTTAACCAACGTAACAAGCCTACGCGGAGAAGCTTTTTAACGGGAGGCTGTACAAAGAAGTGCATTAAATGCATATTTAAGGCGCATGATTGACCGCATCAGCCAAGAAAATGTTATTAAATATTCCAAAACAGTAAGTTGACAGAAATATTAGAGTTGTCACGATCAAGCCTACAGGACATGCATTTAATGAAGTTGTCTTTTACGCTCCAACGGGAAGACCACCAGTATATAAGATACACTTAGAAGAACGGACGAACAGCGAACATTGAAATCCAGTGTACAAATTCTTGAAAGCAAACATCTACAAACTCTACACAAGAATTCAAAACGAGAGATTGGACGATTTACTACTCACATATTACATCCAACTCTCAACACAAGTTCGTCCTCACTCTTCAACCTACTCTGAAATATTCACCAACAAATCTTATACGGAGACGTTGGAGGAAAAACTTTGATATCTTAATAAATGTTGACTTCTTGGAAAAGAAGGGGCGCCGAAGTAATCTGAGTGAAGGGGTGATACTTCAAGAAGCTCAGTGAAACAATCAGTCATCAGGAAGCAAGGTTGCATCTCATGTGACAAAGGGAACTACACTTGAAGAATACGAGGAGTGTGCTAGGGAATATAGGCTTTGTAACATATTTACAAATGTTTAATGGAACAGTGGACTAGAGGAACACGCTGTTCCTTGAACCACTATAAAATCCCTTGTGTCATTTACTTACTGCTTTTCATTTTTTGTATTAGGGAAATATGTTCGCTCAAACGAGCGTGGACTCTGTGCTCTAGTAGGTTTCGCTCTAAGAGAAACATGAGACAAATCTGCCGTAGTGTTTTCTAGGCTACTCGACTAGAACTGCCTTTTCCGCTGCAGGCCATTTCTGCCCAGATTTGTGCCAGCTCCGTGAGACGGACATGTTTGTCTCACAAGAAAAGATAAAACAAGAACAATCTATTCACCCTCCTCTAAACCGTTTCTCTGATATTAACCGGGACTAACAATACTTATCCCTTCTCAAATCTTAAATATTTGAGGTTGTGTAATCATTCCACTGCGATTTGTGCAAAAATTCTTCAAAGGCACAAATAATTTTGGACTAACACTATAAAAAACAATGATATTGGCACGAACTTGGCACAAATTGATCGAGTTTGACACACATCATAACATATTCTAGGCACGATGCCGCGCTAAATAGCTGGTGACAAAACGACATTAGCACGAATTCGACGTATCCGTGTTAAATCCGTGCCAAATACCCTATGAATTTTGGCAAACTCGTGTCAAATTAAACTCGTGTCAATTCCATTGTTTTTTGTAGTGTGAGCCTAATTTACCTCACTCTTAATGTGCACATCCCAACTCACAAGGATAACATTTAATGTACTTTTATTAAAAGTTAACACTCACACTATTTTTATTGTTTTCTGTCGACTCTCTTTTGTTTCACCTCGCTTTCTTCCTCACGCCTCTCTTCTGTTTCAAGCGTCAAGGCCAATGATTTTAATAATCAATTAAATGGATTTCAGCTATTGATTCACATGTATCTCCTCCTCCTATTACTCACTCTCCTCATCTCAGATTTTCATAAAGTAATTTATTTCGTTTTTTGTCGTTTATTACATTTGAAAATTCCGATATTTTTTGTCAGAAAAAGCGGTGGGACACACCAAATAATACTAACATGATGAAACAATGACTACTTTTTCGAGGTGGCAATAATAACGCTGTCATGATGACAATAGAACCAACTTTAACTAAAATGCCAAATTTGAACACGCCAATTTTATCATGTTCAAATTAAAACTATAACCTCAAATTTAAGTTAACACGTCAATATATTTTTTATGAATATATAAAGTTTTGTCTTCTCATACTATCGGAAATGAAAAATTAATGTTAAATATTTTGTGGGATGACAATGTTATTTTGTAATTCTTATGGTGTATTTTTATACTAGCTACAATATAATGAGTCTTTTTTGGATAATTTTGCTACGAGTACAATTTTATTATCAGGTAACCCTAGGTTGGCCTTTGGTTGTGGTTGCAATGTTCACCTAGGGTAAGATTTTTATATACTCTACAAAAATAACGTTAAAATTTTATTTTCAAAAAATGCCGAGTCATGAATCGATACATGATATCGAAATAGAAAAGGAAAGAAAAATAAAAAGATAAAATAAAATAAAATAATGATTCATATTTGAATTCATGTCATTTGATATAACTAAATAATACTCCGTATTATTAGCCGTCACGCGTCTAGCGGATCTTCATCCTTCTCTATTTATATGCTCTAAATAAAGAAGAGAATTAGATTTCTTATTAAAACATTGCGATAAACACAATGGAGAATGAATATAGGGACTTCTAATTTTGATTTTATTTACATTTTACTCCTATTAGGAATTGATACTCTCTTAATTGGTCCACGCCTCAAGAGACGTGATTTTGCCTTGAAAAAAAGGAACAAGGGGAAAATGGTTTATCCTTGAAGGGCACATCTTCAAAAGGCAGTCATCTTTCCAGTTTCTACCCCAGATTCTCAGTCTCCCCACCCTTCACTTTTCTCGTAAACTTCACCATTGAAGATATACCAGAACGACCCCCCCCCCCCCCCCCCCCCCCCTAATAAAGAAAGGAGAGAAATGCTGTCAAGAGCGAATAGCATGGTGTGGGTAGATGGGGGAGAGGACGAACAAACTGGTTCTTGGGCACTGAATAGCAGCTCCACAAATGGCAACCACCACAGTGGATTAGCAGGCAAAGATGAAATGGAGATGGAGACCATCAGGTCCATGCTGGAATCCCAAGAAGTGGATTGGTACATGGCCAGCAGCCAACACCATGGTGCACCAGCCACCATGCAAGGCGGCCATGGCGACATCTCATTCCCTCCCTCATCTTCTTCATTGTTCAACACATTTGACCCCTCTCAGATAAACTACTTCTTCTCCCCCAAAAGCACCGTATTGAACTCTCCTCCCTTGGATCATAATGGGTTTAATTTGGGGTGTGAGGGTTTGTTTCTTGAAACCCAACAACCTCTGTCTGGTTTGGATGGTGGGTTCGGGGATTTCACCCCTCCGAACGTGAATTCCCTTCCTCAATTCAGCTCAACCGCCCCCTTTCTCAACAATGGTGGAGGGTTTGGTGGTCCAATAGGGTTTGGTGAGGGAAACTCCAGTGAGAATGCTTTGTTGTTTCATAGTGGCAGGTCCAAGCTGTTAAGGCCGCTTAATAATCCTGGTTCATTTGGGGGACAGCCCACCCTCTTCCAGAAGAGGGCTGCTTCTCTTAAGAAGAACCTTGTTTCGATTGGCCAGACTTGTAGCATTAGTCTTGACAGCTTCGATAAGAAAAGGAAAGGGAACATCGGGGAGGAGGATGAAGTGGATGATGATGATGGTGGGTCGAATTTTATATATGATTCTGATGAAGGTGCTAAGAAGAGTGCTGGAGATGGCACTGTCACTGGAGGTGACCAGAAAGGTAAGAAGAAGAAAGGGCTTCCTGCCAAGAATTTGATGGCGGAAAGGCGCAGGAGGAAGAAGCTCAATGATAGACTTTACATGCTTAGGTCTGTTGTCCCAAAGATTAGTAAGGTAAGGACAATTCATTGCAGCAAATTCTCAAGAAAAAGGCAAAATTCAATAGATATTTCTACATGCATTAGAAGCAGTTCATGCTCATAGGTCTCCTTGATTGCCTTTTTCTTGAAGATTTTAAATCTCCGTTGCTTAGTAATTTTCCCCTCTTTTTTCCCTTTTTTTATAAGTTGTTTTTTTTGCATTATTTGATTATGCTGTTCATATTTTTCTAAAGAGTAGCATGTTAATTAAAACTATGTAAGTATGAAATTAAATATCTAGAAAATGTTATATGTATATCTGTCAAATCTGATACTTATGTATTGATTCATCTCTATCTCACCCACAGAAGATGTGGAGTTTGTTGAATCTATTTTATTTTATTTCATTACTATTTTCGGAAACAGTCTCTCTGTTCTTTAGTACATGTGTAAGATTGCGTACATCCGACCCCCCTTACCCCACCGTAGGTGGGAGCCTTTGCGGCACTGGGGTGATGATGACGACGACTATTTTCTATAGAATATTATTGAAATACGGATATCAAAGCAACTGGAATATGTGTTATCCTATGAATCTTTTTTGTTTTTTTTTTGTTTTTTTTTGTTTTTAAAATCCCCTATTTCTACTTTCTTTTTGTAAGTTAGTTTCTTTTGCCGTACTTGATTGTGCTGTGCATATACGGATTATTTCTTAGAGGTAGTATGCTAATTGAAACTATGGATGGGTGCCATTAAATAGACTCACATGAATTCTATGATATTGTGCTCAACAGTTTATCTTTAAATTTTGGACCACAGACAGGAAGATATAATACTGACTATGCTTTGAAAGCTACTAGTGTAACAACAGCCCCCATGAAATATCCTCTTTAATGATGTGCTGTAATTTTAAAATTTAATAGATTTTGAATCTTTTGCATTGTTTTCTAATTGTGAGCTGTTTTCATATTTAATGCTGTAATTCATCATTTTAAAAGATTTCACGTGTTTTTATTAAGCGGGATTTTTCCCAAAGTTTTACTAAAACGATATTCTAGGATAAACAAAAAAACAAATTTATCCATGAGTTAAAGACGTTACATTTTTGTCCATGAGTTATTATTTAGTACTACGTAATATACTCTGTACTTGTTATTATTTCGTTTATTAATACGAGAGCTAGGAGTGAGATGAGGTTTTTAAAGTAACACGCTGAATTATGATTAACAATTTAGCAGAATAAAAATAAAAAACTTATTAAATACCAGGAAGACATCTTAAGAACATCTTGAATAGTCAGGATTGTGAATATTCAACACAAGACATATGCTTCTAAAAGCTGAAGTTTGATTTTTAGTACACTAGTAAAGTACTTCCTTGCTGAAAATGTGTCTGAAATTGATGAATTTGCGTTTTTTAAACTGCAATAAAAATGTGTTTTTTAGTAGATTAAAATAATTAATGAGTAGAACATGGTGGTAAACGGACCATTTATATTTATTTCTTCATAAAAAGTAGTAACTTTTGTACCGTTGTTTTCTTGTTACTGGCTGATTTGCCTAATGCAGTCAAATAGATTAGTACTGTGTGATAGCCTGATAGGGCAAATAAGTAAGGAGCCAAATGGGCACTTGTGTTTTTGAATGAACTATGTCATTTGGAAATATGACTTTCACAGGTCAAATATGATTAAAAGTTAAAACTGAAAGGGTAAGCCTGGTATTTTGTAGATGGACAGGGCTTCGATATTAGGGGATGCAATTGAATACTTGAAGGAACTTCTGCAAAAAATCAATGATCTCCACAATGAGCTGGAGTCTACTCCACCATCCTCGGCCTTAACCCCTAACACAAGCTTCTACCCTTTGACCCCAACTGCTTCTTCATTACCCTTCCGCCTCAAAGAAGAAATCCTTCCAAGCTCATTTACAAGCCCGCTTTCAAGTCCCACTGGACAGCCTGCAAGGGTAATGACTCTTTTACCTAAAAAAGAATATAAGTAGGATGAAATCCTATGGTAAAAAAATTTGTGTGCTGCTTATAGGTTGAAGTAAGGGTTGGAGAAGGAAAGGCTGTGAATATCCATATGTTATGCAGCCGCAAACCAGGCCTATTACTCTCAACAATGAAAGCTCTTGACAACCTTGGTATAGACATCCAACAGGCCGTCATTAGCTGCTTCAACGGGTTTGCCTTGGATATCTTTCGAGCAGAGGTAATTTTAGATATCTGTTGAAAAATATCACTTACCCAAAAATAATCAAATTAAACTACACATGTTACTGTTTTGCAAGTGCCCCTTATTGATGATAAGCCATACCGCCACCAGATAAATAATAAAATAGAGTACAAACCAACATATAACACAGTGATACTTCTGTTATCAATTGATCTTTTAGAATAGATCTTTAAGTCTTAATAATTGTTATAATCTTCTGAAATCACATATGGAGTACTCTATAATGACAAAGTTCTGAGCTATATACTGTATATACCCTTTAATGTAATCACAATATTGAATATTTCAGCTTCTATATGAACTTGAGTATTAGAGATCTCTTGTATGTATTACTTTTTTACTTTCTGAAAGTAATTTGGGATGGCCTCATTCTTCCAGCAATGTAAGGAAGGTCCAGATGTCCATCCTGATCAAATCAAAGCTGTACTTATGGACTCAGCGAGCTTCAACCGGATGATCTAATAAACTTTGGACGAGCCAATAGAACATTTTCTGATGCAAGTCACAAGCATCTTCTGTAGTTTCAACATTTCAGCTTAGCACCTTAGCTTTGATCATTTATATGTTTCGTCTTTTCCCGATAGGAACGCCATTGTTATTTGTTTTGTTAGTTCTGGAAACTGAGCATGTAGAATATTACTATTCTTACCTGGTTTCAAGCCGCATTCTCAGAAGTTTCGTTCGATATGTTAACCCGTTGTGTGAAGTTAGGCACCTTGTAGAGCATGTCTCTTCTGAAGTGCAACTTCTCATTCTCAAGTTCGTTTATGCTCATCTGGATCGGATCAGATATATTTCGAGTCAGTCTAACACAAGAAAAAACATCCCTTAAATAAGTGAACTAGGTAATCAACGACTATCCTACGTAATGCATGTAGAGCATTATTACTAGAAATGAAGTTTAAATTTTGGACATAAAATATGTATACTAATGAAATGGTGAAATGTGCATTTATTCAATACAAAATGAAAATTTTCAAATACAAAATGAGCATCTTTTATTTATTCAAATGGGTATCGTATGAATGACAATTGAATTGAAAGAAATTATGATCTTGACAAAATGAGCATTCAAAAATTGTTAAAAAACTATAAAGTACTCCGTACTCAAATGTGAAACTACATAACTTGCTGGGTAGAACCGTAGAAGTGTAGCTAACCCAAATTATATATCGTAAAAGTTCTCTCTATATAATAGAAGGTTCTAGTGAGAACTATAAGAAGGGGGTGTTTGAAACTCGATTCTGTTTTTCTGTTTTTTTTTAAAGCATAACTTCTGTTTTTCTGTTTTTTTAAAGCATAAGTAGAATCAAAATCAGTTTTCAGAAGCTGATCACCCACATTTTCTAAAAAAACTGATTCTAGGAATAAATTAGAGCACCAAAATCACTTCTGCACTTTCACTCAAACACTCCAACTTCTTCTTCTGCTCCTTGAAGGAGTAGAAACAGTTTTAAGAATCAGATCCAAACACCCCCTAACTCTTTAAACAGAAAGTCTTTTATAAACATGAATTTCTAATACAGCAAATGAAAACAATATGAATCAAATATTCACTTGTGAAAAAACTATCTATTTATTACTCAAACTAAATAAAATTGCTTTTTACCTATTGACTCAAACTATTTATTTTTCAGTTGAACTCAAGTATGTGAGTAATGCTACACATATAACCTCTTTTGTGCAATTACTTGTACAAATCTTCAGACACAAAACATTTTTGCTCATGAAGACAAGATTTGTTTGTGTGATGTAATGTGAAAAAAATTATTATTCGCATGAAGGTATTCAATAAATATTATTATTCATATGAATGTGCATTTAGTTTGTATTAATAAGAACCTAACCTACATGGAGGTGGTACGTAAATGACCATTCACGACTTTTTAAAGATAAAATGACATAAATATCACTAGTCTTTTGAAAGATGAAAATATGATCAATATATTTTCAAAGTGTGACTAACATTTGTTTAAATGATTCAACTTCCTACTTCATCTACTCCCTAGTCCCTACCCAACTATTGGAGTGGTTCAGTTTTTTGGGTTCGTTTTTTGTCCAAAATCAAATGCAGAATTGAAGTAAATAGTTCGGTTTGATCTTGCATTCCAAAACATGATTTTATTGGTTCATTATATCTCGATTTGGTTTTGATTTTTCTTAAAAACACATGCTGTAATTTTTATTAAAAAAGTGATGCAATATTTGGGAAAAACTCAAACATATAACATAAAAGAAAATAGAACAAAAATACTAGGAAAAAAAGAGGAAATAAATATATTTGCTAGAGTGAGAACACATATTTTTTGGAACAAAATGTAGAGTGAGATTATATATTGTATACAAAAGTTGAAGAAGTTTTATTTCTAGAAGTTTTGCGTGTTTATTCACTTTTTTGTTTTATTTTTTTTTCTTGACAATATTACGTAAGAACAATTCCTAGACAAAAGTATATGTATTCGTAATTTACACCTTTTTTATTTAGTTAGAAATTACAATTGAGATCAATATTTATTTGTTCTCTCAATATAAAATTTTAAGATACAGAAAATAAATGTTACTTTTAATAAACAGTAAAAAATAAATGCATCACCCCCGCACAATAGTTGTATTAATGTAGGGAATGAAAGTGAAAATGAGATATGTAAACTTAACTAAATCACATGTATAATAACTTAACATTTTAAATGCTAAATAATAATTGTTTAACGGAGCATTAAGTATCACACAAAATATTAGTTTTCTAGCACTACAAAATGTACTACTAACAATGATATTGGGATTATTATTCAACGTTTTACAAAAAAAATCCATACTGCAATTATTATTAACTTTACATTTAAATTTCGAATATTACACATGGGTCCACAAAAAATGAATTTAGTTTTTTAATGAATATGATATACTGTATTAACTATTATTTTATGCATGCATCTCATTTTACGACTTTTAATTGGACTCAAATGTTATTATATGGTCTATTATGGTATTTTATACTTAAATTTGATCTGGATTAGTTTGGTCTAAATTGATCCGATAAATGTCTATTTTGTGTGCTATTATTATGTAACTCATTTTTTCATGTGTTTTAAAATCTATTTCAATTTGAATAAGGAAATTGCTCTAAACACAAGACATGTTGACTCCTATTTTGAAAATTTTCCCATTTTAATATATACCAAGTAAATACATTATGTCAGATATATTATAAAAAAACGTAGCACATAGCAAGTGATTTCTCAAATTACGAGTCCCCACCTGATACATTGGATTTACAAGATGATGTTGTCGATGACGAATATGTTGATCGATTATGAAGATTTAATGAGCCCCCACATGATACATTGGTTCGATAGATTAACCTAATTATAATGGACTTTAATAGATTATATCAGATATAACTAGATCATACTTTCACATTTTAAAATACATATACAAAATGTGTACACCAGAGTATACAATACCATATGAGTCAAACCAGGCTAGAGCAAACCATATCGGATCGAACTAGATCATATCAAAAAATAATAATGAAATAAAAAACATCCTAACTATTAAAGTAGATTAATATTTTTATTCTTATTATCATTAAATTTAAATTTTGAATATCACACATGGGTCCACAAACAATGAATTTAGTTTATTAATGAATACGAAATGTTGTAATAGCTATTATTTTTTGTATCTCTTTTTTCAATTTTTAATCGGACTCAAATGTTATGACATGCTCTATTATGGTATTATATATTTAAATTTGATCTGGATTAGTTTTGTCTAAATTGATCAGATATAATTCTATTTTGTGTACTATTATTATGTAAGTCATTTTTCATGTTTTTTAAAATTTGTTTTGATTTTAGTAGGGAAATTGCTCTAAATACAAGACCCATTGACTCCTATTTTGAATTTTTTTCCATTTTAATATATAACAGTTAAATATATTATGTCAAATATATGATAAAAACGTAACAAGTAGCAAGTGATTTCTTAAATTATGAGTCCCCACTTGATACATTGGATTTAGAAGATGATGTTGTCGATGACGAATATGTTGATTATGAAGATTTAATGAGCCTTGCCAATAAAGAAAACTTAGCTTTGGTTAGCATTAAACATCATATTCAGTTCGTACATAATTTAGTATGGGAAAAAATTCAATTGAATCATAAAATTCTGTTTTTTTGTACATTGAAAAAGTTCAATTGAATCATTAAATTCTGTTTTTTTGTACATTGAAAACAGGGGCAGATGGTAGCCTGGCCAGGGGTGGGTTTCAGCCCAGCCCAATTTTTTTTTTAATAGGATTGGTTTATTTTTTATTCTCAGCCCACCCTAAATTTAAATGTCAGCCCACCCCACAAATAATTCCCAGCCCAGCCCAGAAAAAACAGCCCACTGCCCACATCTGCCTAAGCCTTACCGCTCCCACTCCCAGCCTGCGGAAACCCAGACCCCAGTCGACGAAGTCGAACGAACTCAACGAAGGGCGAAGGCAGCAGCGACCGAGCGACGACCGAGCCTGTAGCGACCGAGCGACGGAGCGAGTAGCGACGTCCGAGCCTGTCAGCCGGAGCCCGGAGCCGGCAGCCGCCTCTTCCTCTGCCCGACCGGCGACCACGGACCGCCTCTTCCTCTGCCCGACCGCGGACCGCCTCTTCCTCTGCCCGACCAGGTAAACCCTCTGACCTCTTTGTTGTTTTCAGGGATGAAGTGTTGAATTTTTATTGTGAATCAGTGAAGTTGTGAACTTCTGCTGTGAATCTGTGAACTTTGAATGAGTGAATCTGTGAATTGTGCATTTTAGGTTGAACAATACCAGTAATTTTAGAATTTAGAGTGAATATGTGAATTGTGCATTTTAGAGTGAATGAGTGAATCTGTTATATATTTTTTATATAAGTTTTTTAATTTATACCAATATTGAAAATGTTTTTTCAGAATGGATAATGAACATGTTGCCAAGAAGGGAAAGAAGTTGATTTCATCATTCTTTTCAAAAGTGAATCGTCAAACCGGTGAAGGAAGTTCTGAACCTATACCTACGATAGTGCAAGATCTAGTCAATGAGGTTCCTTCACATGTCCTAGTCCCTGAAATCCAATCTATCTCCAATTTTGAGTTGCCTTCATCTTTTTCCATTGAGAGGGATCCGGGAAAAAGAAAACAAATTCATGAATACCATGTTAATGTGCAAGATGAATTTAGACGTGCATATCTAAATGTTGGGCCTTATCAACCGAGAATGGAAGCTTATCCAGTGAAAAAGTTTGGAGCTCAAAACCGAAGTTTTCAGAAACACTGGTTTGACAAGTTTAATTGGTTAGAGTATTCACCTGTGACTGATAAAGCTTACTGTTTTTTCTGCTTCCTTTTCTTGAGTGACATTCATATGCATACTACTTCTGCATTAGTTAACGAAGGATTTCAAAGTTGGAAGAGGGTAAATCAAGGAAGTCAATGTGCATTTCTTCAACACATTGGTATTTCAGAAAAATCACCTCATATGATGTGTGTTCAAAGAGCTGAAAATTTGAGCCAACCATGTGGCCATATTAAGAATGTTTTTCATGCCCAATCGCAACAAGAAAAGGAGAAAAATCGTTTGCGATTGAGAACTTCTATTATAACTGTTCGATGGTTGGCATTTTAAGGTTGTGCATTTAGAGGCATGATGAATCTGTAACATCATCAAATCGGGAAAATTTTATTGAACTAGTGAAAGCTTTTGCGACTATGAATACCAAAGTTCATGAAGTTGTACTTGAGAATGCTCCTAAAAATGCTCAGTACATTGCTCCCGACATTCAAAAAGAGATCTTGAATATAATGGCAAATAGAGTTCGTCAAATGGTTCGTGAAGAAATTGCAAATAGTTGTTTCTGCATTCTTGTTGATGAAGCACAAGATATATCTAAACAGGAGCAGATGGCGATTATTATATGGTTTGTGAACAGCAGGGGAATTCTTACAGAGCGGTTCTTTGCCATCAGAAGTGTTAGTGACACTGTAGCAAGTACCTTGAAAGGTAAAATATGTGATGTGCTTGGTAATCATGATCTCCAACTTTCAAAAATGAGAGGCCAAGGTTATGATGGTGGGAGTAATATGCGAGGTTCATTTAATGGCCTTCAGGCATTATTTCGTAGAGATTTTCCTTATGCATATTACATTCATTGTTTTGCACATCACTTACAACTTGCGTTGGTTTCTGCGGCTAAGGATGTTAGCTTAATTTGGGAATTCTTCTCTCATTTGGATAATATTGTTAATATTATCACTTCTTCACCAAAGCGGGTATCGGAGTTGCACGTGTCTCAAAGAAGTGAAATTGAGAAGTTATTAGCAACCGGGGAACGCGAGTTGGGACGTGGTGCAAATCAAGTTGGTAATTTGCAACGATCCGGATCTACTCGTTGGGGTTCTCACTATAGCTCCGTGAAGAGTTTGATAAACATGTATGCCGCAACTTGCAAAGTGTTTGAACATTTGGTTGAGAACTCTCCAAATGGAAGATCTAAAGCTGAAGTTCTTGGGACCTATAGAAAAATGGCAAGCTTTGAATTTGTGTTTGTCTTACATTTGATGCATAAACTTCTGAGAATAACTAATGCTCTTTGCTAGGTTCTCCAAAAAAAACTCTTGATATTTTGAGTGCTATTACATTCGTTGGTACTACTAAAACTATCCTTGCAGAGTTAAGAGCATCTGGTTGGGATGAATTTCTTCAAGAAGTGAAGAGTTTTTGCTCTTCAAATGATATTGATGTTCCAAATTTGGGTGATCCATATAAGATTGGGCGTTCTCGTTTCCAACCAACAATAGAACATCATTATCATTTTGATGTCTTCAATGAAGCGATTGATTTTACTTTGACTGAGTTAGGCACGCGCTTTAATGATACATCCATGGAACTTCTTCAACTTAGTCTTGCGTTGGATCCCAAGAACTCCTTCAGCTCATTTAACAGTGAGGATATCTGTAAACTTGCAAAAAAGTTTTATCCTCCAGATTTCACTGATAAAGACATTGTCTCACTTGAGTATGAGTTGATTCACTACAAGCATGATATTGTTTCAACATCTGAAGCGTCCACACTTGTTGAGTTATGTCAACATTTGACGGAGAGTGGGAAATCAGAAATCTATGTTATGTTGACGAGACTAATTCGTCTAGTTTTGACCTTACCTGTTTCTACTGCTACTACGGAAAGAGCATTTTCAGCAATGAAACATGTGAAGATGGCACTTCGTAACAAAATGGGAGACGATTTTCTTGAAGATTCATTGATGATCTACATTGAACGAGACTTTGTCAATAATATAGATATAGATTCTATTATTGATGAATTTTATACTTTGAAGTCGCGTAGGGCACAACTTAAATGATGTTTTAATGAATTTGTAAGTGTTGACGACTTGACTTATTATTATATATGTGTATTTCAATTTTTTTCCCAGCCCACCCCATTGTGACTTTCTGAATCCGCCCCTGATTGAAAAAGTTCAATTGAATCATTTAATTTGATTATGTCTTATAAAAATCATTAATTTCCACAATTTTGGGATATTGATGATCCGGTATGTAAATATTCATATTGTGGTGCACTTTTTTGGTATGAAGAGCGCATTAAATCTACCTCAAGCCAAAAAAATCAAAAGTATTCACTTTGTTGCACTCAAGGTAAAGTACATCTACGTACCAATCATGAAAGAACTACCATCAATATTGCATGAGTTGACACATGGCATAGATGAACAAAGCAATCATTTTCTACAAAATATTAGATCATATAATAACATGCTTTCGTTCAAATCAATGGGTGGGGGAGTTGAACCAGACATAAATAAAGGGAGGTCTCCGCCACTTTTTAAGCTTCATAGTCAGAATTATCACCTCATTGGGAGCTTAATCCCAAACATTGGTTCCACGCCAAAATTTTCTCATTTATATATTTACGATACATAAATGAGGTTCAAAATAGAATCAGCTCAGTCAGTTAAATATTACATTTGGTGTTCTTAGCGCATATTTGTTATACAAGTTCATGAAGTTTTAGATTTATTTGCTATATATGAAAACATAGTAAGAACCATTTTAACTAATGAATATTTACCCTCAATGTGGAAAGAAAACAAGAAGAAGTTACAACATGTTGAGATCATAAATGGTTTAAAAACGTGTTAAATGAAAATAATGTGTTAGTAAAACCATTTTGAATCGCCAAAAAAATCCTTTAAAATAGCGCAACGGTAGAGGTAAATAACGTGTTAAATGATGGTCCCTGGTAGAGGTAAAAGTCTAGAGGGGGTGGGTGGGGTGGGGTGAATAGACTTTTAAAGCCTTTTCAACTTTAAAACGTTTCTCCCTCCAAAGAATTGATCTATAATCTTTTGGGAGATTTATAGATGCATAGCGGAAGTTTTTAATCTCTTAGATAAATGGTGTATAACACTTTCTTTGATGAATGAAGTTTGGGCTTTGTGAGGTGAGCAGTTGGCTTGACAGTTGGCTAGAAAGCAGGGAACTGCTGAGGCAACTGCTAGCGAAATACTCAGTGTATGTTGACAGTGCACTCAGAATCTTTCTCAGAGGGGGAAGAGCTTTCTGATGATATAACAGGGTAGATTAATAATCAACCTTTAATGTGAGCAGTGGTCTCAGCAGTTGGGTGGTAACCAAAGAACTGTTGAGGCACATGCTTAACTAAAAGTGAAGGTATGGAAAGATTGATTATGTGGTGTTGTTCAGGATGATGTGGGCTTTCTGAGGATGTGTATTAGTCCAAGTAAGTAGGAGTTTTACTGAAGCAGTGGTCTCAGCAGTTGGGTGATATTGAGGGAACTGCTGAGGCACCTGCTGGGTTACCACTTTGAATTACAGTGATCAGTTTGAATAGACTTCTTGGAGATAGAGTTGTGAATGTCTAGTGAAGTGGAGATGTTCAAAGGAAACACTTTTGCGTGAGCAGTGGGCTTAGCAGTTGGGTAGTCATCAGGGGACTGCTGAGGCAACTGCTATGCCTTAAGTAGGATTTCCTGAAATCTAATGGAACAGACCTGATAGTTGTGATATTGTAAAGCTCTTGTATATCAAAGAAAGTGAGTTATTAAGCAGTAGGATAAGCAGTAGGGTCAATTAAGACTACTGCTTAGGATGTTGCTGGCAAACTACAATCTTTTATGAGAAGTGTTCATTGTGTGCTTTGTTGACTGAACATAAACCAACACACAGTATATCCTGGTTCAGAGGTGGTGTAATCCTCCTACATCCAGTCCCATCCTATTTCAAATGGATTTCACTAATGTATTAAGCCCAATACACTTAGTGCCAATCTAACCTTGACAACTCTGGCCTAGATTGAAGGTGTTTCACGAGGAGTACAACACCACTCCAAGCTACTCAATCCTTTAGGTTTTTCTCAATTGATCCAGTGGGGATCAAAAGGTACTCCTGACCTATCTAACCACACTCAGGCTGGGAATAGCTGTCCTCCTGAAGTGTTTACAACAATATCTGATGGGTTTACAAGAAAGTTCTAACCTCCAACTAGGAACTAAACTTCTAGGATTTAACAATGAACACTTGATACTAAGAAGTTTAGTGAAGCAAGAGTCTAAGTAGAGAGTCGTGGATAGAATAGCACTTTTTCTTTTGCTAGATATTTCTTGAATGCTCAATAGAAGTATCTCTCTACTTAGGATGCTCAAGCTTGGTTAGAAACTTTCGTTTCACCCTATATTTATAGGCTTCTCCAGTTGTTTAATCTCATCCGTTGGTTAGGATGGATTAATCCTGTTCGTTGATGGTTGACACGGACGACTTGTACATTCGTCTTCTTGTGCTGGAACTATTAATGCGGCTGTCTTCAATAATCTTTTAGCCGCTGGAACATCTCTTCAAGATAATCTCATGTGTGTGTCTTCAATGTTGAGGACCCCAGTACAAATTTAGCATTCAATGCTAGTCAATTTTGTCTTCAATCATATACATTCAATGTATATGTTTTTCGAGCTTTTTCGTCAAAACATGTGACATTTAATTAATATTTAAGCTAAATAATATATGCCGGTAGGATCTAAATATCCTATTAAGGTAAATAAAAATTACCTTATTGCATTTTTACTTTTCCGGTAATATTTCTTTAGTCTCAAAAATTGTACATTTATTTTTGTCACTCAGATTTAAATGTAATTTTATAAGATACAATGTACACGTGCAAAGTATAGTGACATCATCAAAATCTATCAAAATTGGGTACTAACAATTTCCCCCTTTTTGATGATGCCAAAACTATACAACACAAGAATAAAATATTTTTATTGATTTTTCATTTGAGTTTTGTATATTGTTCTAGCTTCTAAGGTACAGTAGTTTATAGTCAATTTTCGGACTCATGATCTATCCTAGTCTTGTTTGTCTTCTTGTAACTTTTTCTTGGCTTCCTCCTTTGCCTTTGCCTCTTCTGCCTTTCTTCTTCTCATCTCAGTTTCTTCTTTGTAGACTTGGTTCTTCCTTCTTGTTTCTGCTGCTTTCTTTGCTGCTATTGATCTCTTGAGGGAGGGGCCTGCTTGTGTTGAACCTTCCCCCTTTTTGGCATCATGAGCAGGGGTCTTGCTTTCATCAAACAATGCTTCTATCTCTGGATCAGAAACAACTTCTTCTTGTGCTCTCTTTGTTGGGTCTAAGCCATATACCTTGAGAGATAATGCTTTGATGTAGTTGTTGATGTCCAGCAGATATGTTCTTACCTCATCTCTGACTTCATTTTCGAGCCCTTTAACCCTTTGGTTAGTTGTCTCCAAATTCTGGCCCGGTCTTTGAAGGTCACTTCCATGCTTTAGGAATGCCTCTTGTGTGGCTTTGTGAAGGTCATTGAGGTGTTTGGAAACATCGGCTCGTGTTTGACCAATTGCCTCAGAGTGCTCAACTTGCTTTGTGACCAACTTTTGTGAGAGATGGAGAATGGCAGGAAGCTCCTTGATCTTGAGGTGTTGTATGAACTCCTCATGTGCTTGTATTGTTAGGAGGGCCTGCTCAAGGTTGGGGGGAAGATTAGGAAGAACAGGTACCTGAGCAGAGACCTCTGCTATTGGCTGGGAGGCACCTGCTTGACCGGAGGCAGCTGCTAACTCTTGTTTTCTTAGTTCTTTGAGGGATTCAACGATTTGATCTTCTAGCTCTTCATCCCTGGCTTTCAGAGCTTCAAGCTCCTTGTGAATCGCCTCCATTTGAGCTGGTTGGTTGGAGAGCTGGATGTTGAGCTGTGCTTTTTGCTCTGAGTTGAATACTTGTCGTATCATCAAGTTGCTCTTTAGATGGCAGTGTACTTCAGCGAATCTCATTTCTAGCAGCTCATCAAAATGCCTTTTCATTTTGATCAGTCTCTTGTGCAGGCGAACCTCAACATTACTTATGAATTTTATGGTTGCTCTTCTTTCGTTGATGAAGACCTCTGCCAGTGTAGGAGTGTCTTCTTCATCATCATGCTGAATTTGATCTCTGATTTCATTTGATGTGGCAGGCTGCTCAGGTGTTGTATCTTGGTGGGGTTCCAAATTGAGATCTATCAGAGAAGTCCCCTGCTGGATGGTGGCAACTAGCAGCTTTTGGGGAGCTTTGGAGGATTCCCATCCTCCTTGGGTTTCCATTCTAGATTTTCAAGGGTTTGCCTGAGTTCTTTATCACTTGAAGAAGAGTGAATGATTTGCTTACCTCTTGAGATTGATGGACCTTTAGGTGCATCATCATCATCATCTTCATTTTCACTGGAGTCATCCATTGTGTCTTTGGTAGTGAGCTCCTTTTTCTTCCTGGCATAAACTTCATTGATTTTGTGCAACCTTGTAGCATCTGCCATGTCTTCAGTCCCAAGCCACTCTACTACAAAATCTTCCTCTTCAATGAAGTGTGCGATGGTTTCAACTTGATGTAGGATCCTTGAGAGCTTCCATGATCGCCATGCTTTGATTCTGGCGAATTCATCATCTAATTGCTCTAGAGGAGTCAGGACAGGTGAGGCCACTGCTGGTGATTGAGGCCCCTGCTCGGCTTCAAGGGGAGCCGCCTGCTCGCTGAGTTGAGGGGCGTGCTCTGCTTCTGGTGGAGCCGCCTGCTCGTTGATTAGAGTGGCCTGCTCCGTTTCTATGGGAGCCACCTGCTCTCCCTGTTGAGTTATTCTGGGGATGAGTATAGATAAGGGACGACAGAGTTGTTGCTCGCATTTGAAGAGTTGAATGAGGACTCTGCTTCTTCTTGGATGATGGCTAGAGCAGAGGCCACTGCTGCCTCCTGAATGATGTTGAGAGGAGAGGCTACTGCTTCTTTATGGGTGTGGTGTGTGGATGAGGCTGCTTCTTCAAGTTCATCTTGTAGATTTCTGGTTGCCGTCCTTGGCTTCTTTGATTGAATTGCCTTGCACCCAGACCGAATTCTCTTTGCAGTCTTTGTCTTGATTTTGTCAAATGTGATTTGAAGAGGCTCATGAGATAGTAGAGTAGCATCTTCCTTATGAATCTCTGGTGCTCCAGTCTTTGATGTTTGGAAGAGAATTTTCGTCCAGTTAGTATCTTCCTTAACAGTTACCTGTATCCCTTTCTTCTTTAGCAATTCTCCAATGAGGAATCCGTAGCCTATCAATGGTAGAGAACCATCCTTTCTTCTGTCTTTGTGAGATTTATTGACATACCGTATTAGCTCTTTGTAAACGTATCTTGACCAATTGTACGGAGTGCCGGAGATAATTGTGGTCAATGGTTTTGCTCGTTGTGCATTTACCTCGTCCAATGCTGTGGTTCTGCAGTCGATGCATTTGTAGAGAATATCCAGTAGCACATCGTACTCTTTAACCATCAACTTCTTCTTTATCTTCAGGATATTGAGGTTTTGAGCTCTAGGGAGGAAGACAAGTTCTTTGAAGTTCTCCTCGTCCACGTTGAGGTCTTCTACGTCTGGGGCTTCATCTCCAGGTAGGGAGAGAAGATCTTTGATTTCTTCTTCCTGAATTTCCACTTCGAATCCTTGAACTACAGATTGTAGTGTGTTGGGGGTTGAGTTGACGTAAAATTCTGCCACTACCTCAGGGTAGAAGCAGGGATATGGGTAGGTAACCATCTTGATGAGGCCAGTTGTTTCAAGTTTTCTCAGGAGCTCGCTCATTAGGTCACTGTTGTTTGCTCTTTCAAGAGCTTTAGGTGTGCTTAGAACTGACCCAGTGAAGATGGATTTAGAGATTTCAATGAGGGAGGCCATATTGTGTTTGGAGATTTGAGAGTGCGATGAACAAAAATGGGGTGGAGATTTGATGATTGAGAGCTTTAGCTTTGGTAAGAGATAGATTGCAAAGTAGAAAGTGTCAAGGATTTGTACGGAGGGAGTATTTATAGGCTATTGGGAACTAGCCGTTGGAATATAGCCGTTGGAGAATACGGCTGGCATTTTCAGCATTAACTGTGTTCACACTGGTAGCAGGGGACTTATTTTTGAGTAGATTTCTGATGATTTTTTAGAACAGGAGGTACCTTTTTGGAATCCTTGATATGAGGTGATCAAGATGATATAAGCCATGTGCTGAGATTCCATGTACATTTGTCAGAAATGGAGCCAACTGCTGGCCTGAAGCAGTGGCCTGCTCCAGAGGCAGTCACCTGCGCGAAATCTTGAACCAGTGTTTTTACCTCCATTTGCCTTCCTTCTCTTTCTAGTCCTTTTCCTCCTTTTTGAGAAAGTGTGCATTTCCTTCAATTATACAAGTAGCAGTGGGCTAGTAGCCAGCCGCCTGCTGAGCCCACTGCTTGCTAGGATGCAGTCAACTGCTGAGCCATTTGCTCGGATTCTTACTCCTTTTCTTCTTTCTAGAGTTTCTGGTCATCCATAACTAATTCTCCTCTTGAACGTCTCCTTCTGTTATCCAGAACGTTGACCGGTCTCTGCCATATTGATTTGTTTTTATTGAACAAATCCCACCTGATCCTCAGAGTTAGTCAAGTCATCTGGTTTCTGGACTTTGTCAATTGGAGTTAACTAGTTTGCAAGTGAAGCATAGAATACTCTTGGAAGAATAAGTAGTATTTAAGCAATCATTTCTTTGTAGCTCAATCATCATGTGAGCTTGTGTGTAGTCACCCTGCCGAGTTTATTGCAAGTATCAAGAAGTTGTAGCAGTTGGCTTCTATGTTAGGCACCTGCTGGGCCTAGTGCTACTGAAATCCAGTCACATGTTGTGCTCACTGCTCAGATATTGATTTCTTCTTCATTGAAAATCTGAGATAGACTTTCTTGGATCTTGATGCTTCATTTCTTGTTGATTATAGGTAGCTTACCTTTGGCAGGTGGCTACCCATGAGGGTTCCCCCTCTGCAGGTGGCTAGGAATCCCCCTAGTTTTTGGAATTAAGTTCCCCCTTAATAGGTGCACCGGTATTCCTGCCTTTGATCAACATCATTTATCATTCCAAGCTATTGCCTCAGTGTATTGAATCTCGTTTCATTCACTTGCTTGGTTTTATGTAGAAACCTTGTGGAGTCATATGTAGTCCCAAGAAATAGTACAACTCTCCCATTAGCCTCATTCCAAATTTGCTTTGAGAGTTGAAAATTTCTTACATAGTGTTTGTTTTGAGTTTTCAAATACAAGCAGTATGAGAGAGCTTTCTTCACCTTGAATAGCATGTTTTCTACTTTGTCTTTAGTGAACCCATATTTCACAAAATGTTTAGAGGGAGAGTGCCATACCATGTGTTTGGAGTTTGCTTGATTCTAGATTTGAACACTTGATCTTCCTCTCTATTGATTTTAGGTCCAGGAGGCTGCTCCACGTAGACCTCCTTTTCTAGTAGACAGTTATTAGGAAGGCATTCTTCACAACCAATTGATAGATTGTGAGTTGCTCATGGGCAGCATATGCTAAGAATATCTTTATAGTTTCAAATGTGCAACTGTGGCAAGGGTTTCATCAAAATCTATTCCTTCTTCTTTGTAGTACCCTTTGTCCACTAATTTTGCTTTCTTCTTAACAATGATGTCTTCCTTAGTCACCCTTTTTGTTCCTATCATATGTTGATGATAGGGTCTTCATACAAGCTTCAAGGATTGTTCCTGTTGAACTAGCTTGTATCAAGTCAGAAGTTTGTAGGGCTTCTTCAGTTCTTTTGGGTTCTGTTTGAGAGAAGAAGCAAATATTGCTTCTTTCTGGATTGATGATCTTGTACGAACCCCTTTAGATGGTGTCATCAGTATTTTGATGAGGAGGATGCTGGTTGAATCATCTTGTGTCAGATGTTTGAATGAATTGAGTTACCTGCTCATCCTCCTCTTCTTCATTACTATCTTCTGGTAGAGTAAGAGGATTGGAGTTATTAAGCCTTGTGCTTATTTCAGCTCGAGTGTCTTGGAGAATTGATTTTGGAATGAGCCAGCAGCTCGCAGTGTCCTTTATTTTGAATCAACTGTTGGCAGTGATCTGCTCTTTGAGACACCTGCTGGCAGTGGTCTACTTTTTGAGTTAACTGCTGGCAGTGGGCTGCCATTTGAGTCAACTGCTAGCAATGGGCTGCCATTTGAGTCAGCTGCTGCTTCCATACTCCAGTCATTCTTTTTGTTGATTTTTGCTGGAAAGGCAACTTGGAACCTTTCCAGTATCCTTCTTTCTTCTACCAGTTAGCACAATTTTGTTGTTTTGGACATCTCTGATCAAACAGATGTCCATGGAGAATGTCACTTATGAATGTTATTGCGGAGCTCGCTTGTGCTTTATGAGTTTGAACTTCAATCCAATATGATATGTTTTGGGTTGAAAGACTGCATTTGATTGGATTTTTCCAGCTCCTTTAGTTTCTCCTTTTTCATCCTTATTCCCAAAGGTTGCTTTGGGTCCTTCTCCAGATATATAGCATTGACAGCAGCCTCCTGCTGCCTGTCATGTTCATGGAGCAGCTTGAATATTTATTTTTGTAAGTTGGTTGCTCCAGCATTGACAGCAGCCTCCTGCTTTAGTTTCTCCTTTTTCATCCTTATTCCCATTTTAATATATACCAAGTAAATACATTATGTCAGATATATTATAAAAAAACGTAGCACATAGCAAGTGATTTCTCAAATTACGAGTCCCCACCTGATACATTGGATTTACAAGATGATGTTGTCGATGACGAATATGTTGATCGATTATGAAGATTTAATGAGCCCCCACGTGATACATTGGTTCGATAGATTAACCTAATTATAGTAGACTTTAATAGATTATATCAGATATAACTAGATCATTCTTTCACATTTTAAAATACATATACAAAATGTGTATACCAGAGTATACAATACCATATGAGTCAAACCAGGCTAGAGCAAACCATATCGGATCGAACTAGATCATATCAAAAAATAATAATGAAATAAAAAACACCCTAACTATTAAAGTAGATTAATATTTTTATTCTTATTATCATTAAATTTAAATTTTTAATATCACACATTGGTCCACAAACAATGAATTTAGTTTATTAATGAATACGAAATGTTGTAATAGCTATTATTTTTTGTATCTCTTTTTTCAATTTTTAATCGGACTCAAATGTTATGACATGCTCTATTATGGTATTATATATTTAAATTTGATCTGGATTAGTTTTGTCTAAATTGATCAGATATAATTCTATTTTGTGTACTATTATTATGTAAGTCATTTTTCATGTTTTTTAACATTTGTTTCGATTTTAGTAGGGAAATTGCTCTAAATACAAGACCCATTGACTCCTATTTTGAATTTTTTTCCATTTTAATATATAACAATTAAATATATTATGTCAAATATATGATAAAAACGTAGCAAGTAGCAAGTGATTTCTTAAATTATGAGTCCCCACTTGATACATTGGATTTAGAAGATGATGTTGTCGATGACGAATATGTTGATTATGAAGATTTAATGAGCCTTGCCAATAAAGAAAACTTAGCTTTGATTAGTATTAAACATCATATTCAGTTCGTACATAATTTAGTATGGGAAAAAATTCAATTGAATCATAAAATTCTATTTTTTTGAACATTGAAAAAGTTCAATTGAATCATTAAATTCTGTTTTTTTGTACATTGAAAAAGTTCAATTGAATCATTTAATTTGATTATATGTCTTATAAAAATCATTAATTTCCAGAATTTTGGGATATTGATGATCCGGTATGTAAATATTCATATTGTGGTGCACTTTTTTGGTATGAAGAGCGCATTAAATCTACCTCAAGCCAAAAAAATCAAAAGTATTCACTTTGTTGCACTCAAGGTAAAGTACATCTACGTACCAATCATGAAAGAACTACCATCAATATTGCATGAGTTGACACATGGCACAGATGAACAAAGCAAACATTTTCTACAAAATATTATATCATATAATAACATGCTTTCGTTCAAATCAATGGGTGGGGGAGTTGAACCAGACATAAATAAAGGGAGGTCTCCGCCACTTTTTAAGCTTCATAGTCAGAATTATCACCTCATTGGGAGCTTAATCCCAAACATTGGTTCCACGCCAAAATTTGCTGATTTATATATTTACGATACATAAATGAGGTTCAAAATAGAACCAGCTCAGTCAGTTAAATATTACATTTGGTGTTCTTAGCGCATATTTGTTATACAAGTTCATGAAGTTTTAGATTTATTTGCTATATATGAAAACATAGTAAGAACCATTTTAGCTAATGAATATTTACCCTCAATGTGGAAAGAAAACAAGAAGAAGTTACAACATGTTGAGATCATAAATGATTTAAAAACGTGTTAAATGAAAATAATGTGTTAGTAAAACCATTTTGAATCGCCAAAAAAATCCTTTAAAATAGCGCAACGGCCTTAATCGTAGGAGATTTTGATGAATCTCTTGGTGAAAGGGATATTTTTGGTAGAAACACAATCCGGAAAATGATGGTCCCTGGTAGAGGTAAAAGTCTAGAGGGGGGGGGGGGGGGGTGAATAGACTTTTAAAGCTTTTTCAACTTTAAAACTTTTCTCCCTCTAAAGAGTTGATCTATAATCTTTTGGGAGATTTATAGATGCACAACAGAAGTTTTATCCTCTTAGATAAATGGTGTATAACACTTTCTTTGATGAATAAAGTTTGGGCTTTGTGAGGTGAGCAGTTGGCTTGACAGTTGGCTAGAAAGCAGGGAGCTGCTGAGGCAACTGCTAGCGAAATACTCAGTGTATGTTGACAGTGCACTCAAAATCTTTCTCAGAGGGGGAAGAGCTTTCTGATGATATAACAGGGTAGATTAATAATCAACCTTTAATGTGAGCAGTGGTCTCAGCAGTTGGATGGTAACCAAAGAACTGTTGAGGCACCTGCTTAACTAAAAGTGAAGGTATGGAAAGATTGATTATGTGGTGTTGTTCAAGAATATGTGGGCTTTCTGAGGATTTGTATTAGTCCAAGTAAGTAGGAGTTTTACTGAAGCAGTGGTCTCAGCAGTTGGGTGATATTGAGGGAACTGCTGAGGCATCTGCTGGGTTACCACTTTGAATTACAGTGATCAGTTTGAACAGACTTCTTGGAGATAACGTTGTGAAGGTCTGGTGAAGTGGAGATGTTCAAAGGAAACACTTTCGCGTGAACAGTGGGCTTAGCAGTTGGGTAGTCAACAGGGGACTGCTGAGGCAACTGCTATGCCTTAAGTAGGATTTCCTGAAATCTAATGGAACAGACCTTATAGTTGTGATATTGTAAAGCTCTTATATCTCAAAGAAAGTGAGTTATTAAGCAGTAGCATAAACAGTAGGGTCAATTAAAATTACTGCTTAGGATGCTGCTGGCAAACTACAATCTTTTATGAGAAGTGTTCAGTGTGTGCTTTGTTGACTGAACATAAATCAACACACAGTATATCCTGGTTCAGAGGTGGTGTAATCCTCCTACATCCAGTCTCATCCTATTTCAAATGGATTTCACTAATGTATTAAGCCCAATACACTTAGTGCCAATCTAGCCTTGACAACTCTGGCCTAGATTGAAGGTGTTTCACGAGGAGTACAACACCACTCCAAGCTACTCAATCCTTTAGGTTTTTCTCAATTGATCCAGTGGGGATCAAAAGGTACTCCTGACCTATCTAACCACACTCAGGCCGGGAACAACTGTCCTCCTGAACTGTTTACAACAATATCTGATGGGTTTACAAGAAAGTTCTGACCTCCAACTAGGAACTAAACTTCTAGGATTTAACAATGAACACTTTATACTAAGAAGTTTAGTGAAGCAAGAGTCTAAGTAGAGAGTCGTGGATAGAATAACACTTTTTCTTTTGCTAGATATTTCTTGAATGCTCAATAGAAGTATCTCTCTACTTAGGATGCTCAAGCTTGGTTAGAAACTTTCGTTTCACCCTATATTTATAGGCTTCTCCAGTTGTTTAATCTCATCCGTTGGTTAGGATGGATTAATCCTGTTCGTTGATGGTTGACACGGACGACTTGTACATTCGTCTTCTTGTGCTGGAGCTATTAATGCGGCTGTGTTCAATAATCTTTTAGCCGCTGGAACATCTCTTCAAGATAATCTCATGTGTGCGTCTGTAATGCTGAGGACCCCAGTACAAATTTAGCATTCAATGATAATCAATTTTGTCTTCAATCATATACATTCAATGTATATGTTCTTCGAGCTTTTTCGTCAAAACATGTGACATTTAATTAATATTTGAGCTAAATAATACGAAGTATATGCCGGTAGGATCTAAATATCCTATTAAGGTAAATAAAAATTACCTTATTGCATTTTTACTTTTCCGGTAATATTTCTTTAGTCTCAAAAATTGTACATTTATTTTTGTCACTCAAATTTAAATGCTATTTTATAAGATACAATGTACACGTGCAAAGTATAGTGACATCATCAAAATCTATCAAAATTGGGTACTAACAGAAAGCTTCAACGTATTAACGAACTCAATCCAACATATTTTGGACTACAATACCCGCTTTTGTTTCCATTTAGCGAGGATGGCTATCGAGAAGATACTCCGCTAACAAAATCTTCCACAAATGTTGTTGCTTCTCGACAAAGGCTAAGTGTTACAGAATTTTTGGCATACCGTTTGCAAGAAAGAGATGATAATCATTCATCTATTTTGAAAATTAAACAGAAAGGCTCTTCCAACAATTTATAGTTGATGGTTATACATTCATGGAATCATCAAGACTGAAATTCATCAGAACTCGTCAAAAACAACTTCTTTCCAAAATGTACAAGGGTTTGAGCGATCCATTTTTGAGTGGCGAAATTGATCCATGTACTCGAGGGTTCTATAATAGTGAAAATGATAATGAAGTCGACAAAAACGTGGATGAAATTAATATGTATTACGATTGCAGATACATCTCACCATGTGAGGTTGCATGACAAATATTTGGATTTGAGATTCAATATAAAAATTCTCCTGTTGAACGTTTAAATTTTCGCTTACCACAAGAGCAAATTGTAATATTCTCAGACATTGATACCCTGAATTATGTAGTTGGTAGGAAAAATGTTAAGGATAAGATGTTTTGGCTTGGATGGAAGCTAACAAGATATATCCTGAAAGAAAACATTTAACATATGTTGAATTTCCCCAAAAGTTTGTATGGAAAAGAACTACGAGAGAGTGGGTACCTTGAAAGCAAGCATTTGCAATCAGAAGAATATATTATGTTCCTCCATGAAGTGGGGAGTCCTTCTACCTAAGATGTTTATTAAATCATATCCGCAATGAAACTTCTCATGATGACTTAACTACAATAACAAGTGTAAATCATAACTCATATCGCGAAGCCTGTTATGCATCGGGTCTTTTAGATGACGATAATGAGTCCGTTGAAGAATTTGCAAAGGCAGGTCAAATTTCTACCACACATACATTGTTTAAGAATTTTATTTGCAAAGTTGTTGTGGTCACGATCATTGAGCCGCCCTTAGTTTGTTTGGGAAAAATGTTGGTCATATATGACAAATGATATAAAACACAGACAACGTAGAATGTATCAACATCCAAGTAATATGAGGGCAGTTCGTATCAGGCCAGCTTGACTAGAACCACCGTCAGGCCAAGACCATTTGGTGAAACATTTTTCAAATAGACTTGGTAGATTGTGCATTGGTAGATGTAGGGGAAAGAGTTTACGTGACTTTCCTCCAATGCTGTCTCTAGAGCCAGATTCAATGTCATTCTCGATCAATAGACTTGTATATGAAGAAATGCAATGCGATCGAGAATCTCTACACTACTAGATTTTTCGTCATTTGATGCTCCCTTTTTGTTGCGATTGTAGCAATACACACAACAAAATGTTAAAAATTTGAACTAATTGCGACGAGTACAGAAGAACCACAACAATTTCTTAGATTTTTTTGGAATATTTGCTACGGTCACTACGGAACCACAACATTTATGATTTAAAATCAAATTAAATACTCCCTCCGTCCCGGATGGAACTTGACATTTCGTTTTGGCACGGTATTTTTGGAGAACAAATATCAAGCCAAACTTTCCCATCTTGCCCTTTCCTCACTCGCCTAACAAATTCACGCCTTTCCTCTCTTTCTTCCTAAAGTCTACCGCTAGCTTCCATCTTTTACCACAACAACTCTTGATAAATCATACACTCGACAAATTCAGACATCCACTCTTATGATTTGCAATTCAATGGAAGAGAAGCTCTTGTTTCTGCAATTGGGTGATCGATGGGCTGTCGACCGATGAGTGAGGACGAATTGGGATCTCCCGCCACACACATATACATTTGCAGCAGGGGAAGAAGAAGGCCGGTAAAGTATCGTCAAAGGGGCTGTGAGATCAATGGAGTGACGGTGCAAAATTATGGGTAGACCTCGCGAATTCCGGCGTCCACTTCTAGACAGAACAAATGGACACCTTTGCACAACAATGGTGACTGACACAACAAGAAGAGGATGGCGATGGCGTCCGGTTTTGTGCGGAGAATAAAATAGCAGAGGAAGGACCAAGAGCCCGTCTCAATTTTTCGTGTCTACCGTCCATGCCCATTGGGAGGATTCATAAAGTATTTGGGGAGTTTTTTGTGTTTACAGTTATGGAGGCACAGGAAAGACATTTGTGTGGAAGACTCTGTCTGCTGCCATAAGATGCGCAGGGGAGATTGTGTTGAATGCTTCAAGTGGCATTGCATCTCTTCTATTGCCCGGGGGACGAACAACACATTCGCGGTTTGGAATTCCCCTAAATTTAAATGAAGACTCTACATGCAATATAAAAATGGTAGGGATTGATAGCCCATTAGCTTTGCTCATCATAAAGTGTAAGCTGATTATTTGGGATGAGGCTGCCATGCTGCATAAGTATTGCTTCAGAGAATAAATAGAAGTATGTGTGATATAACCTGTAACTCCTCAAGGTAGTAGGCAAGATTGTTAATGCCGCAATCAACTCTTCTTATCTATGGGCACATTGTACATTGCTGAAATTAACGAAAAACACGAGGTTGCAAAATTTAAACAATATTGAAGACTCGTGTGATTTGAAGAGTTTTTCAAACTAGATTGCGAGCATAGGAGATGGTGAACTTGGGGGGGACAAATGATGGGTACGTTTCTATAGAGATTCCAGAAGATATTCTCATCGAGACTTATGGAGATCCAATAGCTCAAATTGTGGAGAGCACATACCCAGATTATCAAAATTCAATGTCGGATGAACACTTAGTGTGGTGGATTTGTGAACACTTATATGACAAATCTCAATACTAAAGAAGTTGCAAAAACATATCTCAGTTCAGACAGTGTATGCAAGTCAGACTCAAGTGTTAATTTAATGGTCGAGTTGCACACACCAGAATACTTAAATAGTATTCGACTTTCTAGTGTGCCAAATCACAAATTGACATTGAAAGTTGGTACTCCAGTTATGTTATTGCGCAATATAGACCACACAATGGGTTTGTGCAATGGAACGAGACCTATATTAACAAGGCTTGGTGCACACATTCTTGAGGGAAATGTTCTCAATGATATGAGTATTAGACAAAAAGTACTAATTCCCAGGCTTTCACTAACACCATCTGATGTGAGGTTACCATTCAAATTACCGAGGCGTACGGCAATCCCCCATCATAATATCTTATGCAATGACTATTAATAAAAGTCAAGGTAAATCTCCTTCGATTGTTGGTCTACTAGCGAGAAAACCAGTATCGAGTCATGGACAATTGTATGTAGCTGAATCAAGGGTTACTAATCGTAGTGGTCTCAAAAATCTTATTATAAATAATGATGAAATCCAAAGTAATGAGCCCATAAATGTTGTGTATAAAGAGGTGTTCCAAAACCTCTAATAAATTATTTAGTTTATGTATCACTTGTGTTTGTGTTAGTTTGTACCTTTTTCACATTGTACTATCTATGACATACAAACAATAAGAATGTACATCTATTTCCTTTTATTTAATAATATTTCACATTTGCTACAATTTATTTAACTTTCTATAATTTTTTAATTAAATTTTAAAGCATAGACCCTATATAATAAAATTTATACCGTGCACCGCACGAGTAAAACACTACGGAGTAGTAAACTACTAACAATGATATTAGGATTATTATTCAACGGTTTGCAAAAAAATCAATACTTCAATTAGTATGGTTTAGTTGGTTCGGTTTTGAAAAGTCGAAACTGAAACCAAACCAAAGAACTAGCATCATGTTCATTTTTTTCATTCGGTTTCAGTTTTTTGTTATTCGTTTAATTAAGTTACAATTCTATTTATTTAGGTTCAGATTTCGGTTTTTGAAGCTCAACCCTTTGCAAATGAAAAATCAGTACATCCTTGCCACCAATTAGCGATCACATCCAGAAATTACCGCTGGTGACCACATTTGACAGTCACAATAGTAACATTGATAATAGCCAAAGTGATATTGATAAAGAAAGTCATTGTAATCTTCTTTTATTGTTTTTTAAAGGTCTCTTTTTGTTAGTAACATTATAATCTAGCAATAATATTTATAGTTTTATATTTTTCTTTTATCCCAAAAAACATTATTTATTCACGACTACGTACTAAACTTCATTGATAATAGCCAAAGGGATATTGATAAAAAAAATTCATTGTAATCTTCTTTTATTGTTTTTTTAAAGGTCTCTTTTTGTTAGTAATTAACATTATAATATAGCAATAATATTTATAGTTTTATAATTTTTTTTTATCCCAAAAAACATTATTTATTCACGACTACGTACTAAACTTCAGCCTTCAATTAAAGGGGGTGTTTGAATTGATTCTGCTTATTTTTTAAAAGAAGGTGAATCAAAATCAATTTTCAGAAGATTGTCTTTCCTATTTCTAAAAAATTGTTTCTAGGAACAATTTGGAGCACTTAGAAGTACTTATGTGGTTTCACCAAAACACTCAAATGTATGATTTGAAAAAGTTTTTTAAAAGATCGGTACACCTAAAAGTTGAATGATTTTTGCTGTTCACCCAGACAAACTTACTCGCACATATAACTCAGTTGATTGAGTGTTAGAAAAGTTGGAACAAAACTCAAGGATCTAAATCCGCAGCGTCCGTGTGATGGGCTGGACCTCTTATGCGTACGAGTACAAGGTCTATCATCATTAGGCTCACTGAGTGAGTGTGACTTCCAACCCCCGTCCCCAAATGCCTTGTCGGGTCGGGTCATGGGGCCCTTTGGGTTTGGGATTCAACCTGTTTTTGGATTGGAATTTGTTGGTCTAGTATGATCTGTTCTGTTTGAGTCTGGTATGATCTAGTTCGAACTGATCTGGTCTTATAAATATTTGATCTTTGTGTATTTTATAATTATGGACGTCAGATCTTGTTTGATTTGGTTTGTTTAAGTCTGATTTGATTTGTTTAAATCTGATCTGATGTGATCTGATCTGTTTAAGTTTGATCTAATCTGATCTGTTTAACACTAATCTAATTTGATCTAGTTTGGGACCTAAAACTGTCAAAAGAAAACATCCCAGGAACATGGAAAACCCAAACTTGGTTTTCCTTGACAACAAACCAAAATGCTTCGCTCGCACAATCCCAATTCCCAACCGGACACTTCTGGTTCCAGCGTACAAGGTAGAAACCAGAGATCAGAAGAGAGGGAATTGTAAGTGCTAGGATCGTATTCAAATCGGAAAATTACATTACAGAAGAAAAAATAGGGGAGAAGCAAAAGAGGATGAATAAGCCGTTATCGCATGGAGTCCACAATTGGAAGAGTTTGCGATCCATAGCCAAGAAGATTGCTCACAAATCAAAGCGCTTTTTCAGCACTTCGAAAGAGAACGAAGCAACAGCCGAAGACGTCTGCAAGATTTTAGGGCTTAGGAACTGGCAATTCCTTTTAGATTCATCGGGAGTGCCATCAAAACTCAACCCGGACGTGCTTTACTCGGTGCTTCACAGAAGCAGATCTGCTGTCCACCCAAAGCGCATGCTTTTCTTCTTTGATTGGTCCTACCAAAAAATGGGTATTCCTCCGGACATAAATTCTTTTTCTATTCTTGCTGTAGCATTATGCCATTCCAACTTGTATTCGGCAGCATCTAGTTTGTTGGACAAAATGATTGAATGCCGATTTTGCATCTTGGATTTTTTAAGCTCATTGCGGAAGCACTTTGAAGAATGTGGTAGGTCTAGATCAAGTTCCCTAGTTTTTGAGTTGCTAATTGTTGCTTTGAGGAAAAAGGGCATGTTGAATGAAGCTGTTTCCGTGTTTTTGGGTATTAAAGATGTTGAGTCTGCACCTGGTTTGCTTTGTTGTAACTCATTGCTGAAGGATTTAATTAAGGGGAATAAAATGGAGATGTTTTGGAGCGTTTATAATGCAATGGTGGAGAGAAATATTGCTCCAGATGCTTACACTTGTACTACTGTTATAAATGCTTATTGCAAGTGTGGGAATGTAGGGGAGGCCAAAAAGTTGCTCTTTGAGATGTTAGAGAAGGGATGGAATTCAAATTTGGTTACTTATAATGTGGTGATCAAGGGGTTATGTGGCTCCGGGCATGTTGACGACGCAGCAGAGTTGAAGAAAACAATGGTGGAGAAGGGATTAGGACCGGATAGTTATACTTATGGCTCACTCATAGATGGGTTTTGCAAGCAAAAAAGGTCTAAGGAAGCAAAGCTGATTTTGAAGGAAATGTGGGAAGTGGGTGTGAAACCCAACCATTTTGCCTACACTCCACTAGTTGATGGTTTAATGAAAGAGGGTGATATAGAAGAAGCATTTAAAGTCAAGGATGAGATGGTTGCGCGTGGGATCAATTTGAATCTTCTGACTTATAATACTATATTGAGTGGGCTCTGTAAATCAGGTGAAATGGAGAAAGCTATAAATCTTAAGACTGAAATGATTGACATGGGTTTATATCCTGACACTCAGGCATACAATTATTTGATAGAGGGATACTTCCTGCAGAATAACATGGGAAGGGCTTCTGAAATACTGGCTGAGATGAAAGAAAGAAATTTGAGGCCTAATGCATACACTTTCGGAAACCTTATTAATGGATTTTGTCTTACTGGAGATCACAGTAAAGCAATTCATACACTGGAACAAATGATTAAGGCAGGTGTTAGAGCAAGTGCTGCTATTCTGACTCCTATTTTAAAACGTTATATTCAGGATGGGGAATTTGAAGAAGCACAAACTTTCTTGGATGAAATGTGGTTGAAACACATGTTGCCTGATGTCTTTTGTTATAATTACATTATTATTGGTCTCTGCAAAGCTGGAAGAATGGAAGAAGCACAAGTGTGTTTAGATAAGATGGAGAAGAGGGAATTAAGGCCAAATGGATACACTTTTGGAGCTTTTATTTTTGCCTACATGGAAAAGGGTGAAGTCCAAATGGCAGAGAAGTATTTTAATGAAATGCTTGGTCGAGGAATAGCACCCGGTATTGTGCATTATACATCTATGGTTGATGGATACTGCAAATCGGGGAATATAATTAAAGCACTTTCAGAATTCAGATCCATGCTCAGCCAAGGGCTCCTCCCAGATGTGCAACTATACACTGTACTTATATGTGGCTTCTCTAAATGGGGAAAACTGTCAGAAGCCATGGATGTTTTATCTGAACTCTGTGATATGGGGTTAGTCCCTGATGTTGTTACCTACACCTCTATTATTTCTGGTTTCTGCAAGATTGGTAAAATGGAAGAGGCTTTTCAACTTCTTGATGAAATGTATAAGAAGGGCATTCTTCCCAATATCGCCACATATAATGCCTTAATAAGTGGACTTTGCAACTCAGGTAACGTTTTAAGAGCTAGGGAACTGTTTGATGGAATCCCTGAAAAGGGTTTGGCACCAAATGGCTTGACATATGCTACTATTATATATGGTTACACAAAAAATGGGAATCTAGATGAATCATATCATTTGTTGGAAGAAATGCGATCAAAGGGCTTTCAACCAGATATCTCCACATACAGTGCTATCATCCGTGGATGCTTCAAGGAAGGAGAATCAGAAAGGGCATTGTCGACATACAATGAATTAGTACAGGGTGGGATGAAATCCTATGGTAAAAAAGAATTTAAGTAGGATGAAATCCTATGGTAAAAAAATTGTGTGCTGCTTATAATTTGAAGTAAGGGTTATAGAAGGAAAGGTGGTGAATATCCATATGTTATGCAGCCGCAAACCAGGCCTATTACTCTTAAACAATGAAAGCTCGTGACAACCTTGGTATAGACATCCAACATCCAACAGGCTGTCATTAGCTGCTTCAACGGGTTTGCCTTGGATATCTTTTGAGCAGAGGTAATTTTAGATATCTGTTAAAAACATCACAAACCCAAAAATAATCAAATTAAACTCACACATGTCATTGTTTTGCAAGTGCCCCTTAAAGATGATAAGCCATACCGCCACCAGATAAATAATCAAATACAAACCAACATATAAGACATAATGATACTTCTCTTATCATTTGATCTTTTAGAATAGATCTCCAAGTCTTCATAATTGTTATACTCTTCTGAAATCACACACGGAGTACTCTATAATCACAAAGTTCTGAGCTATATACTGTATATACCCTTTAAATTAATCACAATATTGAATATTTCAGCTTTTATATGACCTTAAATATTAGAGATTTCTTGTATGTGTTACTTTTTACTTTCTGAAAGTAAATTGGGATGGCCTCATTCTTTCAGCAATGCAAGGAAGGTCCAGATGTCCATCCTGATAAAATCAAAGCTGTACTTTTGGACTCAGGGAGCTTCAACTGCATGATCTAATAAGCTTTGGAGGAGCCAGTAGAACATTTTCTGATGCAAGTCACAGGCATCTTTGTTGTTCAGATCATCTCGCAGTTCCTCTTGGTCTGCATAACCTTCTAGTTTCAACATTTCAGCTTAGCACCTGAACTTTAACCATTTATATGTTTCGCCTTTTCCCGATAGGAAACCATTGTTATTTGTTTTGTTAGTTCTGGAAACTGAGCATGTAGAATATTACTATTCTTACCTGGTTTCAAGCCGCTTTTGCGGAAGTTTCTTTCAATGTTACCTTGTTATGTGAAGTTAGGCACCTTGTAGAGCATGTCTCTTCTGAAGTGCAACTTCTCATTCTCAAGTTCGTTTATGCTCTCCTTGATTGTATCAGATGTATTTCGAGTCAGTCTACACGAGAAAAAACATCCCTTAAATCAGTGAACAGATAATCAACGACAATCCTACGTAATGTATGTAGGACGTTATTAATAGATATGAAGATTAAATTTTGGACATAATATATGTATACTAAAATTTTACCTGTGCCGTGCACGGGATAAATGATTTTGATTTTTGAATTTCATTATATATATGTGTGTTTTTCATTATTTGCAATGGAGCCAAAGATTCATTATTTTTTGGCTTGAGATTATGATAGAATAAAGCAAAATGACTCACTAAACTGTCTGCGCTTCTTTGTTATGAAGCACCAGTCAGTCCATGCAATTTTGGACGGGATTTTCATTATGGGTCATTCGGAAACAGTCTCTCTATGCTTTAGTATAGGGGTAAGATTGCGTACATCCGACCCCCCTTACCCCACCGTAGGTGGTAGCCTTTGCGACCCTTGGGTAAATGAAAATGAAGAATATTATATATATATATGTGTGTGTGTGTACGCCCACACTTATATAAGTATGAGTGTTATTGTAGCTAATGAAAAATCATGCTTTTGATCAATTGCCCTCTCCGTCCCAATGTCTCACTAACAATGGAACAAGAGGGAGTGATACGCAAACCAATAAACAATGATTTATGTGGTTGATATTGAATCGATAAAGTAAGAATATAATAAGAATAACTTAGAACCATACAAACTTTATGAAATTTGATACTCCCCCCATCCATTAAAACTTGGCCAAGTTTGATTGGCAGGAGAATGAATAATGTAAAAACTTTGTGGTTAAGGTTTGCGCAGAAGAGACAGAATGAACTTCAATCACAAATTGTTTACTTAAAATAGAAAGTGACAAAGTTAGTAGGACAACCAAAAAAGAAAATTGGCAAAGTTTTAAGGGACGGAAGGAGTATTACATTGTTTTATTAATTATGCATATTTGATTTAGAGTGTATTTTTTTAACTTATGATGTTTTTTCTTGGACTGTTTTCAGTCCAAGATCAGATCAAACCAAACTAGATTAGGCCATACTCAGGGGGTGTTTGGAATTGATTCTACTTCTGCATCTTTTTTAAAGCAGAAATCAGAATCAATTTTCAGAAACTTGTTTTCAATTTTCAGAAACTTGTTTCCCCTGACTTCTAAAAAATTGCTTCTATGAGTAAATTAGAGCACCAGAAGTACTTCTACACTTTCACCCAAACACTTCAACTTGTGTTTCTACTCTCTGAAGGAGCAGAAGCAATTTTAAGAATCAGATCCAAACATCCCCTTAGACAGTTATAAAATGCACGGAGACCAGACATTAATCAGACTAGTTCAGACCAGACCAGAAAATTTCAATCCAAGTAAAAACATCCTTACTCTTCAAACACATCCTTATTCTATATTTTCCAATAGAGAGCAAAACTTTTTTAATATATAATTCTTTGTTACATCTAAATGAAATTAGTTTTACCCATATTTACCTTAATAAAAAAATATATTGGTCAATGCCTATTTTAATCCATTTAATCTCATGTGACATGTGTGCCTTGTTTTTTCGGAAACTAACGAAACATCTTTGTAATTTATTTAACAATGGACTTATAAAAAAACACTTGCTTCTTGGTAACTTTTAGTGACTATAATGATAGAAGCTAGGAATGATGTAGTGAGGAACGGGAGTAGGGTGACAAATGGAGGGGTATGGAATCTGGTAGAAGCTATGTTAGCAACTTAGCATGTTGGAGGGCGGCGGCGCAGGAGGTAGTTCCACCTTCTCGGGAGATGAGGCAGTGTTTGGATGCAGAAAAGTGGTATAAACCACGGACGATCCGTATTAAAGTTCTCACTTTCTTTTTTGGGATATTAATGTTGAGGGCCAAACAGTGCTACAGCAAAGTCAAATTTATTTTCTTAATCTGTGTGAAGTCAAACTGAGAACTTTAATAGGGACCGAAAGGAGTAATATAGATAAAGATAAATGTTGATGCGACTATTGATACCAGTCACGGTTAGCGGGCGTCATGGAGGCGGTATTGTGGGCCCATGATAATGGGTGGGAATGGGTAATTGTGGAATCAGATGTAGTATCTGGAATTGAAGGAGATCCCGATTGTCCTATGTTGACTTGATTTTTGATGATACAAGGGAGTTGCTTCTTTTGAATGAAAATATGAAAGTTAATTTTTGCAAAAGAGTAGCAAATTGGGTGCTCATGCATTGGCTAGGAGGGCCATTTCTAATTTGATAATCAATTTGATTATGAGCCCGATTTTATTGTAAGCCTTTTGGTGAAGGATGAGTTTATTTAATATATTTGGCTCTTTCCTTTAAAAAGAAGAAGAAGATTACGTGTTTTAAACGGCAACTTTACCTATATTATCACATACCTATTGACTAAATGCTCATTAAAAATGCCAAGAAACACAATGAGAAAAAAATTAATAAATTTCAGAACTCAAATATTTTCAGCTAATATTTTCACCAAATATAATATTGGTGAACAATTTCACCATATTGAAACTTTTGGTGCCCTCATTACAAATAATAGAATGTCCAAAATACTTTTATACGAAGTAATCACAAGGCTCAAAACCTATACATTTATTTATGTGAATCTCAACTCGAAAAGTGTTTTATACACATAAATTAATTTCACATTTTAATTTACTAATTTTTTTTATTTATGATATTTTCAAAGCTTTTAATTTTTGTTTATGAAATGAGACTCAAAATTTAAAAAAAAAATCTTTTTGTTTACCGGGCATTAATGGGTTTTAAATAGTCCAATTATTTTTCTCTTTTAATGAAGTTAAGTTTGTTTTATTTTCTTTCTCATTGAAAATGTTTAGAACTACAGCTACTTAATCATTTACTTATAACTCATAACACAATGCTTTATATTTCAATTTAATGATTTCTATCCATCTTGTTAGGGTTTTTGGGTCTTGAATCTTAATGGTTTTATAATTTGCAAATTTACTTTGTTTTTAGTTAATTATTAATTTAATTTGAATTTTAAATATACAATAATGTAAGTTGCACACTATGGGATTTATATTGCATACACTTTTTAAATTACTCTTGTTTATTTTTCATTAATTTAATTCATTGAATTATATAACTTATAACACTATTTTTAATTAATTTGACAATTATGAATTAGGAGTAACTCTTTGATTATTTAAAAGAAACATGCCAGAAAAAATGGAAATAAATTCAAAACATGTTGAGCCCGTTTGGTAATACCAAAATTAGATGAATCGACTGAATCCGACGTAACTGATGATATCATCTATTGTAACTTCAGTCAATTCAACCAGATGACAACGTCGGGTTACAATAATCTAACATCAATTTTACTAAGGGTTAAATATGTTTCTAGTTCTTGCAAACATGATAATTTTAGTCTTTAGAAGGTTTTAACTACATATTTGGAAACCTAAATAATTAGATTTACATTATTTTAACCATCATATTAGCCTAAAAAATACAAAATCAAAATAAAAGTTTCTTGTAGATTTATGCAACCGACATTTTTTTGCAAAGGGAATGGTTTCGAGTTATAGATGGACTAAAAATAAAATAGTGCATATTAGAGGGATCAATATATATATATATATATATATATATATATATATATATATATATATATATATATATAATTAGGTTCAAACGAGAAAATGATCTTAGGAGAGAAATGAGAATGAATCTGGATCGTTAGATTGTATTCTGTGAAATTGAATGTGCATTAAGTGAAAGTTAAATGTGCATTAGGTGAAATCGATATGTGCAGCATAAAATGTAAGGCATAGTGATATTATGTGAAACTGAATTGTGCATTATGAAAAACTAAAATGTGCACTACATGAAACTGAAACATGTAGAATAAAAACTAGGATGCAATGGCATTTTTGTGCCTTTTATTCTGCACATTTTAATTTCATGTAATGCACATTTGAGTTTTATTTTTCATTCTGCACATTTCAATTTCACGTAATGCACATTTCAGTTTTACCAAATGCACAATTCAATTTCACATAATACAATCCAACGGTCCAGATTTATTCTCATTTCTCTCCTGGGAGTCCTTTCTCACTGGAACCACTCCCTATATATATATATATATATATATTGATGGATAGTCTACCCGGGGGTATATATCCGAAGGGTTTTTACGGGGAATAACTTAGAGAGAAGTCAGAGCAAGTAAGTAAAAGTAGAGAGAGAGTGTATTCAGTATGAATGCCGTTTTCAGCGTGGTTACAAATGGGAAAATGGGGTGCTATTTATAGTAGCAATAAATGCCGGGCAGGGACACGTGTCAAGCGCTCATTGGCCGAGGGGTCACCTCAACTGGTTGGCGCTGGCAGCCGCATGTGGCCGCATTTAATGCGGCTGTTGGATGGGACGTCTGTGCGGGGTACGGTGATCTGTACGCATGTGAGGCGGATATCTTGTCGAGTGAGATGCCTTCGGCCATAGAGCAGTAGCCGAGGGCTCCTCCAACCGATGGCACCCTGGTGCCGAGGGCTCACAGTGCCGAGGGCTACTGTTTTCGCCGTTTTTCTCCCAGTTTCTTAATTTGCTTGAGAAACCCGTTCTGCGAGAGTTTAGAGCCTTCGGCCAGGAGGCCGAAGGCACCCCTGGCGCGTAGTGTGGGCTGCTTGGTACTCTGGGCGCTGTGATTTGGGCCTGTTGGACCTCTAAAGGAGTAGTAGGAGTCTGTGGGCCGGGGGTTCCCGGGCCATATACTCCATCAGGAGTCCCTCACTCCTTTTGCCGAAAGGTACTTGAGGGAAAAGGAGTAATTTGTGCTTGCCCTTTGATGTTGTCCCGTCGTGATCTCTGAAGTTGGTGAGGAGTTGTTGCTTTTATGTCCCTGCCGAAGGCAGTCCCTCAGTTACCCACATGTCGGGACTTGAGGGCTTGCCTTGTCGTTTGTTGGATTTTTACTAATTTTGTAATTTAATGATTTTCCCGAGGGGGTCCTCCAGTCCCCCACTCCTTGAGGCACTTGTAAAGTGGTGAAAAGGAGTAGAGTAGTTGCGTTGCTGTTGTGGGCCGAAGGCTGACGCTTTTCGTTTCATTTTGGGGGGATGCCTCGTTAAAAACCTCATTAGGAAAAACCCTGGGGGGAAAAATCCTAATGAGGGAAAAAGAGTGCACCGAATTCCCCCAATGATGAATCGAAAATGTGAAACCTTGGTCAGAAATGGAGAACAACGGTAATGCCGAAGGCTCTTCCTTGTTCTGAGGGCTCATGTGCTGATTAGCCGAAGGCTTGCTGTTGATGTCCTGGGGGCGCCGAAGGGGAGCCCCTCAATCCGGGGATCGAGGGCCTGCCAGATGAGGGCAGCAGTGGAGTTGTTACCGGGGGGTCCACTGTTTGTTGATTAGTTGGTGATGAAGATACCCGAGGGCTCCCATTACCTGTGTGCCATGGGTCACCCGTCAATGAGGCAACTCCCCGGGGGCTACCCGGTTTTGCCGTGCTGAGGGGGAATCCTCGAGGGGTGCCCTGATATGAAGCCTTGAGTTTCTGAAGGGGTGATCCCGAAGGCATCTGCTATGGGCTGTGTGGGGCACATCCCGGGGGCGTCTCTGGGTAAGTGTACCCGGAGGCTCTCCTTGATGTAGCGGAGTGCAGTAGAAAACCCGGGGGCTTCCAGAATATAGCCGTTGGAAATATAGCCATTGGAATATGTAACGACAGGATATAGCCGTTGGGGGGTGGCACACGTGGCGTGTGATGGCTGGCTGTTCGTGGGCGGCGTCACCGGTTGGGTGAAACGACGGTGTGTAATGATGACGGTCCGTCCGGAGGCCCGGTTTCCGGGCCCAAGCCCGGATTCCAGCGCCTATAAATACCCCAAGGCCAGAGCCATTTCCCCTTGTGCGATCATTTGTCTTAGCGAAGCTCTGCCCAAAATTCTAGTGAGAGAAAATCAGGCCTTCGGTCAAAACTTCTGCTTTCAAGGTCAGTGCCCGCTTTCCCTTCACCTCTTAGCTACCTGTACTGTGCCCTTAGGTTAGGAGATAGAAAAGTTAGGAAACACTAGCGTCTACGAGCCCTCGAACTAGAGTGTGAATGTCGTTCCAGAGTGATTCTCAAGATATCTCGGGGGCGCCCTCGATGGAGGACGAAGTCCTCTCGGACGTGGAGTCCTCAAGTGCAGAGTCTTCGGTGGGACAGGATGCCGTCGTTGCCCTGGAGTTGCAGAAAGCCCTCGTAGCTGAGGCGGAAGCCGAGGGCTTTGAGCAAGAATGTGAGGACGAAGAGTTGGCCCTCGCCTGGCAAGCAGCTGAAGAGGAGGCACAAAGAGAAAATGAGAGGGTCACCGTTGCTGTGCTCCCCCCTCGGGGTGCCGGGGAGGCCAGCACCTCTCGGCCGCTGAATGCGGTCCCCATCCGGGTGGCCCCCGGAAAGAAGAAGGCCAAGGCCGCTGCTCCCAAAAAGAAGGGCAGCGTAGCAGACCAAGGGAAGCCCCTCGATATGCCCGAGGGGTACTCCTATCTCAACACCGCCGCATTGGAGATCAAGTCGAAGGTTGATGCAGCGGACATATATGTCACCCAGCTTCACGTGGGCCCCTCGGCCATCGTGGTGACACCGGGTCCGGATGACGTCCTCTCCCGGGCTCCCGAGGGCTGCATTGCGGTGCACGTTCTCTCAGTATCCATGGGGCTCCGCTTCCCCCTGCATCCCTTCCTCCGGGAGTACCTTCGGTTCGTGGGTCTGGTTCCCTGCCAGCTGACCCCGAACAGCCATTCTTATATCACTGGCTTCCTTCAGCTTTGCAAGTCCCGGGGGGTGACGCCTAGCATGGACCTCTTCTTCCAGAGCTTCAACCTGTGCCGGGGGGGCACGCGAATGCCGAGGGATTCGCCAATTTGCAGCAGGTGTCCGTGTTCAAACTCTTCACGGAGGCGCCCTCCTCGAACAAGGGGTGGAAGGACCGGTGGTGCTATGTGAAGCTAGCCGAGAGCCCCTTCCCGAGGGAGTTGCGTGACCGCTTCAGGAGGCACGAGAAGAGGAGGAGCGTCACCCTCGAGAAAGATGACAGGATTCTGGCCATGATCCCGGAGGGCCGGGACAAGAATATCTCCATCAAGGAGTGCACCAAAGAAGCAGATCTCTACACCCTCGGGTTCCGGCGGTACCGGTTCCTGGGGGAAACTGATGAGAAGTTCCCAGTGTTTGAGGGAGCCTCCGGAGGTAGTAGCTGAGGGCATTCTCTCCCTCATATCTTAGCACGTTTGTTCATTTGCTTCGTTAATTCTTTATGCCACTTAGTAGTGACCCCTCGATCCTAACCCCTCATTTTTTGCAGGTGTTCCAGTAAGCATGATGAACGTCAAAGGCCTCGCCCGATTCAAGAACAAACCGGCCAAGGATCCGAAGGGGCCGGATGCTGGCGGCCAAAAGCCCGTCGGTGCGCCTCCCAAAAAGCCCGAGGGTGATGCTGCTGCGGCAAAGAGGAAGCCATCGGCAAAGGAGCCCCCCCAGGCCCCCAAAAAGTTGAAGAAGGGGGACGCCGCGAAGGATGACCCCCCGGTGGTGATTGTAGATGACCCTCCGGAGATGCCGATGGCGCAGATGCCGAGGGGTGTCCGGGAGCCATCTCTCGAGGTCCTCACGCTCTCCCTTCCGGCTGGCACGGCCGTGTTGAATGGCACGGCTGACCCGAGGGCGCTCCTGAGAGGTATAACCCTCGATATCGACAGGGCAGCTCTCGGGGCCGGTGATGATCAAGCCCTCGAAGACAGGATCCTCCGGTCTTCCCTCACGGTGAGTTCACTATAATTCGTCTTTCTCTTTCCCACTTTGAACTAAGAAATCACGTTCGGCCCTGACGACTCGTTTATCTTTGCAGACTTGCGTTGCCCTCGGAGAGCAGTTCCGACGGATGGAGGAATGGCGCCTCCACAAAGCTGGGCAAGACGCCAAGATGAAGGAGCTGATCCTCAGGGACTCCCAGGCCACGAAGCTGATGGCCCAGCTTGAAGAGGACCTCCAGCTTGCGAGGGCAGAGGCCGGGAGGCTCAGGGAGGAGAAGGCAGAAGCTGAGGCGGCCGCTGCGGAGGCCGCAAGGAGAGCAGCCGAGGAGGCCGAGGCCATCAAGGCGAAGGCTGTCGCCACAGCCCGGGAGGAGGCCATCTCCGGGTTCCTGGACGGGGGGTGGAAGACCGAGGGGCACAAGGCATGGCTGTCCTCGGTTGTGGAGGCCTCGGTTGATGAGTGGTCCGAGGGCCCGGGCGAGGAGTGGATGGCCCGGAAAGGTAAGCAGTACTATGATGGGGGTGAGTTCTTCACTCAAGCCCTCATCTACCGGAGGATGGCCCGCCATCTGAAGATTGAGCCGAAGGACTTTGACCCGGCGGCGTACGGGCTCCCCCTTGCAGCCAGACATCCGTGTTCCTCTCCCCCCTGATGTCGAGAGGCCAGACCTGGAGGATTCCGAGCTCCGGAGGGAAGCCGAGGGCGACGATCCTGAGGCCGATGTAGAAGTCACCTCGAAGCCATCGGGGGAGGCGGCCCCCGGGAATGACATTGTTTGATATGTACTTTGTACTTTGAACACTTTTGTAATAGCCACATTAGCATGTTTTCGGCCTCGGCCAACATTGTAATAACTACATTTACTCCTTTTTGTGATGAATGAATGAATGCCTTCGGGCTTTGTATCTATGGCCTCTTTCTTTCTAATTCCTTCCCTCTTGAATGTATGCCTTCGGTATTTTTGAATGTATGCCTTCGCTCCTTTGGATGTATGTTTTAGGACTTAGAGTATTTTCTGATTGTAGCTTGCCGGGGGCCCAATTTTAGGACTTGGAATTTTTTCAAGTGTTGTTTCTTTGTGTAGCCTTCGGGTGATAGGTGCCATCTGACTCTGCATTACTTTGCGAGATGCCTGGGGGCTACTCCTTTAGGACTTAGAATATTTTCTGAGCGTAAATTGGTGTTGAGCTTCCGGATGTAAATCCCTTGTGTTGTATGAGTCTCTGGCCGAGGGCCAAATATGTGTGGAATCCTGTTGTTGTGAAGAATGCCAACGATGAGTGTGTGCCCTCGGCATACATTTTAAAAGTTGTAGATTTGGACCCTTGCTGGTTGTGTCCCTTGTAATGGGGTAGGGGCCCTCGGTATTAATGTATAACAGCTGCCTTCGGTACATATTTGAAGGTACCGTATTAGTGTACTTTGGATAGTCCAGTTCCTTTGTATTGTTGAAGCCTTCGGTGTTTGTGTGACCGGAGGTGACTAGGCAGTGGACTTAGTCGTTCCTTGCTGCTATTTGTTCGAGTAGTATCCTTCGGGAAATAGGAGCCTTCAGTTACCGGAGGTGTTCCCGTAGGGAGCCCTCGGCTTATTGTGATCTGTTGGAGTGTACTCTTTGATTTCTCGCTGAGTCTACTCCCCTTCACCCCCTTTTTTTTCTTTTTTTTTTGGTTGGTGGTGAAGGGAAGGCATCAAGAAACTTGGTTTCTTGGTAAGGCTGGGCCTATTAGAAGGCCATCAGAATACACCAATGGCTCTCCTCCCTCGGGTTAACCTTCCGAGTTCCGAGGGGATCGAGGGACGTTTCCTGGGCACAAGATATGGTGGTCCGTAACCTGCCTCCCCTTGGGGGATGGCGCGGAAAGCGCCTCATTTTTGAAAGTCGTCCCCTCGGCGCTAGACATAGTCCGTGGCCTGCCACACCCTTGGGGTGGTGGCGCGGGGAGCGTTTCGGTTTGGAAGTTGAATCCTGGGCATTTCTCGTGCCTGTCACACCCTTGGGGTGATGACGCGGATAGCGTTCCGTTTTTGAAAGTCGAATCCTGGGCATTTCTCATGCCTGTCATACCCTGGGGGTAATGACGCGGAAAGCGTTTCAAGGAAGGGTTTTCATTTGCACACTAGTTGCAAATGGCCGGGGGCACTACGTGCCGCCGGCACCGATGGTGGCGCCTTCGGTATATGTGTCCTCGTGGGGTACGGCTTTTAGAAACAACACTTGGTGTTAGTTTCGATGTGTAGCCCCCGGTACTTGGTACCGAGGGGTCTTCTGTAGGAACACTTGGTGTTCTCTTTTGTCGTAGTTGATGTAGGCGTCTACCCTCGGTACTTGGTACCGAAGGGTCTTCAAATGAAACACTTGGTGTTTCCCAACAGATGTTTGGAAGTTGATAGGAGAGCATATCCCTGGCACTGGGTGCCGAGGGGTCTTCTTTGAAACATTTTGGTGTTTTTTTCTTCGTTTCGATGTTTGATGATGGAGGTGTACCCTCGGCACTGGGTGCCGAAGGGTCTTCTGTAGGAACACTTGGTGTTCTCATCTTTTCTTTTCTTTTTTGATGTTGAAGGTGGGACTGTACCCTCGGCACTTGGTGCCGAAGGGTCTTCTGTAGGAACACTTGGTGTTCTCATCTTTTCTTTTTTGATGATGAAGGTGGGAAGGTACCCTCGGCACTGGGTGCCGAAGGGGAATGAAACACATGGCGTTCCTTGTTGTTGGTGATAGGAGTTCCCTCCCTCGGTACTTGGTACTGAGGGGTCTTGACTGAAAACACGTGGTGTTTTCACTGTTTGTTGTAGGTGTTGATGGTGTCCGCCCTCGGCACTTGGTGCCGGAGGGGGTTCTTCTCGTGGTGAGGCCTGGGGCCTGTAGTCAGTATGAGGGCTTGATGTCTTGAATGTATCTTCATTCTTCGAAATTGGAGGCCTTGGGCCATAGGATAGTACATTCACTAGTTATGAGGGCTTGGCCGCTCTTACATTATTGATAAAATTTAACTAAATGGTGTACATTCCAGTGCCTAGGAACTTCTTTCCCATTGGGGCGTTTGAGCTTGTAGGTCCCGGGTTTGATGATGGCTGCTATGATGTAGGGGCCTTCGAATTTTGGTGCCATTTTTCCTCCCTCGGTTGGTTGGCTGGCTTCCCTCCTCCGGAGGACATAGTCCCCCACTTGAAATTCTCGGGTGCGAACTTTGGCGTCGATGTAGCTTTTAACTTGCCTTCGGTAGTTTTCTGCCCGGATGAAGGCCTGCTCCCGGCGTTCTGAAATGAGGTGGAGGTCGAGGGCCATGTAGCTGTCGTCGACCTCGGGGTCATATTGGATCACCCTTCGGGTGGGAAGGGTGACTTCCGTAGGAGCTTTGGCTTCAAAACCGTAGCAGAGGGAGAAGGGTGTTTCACCTGTTGCTCGTCGTGGGGTGGTGCGATAGGCCCAAAGGATGTTGTGGAGTTCTTCCACCCAGCCACCGCCCTCGGCCTCTAGCTTCTTTTTTAGGCCCTCGAGCAAGGTCCGGTTGGCATTCTCTACTTGCCCGTTGCCTTGAGGGTAGGCAACGGAGGAGAAGGTGTGTTTGATGCCCCATGCCTCCAGAAGGGCACAGAAGGGGGCTGCCTCAAATTGTGTCCCATTGTCGGAGATGATCTGCTGGGGGACGCCAAACCTTGTGAGGATGTTCTTGAGGACGAAGTGACGGCACTTCGCCTCTGTGATGCTGGCGAGGGGTTCAGCCTCTACCCACTTGGTAAAGTAGTCGACGGCCACGATGATGTATCTGTTGTTGGAGGTACCCCTCGGCAGAGGGCCCACAAGGTCTATCCCCCATCGAGAAAAGGGGACAGAGGTGCTGATGGGGGCATAGTTGACCACTGGCCTACCGGGAGCTTTCTGGAAATGTTGACATGCGGTGCACCTCCGGGCAAGGTCAGCACAATCCCTGGCCATGGTTGGCCATAAGTAGCCCTGGAGAATGAGCCTTCGGGACATGGAGAAGGGTCCCTGGTGAGCTGAGCAAGTGCCACTGTGCACTTCCTCCATTGCGACGTCGGCTTCATCTGGATGAAGGCACCGAAGTAGCGTGCCATTGTAAGATCGTTTGTAGAGCCTTGCATCTTCGATGGTGTAGCTAGGAGCCCTCAGCTTTGTCAGTTTAGCGCGGGCCTCATTCTCGGGTAGCTGCCCTGTGGAGATGAAGGCGGTGATATCTGAGATCCAATCCTCCTGACGTTGTTGTATGTTCATAACGGGGCTTGCATGGATGCTTGAGAGGCTGAGTTCCTAGATTTTGGCAATTTTGGAGATGTGCTCGGGGGAGTCGGCCGAGAGCTTAGATAATATGTCGGCCTCGGAGTTCTGAGCCCTCGGTATTTGAGTGAGAGAGTGTGCCTCAAATACCTTAAGCAACTCCTTGGCCGCTTCCTTGTACTGTTTCATTCTCCCCTCCTTGGCCTCATATTCTTCGGAGATTTGGCCAACGACCAACTTGGAGTCGTATTTGATGTGGATCTGCCGAGCCCTCATGTTGGCAGCCAGCCGAAGGCCACATAGGAGGGCCTCATATTCGGCCTCATTGTTGGAGACCTTGAAGGAGAAGCGGATTGCATAGTAGGCTCTGAAGCCCTCGGGAGTAATGAGGACTACCCCTCCCCCGCATGCTTTGGTCGCGGAGGAGCCGTCGGTGTAGAGGGTCCACCAGTCGTCCGAAGTAGCCGAGGGCTCCCCGTCCGTGGCTGCCCTTGCGGTACATTCCGTCACAAAGTCCGCCAGGGCTTGGCCCTTGATGGCAGGCCTTGGACGGATGTCAATGTTGTACTGGCTCAAGAAGATAGCCCATTTCACCATGCGGGAGGAGCTGGTGGGGCTCCTCATGAGGGCGCCGAGTGGTTGATGGGTGAGGACCTGAACCGGGTGAGCCTGAAAGTAGTGGCCCAACTTCTTGACAGTCCAAACGATGGCTAACACCGTTTTTTCCACAGGGGAGTACCTGAGCTCGGCCTCCCTTAGGGTCTTGCTAACGTAGAAGATGGCATGTTGGATGCCGTCTTCCTCTCGGATGAGCACAGAGCTGATGGCCGCCGGGCTAACCCCAAGGTAGAGGTAGAGGGTCTCCCCTACCTTGGGTTTGGAGAGCACAGGAGGTGAAGATAGATATCGTTTGAGCTCGTCGAAAGCCCCCTGGCATTCTGGAGTCCATAGAAAGCCAGCCGTCTTCCTCATGATCTGGAAGAAGGGTAGAGACTTCTCCGCCGATTTAGATAGAACGTGGTTGAGGACTGCCAGGCGGCCCGTCAACCGTTGAACTTCCTTCACATTGCGTGGGGGCTCCATGTTGATGATGGCCTGGATTTTCTCGGGATTGGCCTCAATACCCCTTCGGCTCACCATGTAGCCCAAGAATTTTCCTCCTTGGACGCCGAAGGTGCACTTCTTCGGGTTTAGCCGAAGGTTGAATTTTTGCATGATGGCGAAGATTTCCCGGAGGTCGTCAACATGGCTGGAAGATTGTTTGCTCTTGACGATCATGTCGTCAACGTAGGCCTCCATGGTGCGCCCTAAGACGGCTTGAAAGACCCGGGCCACCATCCGGGTGTAAGTGGCCCCTGAGTTCTTTAGGTCGAAGGCCATTACAAGGTAGCAGAAGATGCCCTCGGGAGTCATGAAGGCAGTTTTTTCGGCGTCTTCCTCGTGCATGAAAATTTGGTGATACCCTCGGAAGGCATCGAGGAAGGACATGATCTCACACCCTGCGGTCTCATCCACCAATTGATCAATGTTTGGTAGAGGGAATGGATCCATAGGGCACGCTTTGTTGAGATCGGTGTAGTCCACGCACATGCGGAAGGTAGGGGGCTTCTGTGCGAGGACTACATTTGCTAGCCATGAGGGGTATTTCACCTCCTTGATGTGCTTAATTGAGAGGAGCATGGCGACCTCCTTCTTCACGAATTCCCTCCTCTCGACGGAGAGGGGTCTCCTTCGTTGTTGTACTGCTTTTGCCGAGGGGTCCACCGAGAGGCAGTGGGTGATGACCCTTCGGCTTATTCCCGGCATGTCCTCCGGCCCCCATGCAAAGACAGTGGAGTAGGCGCGGAGGGCGTCGGTGATACCGGTCTTCGAATCTTCAGGGAGCTGGGCTCCAATCTTCACGACTCTCTCCGGCTGGGCCGGATCGAGCGCGAAGTCTTCTACGTCCTCGGTCGGTTCAGCCCTCGGCCTTCTTTCCTCTTGGTCGATGGCTCCGGTGATGGTGTCAACACGGAATTCCGTCTTACTTACCTTCTTAGTGACCTGAAGATAGCAGGCGCGGGCAATTTTCTGGTTCCCCCGGGAGTAGCCAATGCCCCCTTCGGCGGGAAACTTGAGGCAGAGGTGCCTCATGGAGATGATGGCTTCGAGGTCCTCGAGGGCTGGCCGGCCGAGGATGATGTTGTGGGCGCAGTCAATGTTGACGACGACGAACTCCACTTCGAGCTGGGTTCTATGGAGCCCGTCGCCGAAGATCACCGGGAGGGTTATTACCCCCTCGGAATCAATAGTGTCGCCGGTGAAGCCGGCAAGAGGGGTCTTAATGGGCCGAAGGGACCCCCTCTCCATATGCAGCTCTCTGAAGGTGCTGAGGTACATTACATTGACGGAGCTGCCCGTGTCAATGTAAGTTCGGTGAATGATGGTGTCGCTTATCTCCGTCCGAATTACCAAGGCATCCCTGTGAGGAGAAGAAGTAGGGGGGAGATCTGCGTTGGTGAAGGTGATGGGTTCCTCCCTCAATCGCTTTACCGGGGGCATATGAGTGACTTCCCCCACGTAAAGCGATTGAGTCCACTTCTTTCGTTGGCTGGTGGAATCGCCCCCTGTATTGCCACCGGTGATCATGAGGATGTGGCGTTTTTTCTCCTGGTAGTGGGGGTATTCCTCCTCCTCTTCTTCCAAGTTTCCAATCTCCCTCTTCTTGCCGAGGGGGATGGTATTCGGGTTTACCCAAGCATTTACCTTCGTGTGGTGCCCTCGGGGAGGCCCCTGATGAAAAGGTCCCTCCTGCCGAGGGCTCTGAACAAATTGGGACAGGTGCCCTGCTTGTATTAACCTCTCGATGGCCGTCTTTAGCTGATGGCAGTCATCGGTCCTGTGCCCCTGGTGCCGATGGAAGCGGAAGTAGGGGAACTGAGGGTTGATAGCGTGTACCTCCGGGGGTGCGCGAGAGTCGCGCTCAACGAGGCCCCTCTCCTCGGCAAAATCGAGGATGATGCTGACGGGGTGCGTCAATGGTGTCCGAGGGCGGTCCAGGAGAATGGGCTGGGCCCAAGTCTTAGGGTTGCTCTTATAACCTCCCCGGGCTTGGCTTGGCCTTGCCGAGGGCGGTCATCAGAGGGTCCCGAAGTCTTGGGGTGATTTGGAGGAGCCCCCGGCCCTCGGTTATGCTTGTTGTCAGTCCTCGGGGGCTGCTGGTCCGGATGCTGGTGATACTTCTCCACCTCCTCGGCCTCAGCATATCGCCCCCCCCCCCCCCCCCCCCCCGCTGCAAAGCCCTTATGTAGTCGCGGGGGGGTTCAATGATGAGGCTCCTTGAAAAGTTGTCGGTGCGGAGGACGGTTTGTAGGAGGGCCAGGAGGGTCCCGTCATCAGCACCGTCGACCTTGTCGGCCTCCGTCCTCCAGCGCTCTAGGAAGTCCCGAAGGGTCTCATCCCTCTTCTGGCGTATTGTTAGGAGGTGGGAGAAGTGCTTCCTTGTGCGACGCCTCCCGGCAAATTGTGTCAAGAATCGCTGGGCGAGTTCTTGCCATGAATCAATACAGCCCTCGGGCAGCCTGTTGAACCATTCGTATGCCGGCCCCTCTAAGGTGGAGAGGAACCAACGACACAAATATTCGTCCGACGCCCCTACCATCATCATGTTGTTCTGGTACTTGCTGTAATGTTCATGGGGGTCCGTTTTTTCGTTGTAGGGCTGTATATGTTGCCCTCGGTATTTTTCTGGGATCCGGGCCGCCAATACCCTTGGGGTAAATGGCGTCCGAGTCCGGAGCTGGATGACGGGTTCCCCGGAGCCCTCGGCCACCTTCTTCTGTAACTCCTCCATTTTGGCCATCATAGCCTCGTATTTGAGATCTGAATGAGGGGTGGAGGTGGTGGCGTGAGCTTTGTTGGACTCCATCTCGTCAAGCCGGCATCGGAGGGCCGCAATAATCTCGTCCCGGGGATCCTTCGGGAGGGTCTCCGCCCCCTGCGAACGAACCTGGGCCGAGTGGGCCTGGTTGATTTGGTGCCGAGCATCATCGGCATGAAGGGGTGCCTTGCCTTTGTCCCGAGGGGGACGCTCCTCGTCTGCCCTCGAAACAGATCCCCCGCTTTCCCGGGGCCTTTGGAGTGCTTTCCCCCCGAGGCGGTCTTGGACCCCTCGGCGGTCTGGCCCTCCTCCGAGCCGGTTGAGGGCGGAAGTACGGGGCCTTTCCCTGTTGTCATTATGGCGGTCCCGGGACTGAACTTCCTAGGAGGACGTATCTTGGGCCACCACCCCTTCGTCGTTTCTCACCCGAGGGGTGGGATTTCCGCAAGGGGTGTGGCAGAGGGGGAAGTATGATATTTTCCCCGATCTGAGGGTGAGCTGGAGCCAGGGTGCCGAAGGCACCCGGGTTCTGGGTGAGCGTCTGGATGAAGGCGGAGAGCGCCGATTGCACGTCGATGGTGAGAACCGGAGGGCTGACTTAGTCATCGCTCCGGTTTTTCTTCTTGGCCTCGATGCCGAGGCGGGCATCGGGGGCATTTTGTTGGATCTGAAGGCGTAGATCGACAGCCGCCTGTTCCAGCCCAGCGATGACACCGCCCTCGGGAGCCCTGTGAGAGGCTTCGGGGGCGTTGACGTCGCCGAGGGCCAGGTTCTTGTCTTCTACGTTCTTTGAGTTGGCACGTGTTGTCCTCACCATTTTGATAGAGGGCTAGTGTTTTGTGTTTGGTCGAGGGGGAGGGTTTCTTACTTGATTGTTCGACCTCTCAACGAGAGCACCAAATGATGGATAGTCTACCCGGGGGTATATATCCGAAGGGTTTTTACGGGGAATAACTTAGAGAGAAGTCAGAGCAAGTAAGTAAAAGTAGAGAGAGAGTGTATTCAGTATGAATGCCGTTTTCAGCGTGGTTACAAATGGGGAAATGGGGTGCTATTTATAGTAGCAATAAATGCCGGGCAGGGACACGTGTCAAGCGCTCATTGGCCGAGGGGTCACCTCAACTGGTTGGCGCTGGCAGCCGCATGTGGCCGCATTTAATGCGGCTGTTGGATGGGACGTTTGTGCGGGGTACGGTGATCTGTACGCATGTGAGGCGGATATATTGTCGAATGAGATGCCTTCGGCCATAGAGCAGTAGCCGAGGGCTCCTCCAACCGATGGCACCCTGGTGCCGAGGGCTCACAGTGCCGAGGGCTACTGTTTTCGCCGTTTTTCTCCCAGTTTCTTAATTTGCTTGAGAAACCCGTTCTGTGAGAGTTTAGAGCCTTCGGCCAGGAGGCCGAAGGCACCCCTGGCGCGTAGTGTGGGCTGCTTGGTACTCTGGGTGCTGTGATTTGGGCCTGTTGGACCTTCTGGGCCTGTTGGGCCTCTAAAGGAGTAGTAGGAGTCTGTGGGCCGGGGGTTCCCGGACCATATACTCCATCATATATATATATATATATATATATATATATATATATATATATACATATATATTACATGAATTTAAAACAAAATGTGTTAGCGGTTTCCCCCAAAAATAATGTTTTTATATACCAAATTAGGGCAATGTTAATTCATTTTTCAACCAAAAAGAAATGGAAAATAATACTACGTATAACTTAGCATACTAAATACTCACATACACGTACATAATCTTGTACTTAGAAAATTGAATATGCTTTTTGTTGGTCCAAAATAGGGCACTCATAGGCTTTTAGGAAAGCTACGTACTTTGGCCGTTATTGTTCCTGGCTGGCAGGCTGGATGCTTCAGCTCCCCCCTGCTGGACTGGACGGTGAGCTCCCCGCTAGGCTGGAGGAAGGCTTCTGGCCGGGCTGGAGACAGACTCCTCGTTAGGCTGGAAGGCAAGCTCCCCCGTTGGGCTGGAGGTAGGCTGCTGGCCGGGCTGGAAGGCAGGCTCCCACCTGGGTTGGACCGCAGGCTCCTGGCCGAGCTAGAAGGCAGGCTCCCAACTGGGCTTATCGGCAGGCTCCTGGCTGGGCTGGAAGGCAGACTCCCCACTAGGCTGGAGGCAGGCTGTCGGCCGGGCTGGAAGGCAGGCACCCCGCTGGGCTGGAGGCAGACTGCTGACTGAGCTTGAAGGCAGGCTCCCCGCTGGGCAGGAGGCAGGCTGCTGGCTGGGCTGGAAGGCAGGCCGTGTTGGGCTTCCACTCCTCGATGGGCTTGGTCGGTTGGGCCACCTCAAGCGCTGGGTCACTGGGCTTGGACCTGCTGGTCCAAGTTCGGGGCCTGGACCGATTAAACTCTGGGCCTAGTCTCATAACCCCATCATGAGTCCCCCACTCCCTTAGTCAAGTAGTAGACTCGATTAAGAGGGAGTAGTTCAAGTCAATTGCCAATTTAAAATTATTCATGTTGGTCCAAAATAGGACGCTCGTAGGCTTTTAGGAAAACTACGTACGACACTCAAGCAAGAATTAGGAAAGTACGAATATGGAAAGTTAGCCAGAAATAGCATATCTGTATTTGAAATTCGAATTGCCTTTTATAGGCGATTACAAATGGTAACTGCCGAACATAATAATGACTAAATTAATTACAACATTAATACGGAATTAAACACATAATTAAGTCGCGCATTGATTGTTGGCCGTTACTCTTCCTGACTGGCAGGTCAGCCTGGCTGGCTGGACGCTTGAGCTACCCCCTGCTGGACTGGACGGTGGGCTTCCCGCTAGGCTGGAGGAAGGCTTCTGACCGGGCTGGAGGCAGGCTCCCGGGTAGGCTGGAAGGCAGGCTCCCGGGTAGGCTGGAAGGCAGGCTCCCGGGTAGGCTGGAAGGCAGGCTCCCCGTTGGGCTGGAAGGCAGGCTCCCGGGTAGGCTGGACCGCAGGCTCCCAGTTGGGCTGGACCGCAGGCTCCCGGGTAGGCTGGAAGGAATGCTCTCGGGTAGGCTGGACCGCAGGCTCCCAGTTGGGCTGGACCGCAGGCTCCCAGCTGGGCTGGTGGTCGACAGGCTCCTGGCTAGGCTGGAAGGCAGGCTCCCGGGTAGGCTGGACCGCAGGCTCCCCGCTGGGCTGGTCGACAGGCTCTCTTGGGCTTCCGCTCCTTGATTGCCCTGGTTGGTTGGGCTGACTCGAGCTCTGGGTTGCTGGGATTGGGCCCGCTGGTCCAAGTTCGGGGCCTGGGCCTAGTCCCATAACCCCATCACGAGTCCCCCACTCCCTTAGTCGAGTAGTAGACTCGGCTAAGAGGGAGTAGTTTAAGTCAGCTGCCGATTTAAAAATATTCACATATCAGGGAGCCATAATTGTGGATTATGGGAATCCCAGAGTTTATGGAATTTCCAAATTAAATCAGGCTCCCAAAAAAGGCTCCAAATAAATTCCTTCCTTTTCTTTTCTTTCCTTTTCTTTTCTTTCCTTTTTTTTTCTTTTCCTTTCTTTTCTTTTCTTCCTTTCTTTTCTTTTCTTTCCTTTTCTTTTTCTTTCCTTTCTTTTCTTTTTCCTCTCTCTCCTGGACCCCTGCGTGCGTGCGTCTTCTCCTAGCCGTCCCAGCGCCGCAACGTAGTAAACCCAACGTGGACCGCCGTATGTGGCCTTGACCTCCCTACCTCGCCGGGCTCTCCACCAGCCGGCGGTTTTTCCGCAACGGCCGACGGCGACAGGCTCGAGCCGGCCGGCTTCCGGCGTCGGTCCACGAACCGTCCAGGTCAGGCGGCCAGCCGGCCACCGCTATGCACTTCGGATTTGAAAGCGACGGGCCAGGCTGGAGCCACAATTCCCCGGGGTTCCGCGTTGTCCGGCGGTCGTCTGGGTGCTCCTTCCTCCGGGCGGCAAGGTGCTGCCACCATCTTCTCTTCTTCTTGCTTTGCACTGACGGAGACCAGGCACGCACAGGGGTCCAGCGCCGCCGTCCTCCCAGCTTGCTGTTGGCCGTTTGTGGCGCGGCGCTTCAGGCAGGCGGCCGGGCTTCAGTGGCTGCAGGGCCCTTCCGGGTGAATGCCCGTCAATGCGGGACCCTCGCAAACTTAGAACCTTGACCTTCTATCAGGCTGGCGACTTTCCAGTCCACTGTACATCCGTGGCTGCCCGAGTGTCGTCCTGAACTCCGGCAGATCTGGTATGTGGGTCTGGAATTCAACTGTCCGACGCAACCTGCATGGATTGGTGGCCAAGCATAGGGTCAGCGTCTGCATCACAGGTCGGGTGATTGTGCCTTGCTGGTTGTGGTCCGATGCCATCGTCTTGTGTGGGTTGGACGCGTCGGGAACATTGATCGATAATGGTGAAAACCCTACCTCCCATGTACTCCATATGGGAGCTTCGTGAAGAGGGGAATCGACAAGAGAGAGGCTGACCTCACCCTTACCGATTCACTTTCGTTTTTTTTTATATTCTGATGATAACTTTCTGTTGTCTGTAGGGTCTCAACGCTCGGGATGACCTGCTGAAGATTTTGTTCACGGCGGCAAGCACCAAGGCAATTGCGGGTTCTCATGCCCTCACGGAGATCCCCGAACGTGTGAAGGATCATGAGGACGAGAGAGCCCCACGGCGGGGAGCCTACCTTCCAGTTCGGACTTCGAAGCATGTAAGGCGGCAAGCGCCCCTATCGCGGAAACGGCGGTCAAGGCTTTCCCTCAGGAGTGCCCAACAATGTAAGTTGATTGCGACATAGTACTTGGGCGTCAGTCGCCAGTTGATGGTGGCGTAGTACCTGAGAGACGGCCAAGAGTGGACTGACCATGGCGATGACTAAGTTGACTTTCAGATTCTGGGAGAGTTCCTTAAGCTTTCTAGTAATTCCCGTGTCTGGATCATTGTACTTGATGGCCATGGGAACATCCGGCCATGACTGTTGCACCTTTTTTTTTGTAGCTTGTAGCCACCATATGTAAAATTCGAATGAATATTACCTTTTAATTCATATGTTTCCTTTTCTATACTTTGCATTACGAATACTTAGCAATTTATTCGGGGATCTGGCTTCTCTAACCTCCCGGGGGGCGGTTAGGCTGGCGTGGCCGAGCCTATCCGTGCCCCTCCTAGTTGGATAGAAGTGATCTGTTCGCTATTGATATGGAATCAACAAATAAGCGACTTGTTTGGCCAGCGAGGTCGGACATTGAACCGACGAGGAAGACCCTTAGGTCGGTATCCTGAACGTTCATGACCCGGGGGTCAGTCCTACTGTCACTTTAACCCATCCAGTTTGCCCGGACTTGGGGAATAATCTGGTTACTCCCGCATGGATAGCCAAACAACAGGGGCGGACCCTGCATGATCCACCAGAACGAACCCGCACCGCCAACTCAGGGATGACGAGAGTGCGAGCTGCTTGGCCAGCGATGTTAGGCGGTGAGCACTCGAAAAGACCCGGAGGTCAGCATCCTGAGTACCCTCGACCCGGAGGTCGGCCCTACCATCGCCTCGACTGTCGCGGCTAGCTCTTTACTTTAGAAAATTGCCCGGATTCTTGAAAATCGCTTGGCTATTTTCGGTTAAAGAGCCTGGCCGAGGTCGGCCAAACACCGAGGGGGGGCATAGTACCTTTTTTTTTTGCCGCCGCCCTTTATTGCTAAGTGAGGTCGGACCTCTTTTGATGACAAAATATCGCTAGCAAAGTATATTGAATTCATGATGTGGGCGGACCACATGAAGAATTACAAATTGTAATCTCGTGCTCGGAGCACAGGAGTTTACAAAGAAAAGTGAAACTTCGATTTTCTACTGGTAAAACTTCATCAGGTGCTCGGCATTCCAGACGCGGTCTACCAACCGGCATGTTGTTGTCTTCAACTTGTATGTCCCAGGGCCGATCACTGCGTCAACCACGTAAGGGCCTTCCCACTTGACGGAGAGCTTACCTCCCTCTGTCGGCCTGCTGGCCTTCCTACGTCTTAGGACATAATCACCGACGTCAAAACTTCGGGGTCGGGCTCGGCTGTCTTGGTACGCCCTGACTTGTCGTCGATAGTTTTCCGCTTTGATGAAGGCACAGTCTCTTCTTTCCTCAATGAGGTGGAGCTCGGCTCGGAGCCTCTCCTCATTGCTGGCTGGTTCAAACTCTTCCACTCGCCAGCTGGGAACTACGGCCTCGAACGGTGCCCTCGCCTCAAAGCCATAACACAAGGCAAAGGGGGTCTCTCCTGTTGCCTTCCTTGGGGTTGTTCTGAAGGTCCAGAGTATATTGTTCAACTCCTCCACCCAGGCAGTCCCGAGGGCCTCCAACTTCTTTTGCAGTCCATCGACGATCGTCCGGTTGGTGTTCTCCACCTGTCCATTTGCCTGGGGGTAGCAGACCGCAACTCGGCTGGATTCTACTCCCCACTCTGCACAGAATTGCCGGAAGGCTTCGCAGTCAAACTGCCTTCCGTTGTCGGAGATTATTTGGAGGGGAACCCCAAACCGGCAGAAAATATTCTTCCATATGAACTTCTTACATTGGAGATGTGTGATGCTGGCAAGCGGCTCGGCCTCAACCCACTTCGTAAAGTAGTCCACCGCGACGATGACAAACTTCCGGTTTCCCGACCCGGTTGGTAAGGGACTGACCAGGTCGACACCCCATCTTGTGAATGGAAGGGCGGTGCTGATCGGTGTGTACATCGTTGCTGGTCGGCCGGGGCTCTTCTGGAACTTCTGGCATGTCTTGCATCTCCTTGCATAGTCAGCGCAATCCTTCATTATTGTTGGCCAAAAGTACCCTTGGAGGACGACCTTCCTAGCTAACGTGCCTGCCCCCTGATGGGCGGAGCATACGCCCCCATGGAGTTCAGAGACGATCATTTCCGCCTCATGTGGGCGTAAACACTTTAGCAAGGTCCCATTGTAGGACCTCTTGTACAACTTCCCATCCAAGACGACGTAGCCCGGAGCTCGTCGCCGGACTAACCTTGCCTCCTCTTCTTTCTCGGGGAGCGTCCCATCGGCTATGTAGCGCAGGAGGTCATCCACCCAACACCAGGCGACTGGTTGCAGGGGAAGGACGTCAATGGACGGTGAGGCTGATATGCTTGAGGTCGTCATCTCCTCAATGCGTGCAATTCTCGATATATGTTCAGGTAACCCTTGGGATAGCTTTGAGAGGAGGTCTGCATCGGAGTTTTGATTTCTCGGGATGCAGATCAACTCTGCTTGCTTGAACAACCCGAGCAACTCCCGAACAACATCTCGATACTTCATCATTCTTTCTCCCTTCGCTTCGAACTCACCTTTGACCTGTGAAACCACCAGACGGGAGTCACATTTCACCGTTATCCACTCTACTCCCATGGAGGCCGCCAATCGTAGCCCAGATAGTAGGGCCTCGTACTCCACCTCATTGTTGGAGACTTTGAAAAGATAGCGGTAGGCATAGTAGGCTCGGAATCCCTCGGGTGAGATGAGGACGATTCCGCCCCCGCATCCCTTGGCTCCTGCCGACCCATCAGTCGCTAGAGTCCACCATTGTTCATTGCTCTCCTGTTGCCTATCTGCCACTTCTCGGGCCGTGCATTCCACAATGAAATCAGCCAGAGCCTGGCCTTTGATGGACGTCCGAGGCTGGAAGTCAACCTCGTATTGGTTGAGGAGCATCGACCACTTCACTACCCGGGTTGTGCCGGGCGCCCTCAGAGCGGCACCTAGTGGTTGGTCCGACAGGATTCTGATCGGGTGCGCTTGGAAGTAGTGTGTCAACTTCTTGGCGGTGATGTAGGCGGCATATATTGTCTTCTCGAGCGGGGTGTACCGGAGCTCAGCATTCTGGAGGGTCTTGCTCACATAGTAGACGGGACGCTGAACGCCTTCCTCCTCGCGAACCAGCACGGAACTGATTGCACCTTGGGAAACCCCAAGATAAAGGATTAACGTCTCCCCCCTCTCCGGCTTGCTGAGTGAAGGCTCAGAGAGGAGGTACTTCTTCAGGTCGTCGAAGGCTCGCTGACACTCATCATTCCATACGAAACCATTTTGTTTCTTTAGGACTTGGAAGAAGGGTAGGGACTTCTCGGCGGACTTGGACATGAAACGTCCAAGGGCTGCTAGCCGGCCGGTGAGAATCTGGACTTCTTTCACCGACCTCGGGGGTTCCATGTCAAGTATTGCCCTTACCTTCTCGGGATTTGGCTCAATCCCCCTCCGTGTGACCATGTACCCCAGGAACTTGCCTCCTTGGACGGCAAAGGTACATTTCTTTGGGTTCAGGCGCAGACAGACTGCCTTCATGATCCCTAAGATCTCTGCCAAATCATCTGCATGATCGGATGCCCGGGTGCTCTTGACGATCATGTCGTCAACATACGCCTCCATGTTCTTTCCGAGCACCTTGGCCACCATCCTCGTGTACGTCGCCCCAGAGTTCTTCTGCCCGAAGGCCATGACAAGATAACAAAAAATCCCCTCTGGGGTGACGAATGAGGTCTTCTCCGCATCTTCTTCATGCATGAAAATCTTATGGTATCCTCGAAAAGTGTCCATGAAGCTAAGCAGCTCACATCCGTCCGGCCCATCGACTAGTTGGTCGATGTTAGGCAATGGGAATGGATCCATCGGACATGCCTTGTTGAGATCGGTGTAATCAACACACATCCTCCAGGTTGGCGGCTTCGGGGCCAGGACCACGTTTGCCAGCCAGACCGGGTACAAGACCTCCCAGATATGCTTGATACCCAGGAGCATATTGACCTCCTTCTTCACGAATTCCCTTCTCTCGGTTGAGAGGTGTCTTCTTTTCTGCTGGATGGGCTTCGCCGTTGGATTGACCGCCAGCCGATGGACAACGATGCTTCGGTCAAGGCCAGGCATGTCCTCCGGTCTCCACGTGAAGACAACGCTAAAAAGGACAAGTACCTGGATAATCTTCTCCCTCAAGCCGGCCGGGAGCCCGGTCCCGATCTTGACCTTCCGCTCCGGCCTCTCGGGGTCAATCTGGATCTCCTCCACTTCTGAGGTGGGTTCAGCGCGGAGCTGACCCTCCTCATACTTCATGGCTTTGCTGTTGATAGTGTGGACCCTCAAGTCTTTTTGACCGATTTGTTTGCAAGCTTTCAGATAGCAGCTCCTCGCCATTCGCTGATCTCCCCTGGCGACTCCGACGCCATTCGGAGTGGGAAACTTCATGCATAGGTGTTCTTGGGATATCACACATCTGAGGTCTTCCAGGGCCGGCCTTCCCATGATGATCTTATGCGCACAAGTTAGGCGTACGACGATAAACTCGACGTCTAACTTGGATACGCAGGGCTCGGAGCCCACCATCACGGGGAGGACTATGCTGCCCTCCGACTCAATGGAGTCCCCGGTGAAGCCCGAGAGTGGGGTTCTCACCGGGATCAAGTCTTTTTGGTCCAGCCCAAGACCTTGGAAGGTGTCATAGTACATGATGTTAACGGAGCTCCCATTGTCCACCAGGACTCGGTGGACGATCGTGTTGTTGATTTCGACCTTGATCACCAAGGCATCCCTGTGCGGTGGAGGCATCAGTGGCAAATCTGCGTCGGTGAAGAAGATGGGGTCCCTCTTCACCCTCTTGTCGGTGGGAGCCCTGGTTATCTCCCCGACGTATAGGGCTCGGGCCCACTGCTTCCGCTCTCCAAAGGTGTCGCCTCCCTGGGGTCCCCCGAATATGAACGAACATCGATGGTACTTCCGGGGGCCGTTCCCTAGGTTGGCATCGTCTTCCTCGGAGAAGGCGCCGAGCTCCCGCTTCTTGGCAGGGGGTGTCTCCTTTGACGTGGTAGCTTGGTCGGACCGTTGCCACGTCAGGCTCCTCTTCTGCGGGATGCCTCCTTGTTTGCCAACGAATTGGCCCAGGTACCCTTTCTGGATGAGTTCTTCAATTTTCCGTCGGAGAATGACGCAATCATCTGTATCATGCCCTGCTCTCCGATGGAATCGACAATATTGGTCGTGGTTGCGCTTGGCAGTCACCACATCACACTCCTCCGGAAAGTCGACTAAACCTTGCTCCTCCGCGTAGTCGAGGATGGCCCCGACCGGCTGAGCAAGTGGAGTCAATTGCTTGACGGGCTGTAGCGGTCCGCTCGGGACGTCCACCTTGTCCTTGCCTCTACTTTTGTTACCTCTGTACTTGTTGTTTTTGTTGCTAGCTTTGCCGTCAGCTTTCTCAGCACCCGAACCGGCTTCCTTCTTCTTTTCTTCTTTTGCACCTTCTTCCTCATCTCTTTTCCTCTGCAAGGCGTCCTCTGCCTCGACTTGCCGGTCGGCACGGCCGAGCGCCTCCTCGTACGAGGTGGGGGGACTTCTGACGAAATCTTTGTAAAGCTCGCCCGATCGGATAGAGTTTGTGAGCATGGCCACCCCGGTCCTGTCATCAAGGCCCTGAACCTTGACTGACTCGGCCCTCCACCTTGCTAGAAAGGTCGACAATGATTCCTTCTTCCCCTGTTTTAGGCCGAACAGGTGGCTGAAGTTTTTCTTGACGTCTCGGGAGCTTGCGAACCTCAAGAGAAAGCGTTGAGCCAACTCACGGAAATTCGTGATACTCCCGTCGGATAGAGAGTCATACCATTCACGAGCCGGGCCATCCAAAGTGGCGGAGAAACCGCGGCATCGGATGGCGTCCTCGTACCCCATCATGACCATGTAGGAAAGGTACCGGGATACATGATGCTGGGGGTCAGAAGCGCCCTTGTATGCTTCAATGGCGCAGGGCTTGTAGCCCCTCGGCAACGGCGCAACCATGACCGCCCGGGTGAAGGGTTCGGGTATCCGGAGGTCGGTCGTGTAGGGCTCCCCCCCGACGACCCTCCTTCTCAACTCGTCAAGGCGCTGTCGTAGATCTTCCACCTCGGCCGGCGGTGGGTTCCCCCGGACAGCTCCAGCGCGGGGCTGGGCATGTCCGGCGGCACCTCCAAGTCGTCCGTGCACGTGAGGTCGGGGCCCCACGTTTTGCCTCTCCGTGGAGCTAGTCTGACTGCCCGCCCGGTGAGAGTGGCGAGAGGGCTCGCCTCCTTCCATCTGCGTTGGGCGCCCCTCCCCGTCTGCCGATAGGGTCGGCTAGGCTGCTGGGAGACTTCTTCCCCCCGCCGATGGGAGAATTCTTCCCCCCTGTTTTGGTTGGATCCAGAGCGTCGCTCATCACGCCGCCTGGAGGACACCTCCACATCCGCTGGCGTCTGGTGACGGGCAGGCTCATCCACATTTCCGCCAGACACCATCTCTTGGAAATTTTGAGCCAAGGTCCCCAGAACCCGAGTTGCCTCCTGCAGGGCTTCCACCCCGGCATTGAGTCGAGCCGGGTCCATGCGCGGAGCATGACGTCGGCCTCCCCCCCCCCCCCCCGGCTGCGGACCGAACGCTCACCTTGGGTGTGGTTGAGCGTCGCCCTTAGGTCGCCGTGGCCTGATAATTGGTTCCGAAGGTCGCCTTGGCGCGCCGCCCTCCTGCCCTGTGCATGGTTGTCGAGGGCACGCTGGCGGCCAGACCGGGCGGACTCCTCGGTGTGGACTGAGACATGGTCGCGTCGAGACGAGATTCCGGCCATCTTCCTGTGTGATTCCTACTCAAGTTATGTGAGAGACAATAGAGGCTCTCAATGAAAGCACCAATGTTGGTCCAAAATAGGACGCTCGTAGGCTTTTAGGAAAGCTACGTACGACACTCAAGCAAGAATTAGGAAAGTACGAATATGGAAAGTTAGCCAGAAATAGCATATCTGTATTTGAAATTCGAATTGCCTTTTATAGGCGATTACAAATGGTAACTGCCGAACATAATAATGACTAAATTAATTAAAACATTAATACGGAATTAAACACATAATTAAGTCGCGCATTGATTGTTGGCCGTTACTCTTCCTGGCTGGCAGGTCAGCCTGGCTGGCGGGCTGGACGCTTGAGCTCCCCCCCCCCTGCTGGACTGGACGGTGGGCTTCCCGCTAGGCTGGAGGAAGGCTTCTGACCGGGCTGGAGACAGGCTCCCGGGTAGGCTGGAAGGCAGGATCCCGGGTAGGCTGGAAGGCAGGCTCCTCGTTGGGCTGGAAGGCAGGCTCCCGGGTAGGCTGGACCGCAGGCTCCCAGTTGGGCTGGACCGCAGGCTCCCGGGTAGGCTGGAAGGAATGCTCCCAGGTAGGCTGGACCGCAGGCTCCCAGTTGGGCTGGACCGCAGGCTCCCAGCTGGGCTGGTGGTCGACAGGCTCCTGGCTAGGCTGGAAGGCAGGCTCCCGGGTAGGCTGGACCGTAGGCTCCCCGCTGGACTGGTCGACAGGCTCTCTTGGGCTTCCGCTCCTTGATTTCCCTGGTTGGTTGGGCTGACTCGAGCTCTGGGTTGCTGGGCTTGGGCCCGCTGGTCCAAGTTCGGGGCCTAGGCCGATTAGGCTCTGGGCCTAGTCCCATAACCCCATCAATTCACATACTAGAGAGCCATAATTATGGATTCTGTCTATCCCAGACTTCAAATCCAGATCAACTCCCAAAAATTTCTGAAATTCATAATTTTATAAAAAAAATCGTAATTTATTTTATCTTTCCCTTTTTTTCCTCTCTTTCCTTTTCTTTTCTTTCCTTTCTTTTCTTTTCTTTGCTTTGCTTTTCTTTTCTTTTCTTTTCTTTTCTTTTCTTTTCTTTCCTTTCTTTTCTTTTCTTTTCTTTCCTTTCCTTTCTTTTTTTTCGTTGTCCTGGAAACCTCTACGTGCGTGCGTCTTCTCCGGGTAGCCCAGCGCTGCAGTTCTCCCACCGACTGGGTTGACCGCCATCCGCCGTGCGCCTCCTCCGTGCACCTCTGCTACGCGGTTGTCCCGTTCCACCCACCGGTCGCTGGCGTCGCCCCTGCGGTCCGGTGAATCTGGCCGACGGGTTTGGGCTTATATGTTTGGCCGGCGCAACTCACAGGTATCGGCGCCCACCCCTGACGGCCATCGTCACCCAGGAGGCTGGCGGTCATGCGGGCAGGCGTCGTCAAGGGAGTTGGCTGCCAGGCCGCCCCTCCCCATGTCGGAGGAGTCGTCCGGTGTCGCTCGGCCAGATTGCTGCCGCTGCATGTTTCTTCCGTTATTAATTTCCTACAGGGTTCCTTTATTTGTTGGGTCGGTGGAAGTCCATGCGTACCTAGACTAGGCATCGATCCCCTGGTTTTGATGGAGTAGAAGGCTGGAGGTTCCGTAGGCGCCCAGCTTTCCCCACGAGTTTGAAGGAAGTTTGTTGCACGCTGCTGCATGGCGCCCCACGTGAGTAGTTCTTTCGGTGCTCGGCTTCACCTTGGCCAGACAGTTTGGGTTGGGGGCTAGCGGCCGCCCCTCTGCTGGCATGCGTTGCTCAAGAAGCCGGCAACTACCCACTAGGCGGCCAAGGCGGGTGCTCCCTTTGTTGACGCACTCCATGTTAACATGCGGTTTGACGTTTTGTTGTTTCTCTCTTTTTTTGTCTTTGCAGATTTGCCTCAAGGCTGGGGGTGCATCTTGGACTGCTCATTGTTTCCAGGTAAAGATCTTTCACGATCCTGACAAGGCAAAGGTCGTGATGGCAGGCGGCAAGACACTTGTAGAGTTTCAGGCATCGACTAGGTCTCCCTAGCCCCTAGATAGGTTTGAAGAATCCTAATAATGAGAGAGCTCCAGTTGAACTTGACGACCACCTATCGAGAGGAGACCGTCCATGGTGAGGACCGAGTTGAATTACACCATTACACTTGATGGCGATGAGTCCTCCCAGCCATGAAATTGTAATATTTCTTTTTTTTGAAGTTCAAAGATGCAGATGTAACATTTGACTTGGTGATTAATTTTGAATTCATATGTTTCTTTTTCTATACTTTGCAATACGAATACTTAGCAATTTATTCAAGGATCTGGCTTCTCTAACCTCCCAGGGGGGGCGGTTAGGCTGGCGTTGACGAGCCTATCCGTGCCCCTCCCGGTCAGATAAAAGTGATATGTTCGTTGTTGATATGGAACCAACAAATATGCGACTTGTTTGGCCAGCAAGGTCGGACATTGAAAGTTTGAGGGGAACACTTAGGTTGGCACCTTGAGCTCTCATGACTCGGGGGTCAGTCCTACTGTCGCTTTAACCCGTCCAGTATGCCTGAACTTGGGGAATAATCTGGTTACTCCCGCAAGGATAGCCAAACAATAGGGGCAGACCCTGCACGATCCACCAGAACAGACCAACACCACCAACTCGAGGATGGCGAGAGTGCGAGCTGCTTGGCTAGCGATGTTAGGGGGCGAGCACTCGAAAGGACCCCGGAGTTCAGCATCCTGAGTACCCTCGATCCGTAGGTCGGTCCTAGTGTCGCCTCGACTGTCGCTGGCAGATGTGGAGGTGTACTCCAGGCGGCGTGACGAGCGACGCTCTGGATCCAACCAACAAAGAAGGGAAGAAGTCTCCCAGCAGCTTAGCATGTCCTATCGGCAGGCTGGGAGGGTGCCCGGCAAGGGCGCTCAATGCAAATGGAGGGAGGCGAGCCCTCTCGCTACTCTCACCGGGAGAGCAGTCGGACCGGCTCCATGGAGAGGCAAAACGTGGGGCCCCGACCTCACGTGCACGGACGACTTGGAGGTGCTGCTGGACATGCCTAGTCCCACGTTGGGGCTGTCTGGAGAAACCCACCACCGACCGAGGTGGAAGATCTACAACAGCGCCTCGACGAGTTGAGAAGAAAGGTTGTCGGGGGGGAGCCTTACACGGCTGACCTCCGGATACCCGAACCTTTCACCCGGGCGGTCATGGATGCGCCGTTGCCCAGGGGCTACAAGCCCTGCACCATCGAAGCATACAAGGGCACTTTTGACCCCCAACATCATGTGTCTCGATACCTTTTCTACATGGTGATGATGGGGTACGAAGACGCCATTGGATGTCGCGATTTCTCTGCCACTTTGGATGGCCCGGCTAGTGAATGGTATGAATCTTTACCCGACGGGAGTATCACGAATTTTCGTTAGTTGGCTCAGCGCTTTCTCTTAAGGTTCGCGAGCTCCCGAGATGTCAAAAAGAACTTCAGCCACCTGTTCGGCTCTAAACAGTGGAAGAAGGAATCATTGTCGACCTTCTTAACGAGGTGGAGGGCCGAGCCAGACAAGGTTCAGGGCCTTGATGACAGGACCGGGGTGGCCATTCTCACAAACTCTGTTCGATCGGGTGAGCTTTACAAAGTTTCGTCAGAAGCCCCCCTACCTCGTATGAGGAGGCGCTCGGCCGTACCGACCGCCAAGACGAGGTGGAGGACGCCTTGCAGAGGAAAAGAGATGAGGAAGAAGGCGCAAAAGAAGAGAAGAAGAAGGAAGTTGGTTCGGGTGCTCAGAAAACTGACGGCAAAGCCGACAGCAAGAACAACAAGTACAAAGGCAACAAAAGCAAAGGCAAGGGCAAAACGGACATCCCGAGCGGACTGCTCCTGCCCGTCAAGCAATTGACTCCCCTTGCTCAGCCGGTCGGGGCCATCCTCGACTACGCGGAGGAGCAAGGTTTAGTCGAATTTCTGGAGGAGTGTGATGTGGTGATTGCCAAGCGCAACCACGACCAATATTGTCGATTCCATCGGAGAGCAGGGCACGATACGGGAGATTGCGTCATTCTCCGATGGCGAATTGAAGAGCTCATCCAAAAGGGTACTTGGGCCAATTCGTTGGCAAACAATCAAACATCTCACAGAAGAGGAGCCTGACGTGGCAACAATCCGATCAAGCTACCACCTTAAAGGAGAAACAACCTCCCAAGAAGAAGGAGCTAGGCGCCCTCTCCGAATAAGACGATGCCGACCTGGGGAATGGCTCCCGGAAGTACCATCGATGTTCATTCATATTCGGGAGACCCCAGGGAGGCGACACCTCTGGAGAACGGAAACAGTGGGCCCGAGCCCTATACGTCGGGAGATAACCAGGGCTCCCGCCGACAAGAGGGTGAAGAGGGATCCAATCTTCTTCATCGACGCAGATTTGCCACCGATGCCTCCGCCGTAAGGGGATGCCTTGGTGATCAAGGTCGAAATCAACGACACCATCATCTACCGAGTCCTGGTGGACAATGGGAGCTCTATTAACACCATGTACTATGACACCTTCCAGGGTCTCGGCTTAGACCGAAAGGACTCGATCCTGGTAAGAACCCCACTCCCGGGCTTCACCGGGGACTCCATTGAGTCAGAGGGCAGCATAGTCCTCCCCGTGATGGTGGGCTTCGAGCCCTGCGTGTCCAAGTTAGACGTCGAGTTTATCGTCGTACGCCTAACTTGTGCGCATAAGATCATCATGGGTAGGCCGGCCCTGGAGGACCTCAAATGTGTGATATCCCAGGAGCACCTATGCATGAAGTTCCCCACTCCGAATGGAGTCGGAGTTGTCAGAGGAGACCAGCAGATGGCGAGGAGCTGCTATCTGAAAGCTTGCAAACAAATCGGTCAGAAAGACTTGAGGGTCCACACCATCAACAACAAAGTCGTGAAGTATGAGGAGGGTCAGCTCCGCGCTGAACCCGCCTCAGGAGTGGAGGAAATCCAAATTGACCCCGAGAGGCTGGAGCGGAAGGTCAAGATCGGGACCGGGCTCCCGGTCGGCTTGAGGGAGAAGAACATCTAGGTCCTTGTCCTTTTTAGCATCGTCTTTGCATGGGGACCGAAGGACATGCCAGGCCTCGACTGAAGCATCGCTGTCCATCGGCTGGCGGTCGACCCAACAGTGAAGCCCATTCAGCAGAAAAGAAGACACCTCTCAATCGAGAGGAGGGAATTCGTGAAGAATGAGGTCAACATGCTCCTGAGTATCAAACACATTCGGAAGGTCCTATACCCGGTCTGGTTGGCAAACATGGTCCTGGTCCCGAAGCCGCCAACCTGGAAGATGTGTGTTGACTACACCGATCTCAACAAGGCATGTCCGATGGATCCATTCCCATTGCCTAACATCAACCAATTGGTCGATGGGTCGGCCGGATGTGAGCTCCTTAGCTTCATGGACACTTTTCGAGGATACCATCAGATTTTCATGCATGAAGATGATGCAGAGAAGATCTCGTTCGTCACCCCAGAGGGGATTTTTTGTTTTCTTGTCATGGCCTTCGGTCTGAAGATTTCTGGGGCGACGTACATGAGGATGGTAGCCAAGGTATTTCGGAAGGTGCTTGGAAGTAACATGGAGGCTTATGTTGATGACATGATCGTCAAGAGCACCTGGGCGTCTGATCATGCAGATGACCTGGCCGAGATCTTTGGGATCATGAAGGCAGTCTGACTGCGTGTGAACCTGAAGAAGTGTACTTTTGCTGTCCAGGGAGGCAAGTTCCTGGGGTACATGGTTACACGGAGTGGGATTGAGCCGAATCCTGAGAAGGTAAGGGCAATACTTGACATGGAACCTCCGAGATCGGTGAAAGAAGTCCAAATTCTCACCGATCGGCTAGCAGCCCTCGGACGCTTCATGTCCAAGTCCGCCGAGAAGTCCCTACCTTTCTTCGAGGTCCTAAAGAAACAGTACAGTTTCGTTTGGAATGATGAGTGTCAGCAAGCCTTTGAGGACTTGAAGAAGTACCTCCTCTCTGAGCCTTTACTCAGCAAGCCGGAGAGGGGGGAGACGTTGATCCTTTATCTCGGAGTCTCCCAAGGCGCAATCAGTTCCGTGCTGGTTCGCGAGGAGGAAGGCGTTCAACATCCCATCTACTATGTAAGCAAGACCCTCCAGAATGCTGGGCTCCGGTACACCCCGCTTGAGAAGACGATATATGCTGCCTACATCACTGACAAGAAGTTGACACACTACTTCCAGGCACACCCGATCCCAATCCTATCGAACCAACCTTTGGGCGCCGCCCTAAGGGCGCCTGGCAGGCTCGCACAACCCGGGTGGTGAAGTGGTCGATGCTCCTCAACCCTAAGGGCGCCCTAGTTGACTTCCAGCCTCAGACATCCATCAAAGGTCAAGCTCTGGCTGATTTCATCATGGAGTGCACAACCCGAGAGGTGACGGAGAAGCAACAGGAGAACAACGAGCAGTGGTGGACCCTAGCAACGGTCCTTCATCCGCGAGGAGCGGGGACGAGACCGGTATTCAAAATATGCTCGTCTCATGGCCCTCATCCGTGATTGTCTCCTTGAGGTCCTCCTAGTGGTTGCCTCCTGGTGGAAGATACTCTTCTCACAAGTCACGACCCTCGGCTGTGATCAAGAATGTGTGAGGGTCTTACAATTGCCCTCTGCCCATGGCACGATGGCGTTGTGGGGCCGATCATACTGCATTAGACGGTGATCCTCCCCCTGTATGGTGTGGGCGGACCCGACCATGATCAAGAATGTGTGAGAGTCTTACAGGCGCCCTCTGCCCATGGTACGATGGCGTTGTGGGGCCGATCGTACTTCATAAGACAGTGATCCCCCTGTATGGTGTGGGGCAGACCCGACCATGATCAAGAATGTGTGAGGGTCTTATAGGCGCCCTCTGCCCATGGTACAATGGCGCTATGGGTCCGATCGTACTGCATAAGACGGTGATCCCCTGTATGGTGTGGGAGGACCCGACCGTGATCAAGAATGTGTGAGGGTCTTACAGGTGCCCTCTGCCCATGGTACGATGGCGTTGTGGGGCCGATCGTACTGCATAAGACGGTGATCCTCCCCCTGTATGGTGTGGGGGGAAACGACCGTGCCGGACGGCAGATGTCAGGTTGCTCGTCCTGGAGTGTGACCTGAATGCTCGTCTCACGGCCCTCGGCTGTGATGGTCTCATTTAGCGGCCATGAACGCCCCAGCCACGAACGTCTCTGCGCCTCATGCTGAACGTCGTTGACCTCCCCGCTCGAATCTATCGAACGTCTTTGCCTGATTGTGATTTCTTCTCTTTGCCGGTCGTGAATGTCTCCGCGCTTCCTGCCAAACATCATGGATCTCCTAGCTCGAGCATATCAAACGGATTCCACTGCACAATAAGCATGGTAACATGGCTGTACGGCCCAACAACATTAATACACATATAAAGCAGTCCTTTTTATGTTCATTAACACCGGCCTGAACGATCACAATAGTAATACGACCGCACGGCTGAACAACATACATACAATGTACATGTTTAGCATTTTGTCCCATTTAATTCACGATTTCCGACCGAAGAGGTATTAATAACCCTTGGCTTAGATTTATTTCTCGAACTGCCTAGACACTCTCAGAACCACCTAGGATAATAATAACCCTTGGCTTCTGAAGTGGAGACACTCAGGGGTGAAGGCGCTCGTCTCCGAGTGTTGAGCTAAGAAGCAGAGACGTTCGTCTCCAGGCCCTTGCGCTAAGAAGTGGAGACGCTCAGAGGTGAAGACGTTCGTCTCCAGGCCCCTGGTCTAAGAAATGGAGACGCTCAGGGGTGAAGACGTTTGTCTCCAAGCCCTTGGCCTCTAAAGTGGAGATGGTCGTCTCCAGGCCCTTGCGCTAAGAAGTGGAGACGCTCAAGAGTGAAGATGTTCGTCTCCAGGCCCTTGCGCTAAGAAGCGGAGATGCTCAGGAATGAATACGTTTGTCTCCAGGCCCTTGGTCTAAGAAATGGAGACGCTCAGGGGTGAAGACGTTCGTCTCCAAGCCCTTGGCCTCTAAAGTGGAGATGGTCGTCTCTAGGCCTTTGAGCTAAGGAGTGGATACGCTCAGGGAGTCAGGGGTGAAGAAGTCTGTCTCCAGGCCCTTGGCCTCTAAAGTGGAGACGAGCGTCTCCAGGCTCGTCCTGGGGCTTTTCCGGCTGTGACCATTGGCGTCGGGGTACGACGACCCTCGGCTCGACTCATCCCCTAATCATTAAATTAAATGACAGGGAAATCATTTAATTCGGGAGACTTAATCCCTAAATTGAAACCGGTCCTCCGTAAATGTAATAACAATAACACTCTTTTAAATTAAATCAGGCGGCAGAAGAATGGTGGTACTTAGCTCAATGGGCTGAACACCAACTGACTTGCAGATATACTGGAACGTTAAGTGTGATCCAGCCCGTTGCCCCAGGTTGAAATTCAGAATATCTAGCCGATCAAGACTCCCAGAACGTCTTTCGAAAGAGAGTCCGCTTGGTGTTTCTGGGGACGTTCATCGGGGGTCCCAATCCTTGCAGCGTTGTTTTCCTGGGGACGTTCGTTGGGTGGCCCAAGCCTCGTGGCGTTGTTTTCCTGGGGACGTTCGTCGGTTGGCCCACCCCTTGTGGCGTTGTTTTCCTGGGGACGTTCGTCGGGTGGCCCAATCCTTGTGGCATTGTTTTCCTGGGGACGTTCGTCGGGTGGGTTACACTTGAATATGGCTCCGCTCAGCAGATCGCCATTCGCCCCTGCCCGTCTTCTTATCCGGTCCAAGCTTTATCTTATTTTGTGTGCCTTTTCAGGACAAGTCACATCCCACAGCTGCTACCATGCCATCCTCCAAGTTGCTAGGTGTGCGGGCCCCATCCCCACATGGGTCACCGACTGCTGCCCCCATGTGCTAAATTCCCTGGCAGTTCATCTTCTACAGCAGCTATCTTATCCTTGAGGAGAGGAAGCTGCCTCATTTAGCTGGAGCGTGGTCTCCCTACTACCGGGAGCCATGAACTCCTTGTTTGTTGATCTTCCCTCGGTTGAAGCCTGGAAAAGTTGATGGTTGTCTCTTGGACCTGTCTTTCCCTTTCTCTATTGTTGAAATCCATTGTCTTCTTCTTATCGAAGTCAGTAAAAGCAAGAACAACATGTTATGCTTTTTGATATTTTCCCACAGACGATGCCAATGTTGAGTTTAAGTCCAACATAAACCGATAGATATAGATATAATTTGGTATAACACTCGATTTTTACATGGAAACCCGGAAAGAGAGAAAACCACGGGAATTTTTAGGCTAACGTCCAAGCCCGCTCTTTCTCATTAATATACTCTCCTCACCAAGATACATAGTACAAGTTTTGGAGCTCCCATTAATGGAGCTTGATCCTATCTAAAGAGGAAGAAGAAGCAGGGAGATGAGCTCTCGAGAGAGAAGAGCTAAAAAGACCAGCTCCCCTCAAATGGAAGCCTAGCTTCCTATTTAAAGGGGGGCTTTCTAGCCTAGTGGGCCGCAAAGGCCTTAACGGGCCGAAACAATCCCAAAGTGGACCGAGTGGGCCTCAATGGCTCTCAATGGGCCCGAGGGGCCTAAATGGGCCACTCCGACTGGGCTCCGTACTAGGTGAAGCCTTGGGCCTCTGAACAGTAGTATGTCGGGATAATATTCCCCAACACAGTTAATAGATAAAAGGAGAAAAAAAGGACATTAGTCCATTTTTATGTATATGGATAGCCTATACCTATAAAAATATACTCTGAAGTCTCTAATCAAACATGAGCTACCAAATCTAGGGAGTTAAAGTGGGTGCTCAAACAAACATTTCACCAAACAAAAATTTGGCAATACACAAATAAAATTCTTCAATAAATGTCTTCGGATGCAATGTTCTTGCAATATTGGTCAACGATGATCAGATTTGCTACCAGTCCTCTCAAGGCTATACTGGGACTTGGTGAAGGCCTCAAGAACAAAGATAAAACGAATCCAAAATTAGCTGAATTGCCTATGGGGAGTCATGCGTCACACAACGAAGAGGAATTAGCATCGATGCCAGACCCATCTTGGCGGAGAAGATGATCTTTCTCGGGTCGGAATGACCCATCTGCCAGGCATTCATGGCAAAGGAAGCTCTCCCATAGCTTGACAACCTTCAGAGCTCAGAGGAGGTGATAGAGTATATCTAGAGAGAAGTGCAATAATATGCTTCAATAGAATGATTTTGTAACCCCTATAACTACTCCCAAGGGGAGTATTTATAGAGAAAATTAGGGTTGGGCTCCCAAGTCTTGGGCTTGGGAGGCCCATTTACAATTGGACCGCTACTGGGCCGAATACAAAGCCACTAATGGGCTGTATAAATGAATAAGTATAAAATCCGATTCTGTGAGGTCTTCGTGGCCGACGAGGGCGTGGCCGACGAGGGCACCCGGGCTCCTTGGGCTCAGGACCATAATCCGAGTTGGCCCATTTTCGGCCGACGGGGGCGTCTTGGCCGACGAGGGCGCCACTCTGTCTTGTGTTTTCTATTCTTCCGAGTATGTGGGTCCGGGGGCTCAGACCCATATACTCCATCAGGAGTCCCCCACTCTCTAAGCTGAGATGTAGACGAAGTGAAGGATAGTAGATTCTTGTGCTTTAGTGCTTTTGGCCGATGCGTGCATCCCCGGCGTTCAGCCGTTGCGGCGCTGGCGTTGTTTCCTCTTGGGTGATCCTGTTCTGTGCTTTGGCCGTTACCTGTCCCTCACTGTGGGCGGGGAGGCCGTTGTTTACTTGATGTCTTCGTTTTGGGACGATGAGTGTCCTTCTTTCAATGGTGGCCGTTGGAGGCACGTTTCGCTTTGGCGTTAATGGTTGAAGTTTGTGTTTGGGACGATGAGGCCACTGAAGTTGATCCTTGCTTCGAGGACGATGGCGTCCTTTCCTTTTGGGTGGCCGATGAGGGTGCTCGTGCCCTCCTTTTGGCCGTTGTTGATGATGTCATGTGCCTCTGGCCGATGTGTCCATTGTGATGCGTGGACGATGTGGCCATGCTTTGTGGTTACATTCATGTTCTTTGCATTGTTGCTTTTTGTTTTGTTGAGGCCGATGTAGTCCCCCAGTCCCCCACTGCTTCAGGCCGAAGAGTGTGAGGGGTGAAGGAGTTGCTTGAGTCCCTGGCCGAAGCGGTCTCGCCGTAGTCCCCCTGAATCCAACCCTCATGGCGATTTTCTGGCCAAGGTAATCCTATGGGAGAACCCTTGTGCGCAGATCGCTTGTAGAGAGTTATCATCAAGGGTTATAACGAGGAGCCGAAGGCTGTGGGCTCTTTGTTCCCTTTGTTCTGTGGCCGTTACGTTCCTGGCCGTTGCCATCTTCTTATTGTTTGGCGTTTGTGATATTGGTAAGCAAATGGGACGTTGTGGGCGCTTGCTGGTGCTTGTGAAGCCGGCGAGCATGTAGGCCGTAGAGTCTGATTTGCCGGTGGGCCGTTGATATGGGTTGGTCCTGGCCTGTTGATGACGTGGTGGCCTCCCATTGGTGGCCGTTGATGTGGCCATTGGGAGAGTGCCACGTGTAGTGACCGTTGGGTGGGGGGGTCTATAAATACCCCTTCCCCTCCGACGAGGAATCACATTTGCATTCTGAATTGTCGAAGTGCTGCCCATTTTTCTAGAGAGATAAACTCCCAAGCTTGTTCTTCGTGTTCGTCGTTGTTCAAGGTTAGTGTTCATCACGATCTTCCTCACTTTTCATATTTTGCTTCCTAGGCTAGTGATCTAGTGTTAGGTGTTTGAACACCCTTAGATCTTAAATTAGTCTCCTTAGGCCCGTAGTAGTAGTTATGAAGAGCTTGAACGAAGATTACTACCCCTACGACGACCAGCCCTCCACGAGGTCACTTGACTACGAGGTGCTCGAGGAGTTCGAGGAGGAGATAGAACATTTAAGTCCCTACAAATCCGAGGAGCCGGTGGACGAGGAAGGCGAGGACGAGGAGTCTGCCTCCTCTTCAGAAGGTGAGGACGTAGGTGCGTCCCGAGTGGTGGACGGGGCGTCCACTTCTGCTGTCATTCCCTGCCCGAGGCCGGTGTCTGCCGTGAAGGGAACAGTTAAGCCGAAGAGGGTGAGGAGGCCGAAGAATGGGCCGGGCCTCTCCTACCTGGATCTCACCAATATCTTTTTGATCAAGCCGGAGAGCAGTGCGGCCGACTATCTTGTTGCCCAGATGTACGTGGGGCCGTTCGGGCGGGTTAGGGCACCCAGGCCGACGGACCATGTTCTTTTTCCGCCACCGGGATACTTTGGGGTATACCCGATGAGTTTTGCTAAGGGGTTGAGGTTCCCCCTTCACCCCTTCATCGCTAAGTACCTGGACATGGTAGGGCTTCCTCCGGCCTTGCTGACGCCGAACAGCTACTCCTTGATGGTGGGGTTTCTGCTCCGGTGTGAGGAGCTAGGCTACAGGCCGACAACGGCACTCTTCATGAATCTGTACCAGATCGGCCGAGGAAGCCACAAGAACTGTGCGGCCTATGCTACTCTTCAACAGCTGCCGAAGAAGAGGAGCTTCACGGACTTGCCTTCGTCCATTCATGGGTGGAAGAGCAAGTTTGTTTTCGTATCCCTGGGTGAGAGTGGCACCGAGTTCCCCTCTCTCGGCCATACCGGGAGGTTCAATCTCCATGACCTGCCGAAGAGCTCTATCTTGGACGCTCAGGTGGAGGCTTTCCTGGAAGGGGGGCCAGAAGAAATTAACTGAGGCCGGCCTGAATGTCTCCAAGAAGACGAAGAGGGCACCTTCTCCTTCCCCGGCTACCAAGGCCGGTACTCTGGCTGTTCCCATCGTGGACGATGGTGGTCCCGTCGTGGACCTGACTGTTGCTGGTGGTGCTGCCCCGTCGCTTCCTCTCGTCCAGGAACCGAGGACGAAGAGGGCCGGCAAGGAGATAGCCGGTGCCACCTATCAGAAGATGATAGAATACCCCGTCGACGGGGGTGTGTTCGATGATGTTGTCCTGGGCCACGACGTCCTGGCCCAGGCCATGCCGGCCAAAGACTGGGCTTACTTGAAGAAGCTCGGGGACGTTAAGATTTACGAGGGCGGCATGGACCTCCTCGTCCAAGTAAGTTATTGTCCTTTGTAAGTGTTGTTTTTCTCGTCGTCCGTGTAGAAACATTTTTCTGACTTTTGTTTCCCTTGCAGAGTGCCTTCATGCTTATGGAGAGCCACAAGAGGCAATACCGAGAGATAGCTCGCCTGAAGGAGCTGGAGCAGAAGGCCGCCTCGGCCGACGAGGCGGTACCTTGCCTGGACCGGCTCCGGGAGGATGCCAGGGCATTGCAGGCCAAGGCCGATGAAGCCGCCGCAGCCAAGGACGATGCCCTAGCCAAGCTCGAGGAGAGCAAAAGGGAGCTCGAGGAGTCCCAAAGGGCCCTGGAGGCCGAGCGGAGCAAGAGCGAGGGGGCCGTCAAGGCGAAGGCTGAGGCCGAGGCCGCCGTCGTGAGGGCTGCTGACGAGGCCGTCGAGAAGTTCCTGATCGAGGGGTGGAAGGCCGATGAGAGGCTTCCCTGGTGCTACGGGGTGGTGGCCGTCAGGCTTGAGAGTTGGGGGATGAACTCCCCCGCTGGCCGGGAGTATTTCAGCCGGGAGATGTCCGTGTATTATAACATGGGCCAGGAGCGGATGCAAAGGCTCCTGTGTCGGCGGCTCTCTCGTGCTTTGAAAGCCATGAACTATACGTCTGGGTGGGGTAGACGGAACCTGAAGCTGCCGAAGCTGATGAAGGATCCAGAAGAGCAGGCAAACCTTCCCTTGTCGGAGCGGGAGTCCCCAATTGAAAGCTCCGGCCTTGGCGAGCCGGATTACACTGAGTTTGATTTTTTGGACGATGCCACAAGTGCTGCAGCCACCGCCGGCCAGGAGGATGAGGCCGAAGAGGGAGCAGACGAGGCCGAAGAGCCAGCCGCAGATGGAGGTGCTCCAGAGGCTTGATCGGCTACTCCTTTGTAGTTAGTTTTCATTTTTGCCCAAATGATGTAACGGCCGAAGAGCCCACCTTTGTATTGAATTGAATATAAATGAAATATTTTTGCTGTCCTGATCGGCTTTCAATTCCTTGTATGCTTGTTTTGCTATTTGTTATTTCAATTCTGAAATTTTAAGTGTCAAGGTCATAACTTGGGTCATCCGCGAGTGTCCGCTACGTCCATGAGGTCGGCCTCCCTGTCCGGTGGCCTGGTCGGCCTATTCATCTTTGCCTTACTATCAGGACACTTAGGAATTTTTTCAAAAAATTTCCTAAGTGTTTTGATCCCCTTAGTTGCTTTCTTCCCGGTCTGGTGGCTTGGTCGGCCTGACCGTCATTTCTGTACTATCACAACACTTAGGATTTTTTCCAAAAATTTCCTAAGTGTTTTGATTCTTGTAGTTGCTTCCCTTCCGGCCTGGTGGCCTTGTCGGCTTGACAGGTGATGATGCAGTATCATAACACTTAGGAATTTTTTTTTTCAAAAATTTCCTAAGTCTTTTGGATCCACTTAGGTGCTTTCCTTTTGCCCTTGACCGTGGTATCCGCTACGTCCATGGGGTTTAGTCTCTCCCCATTATTGGCAAATGGTTGTGGCCGATAAGGGCACCTTCACCATAGTCTTGTGGACTTTGAATTTTTCCCAAGTACACATGCAGAGGTGTAGGTAGCTAACGACTTTGGAGTATACTGGTACCCGCTTCGGCTAGAGTTCCTTCATTTGAGTACTTAGATAATTTCCTAAGTATAAATGTTAGGCATTTACTTCTTTGCGGTGCCGCTGTCGGCCAAGGTCTGGCTTGTGGCCGATGAGGGTGCCGTTGTCGGCTAAGTGTTTGGGAAACACTTAAACGAATTCCTAAAGAACTTTCGCTTGACCAACAGCCCTGGTTCCAGTGCCTACGTCGGCCGTCCGAGATGTTGTGGCAAGTAGAGGTTGTTTCTTGATTGCTTGATCCTTTCGCGGGTGTGATGAGTGCCCGCTTCGTCCTGGTCATCCTCAGGATTGCGATGCTTTGTTTCATACCAAGCGTTGGTGCCTCAAAGGACTATGGCCGATGAAGGTCACCTCTCGCGTGTCACCCAACCGATGCGGTTAGGGTTTTATAGGCGTGTGTATCGGCCTTGATTATTCCCTTGTAGTGTGTGGACGTGTCGTCCATGTTGCCTGTCAGTGGTACTACACTTGTGTTCAACTGATATGTACTTGGCCTAGTTGGGCCTGAGTTGTGGGGATTTTATTTTTTCATTGCTCGAGGCCGGCAAGTGTGCACGGCCGTCGGCTTCCCTCTTTTTCCCTTTTTATTTTCATTTCGGGGGGTATCCTTCTTTCAGGCTTCGGCCGAAGGGTGTGCTCGTCCTTTGGCCGGTTCGGACTTCGTTTATAACGTCCGTGATCTCAGGGCGGGTCCCGTCGCCTATTTATGACGCAGGCTAGACTTTTGGTCGGTTTCCAACGGCTGTCGTTGCCCATCCCTGAGTTTTGGGATTTTGTCACCTCGGCCATGATTTCAGGCCTGTCGTCCTGCGTTTTGGCGCGTGGACGACGCGGTGAGCTTCCCGTTTCAAGACGTGGGCCATTTGCGGGTCCCTCGTCCTGGGGACATCGTCGGCCATACCTGAGTGTTTCACTTCTAGGCTTACGGGGCCAGGACGATGTGCTCTCTCAGCTAGGCCTGAGCCCTTCGCTGATACAAAATACAATGGAGTGCCTGAGCTTGTCGCTCGTAGGCTGCAAATGCAAGGGGCCATGTCGGCCATACCTGAGCCTTTCGCTCTAAGGTGGCCGACGGGGGCACCTGCTAATGTTTCACTTTGAATTTCCAGAGAAAAAATCAGAACATGATTTTATTCATAAGTGGCTCGAGGCCGAGGGTGGCGTTCAATCAGTAACCCGTTAAGGGGTGAGGGCTTCGCCGTCTAAACCTCCTTCGGATTACTGATAAAACTTCACCAGATGGTGTACATTCCACGTTCGTGGTACATTGGACCCATTCAGGCGTTTAAGCTTGTAGGTGCCGGGTTTGACCACAGCGCTGACGATGTAGGGCCCTTCGTACTTCAATGCTAGCTTGCCACCCTCTGTCGGCTGGCTTGCTTCCCTTCGGCGGAGGACGTAGTCCCCCACCTGAAATTCCCGGGATCGTACCTTGGCGTCATAGTATGATTTTACTTGACACCGGTAGTTCTCTGCTCGGACGTAAGCTTGTTCACGCCTCTCATCGACCAGGTGCAGGTCAATCTTCATGCTTTCCTCATTGGCGTCAGGCTCGTATTGTTCCACCCGTCGGCTGGGGATGGCAACTTCCGTGGGCGCCTTTGCCTCGAAGCCGTAGCATAGGGCGAAAGGCGTTTCACCTGTCGCCCTCCTTGGCGTGGTTCTGTAGCACCACAGGATGTTGGGGAGCTCGTCGACCCAACTACCTCCTGCGGCCTGGAGCTTCTTCTTCAGCCCCTCCATAATTGTTCTGTTGGCGTTCTCGACCTGCCCGTTGCCCTGAGGGTAGGCAACGGAGGAGAAACGATGCTTTACCCCAAACTCCCGGAGGAGTTCTTGGGAAGGGGCTGCCTCGAATTGGGTGCCGTTGTCTGATATGATCTCCTGGGGGACGCCAAAGCGTGTGATGATGTTCTTGTAAACAAATTTCTGGCATCTGGCCCCCGTGATGCTGGCCAAGGGCTCCGCCTCGACCCACTTGGTGAAGTAGTCGACGGCGACGATGATGTAGCGGTTATTCCCGGCGGCTCTGGGCAGGGGGCCGACCAGGTCAATCCCCCATCTGGAGAATGGAATTGCGGTGCTGACAGGGGCATAGTTGACAGCTGGCCGACCAGGGGCCTTCTGGAGTACCTGGCATGTGGTGCACTTCCTGGCCAGGTCAGCGCAGTCGCGTGCCATCGTCGGCCAGAAGAAGCCCTGGACGACGAGACGCCGGGACATGCTGAAAGGGCCCTGGTGTGAGGAGCAGACGCCACAATGAACTTCTTCCATGGCTGTGTCGGCCTCGTCCTGGTGCAGGCATCGGAGGAGGGTGCCGTTGTAGGACCGTTTGTAGAGTTTGCCATCTTCGATGGTGTAGCTTGGGGCCCTGAGTTTGGCAAGTTTGGTCCTCTCCTCGTCCGGGGGCAGCTCCCCCGTTGTGATGAAGGTGGCGATGTCGGAGATCCAGTCCTCTGGTCGCCGTTGGACGCACATGACGGGGCTGGCATGGATGCTGGACATGCTCAACTCCTCGATCTTGGCCAACTGGGAGATGTGCTCCGGGGTGTCCGAGCTGAGCTTGGAGAGGATGTCGGCTTCGGCGTTCTCGGCCCTGGGGATCTGAGTGATCTCGTGGGTTTCAAACACTTTCAGCAACTCCTCCGCCGCCTGTTTATACTGCTTCATCCGGCCTTCCTTTGCTTCGTACGATCCCTCCACCTGGCCCACCACTAGTTTGGAGTCGCACTTGATTTTGAGGTGCTTGGCCTTGAGGCCGGCCGCGAGTCTGAGACCGCTGAGGAGGGCCTCATACTCGGCTTCGTTGTTGGATACCCTGAAGTTGAAGCGGATGGCATAGTAAGCTCTGAATCCTTCAGGGGATATGAGAACGCCGCCGCCGCCGCATGATTTCGCGGCCGACGAGCCGTCAGTGAACAGGGTCCATGTATCGTCTTGCTCCGGCCCGGGGTTGGCGACGGCCATCTCCCGTGCTGTGCATTCGATGACGAAGTCGGCCAAGGCTTGCCCTTTGATGGATGGCCTTGGCTTGATCTCAATTTGAAATTGGCTGAGGAAAATTGCCCATTTCACCATCCTAGAGGAGCTGGTGGGGCTCCTCATGAGTGCGCCGAGAGGCTGCTGGGTCAGTACATGGACGGCGTGGGCCTGGAAGTAGTGTCCCAGCTTCTTCACCGTGTGGACGATGGCAAACACCGTCTTCTCAATGGGGGAGTACCTGAGCTCGGCCTCCCTGAGTGTCTTGCTGATGTAGAAGATGGCCTTCTGCACCCCTTCGTCCTCACGGATGAGCACGGAACTGATGGCCGACGTGCTCACCCCCAAGTATAAGAAGAGGGTTTCGCCGGCTCTGGGCTTGGAGAGCACGGGTGGGGACGACAGGTACCTTTTCAATTCGTCGAATGCCTCCTGGCACTCCGTCGTCCACTTGAAGCTGTTGGCTTTCCGCATGATCTGGAAGAAGGGGAGTGCCCTCTCGGCTGACCTGGAGAGGAACCGGTTTAAGGCCGCCAGGCGCCCCGTCAGTCGTTGTACCTCCTTGACGTTGCGGGGCGGCTCCATGTTGATGATGGCCTGCGTCTTCTCCGGGTTTATCTCGATGCCTCTCCGGCTGACCATGTAGCCGAGGAACTTGCCGCCCTGGACGCCGAAGGCGCACTTCTTGGGGTTAAGGCGGAGCCTGAACTCCTTCATTATTTCAAAGATTTCCCGGAGGTCGTCGGCGTGGGAGGTGGCCTGCCTGCTCTTGACGATCATGTCGTCGACGTACGCCTCCATCGTCCGGCCAAGGACCGCTCTGAAGATCTTGGCCACCATCCTAGTGTAGGCGCCGTAGTTTTTGAGTCCGAAGGCCATGACGAGGTAGCAAAAGATTCCCTCCGGTGTCATGAATGTCGTCTTCTCAGCGTCATCTTCATGCATGGAGATCTGGTGGTATCCTCTGAAAGCGTCGAGGAACGACATCAACTCGCACCCCGCCGTCTCGTCCACCAGCTGATCAATGTTGGGGAGGGGGAACGGGTCCATGGGGCACGCCTTGTTCAGGTCAGTGTAATCAACACACATTCTGAACGTCGGCGGTTTCTGGGCGAGGACGACGTTGGCCAACCATGTCGGGTACTTCACCTCTTTGATGTGTTTGATTGAGAGGAGCATGACGACCTCCCCTTTGACAAAGTCCCGCCTGTCGGCGGACAAGTAGCGCCGCTTCTGTTTGACAGGAGCGGAGGCCGGATCGACGGTCAGCCGGTGAGTGATCACCTGGCGGCTGATGCCTGGCATGTCGTCCGGGCCCCACGCGAAGACAACGGCGTATGACCGTAGGACGAGGAGGATGGCGTCTCGTTGGTCCTGGGGGAGTTGCTTTCCGACTCTGAGAACCCGCTCCGGCCGGGAGGCATCCAGAGGGAATTCTTCGACCTCCTCAGCCGGCTCCGCATGCGGCCTCTCCTCGTCCATGGCGACGGCGGCCGTGATGGTGTCTATCCTCTGGCCCTCCCTCTCGGCCGGCCTCGTCAGTTTGAGGTAGCATGCCCTGGCTATCCTCTGGTTTCCTCTGGCGTAGCCGATGCCGCTGCTGGTGGGGAACTTCAGACACAAGTGCTTCATGGAGATGATGGCCTCCAAGTCCTCCAGCGCTGGCCGGCCCAAGATCAGGTTGTGGGCGCACTGGAGGTTGACCACCATGAATTCCATGTCAATTTTGGCGTGGTGGGGGCCGTCACCGACCTCCACGGGGAGGACTATCGTGCCCTCGGCGTCGATAGAGTCCCCGGTGAAGCCGGATAACGGTGTCTTGATCGGCTTCAGCAGAGCTCTGTCCAGCTTCAGCTGCTTGAATGTGTCCAGGTACATCACGTTGACGGAGCTCCCCGTATCGATGTAAGTACGGTGGATGATGGAGTCACCGATCTCACACCGGATGACGAGGGCGTCCCTGTGTGATTCCGTACCTGGAGGCAGATCCTTGTCGGTGAAGGTGATCGCCTCCGTTCGCTGCTTCTTCGGCTGGGGGGGAACGTGGGATACCTCCCCAATGTAAAGGGATTGGGCCCATTTCTTTCTCTGAGTGGCAGAGTCCCCCCCAGTGTTCCCACCTACGATGAGGTGGATGTGATTCTTCTTCGGTGGAGGCTCTTCGAAGTCCTCGTCGTCGCTGAGCCTACCAATCTCCCGCTTCTTCGCAGAGGGTTCGCCCCCATGTTTGCCGGTGTTTACCCAAGTGTTCTTGCGTGGGCCACCTTTGACAAACTGGGAGAGTTCCCCCTGGCGAATAAGGCGCTCGATGGCCTTCTTCAGTGTGATGCAATCGTCGGTGTTGTGCGACGAGTTCTTGTGGAACCGGCAGTATGTACCGCCCTGCTGGATGGCAAGGATCTCCTCGGCCGGCCGAGGAGCCTGCTCGATGAGGCCGTGCTTCTCGGCATAATCGAGGATGGTACCGACCGGGTGGGTGAGGGTTACCCCCGGCCGTTCCAACCTCGGACGCGAGTGGCGGTCCTTCTTACTTTGTCCACCAAAGCCGTGGCGGCCCTGGGCACCCTGGCCGGCCGGGGACGGACCCGGGGCCGGCGAAGGATTTGTCTTCTTGGGGTGATGGCCCCCCTCTCTCTTGTGATTGTGGAGCTCGTCGGCGTCGGCATACAAGCCTCCGCGCTGGAGCGCCTTGGCGTACGACCTCGGGGGGTCGGTGATGAGGCTCCTAGCGTACGGGGAGCTGCGGAGGGCTCCCTGGTACAAGGCGAGGAGGGTGCGCTCATCGGCCCTCTCGACCTCCTCGGTCTCCCTCGTCCACCGATCGATGAATGACCGGAGGGACTCCTCGTGCTGCTGCTTGACGGAGAGGAGGTGGGTGAAGTACTTCTTGGCGCGCTTCCTCCCGGCAAAGTGAGTGAGGAAGCGCTGGGCGAGATCCTGCCATGAGTCGATGCTTCCTTCTGGGAGCCCGTTGAACCACTCGTACGCTGGCCCCTCGAGAGTAGAGAGGAACCAACGGCAGAGGTATTCGTCGGACGCGTTCACCATCAGCAAGCATGTTGTTCTGGTAACGGCTGAAGTGCTCCTGGGGGTCTGATCGGCCATCGTAGGACTTGATGGCGTTCCCCCTGTACTTCTCAGGGATGGGGGCCGAGAGGACCCTGTTGGTGAAAGGGGTCCTGGTCCTGACCTGGATGATGGGGTCACCTCGCCCTTCGGCCAGCTCCCTCTCCAGGGCGCTAACTTTGTTCATGAGCGCGTTGAGGCCGGGGTCATTGGAGGCGCCGGCCGTAGGGATGTTGGCCGACTGCTTGGCCTCCATCTGAGCCAGCCTCCTTTCCAGCTGGGCGATGACCTCGTCCCGGGGGTCCCTGTCGGCCGCAGCGGCGCCCGGCTGGTTCCTCAGGCGCTCGTTGTGAGCCGCGTTGATCTGGTGACGCACGTCATCCTCGTGCAACTTCCCCTTGCCCTTGTCCGGGTGGGGCTGGTCCGCTGTCCGGGACACAGACCCCAAGCTTTCCCTTGGCGAGCCAGGACGAGGATCACCAATCCGTCCCGCCATCCTCTCCGAAACCGGACGACGGCGCGTGTCACCTAGCCTATTGAAGGCAGAGGCTTTTCCACGCGCTGGGGTCTGCCCGGGCCGAAGAGGGGAAGCAGGGTGGGAGTGGGACGACGCCGTGTCCTGGGGCACCACCCCCTCATCGTTGCCTATCTGGACGGCCAACGGTTGGTGCTGAGGAGGTTGAGTGACGTTCCCCCCGGTCCTTGGCAAGAGTGCGCTGAGGACGGTGGGGTTCTGAGCTAGGCTGGCGATGATGGCCGACAGCGCGGCCTGGACCTGTGGATCTACGGACGGAGAGGCCGCGGCCATAGGCTGGGCCGGGGCGTGATCCGTCTTTTCAGTTCGCTTCTTGTCCAAGCCGAGGCGGGCATCAGGGGCGCCGCCGTTGAGTTGGTTGCGGAGGTCCGTTGTGAGGTTGAAGGCCTCCTGGAAGAGATCCCCTCCGCCGGCCTGGTCGGCCGTGGCGTCCTCATCGTGCTCCCTGGGATCTTGGTCCTCAGGGATGGCTTTGCTGACGAGGTTGCGGTTTGACTTAGTTCTCCCCATGATCAGTGGTTAGCTGTGCTTGGTAGCGACGAAGGGTGCTAACTTGATTGTTCTAGCTCTCAACGAGAGCACCAAATGATAGAGTATATCTAGAGAGAAGTGAGAGCTAGAGAGAGAAGTGCAATAATATGCTTCAATAGAATGATTTTGTAACCCCTATAACTACTCCCAAGGGGAGTATTTATAGAGAAAATTAGGGTTGGGCTCCCAAGTCTTGGGCTTGGGAGGCCTATTTACAATTGGACCGCTACTGGGCCGTATACAAAGCCACTAATGGGCTGTATAAATGAATAAGTATAAAATCCGATTCTGTGAGGTCTTCGTGGTCGACGAGGGCACCCGGGCTCCTTGGGCTCAGGACCATAATCCGAGTTGGCCCCTTTTCGGCCGACGGGGGTGTCTTGGCCGACGAGGGCGCCACTCTGTCTTGTGTTTTCTATTCTTCCGAGTATGTGGGTCCGGGGGCTCAGACCCATATACTCCATCAGGAGGATTCGGCGTTGCATCTGAGCGTCAAAAGCTAAGGAAGAGCTTTTTTTAAAACATTGCGGAAGCTTGCTATAGTTTTCTTGTGCGGAAGAACATGGAAGGTCTGCAAAATTGGAGAGTAGGAAAGGGTAAGACGGAGATTAATTGCGTAAGAGAATCGTTGATCATGAAATGCTCAGCTTTGCAGCGTTTTATTTTTCAAGGGTTGGGATGAAATCGCCTTAGAAACACTCCATCCGTCAAACAACTAATATTAGCATATTAGCGTTTTGACCAATTCAAAACGCTGTTTTTTGTCAAATCAGCCAATTTTTGGTTGAAACTCCATTTACCAAACAAGGTCAAAAAAGGAATAATATACGCAGTAACACGAAATTATTTTGTTGCCTGATCTCTTTGATACTATGTGTCTCTCATTAAAGTTGTGTTTAAACGATTGGCAATTATTGGATTCACGGATTAAAAATACGATGTACATACTTAGTCAAATTTTGTATTCACTTAACTACTCAATTTATACCTCCAAATTCCAACAATGGGGTCGGGTTAAGTTTTTTAATTTTTAATGTATTTCATTTTCTTTGTGTGTGCACTGTAACTCATCTACTTTAGTATTAATAATAAAGTAGAACTATATCAATTGAAATTGATTTTCACTTAAATTCCAATCGAGTCCAATCAATAGAATTGATAATTTTTGGATTTTGTTTATAATTTAATAACAACTCTATGTCAACGCAGGCAGAGAACATAATATAGAGGACTCCAAGAATAAATGTCTCGCAGATGTTGAAAGAATATTACAAAGGAACTGAAAGAGTCTTACAAATTTTGAAGGTATGTCAAAAGCGGATGCAACATATGTAAGTTATAATGAAAATGCACTTATAAATGAAGATATGGAGTATGACGGAGAAGACTTGGCAAGACAGCTATCACATCTCATTGACTAGTTAACTGATGAGCGAAAGAGTATTTATAAGGACATCTTAATGCTGTGCATGGAAACACCAGAGGCAAATCTAATTTTTTATTTTCAAACCGTGTGCTAGTATGGACATTGTTAAATTGAAAGCAAATATATAAATTTTAATATATTTACAATAAAATGTTGTCACGTAGTGAATCATAGTTCCTCTTTTAATTTATATAGGGTTTTTCTTTGTTTACGGATACGGTGGAAATGAAAAAACGTTTATATGGAATACTGTGGCAACGTCTATTAGGAGTGAAGGAAACATTGATCTTGCAGTTGTGTCAAGTGGAATAGCGTTGTTACTGTTGCCTGGAGGTAGGACATCACATTCCAGATTTTCTATCACACTTAACACCTCTAAAAACTCTAGTTGTAATATTAATCAAGGAAGTCTAAAGGCAAAGGTCCTCCAATCCACATCCCTAATTATATGGGACTAGTGTCAATGGTACATGTACATTGTTTTGAGGCTTTAGATAAGACTTTGAAAGATATCATGAGCTCGAGTGATCCAGATATGAAAATTGGCCGTTCGGAGGGAAGGTTGTTGTTCTTAGGGGAGACTTTCGTAAAATTTTGCTAGTCATTCCAAAGGGGGGAAGAGATGAATATGACATTACTTTCAACTCCCCTAATGAAAAGAGTGACATTGAAAAGTTTGGTACATGGATTTTAAAGGTTGAGGACGGTGATATTGGAACACAAGTAGATGAAGTTTCAGAATTGGAAATCCCGGATGAATTTCTTATCAAGACGGAAGATAACTACCTAGCAGATATCGCTAATAGCACTTATCCTAACCTACAAGAACGCTTTAACGATCCAACTTACTTGCAGGAAAGAGCGATACTTGCACCTACTTTATACGTGGTTCACCAAATAAATGACTACATGCTATCTTTGGTTCCTGGTGAGTGGTGACCAAGTCACGTACCTCAACTCAGATAACATTATTAGTTCAGATATTGGTTTGTGTCGTGAGAGTGAGATGTATGCACTAGATTTTATTTAATAGTCTCTTCATATCGGGACTGCTTGATCACGAATTGCATCTAAAGGTTGGTGCTCTCATGATGCTTTTGAGAAATATAGACCAGCCCGGGATTAATGAAACCATGTCGATTCTCACTAAGCTCAGAAAACATGTGCTAAAGGCAAAGATCGTTGCTGGAAGAAATATTGGGACCACGGTTCACATCCCCAGAGTGCTACTATCTCCATCTGATATAATACTACCTTTTAGTTTTCCGAGGAAGCAATTCTTGGTTATGATAAGCTTTGCGATGAACATCAATAAGAGCCAAAGTTAGTCTTTATCTCAGATCAGACTATATTTTCAGAAAAATGTCTTCATTCACTAGGGGGTGGGCATAAAACCCGAACCGAACCGGTAGCGAACCGTTCCGTAATGGTACCGAACCGAATACCGGGTATTTAAATGGTTCTATAGATTTTTATCCCGTACCGAAACCATACCGTTTGAAACGGGTACGAGACCGGTCCTATATTTTGAGAACCGAAAAATACCGAACCGAACCGTTCGAAAATAATGCATTTGAATTTTTTATATTTTTTCTATACCAATAGATCTCTTTTATAGACCAACAATTTTATAGCCCAAGTATGTATATATTCATGTGTCCCTAAGATATCTAAATGTGTGTTTATATATATATATATATATATTGTTATTTTTTCTTTTTAGATGATTTATGTTATATTTTGGTATGTATTGAAAGAATATTAAAATTTTAGAAATCATTAATGACTATTCATTTCTAGTAATGTAGTGTACATGACTTTTTGTTGTATCATGTTTGTGCAATTTTTACAACTTAATTAATATGGTTTAAATATTAGCTTTCAAGGTTCAACTATAAATTAAGTGAGAACTACGAAGTAATATTTAACCTAGAACGAAGTAGAAGAACATTGAAGATTTCTATTATATTCAACAATTTGATAATATTCGTTTTTATATTTTCACATGAACTTAGTAAATTAAAGATGATATTTATCCTGCGTGTCATCGTTTTGCTATACCTTTTCTTAGGTGTGTTGCACTATTTGTGTATTTGTGAATTTTAGTACTACGTATGCAATTTCTTATATTTATATCGACATTTCACGTGACTTGGTTGCTGTGATGATATCTACTAATTGCAAAATTTGTTCAAATTTTTTAGCATGGTTTTGGCATTGTACCGTACCGTTTTGTACCGTTCCGAAACGACATGGTACCGAACGGTTTTATCGTTGGAACCAGACCGTACCGGACTGTTAAAAACCTCACGGATACATTGCGGATTTTACCAATTTACCGGACCGTTCCGGACCGCGCCCACCCCTATCACTCACAACAAATTATATGTTGCCATATCAAGAGTCAAGAGCAAAGAAGGATCGAAGATCTTGATTCGCTTTAAAGATCGGGGATTTTCCTCCACGACCATAAATGTCGTTTGTCTATAAAGAGGTTTTCCAGAATTTGGAAACATAACCTTTCAATATTTTATGCCATTTAACTATTCTAATGTACGGAGTATTACACATCTCAACTTCTTTATTATTATTATATACTCCGTATTATATAATAATATTATATCAATCTAATACATATTTCAATGCTTTAGACAATGAGAATTACAAGGTTCATACGAAACATATATTTCACATATACACAAAATTAGAGAAAAGGGTCATATAAGGCCTTCTACTATTCTCAAATCGTCACATAAGGCCTTCTACTCATAAAAGTGTCACCAACATATATTTACTTTTAAAAAACGACCATATGAGGCATAATGACTGGTTAAAAACCCTCTGATCCCGGTTTCCGCTTACCTGGCACTCATTTTAGCAAATCTTTAATTTTTATTCCACGTCAGCTCCTTATCGTCAATTTTAAAAGGCCACCCACCCACGCTTTTGAGAAGACGCCAGTTCCTTATCGTCAATCTTTGACCAGAAGCTTTCTTCTCAACGAACGTTGGTCTCCCAGAAAAAGCTAGGGTTCATTGCTAAGCTCTGCTCAAGTTCTCCAGGATCGAAATGTCTTCAAGTTCGTTCACCTCGAATTCAAGGATGGGTTCAAACCTCTACTACGAACCTGCTGTGTATTGTAATTGTGGATTAAAAGCACCTTTGTGTGTGGGAAGGGAAAGTGGCCGGAAGTTCTATGGGTGTCAACGATGGAAAGTAAGTTATTGTTAACCAGTTGTATGAAAGTGTTTTTCGTTTTGGAGGATTTACCTTGAAAATAAAGATTTTCTAAAAGTCTAATCTTAGGGGTATTTCATTTGGCAGATTTTTGTGGGAACTGGTTGTTTTCTGAACATTTCCTATTTGGGGGATGATCTACGAAGCATTGTACTGATTTTTTGGTTTTATACATAGACACAAGGAGGAGGATGCAAGTTCTTTGCTTGGAAAGAAGAGAGTAATGCTAAATGGGAAAGTTCAGAATTGAGCTGGGAGGAGGGCAGAAAGCTACTTTATCAGTTAAGAGATGAAAATATGAGTGTTCGTCATGAAGTGAGTGAGTTACGAGCTGCACTGCAATCCGAAATTCAAGAAAGGAGGAATTGTATAATGTTGATTACAATTATAATTGTATTTGTTGTGGTAGCAATGACAATGATGATCTGTGTATTAAAGTAGAATTTGTAAAGAATTTTTATGTAGTTCTTGCAATGGCTATGAAGTAACATTGTATAACAATGTAATTTGTAATTTGAATTTCTAAAAGTCAAGGGTTATATATTTAACTTTTTTGTTATGATTTCTTTACATACATGTATATGATATGTGCCTTAAGGGAATCATGTAAATATTGCAGCTAGTTGCTTATGTGTACATATATATGTTATGATTGCAGAGGTAGTTGCTTATGTGTTGCTATCTAGAGTAAATATTGCAGCCAGTTTTACAAAACCACAAGTTCTAAGAACATAACCAGGATCAGCCATAAATATCATGGCTCTAGAATCATGTTCTCATCTGGTATTACTGCTCAACACATGTTTATGTGCAGAATGTAAGGCCAAGAAGTAATGGCCTCATTTGGGGACACATTCTCCTGCTTTTGAAATGCAAGTATAATGTTAATGCCAAAATGAGTTTTAGATTAACATGTTTGGACTGAAATCAGTGACCATTACGCATTGTGCATAGTACAAATTCTTAGACAGAAAATAACAAACACAAGTACACCACTAACATAGCAAAAATCAGAAAAGGCAGAGTCATTGCCTGACAAAAACAAGTACATTAATGTCCTGTGACATATATTACTACTAAACACAACTAAAGGGCTGCACTAGATGGTCCTACATCAGGTGGGGTCTTTGGTGCTTTAGTTTCAGTTCTTCGTTTCTTTTTCAGATTGGCAGATGCTTCTTTGACGGTCCTTGTTGTCTTTGCAGGTTCTGTGGATGTCTCATGTGTATCTGAGGTCTTATTAGGGCATTTTGCTTTGTTATGTCCTGCTTGTTTACATATCGAACAACTCATGACTCTTCCTTTTCTTGAGATCGTTGTCCTTCCTTTTTGAGACCCTAATCCTTCGCTTGGTTCCCGTTTTCTCTTTCTCTTGGGTCTGCCAGACATCTTTTTGGGAATCGGAGGTGCGATATCATTATTTTGTGTCCTAGCCCACAACAACTCCCCGTTCATTGGTTGAAGATGATAAGAATATATTCTCTGGTACACCTCCTTTGAATAGAAAGGGTCGACATAATCCTCCGAATCCCCACCTTTGTCGAAAATTGCACACACAGCGTGTGGGCAAGGAATTCCACTCAATTCCCAAGCTCTACATGAGCAGCTTCTTGCTTCTAGCCTGACTTGATACTGATGGCTCCCACGTTTAACCTCATACCCATCATCACCATTAAAAATGACTTGTTATGAAACATCATCCATTAATAACATATTAAATATATATGATACACCAACTGAATTCACACACTAACCTTCCAGCCCATGCTTTGATATGTGTTGGCATTTAACTTTTTCAATATTCTAGGTCCATGCCTGGAAGCCCATCCGCTCACAAACTTCACCTTTTTAGCAATCCGCTTCATTGTGGCAGTTCGAATGTCTTCTAACATAGGAATTATTGGCTTGCACCTAGCTTTTCTGATTGTGTTATTAAAAGCTTCAGACAGGTTGTTGTCTAGGATATCACATTTGACTTCAGTTCTGAAATACGCTTTGCACCACTGATGAGGGTCATAGAGTTCTAAATCACACTTTGCTGTAGCATCAACTTTCAACAACGCTTTCATTTGTTCTTCAAAATGAGCTTGAGTTGTGCTTCTCGCACAAAACCAAAAATGTTTTTTCAGCACTTTTCCCCTATGCTTCTTACTCCAATTTGCATGTATATGCCTACAACAATTTCTATGCTCAGAATTTGGAAAGACTTCCTTTATGACCTTCACTAAGCCCTGCAAACTATTTGTAAAGATGAGTAATCAATTACAGAGTGCTTTCCACATAGTATATAAATGCAGACCTAATTTTATAGTAAAATTACAGTTAAATTGACAGTACAAACTTACAGAGTGTACATTTCATTGATAAAGTTATACCTAAAACTATAAACAGTAACTATAAACTAAAACTTAGTAAATTATAAAGTTAGTCCATACCTTCTGCTGATCACTCATCAGTCCAATGATATGTATTGTTGATGTCAATATCTTCTTTCAGCAACTCTAGAAACCACTTCCACGAATCAGTGTTTTCGATCTCCACAACGGCCCATGCTATAGGGTACATTTCATTATTAGCATCCCTACCCACAGCACTTAATATTTCACCTTTGAGCATCCCTTTAAGAAAACTTCCATCTAAGCCAATGATTTGGCGACAACCTGATAAAACCCCCCTTTTTAAAGCTCCAAAACAAACATACATTCGTTGAAAAACCTCAGGACCATCTTCTGTCACCCTCTGTGTTTTAACAATGATGGTGCTCCCTGGATTGGACCTCAAACATTCAGCTCCATAGTCTCTGAGTCTTCTAAACTGATCCCCAAATGATGCATTAGCTTTTTTAATACCCTGGCAATGACTCTTTTGACCTTCGTAATATTCACACTTATTTTCAGGTCATTCCGTATGTCCTTTTGCAATTGAACTTGGCGTATGCATGGGTTTTCTCTAATTTTATTCTCGTACTTTTCTTCAAGCCATGCTTGACTTACTATCTTCAACTTGAATTTATCATTGCATCTGTGTGTACCCACCCATGTCTTTATCTGGAAGCAGTGGTACTGCTTTGCCCATGAAGCAGTGCATCTAAAAGGGCAATTCACATAACATGCCACTTCAACTCTCATGGGTCCATTCCTTACCCATCTAAGATCCCGCTTAAAATGAACTGCATAGTTTATTATAGCAGTTTTGAACTCCCTTGCATCTTCAAACAACATTTCCAATTCAAGCTCTTTGGAATCTGAATTTCGATTGTATGATGGAGCTCTAAACTTCTTCTTCACTTTTGAATCCACCGGATGACCCTCTTCATTTTCAGACTCTGAGTGCAAACTAGGGGGGTCTTCGGAGTCATAATACTCACTACATTCTTCCTCACCGTCAAACTCAGACTCTGAACTAGTGTGAGTACCCTTTTTGTTTACCCAATCATTTTGAGCCTTTTTTAATTGCTCATCGTTGTCATCGTTTAAATCTTCCTCACCCTCAAACGAAGCATGATCATCACGAGATCGTATGTCTTCTTCATTCTCTTCACACTCCCCATTTGGTGCTACCTCACCATCTTTTTGTTCTTCATGCGTGTCTTCAAACTCACTGTGATCCTGTGCCTCAACTCTCGATGAAGTATCATTTCCCTCCACAGTTAATGATGAAGGCAACCCTAAGTGGTCAACGAGTTCAGGTTCATCAATCCCGTGCTCCACATACACTTCTACTACACCGTAAATAAATGCCATCTCAATTAGCTGTAGAGTAGTAGCATCATCGCATAATGGCCTTAACCTGTCTAGACTCTCGTCGGGCAATTTAAATGACAATGAATCCACTTTTTTATACATATCCTCTGTGATGTACTTCATCAAGTGAGGGTATGAAATTCTACCTGGATCTAAAACAATAGTCTCAACATCACCATTTACATATGCAAGATTTGGTATTCTCTTGAAATTTCCTCCATGGTAGATTTTCAACTCAGCTTCTAAAAACATTCTGAAAATAAGAACATTGACAGATTGAGTAACTTCTCAAATAAGAACATTGACTCAAATAGATAACTTCTCAAATAGTTATTTGTAAGAAACTCCATACTTGCAATTTTTTGAGTAACTACACAACTGTTATTTCAAGATTGGTAGAGTAACTATTCAAATAGCTAACACAAAACAAAGAGACTCCAAAAAAAATTCCAAAATTTGTAAGAAACTTCATACATGCAAGAAAGAACATATACGAATTGAATGATCCTTTTATAACTTAGAGGTAAAAACAGGGTAATGAAATTTAGGACTTGAGATGAGAATTCTTTAGATACTTTAGTAGATTTCACGTTCACAATTTCACCTAAACTATACAAATTTCAATTAATTTTCAAAAACATTCTTAAATAGACTTAAACAAATCAGTGAAATTGAACATAAAAAACTGACTTACTTTCCTTTCCCAAAGCAACCTGTAAATGCAAATGAACGAACCCAGTCACAACCCAAGCAGCGAAACAAAGACCTCACTCTCAATCATCGTCCCTAATCGCAGAATCCATCTTTCTCCAAAACCCTAGTCGCAGTAAGATCGGATGAGCGATCCTCTTATTTTCTTTTACCCGGTATGTCGAGATATGTCTAACTTATGCTGAGTATTCAGACACGGTGCAACTGACGTGGAATAAAAATCAAAGATTTGCTAAAATGAGTGCCAGGTAAGCGGAAACCGGGATCAGAGGGTTTTTAACCGGTCATTATGCCTCATATGGTCGTTTTTTAAAAGTAAATATATGTTGGTGACACTTTTATGAGTAGAAGGCCTTATGTGACGATTTGAGAATAGTAGAAGGCCTTATATGACCCTTTTCTCCACAAAATTATAAACTAAATACTCCCTCCGCCCCTTAAAACTTTACCAACTTTCTTTTTTTGGATGTCACACTAACTTTGACACTTTCCCTTTTAAGTAAAAAATTTGTGGTTCCAATTAATTCTCTCTCCTCTGCACAAAAATCTACCACACTTATTTTACTTTATTAATCCTCGTGCCGGTTAAACTTGTCAAAGTTTTAAGGGACAAAGGTAGTATTACATATGGGAGTTGCACCCGGGTCAATGCACAAGTACACTGTTTGACACTTTGTGCCACTGTTTTGCACTATTTTTATGTAGATAATTTGCCAAATAAAGAAAGGAGAAAAATATGAAGTTTATTTAAGAACTAATAAAAATAAAAATGTGAATTTCATTTGGGACATGAGTGAGTATTATTCTGATATGTGATTATAAAAGATCAGTAACACTCACGTAACAAAAGTGTTGCAAAATGAGCGCCCACCCGTTTCTGAAAACCCCCAAGGTGGAGTCGGATGCGAAGCACGACGAAAGCATCGGCGGGGAAGCCCACTATGACGGCGGTGATGCCCAGACATCCGATACAGAACTTCAGCCGAGGAGCGAGCAAGAAGAAGCCTTAGTCGCTCTCATTGAACACCGCACCAAGGAGGTTATTCATCTCCGACAGCGCATCTCGTATTATAAATCCCAGGTATTTATTTATTTATTTATTTATTCATTTATTTTCATATCATGGATGATTAGAGTATGACATTACCCAATTGCTTGAAGTTAACCCGCAACAATACTGTTTTTAAGAAGTTAAAGGAACTAACACAAATAATTGATCAAGAAACGGAGGAGGTTGTGAAACATGGAACTGAACTTGAAAGTGGTTGAATTGAAAGAAACTGAATCGAAGAACTGTAGGGAGAAGACAAAAGTTTAGTTATGGGGTGATATGGAGTAGGCTACTTGGCTCCCAACTATTTGCCGGCTGGCAAGTGGCAATACAAAATCACCAAGAATGAACTTGCTTCTTGATGAGTAGAACGTCTTGAGAATAGGGATCTACCGGGCTGAAGTATTCCCTGCTCTGGGTTAGCTAAAGATTTGGCCCTTTTGGTCTCAGCAAATAAATCCTTGTACTCCAACTGTCCAACATTAAGGTATTCAATGCTCCTTGTAGGGGTCTTTGGTGTGAAGTAGTGCTACTAGAGGTAAAGACACATGGTTTTCCCATGCCTTATAACGCCTTGCTCCCCGGTTTTCGTGGGCAAATCCCGTAATGGTGATGCCAGATTCATCAACCACTCCACTCCCAATTGGAATCAAACTCATCCAACGTATGGTGTAAATTCATGTTCTATTAAATACTCACTGTGAACAAGTTCTGAGACAGTGTGACCTATGTACATATGCTCCTTTATTGCGTGATTGGGAGAAGAATGAAAACTGTGCGGATAAAGAACAAACCACATTTCGCCGAATAGGAGTCCCGTCACATATTTATTTTCTAAGTTATTACTCCCTCTACAAACCATGTTTCGCCGAATAGGAGTCCCGTCACACATATTTATTTTCTAAGTTAGTACTCCCTCTCTCCCAATTTGATGGTACCATTTCTTTTGGGCACAAAGATTAAGGAGGAGTATGAAAAACCCAAAATGGCCCTTATTTCTTTTCATTTTCCTTTCGTCCCATGACTCCCCTGCCTCTTTCTTTTCCATTTCCCTTCATCCCTCTTCTTCTCAACTAGGACTCCCGAATTGAAAAAATCTGATATATTCGCCGAATTGACCTCTATTTTACAAAGCAAAAATAAGAGGGGGGGACAGGCAGATTACAAAGGGATTGCAAAGTTTCATCAATTGAGACTTCTAAATCTGCATAGTAAACCAATTCGACTTCTTTGTAGGTGTTTATGCTTCACATGTTTTTTTCATGCCCTTCTCCGCGCATCCTTACCGGTAGGTGTATCCACCGCATCGGACAAAAGAGGTAAAAAAATGTGAAATTGTATCAGAGAATTAGGTCGCTGTAGTTCAATTCTATCATTCACAAACCCACAAAAATGATAGTTCTCGTTTTCGCCGCTGCATCCCTAGCATCTTGCAAAGATATTCTGAGAAGAAGCTTGAGGACGGAGATTAGCGATTTGGAAGAGGCAGAGCGATACAAACAGGAGACCAACGTTTTTGAGAAGGGGGGATACAAACATATAATTGTACAAGAAAATGGGGAGAAGAAAATGGTGGTAAAGGTAAATTAGATATAATAAGAAGGTTAAAATTGAATTTGCACGCCATTTTTTCTAAAAAGGGAAATGGGACTATCATTTTGGGACATCCCTAAAAGGAAATATAGTACCATCAAATTGGGACGGAGGGAGTGATGAATAAGAACTATTCATATTACTCCTATGAGTTTGTAACTCTGTATGAGTTAGTACAGATTCAATCTATAACAATATTAAGTATAAACTTTACTAAAATAGAATACTAATCCCATTAGAAAATTATTACCAAGTACTACCTCCGTCCCATACAAAGGTTCCCGTCCACTATTCCCCGGTCAACGTAAATTCTTATTAATTTTTCACTTTATATATCCAACTTTTATCAAATTTGAGTTTTTCTTGTGACTTTGTAAATTTTTTCACAAAAATCTAATTATGCACAAGGATCAGCTTACTTTGTAAACAGTCAAACATCGAAAACCGTGTGGGAACCTCTCTATGGGCCGGAGGGAGTATCTATTACTGATAGGAAACTGATACTCCCTATGTCCCAGAATAAACTTCCTGTTTTCATTTTTTGGACCATCCCAATGTAAACTTCATGTGTGCTTTTCCCAATACGGGGGGTTCTTATCATTTCAATCTTTTCTACTCAAATCTAACCACATCTTTTCCTTTTCAACCACTTTATTAATAAGCATACCAAATTCATCCACTTATTCTTTAGATCGTCATCCTGATTTAGGATCTTCTGTTCTTTATCCTTGTAGTATTTAGTCATTTCAATGTCTCTAGTCGCCTTTTCAATCCTCTGAGGCTGCGAGCTATTTCATAAAGTTATAAATATCTTCCTTTTTTGAGTCCAGTTGTCATAAATCAGTTTCTATTTAGCAATTTTAGACTTCCTCTGTTTCTTTTCTCATCATACTTGTACCACACTCTTTATAGCTTACATATTTCTGTTTATTATGTAGTTTACTCGCTACTCGGTAGCAACTCGGTCAAGGGCCGAGTAGCGAGTAGGACCTATTACTCGGGATTACTCGGTGATTACTCGGCCTTGTATTAATTAAATATAATAGTATCGGTGCCCGAAATTATAGAAATATAGTAGTCTTAAAATAGTCTTTAAATTGTCTTAAAATGCATAGAAGTGAATAAAAGGATAGAAATCCTATTATCCTAATGATGGAGTAGCAAAAGTCATAAAGCAAAACTGCAAAAGTGATAAAGCAGTCAATCATCTAATAAGTTGGTCTGATATTAATCTTCATTGGGTTCAAGGTCGTGATTTTCTTCTTCATCCTCCATGGCTCCATGTCCCCAAATAGATCTTCACCAAATACATCTTCGGTAGTCAGATACCCCACTTGTTCTTCCTCTTCCACTTCCGGGTCATCTAAATCAATATCAAGCCGTCTATACGCAGACTGTGATGCATTCACATTCTCACAGTCTATACGTAGTATAAAAGGAACTTGGCTAAGAAACTTAGTAGCTTGGAATTCAATGGTCAACAATTGCGGCTGCAGCAGTTTGAATAATCCCATGATTGATTTATTTTTTTTAACAAGAGGAAGAAGAAACGAGGGAAAGAATTACCCGTTGATGTCACAATCGCAGCTCCTCGCAGTAACCCTGTAGCACTCGCAGGTGATCCCCAACAGCACTGTAGCAGTCGCAACTCGTAGCGGTTGGAGCTCCTGGCAGTAGCAGTCACACCTCCAAACGATGTAGCAGCAGTAGTCGAAGCCCCAAATGATGACCGATTAAATTTTTAGGTTTTGTGCGCAGTTTTTTTATATATCGAGTAATAGCGAGTAACTCGCCAATTTGACCAACTCACCGAGTTGACTAACTCGCTGAGTACTCGGCGAGTAACTCGGAAAATTAACTCGGGCCGAGTTAAGGTGCTACTCTGCAAGGTAAGAGGCCGAGTAGAGAGTACTCGCCGAGTACTCGTTGAGTATTCGCCGAGTAAATAACCCCAGCTGTTTAATGACACCATTGATGGCCTATGCTACCAGGTCACGGCTCTCTATATTGAAACTATTCTTTTGATTCACCTAAAAACTCTTTGTTTAGTATTACTTCACAGTTGCAATTTTTTATTTCCATCCAAGTAACATCTGCATCATCTTCTATTGCCGAGTTAGCTCCCCTCAACTAGCTTGTTAACATATGGCTTCGTTTCCTTGCTATTAGAGTCTTTAATTTATATTTCTATTCCTTAATCCTTATCTTATTACTTATGAGAATGATGAGACCAAAATAGATTATCTTTTAGAGGGGAGTGGGGGGTAAATTTTAGGATATTATCAGCGGGGCTCTGCTTGGGGCCACAATAGGTCGCCTTTTGTCCCTCGGATAATCCATTCATGTTCTTTTGGAGTTTTCTTAGAGCTCTTTAACTTCTAGTGCCTGTCTTATCCTTTTTCTTTATTCAATAAAAATATCATTTTCAATGCTTGTTACTCTATCACTACTTCAAGTTGTCTAAAAGATCCACACAAAGATGGTCTTTCCTTTTATCTACCTATTTACACAAATTGCAGATATCCCAGTTGAATCCCTCACGCCCACCCTCTCCTGTTCTCATGATACACTGATAGATTGGGAGAACAGATATGAATTTCATATGGCTAGCAATTGACCAGCCTGGGATGGAAAGTTTCTTAAACATTGACTTACATGGTCTTGATTCAGTTTCAATGTAAAGTTTTAAAACACAAGTACTACAACAGATATGTATGGTATTGGATTGCATAAGTAGCTTTGCGTTGTTTGTTTGTTGGACCAAAAAGTGATACTTTATTTCTTTTACTGATGGTAACACAGCTTAATGAAGCAGAGAGGAGACTAGATGAGACACAAGTGAAGCTGGGTCGCCTTCGTGGCCATGACAGTAGTACAACATCGAAGAGTTCTTATGACAATGGCTTGAAGGATGTAAAATCCAATCGGAGATCCTCGAGTCCTGCCTCCTGTAGTGAAGATACTAAAAACCTTGTTGAGAATAAACCACAAGAGAAGGGTATTTCACTCAGACCTTTAGAGCAAAAATCAGCTGGAAACCAACCTCAGAGTAAACCACAGCTTGTAATTCCTACTTTGAAACCAAAAGCTTATCAACCAACTAAGATGGTAAAGTCTGAACCTAAAATTGTTGCTAGTAGTCCTGGTTCTTTTTCTGGTGAGCCAGCATTTCCTCACAGTTATAGTATGACAAAGATAAAGGCAGGAAAAAATATGAGGAAATCTTCTGAGAAGGAAGCGGTTGATGCTCAAAGTAGAGGCATAAAAAGAAAATTTGGTATTTTTTTTATTTCTGTTTATATAATTTCAATGTATATATTTTCAATGTGTTTGGCGAATTTCTTGTAAAAAATTGGAAACTCTGTCAATTAGGTGTAATTTACTAAATTGAGATGTTTTAATTGTCGTGCTCATTTTCTTAGTGCAGAGCAGAAAGAACAGAAAGATCTGGTTTCTATAATTCGCACATACTCTTCACCCAACACTATCCGGTGTCATACATGCTCTAATATCTCAAGTCAACATAAAAGAAAGCTCAGAAGTCTTGTGCTATGCCCAACGAGTGAGCAACTGTTTGCCACGAGGTAGTTTACCTTGCTTGAGTTTAAATGAAAAGGTCATTAATTTTGATTTCTAGAGCTTGTTCTTAACTTGGAGTGCTTTAAGAATTAAGATTAGATACAATTGCGCTAATTGAAGTAATATGACTTTAAGTAAGTTCATTCTGTATGAAAAGTAGTGTATCTTCTCTTTACCTGAAGCATTTTTGTGTTCTTATATTGTGTATATATATTGGTTGTGACTTTTTCTAGTAGTATTTCAAAAAAAAACTTCTTAATGTTAAGTTCTATACTTTCACGTTCTCTCTTACATGCAATGGCATGTAAAAAAAATCCTGGCCCGCAACGACCTGCCCTTTTCTTAATTTTTGACACTTTGTTTTGTATTATGACTGACTTTTATTACAAGTGTTTTTCTAATGATTTGGAAGTAAACATTATGTACATTCAAGGTATACATGTATAATGACTTCATTCATGCAAATTGAGATGCATACTACGGTTAGATTATGACGGGGCAGGGTGGACTGCCCCGCATGTGGCGGGGTGGACCCGTCCCACATGTGGTGGGTCATGAGCCAACTTATAATTACCCATGCGGGTCACGGGGAGGGGCGGGTCCATTTAATAAAGTCACAGGGCGGATCCGGGTCTTGCACTACCCGCCCCGAGCCCCCAACCCATTGCCATCCCTATCCTAGCAGTAAGTATTTTGTTATTTTGTTGGATTTTTCACTGATTTTATAAAATGTTACTACGTAGAATTTTTGTGATGTATAGATTCAAATTGGTTTTCATGTTCCCACCATGATTGCTATTATTAATTCAATATCTTACTTAAAATTGCAGCGCACTGGATGGACTTGTCAACTTGTGGCAGATTCAGAGAGAGTATGTTAAACTCGTCTATAGATGCTATAGAGTATAGAATAAAATTTCCGAGTGATGAGAAAAGATACTATGATATATAGAGACTGGAAAACTAGTTAAAGTATATTCTGTGGAAAAGAAGACTGTAGAGCCTAGTTCCATAGCCTTATTTAGGTAAATCTAAAAGTATTATTGACCAACATAAAACTTGTTGCATATTTATCACATATATTCTTTCTCACAATCGGAACTTCAGTTCATATATGCTTGGTAATACTGTTTTCACCGAACCCTCCTTACCTCCTAACAAACTATTGGCATCCCTAATCAAAATTGGTTATATGTTCTCATTATATCTTTACTTGTATTACCCCTATCCAGATCAACTGCCAATCTTCTGAGTACTACTGATTGCTTTTCACCAAAACAAAGGAGATGGCCAGAAGATATAGCCTGGCACCCTGATGGGGGTGCTATATTTTCAGCTTATGGTGCCGATAAAGGCGAAACCCAGATTTCAATTCTTAATTTGAACAAAACGAAAGAGGTAGTGTGAGTAGTGGTTGTATTATCTTATGATATGAATCTTACAATTGTAAAACAAAGCAGTATGAATATGCATGCGTGCAATTGTTTTCAATGATTACTCGAAATTTTTCATTGGTTAAGGAGTATTAAATAGTGATGCATTTATCTAGAATATTCTATGTAGAAAAGGCTAGAGATGATCTAGAGAGTTAAAGGTAGAAAGTATTCTAGAAAATTCTCTACTAGAGAATTCTTATGTAAAATCTAGAGTAATTAGACATAGATGTAGAATACTCTAGAATCATAGCATTTAATAAGGATCTAGAATGATCCTCTAGCTCCTATAAATAGGACTCATTGTACTCATTTTCAAACCAAGCAAAACCAAGAAACATCAATACAATACTACTTTTCTAGAGACAAGAGCTCTCCTCTAAAACACATCATCTACATTACACCTCACTAAAATCACTTATTCTATTCATACAACCAACAACCTCTTCTATTTTCTAACAAGTGGTATCAGAGCTTGTTCGATCATAAGCGGGCATTATGACGACATCAAGCTTCTCGGTTTCAACTCCGATGTTCAATGGAGAAAGCTATGACTATTGGAGTGTCCGTATGAAGACTTGCCTAGAATCACATGATCTCTGGGATATTGTTGAAGAAGGAATCATCATGCCGGAAAAAGGAAGCGACGACGCATCAACTTCTGAGGTACGTAAGAAACAAAAACAGCAAAATGCTAGAGCTCTCTATCTTCTTCAACAATCCGTTTGTGATACTATTTTCCCGAGAATAATTCGTGCTACTACGGCAAAAGAAGCTTGGGATATTCTTAAGGAGGAATTTCAAGGAAATGAGAAAGTTAGAACTATTAAATTACAAAGTTTAAGAAGAGAGCTCGAAAATTTAAAGATGAGAGATTCTGAAATGGCAAAAGATTATTTCTCTCGGGTTATACATATAGTCAACGAAATGAGAACTCTTGGAGAAAACATAACCGACGAGAGAATAATCCAGAAAGTCCTAATCAGTCTCCCTGAAAAATATGATCCAGTAGTTTCGGCTATTGAGGAGTCAAAAGATCTATCAAAAATGTCCATCACTGAATTAATGGGGTCGCTAGAAGCACGTGAGCAAAGGCTGAACAGACGACACGAAAGTTCATTAGAAAGTGCCTTCCAGTCTAAGCTCAACATTAAAAGGAATCACTCGAGAAATGGTGAAAACTTTAAACCACATAAAGATGGGAACTCTAACAATAAGGAGAGGAAGACGAACTTTCCACCATGCAAAATATGCAAGAAGACTAATCACTTAGAGAAAGATTGCTACCATCGAGGAAAGGCACAATGCAGAAATTGCAAGAGGTTCGGGCATGAAGAAAAAGATTGCAGAGATAGAAGAAACTATCAGGCCAACTATTCTGAAGATTTTAAGGAGAAGGAGTACATGTTCTACGCATGTCACTCAGCCATAGAAGCAAAAGAAGAGGAGTGGTACATCGATAGTGGGTGCAGCAATCACATGACATCCAACGAGACCATCTTCCATGACTTAGACACCTCTATCAAGACAAAGGTCAAGATGGGCAATGGCGATTTGGTGGAGGCAAAGGGGAAAGGTACCATTGTCATAGATACAAAGAAAGGTACGCGCTTTATTAGAAACGTTCTCCTAGTGCCACGCCTTGCACAAAATCTACTAAGTGTTGGCCAAATGATGGAAAGTGGATATGCCTTGCACTTTGAGAAAAATTCTTGCCGAATTTATGACAAGAATAATAATCAAGAAATTGCTGAAGTAAAAATGGGAAATAATAGAAATTTTCCTATTCAATGGCAATATCCACAAAAGGCGATGGTGGCTCAACTGAGTGATACGAGTCTATGGCATCGAAGATTTGGGCACTTCAATCTCAATGCCTTGAGATTACTACACCTAAAGAAGATGATGAGAGACATGCCTCTACTGGATGAAAAAGAAGGAGTATGTGAAGGATGTATGGTTGGGAAGCAGCACAGGCAACCATTTCCAACAGAAAAGACATGGAGAGCCAAACAGATACTAGAGCTTGTCCACACCGATGTTTGCGGTCCAATGCGCACGCCTTCAGTTTCGAAGAACAGGTACTTCATACTCTTCATCGATGATTACTCTAGGATGACATGGGTGTATTTTTTCCAAGAAAAATCCGAAGTCTTTAGAATATTCAAGAGATTCAAGAACTTCGTGGAGAAACAGAGTGGTCATCAAATCAAGAAGTTGAGAAGCGATCGAGGTACCGAATACAACTCAAAAGAATTTGACAAGTTCTGTGAAGATGAAGGTGTAGAGCATCAACTAACAGTAGCATACACTCCACAACAAAATGGGGTATCCGAAAGGAAGAACCGCACAGTCATGGAGATGGCAAGGTCTATGTTAGCTGAAAAAGGAATGCCTAAAACGTTCTGGGCAGAGGCAGTATATACTTCAGTCTATCTTCTAAACCGGTGTCCAACTAAGGCGGTTTTAAACAAAACACCTATTGAGGCATGGTCTGGACAAAAGCCTTCAGCCAAACATTTGAAGGTCTTCGGAAGCATATGCTACATTCATGTTCCCTCTGTTAAAAGGCACAAATTAGAAGACAAGACAGAGAAGGGCATCTTCCTTGGCTATAGCTTCAAATCCAAGGGATATCGAATCTACAATCTCGAGACAAAGAAGTTGGTGACAAGTCGAGATGTGGAGTTTGACGAGCAAGCCTCTTGGAATTGGGAGACAGAAAAAGTTGAAAGAAAGACAACTACTGTCCAACTAGAGGAAATACCAGAAGAGGAAAATCACGATCAACAAAGCCCCACGTCTACTCCAAGATCCTCTTTTGAAGCTAATACATCAAGAAATCACGACTCCTCACCAGAGTCCCCACCTCTTCGGGTAAGAACTCTAGCAGACCTATATGAGTCTACTGACATCTATGAAACATGCAACTTTTGCTCCTTGGAGCCATATAGCTACACCGAAGCCTCCAAAGAAAAAAATTGGATTAAAGCAATGGAGGAGGAGATCAAAATGATAGAAAAGAATGATACTTGGGAAATGGTAGATCTTCCACATAACAAGGAGGTTATTGGAGTCAAATGGGTGTATAAAACAAAACTGAACCCCGATGGCTCAATTCAGAAGCATAAGGCAAGGCTGGTTGCAAAGGGCTATGCTCAAATACCGGGAGTTGACTACACAGAGACGTTTGCACCAGTTGCCCGGATGGACACAATAAGAACACTCATAGCTCTTTCTGCTCAGAAGAAATGGAAAATTTATCAGCTAGACGTCAAGTCAGCCTTTCTAAATGGAGAGCTACGAGAAGAAGTGTATGTGGAGCAACCAGAAGGATTCATCAAAGAAGAAGGAAAAGTTCTTCGTCTAAAGAAAGCGCTTTACGGGCTCAAACAAGCTCCACGAGCGTGGTATAGCAAGATTAATGGATACTTCACCCGTCAAGGGTTCAGGAGGAGTAAGAACGAGGCTACACTATACATCAAATCCCAAGGTAAATCTGACATTCTCATCGTCTCTCTATATGTTGATGACTTAATTGTCACGGGAAATAATTCCAAATTAATTGAAGAATTTAAGAGAGACATGATGAACACTTTTGAGATGAGTGACTTGGGATTAATGCACTACTTCCTTGGCATGGAGATAAGTCAAGAAGAAGAAGGCATATTCTTATCTCAAGAAAAATATATTAAGGACATGCTAAAGAAGTTTAAAATGCAAGACTGCAAAGCCGTCGTTACTCCACTGGTTCCTAATGAAAAATTGAAGAAAGAAGATGGGTCAAAGCAGACGGACGCAACCAATTACCGAAGTTTGATTGGGAGTCTACTCTACTTAACGGCTACGAGGCCGGACATCATGTATGCTACAAGTTTGCTCTCGAGGTTCATGGAAAGTCCAACTGAGACTCATTATGGAGCGGCAAAGAGACTCCTTAGGTATCTACAAGGAACCATCAATTATGGTATTTGGTACAAAACAACTCCTGACTCACGACTAACTGGATATAGCGACAGTGATTGGGCTGGATCTCAAGATGACATGAAAAGCACCTCCGGTTACGCATTTAAGCTGGGTTCGGGAATTTTCTCATGGGGATCAAAGAAGCAAGATTCTGTTGCACTATCTTCAGCCGAAGCCGAGTATGTTGCAGCAGCCGGAGCAGCGTGCCAAGCTATATGGCTAAAAAGAATATTAGAAGACATGGGAGAATTGCAAAGTTCTGCGACTCAAATATTTTGCGACAACAAGTCAGCTATTGCGATGGCTAAAAATCCAATTCAGCACAATCGTACTAAGCACATCGATATCAAGTATCACTTCTTGAGAGATGTCCAAGCAAAGGGGCATATTGAGATGAAGTACTGCCCAACAGAAGAACAATTGGCAGATATTTTCACGAAGGCCCTGCCAAGAGACAGATTCCAGTTTCTGCGAAGAATGCTTGGAGTCACCGACAAATGCATCAAGGAGGAGTATTAAATAGTGATGCATTTATCTAGAATATTCTATGTAGAAAAGGCTAGAGATGATCTAGAGAGTTAAAGGTAGAAAGTATTCTAGAAAATTCTCTACTAGAGAATTCTTATGTAAAATCTAGAGTAATTAGACATAGATGTAGAATACTCTAGAATCATAGCATTTAATAAGGATCTAGAATGATCCTCTAGCTCCTATAAATAGGACTCATTGTACTCATTTTCAAACCAAGCAAAACCAAGAAACATCAATACAATACTACTTTTCTAGAGACAAGAGCTCTCCTCTAAAACACATCATCTACATTACACCTCACTAAAATCACTTATTCTATTCATACAACCAACAACCTCTTCTATTTTCTAACAAGGAGTAAAGGACATTAACCCCTTTCACAAACACATACACTTCGTGAAACAGAGCATATAGAAACTTAAAACAGAATGTCCAGGCAATAAATTTTAGTGGTGGCTGTATTTACATGTTCAGTCCACTTCCCTCGCTGTTGAGGATGGATAAAGCAGCGGTATCACTATCTCACTCATTTGACGTTGAAGATGATAGATATCTTGAGTCAAATCAAGTAATAAATATTTTACTTGCTTATGGCCCATAATTTTTGCCCCCAAAATCTTTTGGGAATAAGGCTCCGATGTTGTTGTTTATGTCTCATAATTTTCCCCAAACTCTTGTAGGATTAAGGTTTGAACAATGTTGTTATATTTCCCATAATTTGTGTAATAGTGCCCGAAATTTAATTGGTGTCTGATGACCCTAATACTTTAACAAGTGCATCTCTACATATAGTCATAAATGGTGAATTGGAATCCTAGTATAAGTTACTAATCGTATATGCCGATGCTTTAATAGAATCGCATTAGTTTCTTGGAAGCAAAGCCACATGTTAAAGGCATCATCAACAGCATAGTGTTCATGCCGTGGGAAGATATCTGCTTTGTTACTGGTGGTAGTGATCATGCTGTATTCTGTTGGACTGAGATAGAAGAGGAAAAGTTGTGGAAGCATAAAGCATTGCATAGAACTGAGCATACGTCATCTGTAACAGGAGTCGCTGGTATGCAGCATAAGAAAATTGTGATGTCTGTTGGAGCTGACAAGAGGATCATTGGATATGACATGCAAGCTGGAAGAGCTGGCTATATCCATCAAATTGATAGCAAGTGCATGAGTATTTTGCCCAATCCATGCGACTTCAACCTCTTTTTGGTTCAGGCTGGGTATATCACTATCGCAATATCATTATTCTTTTGTGTACTTATTTCTTCAAACTATGGGTGTGGGTGTGGGTGTGAGGACATTGAGAAGAATGTGAAGAACTAACTGGTTGGTTGGAAGTGAATACAGTCACAGTGCCATTTGGCATTTTCTGTATTCTATTTTCTCTTTCAAGCTTTTTGGAAACAGAAGCACTGGAATTTATTTGACTGATTATTTTCCTTGGTTTTCCAAAACAAAAATAGAAATTCGGATATTTATGGAAACAAGAATGGGAATTTTTCATTGGTTTTTTGTGACAATATTATTTCACTGAAGAAGCATGCTTCTGATATTGACCATATTCTTGAAACATTTAGAATTTTGTAAAAAGAATCATGTAGTTTCAAAATAAACAATAATATAATCCTCTATATAAATCATGTTTACGAAACAGTCTCGCAAACATGCTTAAGTAAAGTGTTTGAAAACTGAGCAAAAGAAAAACAAAAACAATCAAAATTAAAAACAAACAAATTATAAAATAAAATAGGAAATGTCACCAAACTAATTACCATTTTCCCCTAGATATGCTTTTGTTTCCAGATCTGTGGTTCATGGATTTGTGTTGTACATACTCCACAATTATGGTATCTCCACTGATAAGGAATCCTCAAATTCATATATCCATTGCAGGACATTAGAGAAGCAGCTTCGACTGTTTGATATCAGAGCAAAGCAAAGAGAGGTCCATGCATTTGGGTGGAAGCAAGAAAGCAGTGATTCACAATCAGCTCTCATAAATCAGGATTGGTCTCCTGATGGTTTGTACATCACATCCGGATCGGTTGATCCTGTCATCCACATATTCGACATAAGGTACAACTCTCACAAACCTTCACAGTCCATAAAGGCCCATCAGAAGCGTGTCTTTAAAGCTGTTTGGCACCACACTCTCCCACTCCTAATATCCATCTCATCCGATCTGAACATCGGATTACACAAGGTCATCTGAGTTGCTGTGAAAAAATCATCTCTTTGTAGTCTGCCCAACGCTTTCAATTTGCAAATTGTATCCATGAATTCTCTAATCGGAAAAACCACACACACATCAAAGTAGATGATCACTGACTTAATACTGAAAGTACTCCTTTTCCTCCACATGATGGAGCTCTTCCCAACGCGTTTAATGCGCTAGCACTGAGCTCCACCCCTCAGCTGAACATGTGTAACTTTGGCTCTTTTGTATGGCTACAAGTTGAAGTTAACTAAGTATGTACACACTTTCGTTGTCATTTTCGTTTTCATGTGTGTTTGTGGACGTTTTCATAGTATTGAAAAGTTAAAAGCTTACTATGCGAAGTCAATTCATTATCTCAAATTAGTCAGCACTACAGATTATGCAAAAAGATAGACATAGACGTAGTATATTATACAGGTTGTTTATGTTGCTAGATAATTAACTTTTTAATTGAAATTTCAAAATCGTACTCCATAGATTAAAATCACTTTCAGAAATTATTGCCAGTCGCCGATGAGGTAGGATGGCTCCAGTAGTTCTATGTCATTTCAAGAATATTAATACAAGAGTTTTTGCCACATAATGTCCATCTGACTACTTTGTCCATGTATAAACTTTCGGTACTCGTCTTTTTACAATAGGTATAGAATCATAAGTGTCAATATGAGTTTTTGACAATGACCAAAAGTTCAACTTTCATAATAGTAAGAGAATCTAAAGTTACATTGATGAAAATAATCTTTGAGTGTTTCTATATTAAATCTGTATTTAAAAGTTACATTGTACTGGCATGTGCGCGCACATGACATGTGTTTATATGAGAGCTTGCGAATGTTATTAAGTTATAATAATGTTTTGAAAGGGTTATGTATTTTTTGTTCATTTAGTTATGATTTTGCCCGTAAGTAGTAGGGTGGATCACCCTCAAGACAGAAATTTCTAGATCCAGTTCAAAGTTTCAAACTCTAAATCAGTAACAATACAAGCTTTGGACCAAGTCCGACCAACATTGTATCCAATTTAAAAAATGAATCAACGTACCCACCCGCACGGGTAGCTTAGTTGTTCGAGTGGTGGGAGATTTGGATCAATGGACCAATGTTCGAATTCCCGCAGCGACCAGGTGGAGGTTTAGAACTTGAAATAAGGTTGGGTCTCTGGTGCGCATGGGTGTATGGACTTACTGTCATTATGCTGATTAAGTTACCGTGACTAACCTTCTCACCATCCTGTTAGGTCAGGGTGGGGGCTCCTGGGGTGGAAGATTCCACCTTTTGGATCAATAAAAAATGAATCAACGAAAGTCGGTATTGGAAGTTAATACAAATCCTTATCATGGTGGCTGTAACTTAAGTGTGTATATGTGTGTGTAAAATAGAAAGAGTAATGCACAATCAAACACTGTACTCCTTATAATAAGATTTTTAAATATATGTCTAAACTCACAAAGTCATAGAGTTTGTATACTTGTATATAGGGCTGGGAAAAAAAATCCTGAAATTTTGTTAAACCGCATTTACCATATCGATAAATGCTGAATCTGTCGAAAATTTAGGTATACTAACATTTTTGGTATGCTATCGGTATGTTTTGAAAATACTGATTTTATATTCATGTTGTTTGCATAATCTCATTTTTTTGTTAGAGATTACTATTGATTTAATTATATCTATATTGTTTAAGTTATTTGACGAGAATGTGTTATTTTTTAATGTGGCGTGTTAAACTATTTAAATGTACTAATAATAGTTACTTTTCAATTATGATTATGACAACAATAGATTATTATTTGTATTTTGTAACATTTTAATAATGAATCAAGTATGTTGCTAGTTAACACCAATTTTGTATATTTCGTTAGTCTATCATAATTTGTTGTATTGAGAGACATGCATGGTAATTTACCGATACCATACTGTTACTAAATCAAAAATTCGGTATACCGAAATACAATATATCGAAATTTCAGTAAGGTAACAATATATAAATTTTATATACTGAAAGTTTCGGTACGACAAAGATGAAAGAAAATATTTGATATACGTACTGTACCGAACCACCCCAATTGTATACGAATTAAATAATTTATGCTTGATTCATGTTTCGAATTCGAGCAAGACTATTCAAATTTGAAAAATTCAAATACTAATACAAATAAAAATAGTAAATTTGATTTGAATTGTTATCAAATAAGAATATCAACATATTCGATTTGAATGTTAATCAAATATATGCGATTAATGACAATTATAATAGCATAATAATATTAATAATTAATAGTAATAGTTGTAGTAGTAGTAGTAATAGACTAATAGTAATAACATTATAATAATTTTTAAAAGCTAGTTATACTCTTGATGTGTAGCACATATATACATTTATGTATACACATTCTAAATCCATTTATAATAAATTAGAAGTATCATACTATAAAGAGCAAGGGTTGTAAGCGAAACAATTTTTTTATTTTGTTCGTGATTTAGATTCAAAAACTATGATTTGAATTTGAAAATATAGAATGTGAATATGAATGCAAAATTAGATTTTCAGTTTGAACATCTTTCAAATATGAATACAAATAATTATGCATTCAATACAAAGAATAATCAAATATATTTCTTTATACATATGCAACATCAACTACCCAACATATGTGCTTGTGTATAAATTTGGGAAGTGTTCCCCGGCACTCCTCCACCTAGTATGGTTATTTCCGGGACAAAAAAAATCATACGAAGTATATTATATCTAATGATTTTTTCATTACCAACAATGTGAAATACCTAATACAAAATTAGTGTTGTTTTACTTTGATATAATTGTCAACTAATTCCACACATTATAGACATAATTTTTAATATGTTAGATTTATGTATATTGATCCTAAAATTGATTCATTTTCGTATATTGTTGACAAACTAAAACCACGTAAAAATGTAATGTTAAATTTTAAACAAAAATGTAATGTTACAAATTAAATTTAAAACAAATATTAGATCATAGCATGCATTTATAACCTTAAAAATATATAGGAAAAGTTGTTTTAAAGTGATATGATATTTGACTAATATTTAACTTAGATTTAAATATGTTTTTAGCCCCTGTAAATATGACATACTTTGTTGTAGATCCTTGCAAAATATTTTCTTTGTTCTTCATCCTTGAAATTATGTTGGTTTTATTTTTAGTCCATGACTAATGATAACAACTTTTGTTTGGCAACGAAACAACTCCAACTAATAGGGTTCTTCTAGTTCTTTGTCATGTCATTCAAAAAGTATTTAATTTCATTTTTAGAAGGTTTTTAGTTCATATTTTAAAAATGCAAATAATTATATTTATACGTAGTATTATTTTAACTCTCATATTAGCCTAAAAAATTATAAAATGATAATTTTAAATGTTTCTGATGGGTTTATGCAACCGATAAAAAGAATTCAAGTAGAGCTATTTCGGAGTTAGAGATGGATTAAAACCAAAATAGAGCATATTGCAAGGATGAAAAACAATGAAAATATTTTTCAAGGACCTACTTAAAAAAGTGTGCCGTATTTACAGGGACTAAAACCATATTTAGACCTTTAACTTATGATTAATCGATTCGATATTCGTGTATGATTTGTTAACTATTTGCATCGTTAAAAGAATACGAACTCAAATCAAAATAAATATCCGTTTCATATTCTAATTCGTATTTGAAAAAATTAATTAAATATGAATATCACAATGTTCATTTACACTATTTGTATTCGTTTACGAATACACATTGTTGAAACACATTTAAATATTTTATAATGACATTTACATAGAAATATAGCATAATTAAGTTACACAAAAGCATATGCACAAACACTATTACACACGAAGTTACACAAAACTTACCCGTATTTACACCGTTCTTGGTACAAAGAAGTTGCATTTCAACGGTACTTTGATCTCGCGATATGACACCTAGGCTAATAAATAGTGGTAGTCGGAGTTGTTGGAGGGTGTAGCAAAAAATAAATGAAAGGAGTACACAATTACCCAAAATGGTGAGAAAGTGATTTGTTAAGGACGAGGTTGCGGTGATTTAGACTTTAACGTGCCCATGTTTCGTTTTCGTGCCTCAGTGGACAGTGGTTGATCTCTTGTTGCGGCAGGAGAATTATCGGCTGATTTTTCAGCGGACAAACACTAAGCTAGTAAGCTACTACGGATAAGATGAAATCAAGAAATCATCGTTCTAAAACTCGCTAGGCGTTAGTCGAGTAGTTGAAGGACGCCCAACGCCTAGGCGACTGACTAGGCTAATTTTTTGGCCGACTAGGGTGACTAGACCTATACAGTTAGGGATGACTAGGCCAATTTTTAGAACCGTGGATGGAATGGTTTCCAACCGCGACAGAACTTGGTTTCCTAGAAGTTGGTACCAACTTTTTTTTGACAGATCGATTCGAGGAAAGAGTCGAGAGTTTAGCTAGTTCGGAGAATTTGTTATCAAGGCGGGTTTCACATGCGGAAGATTCTTCTTGTGTGGACAAAAGTAATGGCACATAAGGGCTTTTTTGAGGATAAATAATATGGAAGATTCGGAGCAAGCATGTGATCGGTTTTCAATAATGGAAGAAGATCAGATGTGATGATTGTGAATTCTTCTCAATATGTGACATAGGTGTTCATTCATCAATTGTGTGGTACTGATGACCCTCCCCCTCTTGAACCACCCCATGAAGTGAACGGGTTGCTCGAGTTTGGAAGGTGGCATTTCAAGTTGAAGTTTGGCAACATGTGATTTTTTGCTATAATTTCATACCAAGTTTTATACTTCTTATTTATTTTGTTAGACAATTTCTCTCATTTTTGAATTGTGTTTGTTTGTATCAGTCTTGTTATGTTTAGTTTTACTAAGGTTGGAGGTATTGAGACTTCTAATGGTGATAATTGCTTTGCAGTTCACACATGTTCATTAAAAAGTTTTGATGCAGGCCAACTATGCTATGCTAGATCCAAGAGTAAGAGGACATTTTGATTATTACGAGTCTAGTGGGAGAGTAAGGTTGAGTTGTGAATTTGATGTAAGATTAAGATGATCAGAAAGATTCAGATCAGATCAGAAAGATTCAGATCAGATCAGAAAGATTCAGATCAGATCAGAAAGATTCAGATCAGATCAGAAAGATTCAAATCAGATCAGAAAGATTCAGATCAGATCAGAAAGATTCAGACCATATCAGAAAGATTCAGATCAGATCAGAAAAATTTAGATTAGATCAGAACTTAAAAAATTCATATCATAAATATCCAGATCAAGTGAAGAGAACAACTTCTTAGTATATACTTCATCCGTTCCTTTTCAATTGCAACATTCCCTTTTTCACGCTTGCCAATGCATAACTTTAACATTCATTATATTTAACTCTCTATTAGCACAAAAACTTTTAAAAATTAGATTATGAAACTTCGTAATGAAACGAATTCAATAATATTTTTCAAAAAAAAAATAATTCACATACATTAAAAAATAAAATGTAATCAAAGTAGAGTACATGAATAGTATGTAAATTCCAATGTTGCAACTATTATGATACGGAGGATATTATAATTCTCTGTTAGTATAGAAATTTAAAAAACCACATTTTGAAAATTTACAATGAGACAAATTTAATAACATTTTTTCAATTTTTGTTAATACATTAGTAAATAAAACATAGTCAAAATAGAACGTATAAAGATATAAAATTTAACATGTTGTATTTATTTAAGAACGAAAATAATACTCCCTCCGTTTTTAGTAACTGTCTCTTATTCCATTTACATTTGTTTTTCATTAAATGTCATTCTTTCAATTTTAGGAAAGTTTTTGATAAAATACTAGTGACAGAAGTTGGAGTGTTTGGAAGAAAATATAAAAGTACATTTGATGCTCTAATTTACTCCTAAAAGCAGTTTTTTTTAGAAGTTAAAGGAGACAGCTCCCGAAAACTGACTTTGATTCAAGATTCCACTTTAAAAACTGAAGGAATATATTTTTGTCCACGTAGGGCCATGTCCCTACCCAACAAAAGTGTGGAAAGTAATCGGGTCACCCAATAGCCCTAGTATCGGACCTTGGACTTGGAGGACCAGACCAACCGGAGGTTCGATTCTGTCGGCCACATTTCCTACGCTACATTTCACTTCCAATTTCATCCCTTTTCTGCTCCCCCAAAGTTCACCTTCGTCTCTGCGGGTAAACTATCTACTCTTCATACTTTCCTATTTCTTCCAAAAAATACGCCGTATTTGTTAAAATCATATTCACAATTTGTTATATTTGAATATACTTGCCAAGGCTTTGATGATTTATTACGTTGAACTGTTTCGCGGAATGACTTTCTCCATTTCAGGAATTTTTTTTCGCAAACCATGATGATTGGGTCTTTTTTCTTGAATGGTGTTTTATTTACTGGTTCATGCTGATGACTTTCTCTATGTTTGGTATTCTGAAGCTTAGCGATTCTAATTTGAAGTGTTCTTTTATTTTTTACTTCTTTGCTTTGAAGCATGTTGCATTGATGAACATTTGACAGTAACCTTTCTGAAATGTGAAATAGCAACCCCCAATCTATTACAAATTTTGGAATTATTTTGCGAAGATATGGTACGAAATTGCATCCTCCTTCTGTAAAGGTAATCAGGATGTTTTTTTATAATCGTAACTGGAGTTATAAATTAGGTTGTGGTTTTGGTTGGAATGGTGGAGACTCGGAAGACAACCATATACATTGGGTCTGTTTAACTTTAAGGGTGAAGTATTTATGGGGCTCGTACAGGTTGAACCCCACAGTATACAACAAAAAGTTCTGATTAGAAAATATAGAGCTCTGGACAAGATTAGAACTACATTAATTCATAAGCAGAAATTGTAATAAAAAAATCTTGTCTGTACTATATCTAGTAATTTGTTGATTCCTTTCACTTTCAATTGTAATATTTGTAGTATTTTCAAAAATTTCCCTATCTAGAGTACAAAATTATCTAACCTAAATCTCCGAAAGCATTTGTGGGGCTCTGTTTCCAACTAAGAGTAGAAAGGTATTATCGCTTAGTCCTATAAAGGACCTGATTTCTATATTCCACATCCATTAAATCTTCTCACGTCTTCATAATTTCTTCTCTATGATCTCTGTAAAAGTGGTTAAATTTAGCTGGGATGAACTGGGTGTATTCAACTAATGAACTAAAGTAACATAATCTTAATTTCATAGAAAGATTAGCACTATTCACAGCTAGTAATTACTCGAAGTTTCCATTTTCTTATTTTCTCTTCAAAATTTGAATCAAAGTTAACTACCAAGGAACATTTTTGAATGCTAAGATGACATGTGGAATTCAGTGAGCTGAAGTCATACACAAATCATAATTTTGTTACTGCAGCTATGTAAAAGGTTCTAAGTGTGCATTTCATGGATGTTAATACACAGTTACCACACTTTCCCTAACTCAGCTGAAAATCTGAAATTTACTATCTATTCTTCTATATTGGCGTTTAATATTTAAAAAGTGAAACCGTTATGGCCTTATGACATTATACAATGTCTTTGTGGCTTGGTTCAGCTGTACATCTAAATACTTTGATGAACAATTGTAGCTCTGAATGTATGTGTTGTGAAAGACATGCTTTGCTTCTTCGGTTTTCTCAAGAATAGAGTTGGTAGCCAGAATTTTAGTTTTGTCTTGGTTTTCTTTGTTCACTTTGTAAGAAGAGTTCTTGTTTGTTATTAGTTTCTGTGATGTGGCAGCTTGGTTTAAAAAGACAGAATTCATGTTTTACCTTTGATGGCTTCAGTTATGCCACCTATCTTGTCTCTTAGATTTCCTATATTGAAATGCCCTAACAAGACAACTGCATCTAAGGTCTTCATGATCCTGTTTAAATATAACTGCTCTGGGAAGCTTTGAAAGAATCACCCCATCAGCCAGCTCAATACAGTACAGTGTTAATGAAGATGAACAATAGCATTGCATCTGCTTTTGCTATTGCTCCTGCCTCTTCTCTTAGCCATGAACAAACTGCTGCTCCTGCTTCTGCCCCTGGTGAAGATGAGGAAAAGAAAGCTTCAAAGAGCTTATCTGGTTTTATTTTCTTATGTAATGGAAGGTCCAAACCAGAGTGCTACAAATATCGTGTTTTTGGGCTCCCATTGAGTAAGGTGGAAGTTGTAGAAAAGATTAAAACAGGCACAAAGCTTTTCCTGTTTGATTTTGACGTGAAGCTTCTATATGGTGTTTATGAGGCAACTTCCAATGGAAAAGTAGGGTTGGAACCTCTTGCTTTTGGAGGCAGATTTCCAGCACAGGTATTTTCTTTGTCATGCTACAAATCCTACAATAATTATCTTCTGAAGTATCTTCGGAGAAATTTACTCCTCCGCCCTAAAATATTCTTCAAGTTTTACTTTTTGGGGCTGTACCAAAATTTTCTTTTCGTTTTTTAAGAGAGGAATTGTTTCGTTCATATTTTTACTACCGTATTTACATACACCTCAACCATACAATTTCACTTTCTTAATAGGCGTGCAACTCAAAATGAGAATAATTTTTGGGGACGGAAGAAGTAGTAAATGATTTGAAGACTGCAGAATTATCAAGACATAATCTCGCTGCTTAAGCATTGATCTGCAATTTGATGCTAACCTTTATCTCCTTAGGTTGATGATGTTTGGATGTTTTTATGTACTACCTCCGTCCCGTTAGAAGGTTCCCATAGCAAAATGGCATGGCTATTTAGGCAATAATTAAATAAAGTACTTCGGGTATATTTTGAGAAATACTTTTAATAGGTATATAACTATATATTATAATGTAGTTAATATTGATAACTGTGATGTTATAAATGTATTATTTTTAATATTTAATGATTAATTTGTCACTTATGATTGGTAATTGTTTCCTAAAATAGATATGAGAACCTTTATATGGGACGTCCAAAAAAGGAAAGTGGGAACCTTCTAATGGGACGGAGGGAGTAGTTTATAATGAGACATGGCATTTAGTAACCAAAGTACCAAACATAAAGTAAGTAACATGTTCCCTTACAATTAGAAGCTAAGCAAAGATTCCCAGTCCTCTGGCATAAGGGCCTTTGTATGATTATCATGTGTGTGTGATGCAGGTATTCATAGCATTATTCCTCTTGTGCATTTTTAGTAATAAATTAATGATGTACCCAACATCTTTGTGATTTTTTTGTGAATTTTGTGTTTTACATTTCATGTTAAGTCATTCCTCATCATGCTCAGTGATAAGTGATAACAGGTACGAGACTTGAGCAAAAGAATGCAAAAAGGAATTGATGATGAAATCCATAGATTCTTTCAAAAGAACAACACCTGTCATGCATGGCATAATGGATTCAGTATTTAACACATACTTATATAGTCATTTAGTTTCTGATCCTTTCTGAAACATTTCTTCTGCTCTAGTTTAGTATACCTCTGTCCCATTTTGTGTCTTATTTTGGTTTGGCACAATTATTAATAAAGTGATTGAAAAAGTAAAAGTTGTGGTTGAGATTTGAGTATAATAAAGTGAAATGCTGTGGACCACATATTTCTTTTTCAAAAAAAGAAATGTGACTTATTTTGGGACAACCCAAAAAGGAAAGTAAGACAGGTAAAATGTGACGGAAGGAGTAATATATGTCATGCTTGGAGCATGTTTGACTTCGGGACACCTGAAAAAAGAAAACAGTACAGTTTATGACTCTTTACTCTTCCGTCCAGGTACAATTCAGAATTTACAAGGGATCTCTGCCATTGCATGAGAATTCTTTCAAACATGCCATAAAAGATAACTACAGAGGCTCCAGATTTGAACAGGAACTTGATGAACATCAAGTAAGAAATGAGTTATGTATCATTATGAGAAAGACTAAAAAATAGCTTAATGGCTTGAGTGACTAATATGTGATTGATCAATTCTGTAACTGAGAACTGTGCATGAAACAGGTCAGAAATCTCATATCACTGTTTCGTCCTCTTTATGAATCATCGTCATCATCAGCTTCACCCGCCCCAATGGCAAACATTGGCCCGACTTTGCCGAAATTGGGCCCTCCAAAGGGAACTTACCCCTCGGCAGTGAGGCAGCCAGTCAAGCACTTATCAACAGTACCCTTTGGGGAGGATCCATATGCCGGAATTGGCCAAGGTCACGTTCGGAATATCCAAGTATCACATCATGGATGGCAGGGGATGATGCCAATAAGAGATCGTTTCCATAAAGGCATTGATCCGGGGTTTGCACCTCCCAGCAAGCAAATTTTTACTACTGATTCTCATCGGCATGTCCCACCATCCAGTTATCCATACTATACTGCAAACGGAAATCTCAATCCACCCATTCACCAATATTATACTGCAGATGTTCAAGAACGAAATATTGCAGCTCACAGGCACCCATATCATTCTGCTGCTGCTGAACAACTAAATGCTACACCTCTCACTCACCAATATTATTCTACAGACTCTCAGAACCCAAATGTTGCTGCACCTAGCCACCCATATCATTCTGCAGATGTTCAAGAACGAAGTATTGCAGCTCACAGTCACCCATATCATTCTGCTGCGTCTCAACAACTAAATGCTACACATCTCACTCACCAATATTATTCTACCGACTCTCAGAACCCAAATGTTGCTGCACCTAGCAACCCATATCATTCTGCTGCTGCTCAACAACTAAATGCTACACCTCTCACTCACCAATATTATACAACCGACTCTCTAAACCCAAATGTTGCTCTACCTAGCCACCCATCTTGTACTGCTGATTCCCAACAGTTGAATACTGCAGTGCACATTCAGCAGTATTATTCTACTTATACTCAGCAAGTAAATGTAGAAGCAGGGAGTCACCCTTGCTTCCCTGCTGATTCTCAACTACGAAATGCCACAGCACCTAGTCACCATTATTATGTTGCTGATTCTCATCAACCATGTGACATTGATGGTGGTGCTGCGCAGTTGAGGCAGGAATCTTATTTTAGGTAGACATTTTCTTCATTTCCTTTTTAGCTACTTCATCTCGCACTTTCGTATTACTCCCCCTACATCCCAACTTATTTGTCCCTTCAACTACTCATGCTGTCAACCTAGTTCCTTTTTGTTCTTTAATTTTGTGTATCCAATTATTATTGTATTTACCTTTAGTCTTTTTGTGGTTCAATTATTCAAAGAAGTGATAGTAGGGTTTCTATTTTCTGAATATGTAAATTTTTAGTATTTATGCTAATTTAAATGTTACTAGGAAATAGATAACTTATACTTCAGTCAACCCTCGTGATCCGGAAATGGTTAAATAAATTGGGATGGAGGTAGCAGTATTTAACAATTCTGGAAACCTAAAATGCACAAATCAGAATACTGATGTTTCAGTTGTTGCTGTAATTGGGACAGATCAATGCATGAGGCAGCTCCTCAGGATCAACTTATGGGAACACAACATAATTATCAGCAATTGCCTCAACAGATGCATCAACAAAGTGCTGATGCCTTCAGTTCCAATCCCATTCTCTCAGCCCCTTATGGATCTTTACTAACTCAGCCGGGCGCTCCTCAGGCAGTTGCCACTCCGCAGTTCTAAATGCTCGCTCCTCGACCTATTATTAGCTCATGGGTGCAATTGTTGTTTGAAGAAGGTGTTGAACATAGAAATCAAGTCTCATAGTCTTGGTAGGGTTTGTTGAAAATGTTGTGTGTTTTTAAGAAAAGAGTTTTACCGCCGCCCAAAAATGCTACAAGCGCATGAACAATGAGATTCTGTGGATGTTATACCATGTGATAAACTAGGAGCTTTTAGTAGTCCAAAGTTATTGTTGTCAATCCGTAATTATTTCTCTAAAAGGTGAAATCACACACCCGAGTATTGGGAGATCAGTACGCTGGGGGTGTGCCATAGTGTGGCATTAGTTACTACTCCAACTCATCCAGCTTAGTAGTATCTTCTCAGATTATCCTGTGGAGTCTTAATATTGATGGGGTTTGGTCCGTGGTGAGAATCGAGGAAGGGGAAAGGGTAAACCAGTTAAACTGTACCTCAGTTGCATAGTCAGTTGGTAATAACATGTTTTTGCTTACAGTAGTACTGTAGGAATATAATTTTGTTCACCCCCTCAAAAGAGGGTGAACATCACCCCCACCCCTATTGGGCTGCCACATGTCATGGCAATGCTTTTAAATTAAGAAAAAAAGGGATAACAAGCCACATGTCAACAAATGAGAAGGAGGTTATGTTCACCCTCCTTAAAGGGGGTGAACAAAATTGCACTCGTACTGTAGTACTAGTAGTCTAGTACCAAGTACCAACTGCCAACAGAGAAACATGATAGATGGAATAGTTTTTTCCCAAAAATACAAGGCATGGTGACATACAGGAGAAACATGCAAATACTAAGAATGCAGGGTTTTATTCATATAGTGCATGTGTACGAGGAGAGATTTCGTCTAACATAGGCTTTGTTAATGAGTATAATGACATTACCTCTATTATTTACTCCGTATTACTATGGAAAGACCCTTCTGACTTCTCGCTATTCAAATTCAAATCTTCTTCGTGCTGCTGGTAGTTTTGAAGGGCTTTGTCTTTCAATGTAGTTCCGTCGAGTCTTCCGATTCAACTAAGCCGGAAGATAAATGAATAGGATCTCTAAGAATCTAAGATACAAACAAATTGAAAGAGTCTTTCAATTCACGGATGACTTCAAATTGAATAGGATCTCCCTATTTACCCGCTGTGGGTTTGCAATCTTAGGCTCTTAGCTAACGGCGGCTAACCTGGTAGAATATTCCCCTTGCATCTCGGTCACTTTTACTTTTTCGTTATTTTGTAATCCTCATAGTATGATACCTTATAGGAACTCAATATTTATGGCACAAAAAAGTTTGATTTAGTGAGATCAAAAAAGGAAAAAATTGTAACGAAAATATTATTTGATTCTTCATTTCGTCAAGCCGATACCTTTTCAAGTCATCCATTCTCTTCGGTATGGATTCAAAGTCATCCCTCACGCGGGTGAATTGCCTAGTAGTCCACCAATTAGTAATCCAAGATCCCAAACATTTATTTAATAAGAAATAAATCCACTAGGGCAAAAAGACTACAAATGCAAGATATAAAAGAGGAGTGAAGTCTTTATTTTTATTTTTCATAAACAGACCTTATATAAGACCTTATATATCTAGTAATAATAAAAACTAAAGGTATGACTGATATTGTCGAGTTTGAGTAGAGTATGAAGAGTTTTTGTCACTTTTGGTCTCTCGACTATTATGTCAGTGATACTTTTGATACTCGATTTCTATTTTTTCATTTTTAGTCCTCGACTATTGTGCTAGAGACACTTTTAGTCCCTGACTTCAAATTTTTTCACATTTGGTCCCCTGAATATAATCAAATTGACACTTTTAATCCTCTCATTATGATTTTGACACAATCAGTGGAGGACTAAAAATGCCACTATCATAATGGTTGAAAGATCAAAAGTGTCACTTTTATGAATGTTGAAGGACTAAATGTGGAAATTTTCCAAGACTAGTGTACCAAAAGTGTCTATAGCGCAATACTCGAGGACTCGAAATGGAAATGTGTCAATGACATAATAGTTAGAGGATCAAAAGTGACAAAAACTTTGAGTGTGAAATACAAAAAGTAAAAATTATGTGATAGTGCCGAGTGATTTGTGTAGAAGAAAGAGAAATAAATAGAATTAAGAATAATTAATGACTATAAATGGAGAGGTAAAGTTTTGAGAGAAACAATAAAAGAAAATTGAAAAAGTGCAAGAAAAGTCTATTTAATAACCTCTACTTTCATTTTATCAGCTAACTATTTACGTCAAATACGTAAGCTTTGATTTCATGTGCTAAATTATGTAATAATCAAAATATTGATCTATCACTTATAATTTTGTTAGCTTTTTTTTCGATTGTAAAGACCTTCGAGCCTTGATGCTTGTCATTAACAACTTGTCATGTGTCACCCTAATTATACTTCCTCCGTCCCCCAATTAAGTTCTCAGTTTGACTTCACACGTATTAAGAAAATAAATTTGACTTTACTGTGGAGTGCACTGTTTTGCACTGTTCAAACACTGTTTGACACTGTTTGGCACTGTTTGACACTGTTTCGATGTAGATAATTTGCCAAATAAGGAAAAGGAGTGTGAACTTAGGGCCCGTTTGGCAGCACGAAAATCGTCTGTTTTGACTGATTCTGCTGAAATTTATGAAGTTCTGGCTGAAGTGGCTGCATTGGCTGATTCTGCTGATACAAGAAAAAAAATATTTTTAAAATATATTTTATTAATAAAATAAAGAAAAAATTATATGTAAAAATAGCTAAAATGGTCATCTACAGTAACTTCAGCCAATACAACCAGAAAAGTAACTTCAACCTTACTTTTTCGGCTTATTACACAATTCAGCGCGCGAAAGCAAAATTTACGTGTTTGGTAAAAAAGTTGGCTGATAAGCCTGATAAGTCGAAAATGAGGGTTGTCAAACGGCCTCTTAATTTAGGAACTGTCCACAAAGGAAAATGGTAACTTAATTGGGAGACGGAGGGAGTAGTATACTCCCTCCGTCCCGAAAAGGTTGACCAAATTTTCTTTTTTGAATGTCCCAAAAAGATTTGTCATTTCCATTTAAAGTGAGGAATATGTGGCTAAAATTAATTCTCTCTTCTCTGCAAAAATTTCAACCACACAGTTTTTACTTTATTAATCCACGTGAAAGTCAACTTTTGCTAACTTTTTTGGGACAAATGGATTGGACTTCACACGTACAGTCCTCCTCGTGCGAGAGATTTTGAATTCAGGTCATCCAAAGTAGCGTTTCTATCAAATCAAATGATGATCTCGTTGGCAGAGGTGTACGTTTGGAACCCTCTGGATGACTAAAAAAAGGATTGGCACTCCATCCCTGAGGGCCTCCAACCTCGATCGGACGGTACGTTCAATTAGTTCTCACCCGTGCGATGCACGGAATAAAATTTAATAAAATATGTGAAATTAATTATTTATTATATTATTATATTAAAATTAAAATCAAAATTTCATAAAGTACAATGTATAAATGTATGAAAATAATATACTCCCTCCGTCCCTTAAAACTTTGCCAAATTTGGCCGGCACGGGAATTAATAAAGTAAAAATTGTGTGGTTGAGGTTTTTGCAGAGGAGAGAGAATTAACTGGAACCACAATTCCTTTACTTAAAAGAGAAAGTGGCAAAGTTAGCGAGACATTCAAAAAAGGAAAGTTGACTAAGTTTTAAGAGACGGAGGGAGTATGTGATATTATATACTACGTACATAGTAATAGAGGTCATATTATTAAGAGCGAAAGGTAGTGGCGACTATTTGAAGAAGACAAAAAATGAACACTACAATGCGTTTTACATTGATTTATACTTTTTTAAATGGTTATATTACTTATAAGTCTTGAAATGCAAAAAGAAAATAAAAAATGAATTGAGACTTGACCAATCAATTCCCATCCCCAAATATAAAAATAAAGGAAATGATATAAGAAGTGCTTCTACCGAATCTTCATCACTTAATATCTATTACATTTTCATTAGTTTTAATTCTCTATAGTTTAAGAAATGTTAACAAATAAGATTTGGCATATAAATTAAAGAAAAAAATGAATACGGTAATCATATATTTCTTACATCATTAATATAAGATCATAATCATAACAAAATTAAATAATGACTAAAGTAGTTATACGTCCTTATAAAGCTAGACAAATGTGAAATGCATGCTTGTATATATACATGCAAACACACATGTATAACTCATTCCCATCTTTTTTTGGATGTCCCATTACCCATCCTTAATTATTCTACTCAAACGTAATAATCTGAGTTCATCCTTTTCTAACAAAAATGAAATACGGAATACATGACGCATCGATTATACTCCGTATCTAATAATAATATTGTTTACCATAATGATTAAATATTTTCATATTAGCTGCAAAAATAATTATCAAGAGAGCTGTCTAACCGTTTCAAAAAAAATAAGAGCTGTCTAACAAATATTAATTACAATCACCTATTTTTATCAAAATCATTATTTTAAAACATTTCCAATTGATATTTTTTCACTTATTTAATTCTTAACTATTAAGAATATACTAAAAATATGGAGGAGTAACCCACTCCTCATTCAAGTTAACTTCTCAAGATTAAAATAGATAGCATGTATGCTTTCACGTTCCATTTTAGAGTGAATAAAATTATACTCAACATAAGTTACTATCTGCCACTGTCACCTCATTGAACTATCGTCATTCTCTTGATTTTACCTGTTCTTCGTCTTCTTGATTCTGGCTCTATCACTCAGCTAACTTCGGTCGCTGAAACGGAGACCCCGTGGTTGCGAGCAGTCTCAATATGAAGCCTCAATCAGCCAGTGCGGTGGCCGCCGTCTTGCTGGGTTAGTGTTCGGCCAGGATCTACTTTCTGTTGGTGCAACGTTTGCGACACTGTTAGCCGTTAGTCGTCGAATGTTGTGCCTCCTCCACACCAAATCCCCGCTTGCTCTGTCGATCCCCGATTCAGCCGGAAATTAGCAATTTCCCTTTTAGCTGCCAAGATATGATATTATATACTCCCTCCGTTCCGTTGGAATGTTCCCGGTTTGACCTACACACATATTAAGGAAATAAACTTACCAGAGGGTAAATTTTACTGCTTTGACACTGTTTCGACACTGCTTGGCACTGTTTCGACACTGTTTTGCACTGTTTGACCCTGTTTTGATGTAGGATAACTTTCCGTTTAGGGAAATGGGAACTTTCCAACGGGACATCCAAAAAAGGAAAGCGGCAACATTCCAACAGGACGGAGGGAGTATATATATATAGAAATATTAAGAGGTACCATTTCAGAAATAAGTACCTCCCTTGAAGTGGAGATGGCGATGCCAATTGAAAAAAAAAATCAATCTTCAATTGTGCAGAGAGACCACAATTTTTCTGTACCGTGCTTTCGACGTTCTGAAATGTGTTGGCTTAAGAATGAAATAAATTCATTTTATAAGGAGTATTTTCTAGTCTTTAGAAGTGGGGAAATTCAAATAAAGCTGACATAAGGTAGTCCCGTTTTTCATGAGATGAATTGGTTTTGACATCCACTCAAGATACATGTTTCCTGAGTGAAATATGATTTTGATTACCATTAGCACAAGAAACAAAGACCTACTTGGATTATAAGGTATAGGGTGGCTCTGACAAACTAACACCGTTTGCTTTTATCCATAGAGCAATTTTAATATTCATTGTTTAATTCATTAGTGTGACTGAGGGAATTGACAGACAACTTCTACACTTGGTCCCAAGAGGGTGTGTGCCTACACTTCATTTCGACTCTAGTTTTACATGATGTGAGCTATTGATTTGGACAGTTTTGAGCGGGAGTTTGAACATATTCTCACGTTGCTTTGTATATAGAATAGATAATGAAAAGTGACTTTTAAAAGTCCATATCAATGTCGAGAAATTAGGAAGAGTGGTGTAAACAAAAAATACCATCTTTCTTTATTTGATTATTCTATAACAATAACAACAACATTAACAACAACAACAACAAAAATAACAACAACAATGACAATACTAATAATAATAATAATAATAATAATAATAATAATAATTATTATTATTATTATTAATATTATTTTGTCATCTTTTCTTTGATTGTTTTTTATTAATATTATTACTCCTCTGTAGTTCAAGTCAGGGCCATGCATACCTTTAGGTCAATGAGGCCATTGACTTAGGCCCCATAAAATTTTAAAAATTCAATATAGGCATCCATCCATGCATATGTTTATTTTTCTTAAATAAATTAGAATTTATTATCTGCATCTCCCGATCTTAATTTTGGAATTATTAATTATCGTAAACACCATTTATTATTTCCTTTCAAAAAAATGAAAGTTACACTTGTATACAAGTTTGATTTCATTTTTATTAATAAAATTCCTTTTCTTCAAAAAAGTTAGATGTATGTATTTAGTTTACTATTTTTATAATTATTAAATTTTATATAATTATTCCATGTTTTAAAACAAACAACTAACTAATTAGATTAATCTGCCTCCTATTTTTGTGAAAAGTGACTCACTAATTAGATAAATTTATTTGATTTTAGTATGTGTCTCAAGAGGTAAAAGATTCAACGTTATATTAATTATAATCCTAAATTGAACTTTACATCGTTGAAACCAACTGTTGAGCTCCATTAATATATAAGAAGTGCTACCTCCGGTCTTTAATTAACTTTACACTTTCCTCTTTGGGCCGTTCTATATTAAATTTTACACTTCCTTATTTGCCTTATTTGGCAAACAAATCTACACCAAACAGTGAACAACAATGCCAAACAGTGTCAAACAGTGCCAAACAGTGTACTCTACAGTAAAGTCAAATTTATTTTCTTAATATATGTGAAGTCAAAGTTTAATAAGGACCGGAGGGAGTATAACTTAACAGTATTTAGTTAGTTATTGGAATATAGTTTCTCATATTAATTTAGGAGTGAATACTTTAAAATTTGCGTTTGTAAATATTATGTATACTTTTTTCAAAAAATAAAAAAAAATATATTTTTCAAAAAAATAAAAAATATTTTATTTATAAAAATAAAAAATTCAAAAAAATAAAAAAAATATATTTTTCAAAAAAATAAAAAATATTTTATTTATAAAAAAATATTTTATTTTTCATATAATAATTTATTTATTTATTTTTCAAAAAAATAAAAAATATATATTTTTTAAAAATAAAAAATAAAAAAACTCAAAAAAATAAAATAAAATTCACCGCCGCCTCTGCCGCCTCAGCACCACCACCTCCTGTCACCGGAGGAGAAAATGCCAAGTTCATTACGAATGCCATATTTATGGCAGAAAACAATGAAAACGTTGACATTCGCAAAGAGAAATATGCCATGTTTTTGGCATTTTCCGAAAAAATGCAATTTTTAGAAAAAATGAATTTTTTTTTCCACCGTTTGGAGGTGGTGGTGCAGGGAGGTAGTATAGGCGGTGGGAAAGACATCCATATTTTTTTTAATTTTTTTATGGAGTTTTACTATTTTTTATCAATTTTTATTTTTTTTAAAAAATAAAAATTAAAAAAAAATATTTTTTTGAATTTTTTATTTTATTAATATTTTATAAATTTTTTAATTATTTTTCTACGATTTTTTGAATTTTTTTCGAATTTATTATGAATTAAACATTTAATTAAAAGTTGTTGGGACTTGGGTAAGGGTATATTCCTACTTTTGTATACTCCTAATTTTTTTCAAACACTAAAATTACTCCTATTCAAAACATGATACTCTTACTTTTGCATTTTGACTATGTTTTGCTCCTATTTTGGGAATGGTGTCTTTTTGATTTGATAGTCCTAAATGAATTCGTTTTCAGTTTTCACTGTCTCAAAATAGAAATTCCGAGACGGCTTGGAGGAACAAGAGTGGACCTTTACAGTTTTCTTACAGAACATTGCGATACTGTCGCTTTCCGAGCTCCGATTTATCCTCTCACGAAATCTTTACAGCGGTCCGAAGAGAGTATAAAATCCCGCAATGTCTAGCAGTCAACGAAATTAACACTGATAGACACAGTCCAAGTGAGAGGCTGCGCTGCCGATGGGGAATTGTTGCTCCGACGTGAGCGGCGGAAAGGCAGCCGTGGGCGGCAACGGGAGCTCCGGAAACAATCCGACTGATGATGCTAACCTCGCCGTCGATGCCTTCCTCAAGTCTCGATGCTACCACGGGCTCTACTCTCAGATCGAGGTTCTCACTAACTGTATAGAAGCTCACTTATAGATCACTTGTAAATGCTGTTCTCAAACATTGAATTCAGTATGGAGGTTTATGCGATTTCTCGTTGCTTGCTAGTTTACAATGTCTGGAATTCTTGTTCAACACGATATATATTCGTTGATGACTAGCTCAACTAAGCAATTGGCCTGTTGGTAGCTCAATTAACTTTCGTTTTTATTTTCTCTATATTTTCTTTTTTGCGAGCATTTTTATTTTCTCTATAGAGCATCAAATGCCAAATTGCCAATGCTTGCCTGTTGGATAGCTGACTTTGCATTTTGTTCTTTGCAGTCGTATATTATACTATGTATCTGAAAAACAATCATGTTTAGCCAATGTAGTATTTTTAATGGCTATAAATCATTAATCATACTTATAATTTTAATAACTATTTTTTAATTTATTTAAATTTATCGAAGCAACTTGAATGTGACCATATTTGGCAAATTACACATAAATCATAAGTGTTAGTTCATTTTAGTCAAATTTGAATTTTATTCTTACAAAAACCTATTTGGGAATTGGAACGGAATTATTTTTGGGAGGAGGGAGTATCATGTCATCTGATATCATTTCTTTCTCAGCATTTCTATTTTGGTGGAAAAGAGAGGGTTACAGTCCATACTTTATGGCCCTACTCCCTGAGCAAGTAGAACTGTAGAAGTCACACAGTTGAAGAGGTAATAGACTGGTAGTACCTCGGACAGTTTGACAGTAGATACTATTCAGGCATGACCATGAAATATAGGGTATCTTCGACTTTTGTGTAATTGGGTATATTGGGCTATTGGACATTCATATGGCACTTGTTTGAATAGAAGAGAAAATACCTGCATAGACTAAAGCCCAAATGTTTGCATCGTAATGAAGAAAGTGCGGAAAAATATCAACTGAAACATGTAGACAAGTTGACTTGATCATTCTTAAGATAATGGTGTTATGAGATATTGTGTTTTTACTAGCAACTGCACTAAGCATTTTATATTCAGGAAGAAATGAAGAATAAAGTGCAAATCTCTATGCTAACCTGCTTGCCTTAAAACAGCACTGTACTCATGATTCAGGACTCATCTGAAGAGTTCATGCTTGTGTTTGTGATAATATTCTTGAATGGTAGAGCTAATATTATCGAGATGTGATACATGATATTCTTGAAACAAATTACCAGATATAGTTAACTGCTTACAAAGTATGGATGCGTGAGTTGCTTTTTAGACCTTTGTTTGTTGGGAGGAAATAGAGAAGAGAGATATGGATGAGAAAGAGATATAGTATAAGATATGAATAGGAGAGAAATCGAGTAGATTTTGGGTATTATTTGGTCGGGAGAAACAGAGAAGAAATGGATGAAACTGAGAACAGAAAAACTTCTTTTCTATTTCTTCCGATGAGGGAAAAGAATTGAAAAAGTGGTGGGACCCATGATTTTCTTTCCTCTTTACTCCATTTCACTTCTTCACCAAACAAATAAATTTGTTATTCCGCTCTCTTCCTATTTCACCCTTCCCTATGTCACTTCAAACAAACAAAAGCTACACATTACATTCAGCTTGTTGGTTTTTAAAGAGGCTAAACTATAGGTTGTTCACAAAAAACCTTTGTTATAAATTATAATAATCTTAGTCTGCTGGATTTGATATGTTTTAATATAAATTGTTGCAGTTATCTCTATCTGCCTCAAAGTTACGCGATCAGGACGTGCTTTCCAAGGTTTGTTTTGACTTTTAGTTAGAAATGTATAGCATGATTTGATTTGGCTAGGCAGTTTTCTAAATATTTAAAGATTCTTATTGATGTCATTTCAAAGGTACTATATATATTGAGATGAGGAAACACATGTGTCATTGACTCATTGCTTAGTTTTACAAATGTTAATATAGAAATTCAAGTGCATATTTATCCCGAGTTAATTTTTTTTTACATAAGGTCCTTGACTCCTTGTGACGGCCAACAGTATCACTTAGTCACATCACTTGACATGAATCGAAATATGAATATCGCTATTGTCCGCCTTCTCTTTTTGGCATCGATATCATAGATCGATTCATGTTAGCCGACCCCAAATTCTTTTGGGATTAAGGCTTGGATGTTGTTGTAAGGTCCTTGACTCCTTGGATATGAATGCAAGAAATATTTTCATGAAACTATAGAAGACTGTAGGGTGTGTTTCATGATCAATTGTGAATGATGTTTCATTTACAGAGTGATCCTATGGCAGTCCTTTATTCAAAAGGAAGGGATGGCAAACTTCAAGAGCTTGGTCGAACAGAAGTGGTTTTGAATTCAGTTCATCCTAAATGGATTGCAAAATTTAACATGACCTATCAATTTGAGATGGTGCAGACTTTGGTGTGAGTTATGATTCAACGTATATGATTATGATCGGAAAAACACACTCTTTTATCAGTCTCATTTTCCTTTCTTCACAGGTTCCATGTGTATGATGTTGACACAAAATTGCATACCCATGATACGAAGGTACATGTTTTCTACTTTTAGAATTTTATTAGATCTCTTAGGAATAAGCATCAGTTTGGTCTCTTTTCATGAACTGAAATTGGGTACCTGTTTCGTTTGTCCACCATTTTTCCTAACATTGTCTAATAAAGTACTTTACAAAAAGCTTGTATCATTCTTGGTGTACCTCATTTTTAACTTGAAAAGTTGAGTGAACTTTTCTGTCTATTTGACACATATGATCCCTTGGTGTGCTTTTGTTCAAGAGTATCCTTGGTCATTATTTTGTCAGCTCCACACGTACAACTTAATCCATGCAAAATGCAGTTTTAAGTGTTGTATCGCTAAAAACTGAAAAGAGTTTCTTTTCACTCTAGTCCTCCAGTCAGTGACACTTTCGGTACTCGACTTTGAATATTTCCATTATCAGTCCTTTGAATATTGTGTAAAAGACACTTTTGGTACTTGTCTTTGCAATTTTCCATATTTAGTCCTCCGACTTTCATAAAAGTGACATTTTTGGTCATTCAATTGTTATCATAGTGACATTTTTAGTCCTCCACTTATTGTGCCAAAACCATAGTGGAAGGACTAAATGTGTCGACTTCACAATACTCAGGAGATTAAATGTAATATTTGTTCATAAAACAGCATTTACCTCATGCAGACGCTTAGATTGGATGATCAAGATTTTCTTGGTGAGGCTAGCTGCACATTGTCAGAGGTTGTATAATTGTATTACAAACTTATCTTCATACTTTTTGAATCTGATGAGCCTCTCATGTGGCCAAGCAGTATGAATAAAATATTAATAACTCTAAATCTGGTAGGGGGTGCTCTTATTCTGTTTGGATGAAAAAGGGTCTCTTATTCTAAATGGCTTTGTTGGAGATTGTGGGCAGCATGGTATATGCTCATCAAACTTCATTTTCAAACCTACTTTTTGATTCCTTTCCGATGTATAAAAAAGGGAGAAATTATTAAAATACCCCAAACTTTGAAGGTGTGTGAGATAAACACCCCAAACTTTCATATGTAATTTAAATACCCTAAACTTTATATAAAAAGTTATTTTAGCACCATGATCATATATTATTTCTTTCAAAAATGTAAATTTATGGTGTTCATCACTTCATTGCATAATTTAAAATAGCAAATTAAAAATGTTGCAATTATATAGAGTGGGTGTAGTATTATTTATTTTGCAATGGAAGTTTAGAATGTTAATTGTATCTTCATGAATGCTAAAATATTTTAAATTATGAATTAACACCAAAAGTTAACATTTTTGAAAGAAATAATACATGACAATGGTGCTAAAGTAACATTTTATATAAAGTTTAGGGTATTTAAACTACATATGCAAGTTTGGGGTGCTTACCTCACACCCCTTCAAAGTTTGGGGTATTTTAATTATTTTTCCCATAAAAAACCCCTACTTTTTGATGATTTTTATTAATTTTCAAATCTACTTTTTGATGATTTTTTTGCTTGCTTATTTTAAGATTTATATGAGCAAGCATGGCATATCTTTTCAGGCTTTGCTGACCTTATTATTGCTATTATTATTAGTATTAGTATCATCATCATTATTGTTATTATCAGGGGCGGAGTCATGTAGGAAGTAAACGGGGCCATGGCCCTCCCCACATTTTTTATAAAAAGATTACTATTGCAAATTATTTGGGCCCCCTCCAAAAAAAGTGAAGGCAATTAGGCAAATCATAAGTATCTTTTGTGATGATATTTTTAAATTTTATATTTGGGAGATTTGCAATTTAATCCCGTAACTTTTGATTGTCCCTATTTATTAGTCACGTAACTTTACTCACATGCAGATTAAGTCCTCTGACTAATTGGTCTTTGCTGTTTAAGGAATTTTCCACCTGAAAGTATACTTTATGGCAAAAAAATCAACATCGACGGCATAATAAAATCAAAGTGAATTTTTTCAGTGAATTATCTGTCAGAAAGTGTATTTTCTGGCGGGGAGGTACTTAAATTGCAAAAAATTATTAGTTACATGACCAAATCTTTAAGCAAGTATAGTTACAGGACTAAAAACGGGCACGGGGTAAATTTAGGGGACCAAAATTGCAAATTTCTCTTTACATTTTAATACTTGTATTATATTCCGGCCCCCTTGTACTAAAGTCGCCCCTGGTTATTATCATTATTGTTATTATTATTATCATTGTGTTTTTTTAATGATTAACTGAGCTTTTCACTTTTGCTCTATCCATAGGATGTGAAGTTAAAATTATCTGCCAGTTCACTAGTTTTTTAGGAATGGATGAATTAATATATATGCTTGCTTTCTTGCTTAATTAATTAACTAAATATATAAATATTGATGTAATGATTTAATTATTTATTTATTTTCTTATTTATTTGATCATGTGTGTGTGTGCATGTATATATTCATTCTTTATGTTTACTTTTGCAGATTGTCACAAAATCAAACCGGTGCATGACATTAGATCTTTCACCTAGAGAACAACCATCTGTTCCAATGCATAGCAAAGAGCTTGGCAAGCTCACTGTTTGTGCAGAAGAAAGTGTCACCTCAAAGACTACAATTGAGTTTGTATTTCGTTGCTCAGATTTGGAATCCAAGGATTTTTTCTCAAAAAGTGTAAGCACCTTGCCACTTAATGGCCTGCTGTTTTCTCCATCTGACTGCTGATTCAGTTAGTCCCACTTAGCCAAATAATGGCTTGCTGTTTTCCCCATCTGACTGCTGATACAATTAATCATATTATTTTATGTTATTTTGTGTTTCTGGCAGGACCCGTTTTTGCTGATCTCCAAGACCGTTGAAAGTGGAAGTGTTATTCCCATTTGCAAAACAGAAGTTTTGAAAAATGACCATAATCCAATTTGGAAGCCTGTTCACTTGAGCATTCAACAAGTTGGAAGTAAGGTATAACTGTTTGAGATGTATCTACCGCTTCAGTAATGGGGTTTCCTTTTGAACTGCAAGTTAAATCCTATTGTTGGAGTGTTATAACATGAACAAAAATTATGCTGTTGTTATCTTGCGCAACAATAACTTGTATAATTGCACTTGAGTTCTTCTCAACTTATAGAGCCTTTCCGATTTTGTTCTGTGTTTTTGGCTTTTCTCTACCTAAGAACGCTCTCTGTCACTTAGGGTTCTGACAGGAACAAAAAACATGTATGAAACCATTTGAATTTCCAATCTGTACATTATGTTTACTTTGTTGTTCTTTATTGGATATTTATTTAGTGGTACATTGCATGCATTATTATTAGTTCAACTATAAGTTTTGGTGAACTTAATGAAACTTGGTTGTGTATATGCTCTATATGGGATGAAGTTATGTTGCACAAGTGACTTTAGTCGCCTGTGAATACGAACTCTACTACGCTAGTAGTGCTAGTCGTGAATTTATTTTGAGGCACAATCGACTTTAGTGCTGTCACATGCATTATTACTAGTTAAACTCTAAGTTTTGGTGAACTTAATGAAACTTAGTTGTGTTTTATGTTATTTGTCTGGTCGGAGAGGGTGGCATGATAAGTTCTTAAGAGTTAGAGATTTTTTAGGTGAAGGCGGTCATATTAATGGAGTTTGAGAAAATGAGACCAAGCAGTGAACAGTTGAAGACCTCCCCGAACAAAGGCAGTGCGTCCGTGCATGGCAGGGCTTCTGGCGATGGGATTCTTCTAAACATTTGCTGGACTATTATGGTCAGTGTGGAGTTGGATTATTGGAAAAAATGCTGGAATGGAGAAGGTAGAAGAAAACTGACTCGCACCTGCACCAGAAAGCTTCAAGAGAAGATTTGTCGATAAATTGGGATAGTTCTCAAGCTTGCTGCAAAAATAATGACAGTGGCTCTGATACAATGTGGAGATATGAAAAAGGACTTGGGTTAACACACAAAACACTAGGGAAAATCAAACCGTTAAACACTACAAGTGTTGTACATAATTTTATGATAACTGACCTATATTTATAAACACAGCACTAGGGTTAAACACTGCTAATTTTATAACTGAGCTATGGAGTATGGACTTTTCCTACCTAGGGGTGGGCTTACTGGCTGCTAGAGGCTGAGTTAATATGTTATTTTAGGGAAAGTTCCTGAAATAGGACTAAAACAGTTTCAAAATTCCAAAATAGGGCTGTCATGTTTTTTATTCCCAAAATAGGACTAATTACTGCCATGTTTAGAAAATACTGACATGTTTGAAGTCTGGTACTGCCAAAACATGGCAGTAATTAGTCCTATTTTGGGAATAAAAACATGTCAGCCCTATTTTGGAATTTTCAAATTGTTTTAGTCCTATTTCAGGTAATATCTCGTTATTTTACAATAGCTCTTGGTCTTTAGCTTATTCTAAGTTAAAATTGACATGTCTATTCAAACCCTTTCTGATCTTGCAGGACAGCCCACTGACTATTGAGTGTTACAACTTTAATAGCAACGGAAAACATGACTTATTAGGGTAAATGAACATATTTCATTTTGCATGGTATATTTTCTACACCTCTACAATTTCAACATCTCATATTGCTCTTTCTTCATGCTCAGAAAGGTTCAGAAATCACTTGCAGATTTAGAAAAGTTACATGCTTCTGGGGCTGGGGTAAATTTCTTTGTACCAACTGGTAGTGGGCCAAGTCATCAAACTAAGGTAAATATTAAAGTGGATGAATTTATTTAATTTCCAAGTTTTTAGACACTAAAATGTGATCATTGTCATAAATTTAGGTTTTAAATAGTCAGCTGTTTACTGAAAAGTGCACCGAAAAAGTCCAGTATACGTTCCTTGATTACTTGGCTTCAGGTTATGAGCTTAGCTTTATGGTGGCTGTTGACTTTACAGGTATGTTTAAATTGGCGCTGATATATAATTGCTATTATGATCCAGAAGACTATGGTTGCTACTTTATTCTACCTCTGTCCCCCTAAGATTGGGACAAGAGGGTGTTGTGCGATTATTAAGAAATGTGGAATTGTGTGGTTGGTATTGAATTGGTGAAGTGTGAATAAAATAAGAATGAATTGCAACCACCCAAATATTACCAAATATGGTGCGGGACATACTTAGTGGGACGAACAAAAAAGGTAAAATGGGACAAAGATAGGAGGACGGAGCAAGTATGATATAGCAAGTAGTCAAGTACTTGGAATTACTTGAAATAGATGTTCAGATCGTTCGCATGCAAACGATTGCCATAATAAATCCAAAATCTCCTGAAAAATAGATATCCTGCTATTCAATTAGCGGCAGAACAAAGTTTGATGTTTTTTTGGGCATGGGAGTTGAGTTTTGGTCCAATCTAGGGTTCAAGTGTCGAAGGGATTAAGTGAAGATATTTTCTCACTTTACTTTTTCTTCATTTTAATTCATACGAAAACTATATATTGTCCTAACAAAGCAATATAAATCAATTTCTATAAAATGTTGACATGTACAAACTACAAAGTAATCAGGGTCAGATCTGCACTGTAATTATCAAAACATATTGCAATTTACTGTTTGCAAAATTACTGGATGTTATCATTCAGTGGTGGATGCCATGTTGGGGGTGGGAGCCTTAGATTTTGATAATGATAGATGCCATTATATGCTCCTTCATACATGGATGCAATATATGGTGTATCTTATTGCTACACATGGTTGTCAAAGGCAGCTACACGGTACCCGTGGACCAAGGCCAGCAAGGCAACAAGTCACCATATGTAATATTTATCTACTCTCTCTCCCACTACGTTTATGTCATTTTTCCATTTTGATCCTTCCCATAATGTTTGTCGCATGCCATTGGGATGTTGGATCACGCTCGCCCTACGGGATTTTCTATAAACTTATGCCCCAACAGGACAAAGGTTGGAGGTATCCATCTAGTAGTGAGACAAATAACACGAGACCTGGGATACCGATCAAGCCACTTGACCTAGTGCCCCCCATCCGAGGCCGAATGTAATATCAACTTTGTATTTGAAGTATGGTAACTAATGATGAATGAACTTTACCCATTCCACCATATTCTCTTTATGTTAAACAAAGTGGTTAAAAAGGGGGGTGTTTTACAAAGATGCAACAACTTTTCCATGTTTAGTTAGCCTTGGTGGAAACTAAAGATAAACAAAGACTTAAACACCTTTGATTATTTAAAACCTGAGTATTAAAGGTCAAATTTTCTCTCTTATATAATATTCCAGATGATAATAATTTATACTACGTAATATTTTCGGTTATTATTATCTTTAGTTATAACCGTTACAACCTTTGTAGTTTGCATTGTAATTATTATTATAGGCTCCTAATCATTGTATAAATACATGCACTTTTTAGTCTGAATTTCTTCTCTTCTCTAAACTCTAATATCATATCAGACCCGCAAGAGCTCTCACCAGCACATCTACCCATGGCCAACGATGGAAATCGAGTCAGACATCAATAGGATCTCCAGGAACAAGGAAACCATGAAAATCCCCTTACTGGCCAGTTTGTACTACTTCCTAATGCCATGCCTACCTCTGTCAACAATTCCTTAACACCCGATGGATTCATAATGCCTAACTCTAGCCAAATCCCAGAAAAATTAGACGGTTCTAATTACCCGATTTGATGTGACCAGGTTCTTGATCTTCTGTTTAGATCGCACCCGAGTCAGTATATGGAAGAGAAGAGCGCCCCGCCGCTGGAAAGTGATGCAATCAGTCATCTCTGGTGGAATAGATAGGACCGACTCCACCCCTACACCCTAGCCTCCTCCCTTAGCTCAGCTTGCAAACTGTTAATCGGCTCGGCACGCTCTTCTGCCGCTGTCTGGAAGACACTTGAGCGGCTCTATGGGACTCAATCAGCCTTAACGATCCGGAACCTCAAAGACAATTTCAGTCATATGCAGTGGGGAGCTCAACCCTTTGGTGAGTATCTTCGTCACCTCCAAACCCTAGCTGGCAAGCTGGCACTGGAGGGACTCCGCCCGGAGTTTGAACCTATTGAAAACTCCATTCGAACCTCAGGTGACACTCAGTTCGAAAAACTCCCTATATGTCAATGTTTACTTCTAATCCATTGCCTCCTACATCTCAACTTCCAAACAATCCACCCATAACCAATCCACCTGTTCTCATCCCCTATCAACGTCGGCCTAATAAAAAATCACCTACCCCACCATTCCTCAACCATCACTTAATGAACCAACTGCCATCACACGAACCACCTGCTACAAATGCCTCCATACCATCCTTAGACCAACTGACCAACATCTTGATCCCCACCATTCTCCTCCAAAACGTACCCATCGCCCTTGTAAACAAGTCAATCTCGTCACTTTGTCGACATTACCTCATCATATTATTCCCATTTGTACTTCTCAAGCTTTACGGGAACTAGAAGGATGCTATGTGTGTAGAATTTGATGCCTTGGTTAACTAGGGAACTTGTCTCAGCTTGTCCTAGTTAAAATGTTGTTGGTTGCAAATGGGCCTATACTGTGAAATGCAAACAGGATGGTTCCTTCAATCATTTCAAAGCTCAATTGATTGTCAAGTATTTTCATCGGTGCCCATGAATCGACTATTTTTACACTTTTGGCCCAGTAATCAAACCGGTAATTATTTGAGTTGTCTTGACCATTGCCCTTTCTCATGGTTCGCAGATCAATCCACTCAATATCAACAATGTGTTTTACATGGGACTCTTCAAGAGGAAGTCTACATGAAACAACCTCCTGATTTCAATGATAGTTCGGGTCGGTATGTCGTCTTCGTAAATGAAACTATGGTCTCAAACAAGCACCTCGGGTGTGGTATCAATCTCTCAGTGGGTTTCTTCTTTCCATTGGATTTTATCAAATCGTTTCTGATTCCATACTTAGAAGAGTCAGGAGTAATATGCTTCTTCCTGGGTTGGATGAGAGTATGACTTTGGTGAAAGCAAAGTGGAAGACAGATATTCATGTGGAGAGTTGATCTTTTATCATTCTTTATTCTTTTGTCTTCTTTATCTTTCTTTTGTTCTTTACCCTTTTATCCTTTTTATTTTATATATATTCTATTTATCCTGTTTATCTTATCATTTTTATCTTTATCTTATATTTATCATTATCTTTATCTTATTTTTTTATCCTTTTATAATACCTTATCCTTTTATCTTTCTTTTCCTTTTGGCTCCGATATCATGTTAGCGGACTCCAAATCTTTTGGGACTAAAGCTTGGTTGTTGTTGTGTTTGATGCCAATCTCTTCATAATCTCTTCACATCACACTCTTATATCTGGCTTGCGGGGGCGTATAGAAGATTCCAGACAAAATAATTTATAATTATTTCAGTTATCATATCTTCAATCATAATCGTTACAACCTTTGTAATTAATATTGCAATCATTATTATAGGCTCCTAAGTATTGTATAAATAGCAGTACAAACTAGATAATACAACAAGCATTTTCAGTCTGAATTTCCTCTCTTGTCTAAACTCTAATATCTCCCCCCTCTATTTAGACGTAGTAAATTGGCCAAGGTTCAAAAAGAATTATATCCATTATATACATAATGGGGTCCTTGAGCAACTATATTTGAAGGAGGTTTTCCCTACATCGTACTTCACCACTATGGTTCTGCCGCTTCACAAGATCCCTTGGTACTTGTCATTTTTTTCTCTGACTTCTGTTTCTTTTTGTCTCAGCTTCAAATGGAAATCCGCGCCTACCAGATTCATTGCACTATAATGATCCTTCAGGCCGTCCAAATGCATACCAAAGAGTGAGAATTGAGAAGCCAATTTTGAATATTAAGGCTGTGAAGTCTACGTTCTTTTAAGTCTTAGCATATATGCCTGTTCGAATTATAATAACAGGCCATCACAGAAGTAGGAGGAATATTGCAATTTTATGATTCAGACAAGCACTTTCCAGCATGGGGGTTTGGAGCAAGGCCAATAGATGGCCCAGTTTCTCACTGCTTTAATTTGAATGGAAGCAACAGTTACTGTGAGGTAGACTTTGTTTCACCTAGAGCATTTGGAGAGCATATGTTACTTAATTTGTGTCTGGAAAAAGTATACTACGTATTTTATTGAACATTATTCTCTTCCCTTTAGCTTCTAAAGTTTTGTATTTCATTTTATTATGCTGTCTTAAACGAGTAATTTCATATTTCAGGTTGAAGGAATCCATGGAATAATGATGGCATATATAAGTGCCCTTTTCAATGTGTCACTTGCTGGGCCCACTTTGTTTGGACCAGTAATAAATGCTGGAGCACAAATAGCAGGCCAATCTGCGGAAAGAAAAGAGCGCAAATATTTTGTGTTGTTAATTATCACAGTATGACCTGACTACTGAATCATTTTGATCAATTTTATGTTATATAGGAAACTATTTATAATATAAAAATGATATGAAATGTTCTTTGTTAAAAATACTTTCATAAAAATATAAAATTGATAAAGTGCATAATATTATAGTCCATCTGTCTCATTTTACGTGTCTTACTTTCCTTTTTGGGTTATCCTAAAATAAGTGTCATACTTCCTCTTTTGGAAAGAAATATGTGCCCCATAACATTTCACTTTATTATACTCAAATCTCAATCACAACTTTTACCTTTTCAACTACTATATATTAATAATTGTGCCAAAGTAAAACAAGACACATAAAATGGGACAGAGGTAGTACTAACCAAAATCATTGTCCAAACTGAAATTTGACATGAAATTTAGTTAACATCCGATTCTAATTCTAATAGCCTGATTATCAACATCCATCCCTTTCAAACTGAATCCTCTTTTCTGGTTAAAATTTTATAGGATGGAGTAATAACTGATCTAGAAGAAACAAAGGATGCAATTATTAATGCATCAGATTTGCCATTGTCGATTCTAATAATTGGGGTTGGAGGAGCTGACTTCAAGGAAATGGAGGTATTCTTGTTCTTGTTGCCTTCTTAGTAAAGGTGTCTGAGGACTGTTTGTATGTTTTTATACAAAATTTTCTATATACACAAAAAACTCAATTTTCAGATTTTAGACGCTGATAAAAAGGATAGACTCGAGAACTCTCAAGGCAGGGTTGCTTCCCGTGATATAGTCCAATTTGTCCCATTACGAGAAATGCAAAGTAAGTTCTCATGTGGAATTAGTGTTTTTGTTCAACTACGAAAACAGGTTGATCGCAAATAAACGAGTATTTCTTTTTTTGTCTGATTTTATTTAAAATAAGCAACGTACGGGGCGATTTTTTTCTATGATCTTGTAGATGGAGAGGTTTCTGTCGCTCAGTCACTTTTAGCAGAACTGCCTTCTCAGTTTTTGGCATACTGGCAGGCTCATCCAACTGCATAATCAATTGATGAAGTGTACATACAAAAATATTGAAAATGGTTCAGTCTGATTTCAATGTTAGTTTGCACGTAGATTCCGCCAATATTTCCTCCCAATTAATGCCTCTTTCACTCTTTGTAACTTCATAGGCTTTTGTGTTTGTGTTCATTCTTGTCCAAAACTGTTGATTTCATTCATAACCCTTTTATCTGATTTAAGCACGAGCCGAGTTCACTCACCTCTCCTGTGGCCAATCCGTCGTGCATGAAGAACCAAAACTATTGTTCAGGATTAGAATGTCATGCCTTTCACTGTCCGTCATGCATGAAGAAATATCGGTATAATTCTCTCTTTCGCTAAACTATCTTCCCTTTTTCTTTTTCATCCCAAAATTATTGTCTACATTAAGAAATGTAATATACGAGCTAAATTAATTAACCGTAATTTTCATTTACAGCTACAATTTCAATAATTCTCATCTTCAATTTTATTATTAGTTGGTGTTTTCATAATTTGCAATTGTATCACCACTTACATTTTCTTTATGTGTTTCATATGAAATTAATGTCTGGAACCACCCCCTCATTGTTCAAAGTGACCAATAGGGGAGTAACCATCTTCTTTTACAACAAGAACGTGCACATGTATAAATAAGCAAATATGGATAGAACTTATCAACAACAATAGGGGAACATTCCAAAGCACTTTTTACAAGCCTAACAAGTACCAAATGGAGAATGAAGAAAAGAAATGCAACATACCTAATTCAGGCCTAAACAGCCAGGCAGTCGTCTGTATGGGCACGGGCATTGAGGAAATAAGTCAAATGCATACCGAATGTTGGATATTTTGATCTGAGTATGCCAAATAAATAAGTCAAATAAATACATAGAGGGGATTCACATTATGTCACCTTGGGGCGGCATATATTCACGTTTTGTCGGTTTAAAAAAATAGAATGAAGGCTAAAGTGTTAAATAGACTCATTTACTGATCGTGTAAGTTTAATTCAGTCTCTGAATTAAAAAAGGTTCAATTTGCACTCTGAATCCACAAAAATTGGTTCAAATTTGATTTTTACGGGTAAATAGTTTTTGTTCCTACGAGTTTTAGGTATTGTCCTTTATGGTTCTTCCAGCATATATAGTCCATTCAAATTTCAATTCGCCCATATAAGGTCCTTCTGTTATTGTTTTCGATGATTAGAGTCACTGGAAAAGGAGCACAGACGGTTAAAAAACATTAGTCACATATCAAAAGTGGATAAAGTGAAAAGTGTGGATTAAGAGTGGAAATGTGGAATGTATACAAAACTCATAGGACCAATGAACATTTTTGTAATGAAAAACAATGAACATTTTTGTAATGAAATGGAGCTAAACTACTTTTAGAGTTTTAGGGAAAATCTTGAAAGTTGAAAAGATATGGGATTGGATTCCAATTAAGAAGTAATTTATTTTTCTTCCTACTATAGATGTAACGTGTCGACATCACTAAATCATATTGTCATAACTGGGCATTGCCATGCCTTAATAAGTTAATATGATAGTATTAATGTCATAGTTTACATTATTTTGCAAGCATGTTAGTAAGGATGTTTTTACTTGGAGTCTTGGACTGTAATTCGTCCTAGACCAGTCCAGACCAGACCAAACCAGTTCAGACCAGATCAGAGTCAGATCAGACCAGACTTGGATAGTTATAAAAATACAAAGAAACCAGACCAGACTAGACCAGATCAGACCAGACCAGCAAATTACAGTTCAAGTAAAAACATCCTAAGCACTCATGAAAAATATAATACGTGTAATTTGGAATTTTCGTGTCCATTCGATACCTCTATTTTCATCTTATTAGCCTTTTTAGTCATTTTTTATATTAACTTTTGATTTTGTAATAATAAAATTAAGATTGAATGTACTTATCTAACTGAATTGGCTGAAATTACCGCAGATGAACATTTTTGCTATTTTTCATATAATTTTTCTTTATTTTGTAAAGAAAATACATTTCAGATTTCCCCCCATAATTGAGTAGATTAAATCAGCATTTCATCAACTTCAGCAAACACGCTTTACATCTTACTTATGTAAAATGTAAAGGCTGCTTTACTTATGTTTAAGACTATTTTTTTACCTTTTACCCATTGTATGCATTTATCTGCCATTTTCAATTTTTTTTTGTGAACCCATTTTAGGTTTTCTTCTTGAAGAATGCTTTGCATACACGCCACTTTTCATATGCCCACACAGACAATTGATTTAAAAGTATTGATTTTTTTTAAGCGAAATACCTTTGTACATAGAGTCATAGACAACTAGGGACCAATGTGTTAAAACGTGTAAAATGGTGTGTACAAATGTTTTTTTGGAATGGAGAGTAATTATTACAAAAAATAGTATCATGCCATACTTTAAATCATAGGTAAGTAACTAAGTACGTTTGTACGTACAGCTTACCTAATGGTTTGGAATTTTATTTTATTATCGGCCCCAAAACAATCCCATACATTATACCTTTATAACATGTTACCCACACACTAAAGCAGCCAAAGCGAAAATGTCTTTATTCTCTCTAGAGGGTGATTAATTAAATAAACACCTTTTGACTTCAATTACACAAAAAAACACAACCTTATATTTTAATGATACGCAGGATTGTTACGGTTTTATATTAAAAGTTTCCGTATTTAAACCAAATCTCGATAAATATATAGTAACTGGGAAAATGTAATTGCACTCCTAATGTAAATTTTCGCTGGTCTCTTTAACATTTTTAGATATAAAATAGGTATCCTAAGAGAATCTATATCACTAGCTATATTCATTGTCTCCTAATGTTAATTTTCGGTGGTCTCTTTAACATTTTTAGTTATAAAATACTCTCAAAAAAAATGTTATAAAATAGGTATCCTAAGAGAATCTATAATGACTAGCTATATTCATTGTAGTTTTGCTTGTCACATCATTTTTTCTGGCTAAATCATTTTTCACCAACATGATAGTTCAATGGTTAGCTACAATGCTTATCTATCGAATAGGCACCACAAATCAACCATAAAAATATACATTTTGAATGAATTGATTTATTAATACAATATAAAATTATATTTATTTTGAAATACTTTTAAATTGGGAAAACGTCAATGATATTTTTAAACTCATAAATTATCAGTATTATTATTACTATAACGTGGATAATATAAAGGCATATTTTTAAAATTAGTACAAAAATATGTATTATATTAAGTTAAAAAAACCAAAAAAAAGGAAATTTTAACAACACATACATACCGAAAAATATCAAATTTAAATATTCCATGAGAAAATTAAACATTTCTTAAAATAAATCAAGCAAAAACATTAAATAAAATAAATATACTAAATTAAATAATACTCTGTATTAATAAAATAAATATACTTAAATATCAATTCAAAATAAAGAAAACTACTTTATTTTATCAGTACTTTAACTTATCATTGTATTTTTAATTAATTTAGTATATCAATTGCCTGATAAATAAAATATATTTGATAATTATCATTATAGTTCAAACATCTCTCCCTTCCAGCAAATAGCTTGTATTGGCTAATTTACTTGCTCAAGCTAGAAGGAAAGTTGCTCTTCAATGCTAGGCCACTCCGCTACTGGCTTTAATATTTTTTAAAAATTGCAAACAGCTCTCTAGGAGTAACATTTATACATGCTCTAAGGCCCTAACAGTTTCATCAAGGGGGAAAATTGGCCTTCATTGCTAACAGATATTTTGAAAAAACCATTTGAAATAATTAATTAATAAATTCACCGTGAAAAGTGAAAAAGAATAAAAAGAATCTAAAGAGTGTACCTCGGGTATTATATATATGAAATCCATATATCTTAAAATTATAATACATAACTATTATTTTTATAAAACAAAATTAATACTACCTTCGCACGCTTAAAGTTTTCATTACAAAATGACATAATTATTTATACAATAATTAAATGTAATATACATCATTTACGATAAGTGTGATATTATAAATATATTACTTTTAATAATTGATGATCAAATTAAGAGTGCTAATTATTTTTTAAATTAGAAATATAATGAGAACATTTAGCTGAGTCGTCAAAAAATGAAAGTGAGAACCATACGTTGAGACAAAAAGTGTATATAGATTTTTCTCTTGTATCACTAAAATAGTATGGTGTATGTAGCCATTTCTTTAAATAAAAAACATTTCTCTTGTAGGTCATTCTCATTCCTCACATTCAATATATTGAGTTCAAATATTGAGGTACAATATGCATTTTCAGAGTGACACTTGAAGTATATTGAGTTCAAAAAATGCTAGAACCAATAAATATTAGAATTGTAAAACAATGAACAATACATGATAGTGAGTAAAAATCTCACATTTTGGTATGGATATAATATATAACACTAGAGCTATATATAGTAAGCTAAACTTGTAGATAATCTAATTGCTTGATTTTTTTATTCTCGCTTCATATATCAATGATTGTTACTTTAAACTTGGTATAATTACTGTTCAGTCCAGATGAATGGATTTTTTTTATTGATCCAAAAAAGGTGGAATCTCCCACCCCAAGAGCCCCACCCCGACCTGACAGGATGATGGGGAGGTTAGTCATGGTGTCTCAGTCACCAGAATGACAGCAGGTCCATACACCCGTGCGCACCAGAGGTCCAGCCTTATTTCAGGTTCTGTGACCTCTACCCGGTCGCTGCGGGATTCGAACCTTGGTCCATTGATCCAAATCTCCCACCGCTCGACCGAAAGGATTTTTTTTGAATCGGCCCCTAGTATGCATATAAGGATAAACAAGGCTAAGGGTCTAAAGAAAAAAGCTGACAAAAAAAGGAAAAAAGTGAGTCCATTGTTCAACACGGTACTCTTCTTTCACACTTGACACTCTATACACACGAGGATCATATCATTATATAGAGCATTCTCTTCTTGATCATCTTCTCCAGCTCTTCATCCGATTGTTTATCTTAGCTTAGAAGCTTCTTCCCACATATATAGAATCATCGAAAGCTTATCATCATATCAATCGTGTTGTCAAACTCTCTAAGCTTAAATTACTTCTTTATCGAATATATACAATTGATGATCATATATATGAGGGTGTGACAAATAAATTGGCCGGATTATATATTCATTTGGGCATTTTGGCTTGATCCAAAAAGATAGTAAAGGTGGATCGTTCAAATGGGAAGAGGCCCTTTTCATCCGATGAAGCGGAGAAGAAAGAGGTCTGCGGCGGCGGAGGCGGTGGCTCGGTGGCAGTTGACCCCATTTTCCCGATTTACTCGGCCCGGTCTCTTCATGATATGACTGCCATGGTTTCTGCCCTTTCCCAAGTCATTGGAAGCACCCAAGCTGCTGTGGATGATTCCCTGCATGGAAATTCACTACAACCCCAAACTGGTGATCTATCTCTTCAACAACCATCTCAGCCCAATCCTCAAGATCAAGGTATATACAATTATACATACAAGTATATACTACCCCCTCTGTCCGAATTTACTTAGACATCTTTGACTTTTCCAGTAAAAGGTGATAAACTTTGATCAATTATTTAAACTAATATACTCCATCCGATTCTAAATAAACTCCGCACTTTGACTTCACACAGATTAAGTAAATAAATTTGATTTTACTGTAGAGTACACTGTTGTGACACTGTTTGGCACTATGTGGCACTGTTTGACACTGTTTTGCACTATTTTGATGTAGATAATTTGCCCAATAAGGAAGGGAGAAGAAACATGAAGTTTATTTTGGACCTACCCAGAAAGGAAAATGTGAAGTTTATTTAGGACCGGAGGGATTATTTATACAAAATTTAATAATTTTTTACTTTTATGATAGTATTTTTAACAAAGAACATTTTCATATCATTTTTAAATTATTAATACTTTCTTTATATAAACATATAATTGGTCAAAGTTAGACGTCATTGACTTGAAAAATCAAGTTTTGCTAAGTAAAATGGGACGAAGAGAGTATCATTTTTATAAATTATATCCCACTATCCCACTCAACTTTTAAATTTACACTGCTGAACGATGACGGAGTGAGTTTGTTGAGTTGAAGTCTTGGATTCAATTCTCAAGAGTTTAATTTCTTTGTTCAATTTTTTTATCAAATTTAATTCAATTTAATTTTGCACTTCAAATATCTCCTATCCCTATATATTTATTTCAAACATAAATACTCCGTACTAATTTAAATATTCTGACGTGGGAATTAACTTTATTAGCGGGTCAATTATAATATCCATCAACCATCTAAAAGGTATGAAAGAGAAAAACGAATAACAGAATGTAAGTGATGAAATGATAAATAAAGGGATCATTTTAATGAAGTGTAATCCAATTTGTAAAATGAGACGGAGGGACACACTTATACTTCCTCCGTTCTTAAAAGAATTGTCATGTTTGACTGACACGTAGAATAATAAAGTAAAAATCGTGTGGTGGAGATTTGTGCAGATGAGAGAGAAATAACAGGAACCACAAATTGATTGATTAAAAGGGAAAGTGACAAAGTTTTTGGGACAACCAAAAAAGGAAACTTGGCGAAGTTATAAGGGACGGAGGGAGTAATCTTTAGTGGCTGGAATAAGAATGGAAATAAGTCAAAGAACAATATTTTCAAATGATTCAAGTACCAATTGGATGGTATTTGGTAAAGAATGCAATAGATTCAAAAGAAGAATCTAACTAAGTTCATGATTTACTCACACCATCTATGGACCATTCACTAAAATATTTTTGGAAACGGGCTAATTGTCATTTTAGCATAAGTGTATCTCGTTTTGAAATAAGACTGATACTCACTTTGTTCCATTCACAAATCCTAAACTTCTAAAGTCTTATTTGTGTAAATCGTGATGGCCAATTTTAAATAGGATCTCGAATTGAGAGGAATTTGTTTTTGAGTAGAATATATACCCCTTTTCTAGACAAATAGGGACAAAAATTTGTTCAACATATAGCAAAAATTATTTGAGATGAATGCCGAATAACATCAGAAAACATGTCAAGATAATAGGCAAATTCTATGTACCGTACCCTAGAGATCAATTAATAAAGCATTACAATTGAATCATTTAAATACTAATAAATGAAGAGATAATGACTTGTACCAATCAATTATATACTACCTCCCTTATTAAATAAATGCAACATGTGGAATTTGACATTATTCACATGTTCTATTTTGACTACGTTTTATATATTAATATATCAATAGTTTATTTAAAAAAAATATATTGTTAATTTGTTTCATCCTAAATTTTCACTCTGAATTTTGTATTTTTTTATTAAAAGAGAATTAAATATATTAATGGTCAAAATTGTGCATTGACAAACGTGAAAAAATTGACTGTTGCGTGCATTTATTTAAGAACGGAGGCAGTATATTGCAAGTATATATGATATCCTCACATTTATTCTAAGGCACCACACTACTCACCAACATTATATATTTATTCACAACAGGTAACCTTTTATTTAGAGGTTCTTCAAAATGAGGTATGCGACATGTTCATACTAAGCACACCTCTAATCTTTAAAAACATACCTAAATTTTTCTAGTAAACAAACAAAGCGAAACTAAGAATTAATCCTAAAAGAAATAATTAAGGTGTACTTATATTTTCTCAAAGTAAGAGTATTATTAATTTTTTTCCCATAATATGACTAATACACTTCTATTTAGAGGAGTTTTTTATTCTTTTAATAGAATTAAGTGAATCTTATTTTGAGGATCGACCTATTTATATTAATCTTTAATTTTCGTATGTTTTACTCATTGGTATAAGAATAAATTAATGAGACGAAGTTAATTACAATGCATAATATGCATGTTTATGTGTATAGAACGGAGCCAAAGAAAGAGGCACTATAGAGGAGTGAGGCAGCGGCCGTGGGGGAAATGGGCGGCGGAGATCAGAGACCCAAAGAAGGCGGCGAGGGTTTGGCTCGGAACCTTCGACACGGCGGAGTCAGCCGCCTTAGCTTACGACGAAGCGGCATTGAGGTTCAAAGGCAGTAAAGCCAAGCTCAACTTCCCTGAGAGAGTTCAAGGCAAGCCCCACCAGTTCGCGGCGGCGGCGGTGGCGCCTCACCATTACTACCACCACCACCCAACTCGACACCTCCAGTTCCACACAACTCCTCCGCCGTCTCTCCTTTCTCCATTCCTCCCGCATTTTCCCCTTCCATACTACGTACCCGTTCTCGACAACCAATACGCGGCGGCGGCGCAGTTTGTTATCGGCGGCGGCCAAAGAACGGCAGTCAACGCTCTCCCCCCCACCTTCGGGGATGACCTAATGTTCGACCGCCGGGGAATGGCGTCGCCGGAAACCTTCGTTTCACCGACGTCGTCTTCGACAAGTTCCACGGCGCAATCCCATTATCAACACAATCATCACCAATTCACGGGACTTCCTCAATTTCCGTACGGCGGCTCCGACGATAAAGAATGGGAGGAACATGAAATCAAGAACGTCAAAAAGTGATGGGATTTTTGTTGTTGCTTTAGGCCGGCCGGTTAATCATTAATGATTAATGCATGCACGTTTCTTGTAATTTGGGCATTAATTATTGTATTTTAATTTTTAATTATATGCTTTTACGATCCCGATCCCGATCTCGATCAGCTGGAATCTTGAAACGGCTTTTGAAAATGAGAGAGTATTTGTCTGAGCTGCGCAATATTTTGGCTATTTAATTTTAATAGGACGCCAAATTTCAAGTCTTTTTTGTTTTCTACATTATCTAAAAAGATACTTGTATCCTTCTTTTTCTTTGCCATGGAATGATATGGATTGAAGGATATTTTGATACACTAGTTACCTTCAAATTTACTTCGGTCCTTAATGGAGTTTACACTTTGACTTCACATATATTAAGGAAATAAATTTGATTTTACTATAAAGTACGTTGTTTGGCACTGTTTGCTGTAGATTTGTTTGTCAAATAAGACAAATAAGGAAGTAAAGTTTAATATAGGACGACTCAAAATGGAAAGTGTAAAGTTAATTAAGAACCAGATGGAGTATATTTCACATTTGACTATATATACATGACTTTGAGGAAATAAGTCAAATGCATACCGAATGTTGGATATTTTGATCTGATTATGCCAAATAAATAAGTCAAATAAATACATAGAGGGGATTCACATTATGTCACCTTGGGCGGCATATATTCACGTTTTGTCGGTTTAAAAAAATAGAATGAAGGAAAAGTGTCAAATAGGCTCATTTACCGGTCGTGTAAGCTCAATTCAGTATCTGAATTAAAAAGGTTCAATTTGCACTCCGAATCCACAAAAATTGGTTCAAATTTGATTTTTTTACGGGTAAATAGTTTTTGTTCCTGCGAGTTTTAATTAGGTATTGTCCTTTATGGTCCTTCCGGCATATATAGTCCATTCAAATTTCAATTCGCCCATGACGTGCCCTTGTCGTGAGGTGCACTCAAAATAATTTATCAATACAACACTAATACGTAGTATAGCGAAGTAAGGTTCGTATCCACAGGGAAAGGAACACTTTTCTTCTATATAAGTAGTAACAAAGGGGTTTTTAAGTTTGATTTAATTCAATTAACACTAAGATAAACAACCTATATGAGTTTGATTAATAGATGTGGTAGCTTGGTTTTGCTTTTATCCGCTTAATGAAATGTTCGTCGATCCCGGTTATATCTTTAACTATCTTCCTCTCGAATACTCAATCGAGGAGTATATCCAGTTCATCGAGGGTAGTTATTAATAACGAGATGCGTTCATTAATAAAACTTACTATCGAGTCAATATAGAACAAGCGTCGTATATTAACTTGATAGTAGCAATAAACTGAAGATGAAAAACGATTGAGATTGATAACCTCAACACAAGCGGTTTATTGGTTTAATCAATATAATTAATTCCCCTTGGCATATTAACCATGAGATACATGCATTAATAATCCAAGTTTACTACCGTTGAAAGAACCGGATTAATAACAAGCGTATTAACCGATTGATTCTAGTAATAATTAATATGAGAAACAAAACTAGTTGATACTTTAAGTAATGTTTAAAACATTAACATGAACTATGATTAGGAATTAATTAATACTCAAGGAAAAATATTAAAGAATATGAATCCTACTATGATTAATATCAAGATGTTAACTAATTGTCATCTTAGTAACACTCCCCAATATTAACATAGAGGAAGAAATAACTATTACTATAAACAATGTCAAGAAGTTAACTAATTGTCATCTTAGTAACACTCCCCAACTTTGATATAGAAATAGTATTTTAAAGGAGGAATTAATATTCAAGGAAGAAGATTAAAGAAAATAACTCACAACTTACAAATTCATTAAGCTTCAAAGTAGCAAAACCAAGATGGAAGAGTTTAGCTCCTCATTTGGAGACTAAACATGATGAAAAATATAAAGAAAGAACTATTCTATAATGAGCTTAGATGTACAAAGGAATTGGATGATCATTTGTGAAGGAAAGGGGGTGTATTTATAGGGTTTTGGGATGGGATTCGGGTACTCGATCGGGTATATACATGGTACCCGATCGAGTATGTGTGTAATACCCGATTCGAGGTATACTCGATCGGTTTTAGGCTATTTTCCAAAGGTATACCCGATCGGGTATATGTTTATACCCGGTCGAGTATGCTTAGAAAGTGATATTCGAGCCATACTCGACCGATTTTCGTTTAAAACTCAAAGGCATACCCGATCGGGTATGTCGGTCTACCCGATCGGGTATAGACATTTAATCATGGCCGAAATCTTCCCGGCATGTTCCCTTGTCTTCGGATCTGATCCGATTTGAAGTCTCAACCTAATACCCGATCGAGTATAGGTAATACTCGACCGAGTATAGACCAAAATTTCAGGATCCTTCTTTCTTTCTTATTTTTGCACCTTCCTTCCACTTTTGGGGTACACCAATTGTCCTTTGAGTGATCAAGACCTGTTTGAGCTCAGAATATACCTAATTTGAACTATTTACAAGAATTTAACAAACTAAACTATTACACCAAAAGTGTGTAATTTCAAAAGTAAAGATCAAGCAAAACTAATTAAAAACACAAACATACACATGGAAATTAGAAACGTATCAACTCCCCCACACTTAGTTTCTTTACTCGCCCTCGAGTAAGATCAAATGTTCACAAGTGTCAAGTTTTTCCAAAGTTTCCACAGTTTAAACAACTTACACACACAAAGACCACCAAGGATAAAAAATGAGTTTTAAGCTCAAATTACAAGGAACATCTTGGGTTTTACGGCCTTCTAGTGTTCATCTTCTCTTCTCCTCCTCTCTTCTTCTTCTTCTTCTTCTTCTTCTTCTTCTTTGTTTTCTGAATCTTCTTATTCTTCAAAGAGATACAATGAGTGCCTGCAAAAACAATCATTTCTCTCATATCTCTCATTTTTCCTAGGAGTCTTTTCAGGTTTTCATCCTAGCATCTCTTTTCATTTTCCATTCTTCCCAACTCACTCATTTTTTTATAAGCCTTTTTTGCTTAGATTGCCCATTTTGTTGGGTTTTCAACCTAACTAGCATTTCTTTTCTTTTATTTATTCTCTTTTTTTGTGTGTGTAAAAAGTTCAAAAGAATTACATGCATGGTGCGAGGTGGAAATTAAAATTACATACCATGATGAGTCTCTCCCCCGCACTTGAACCAAGCAATGTCCCTAGTGCCTGCCCTCTCCGCCGTAGTAGCTGCCTCCGAAGCCGCTCCCCTGCCCGCCATCTCCCATGTATGCGTCCCCGCTATCTCCACCGTCATACCCTCCACCCCCGGAGCCAGATCCTCCAAAGTTACCCCAATGAGTGGGGTCATACCACGAGGGTGGTGGAGGGGGGTTTGCCATGGTATGAAAAGATACCTGCTGTGCCATGTAAGAGTACATAGGTCCGTAGAACCTACGTTGGTCTTCTTCATACCGATGCCTATCGGCTTCCCGGAGCTCTTCCAATCGCTGATAACCGGCCCTTTGCTCCTCCTGTATTTGGTTGAGCCGGTTGTCCATAGCCATGTAGTTCTCGTTCATTTGAGTGTACCCCGTAAGCAATTGTTGTTGACCCTCCAAAAGTTTTTGAAAGAAGTCGGGTGGTGGAGGGTTTTGAGTTTGTTCGGGGATGTCGTTGTCCATGTCTTCATGGCCATGGGGTTGAGCATAGGGCTCGTAATCGGGTTGGTATTGGGGAGGTTCTTGCTCCGGTTCTTGGAGATGTGGTGGAAGGGTGTGTGGGAAGAGGTAATGGGGCTCCTCTACTGCTTCTCTGTAGCGCAGTTTGGGGAGTTCTTGGTTGGGTAGGAGGAAGTATTTGAGAGACTTGGGGTGTATGAGCCAGTTGTACATATTTTTTGGTCTCTCTCCACCGTAAACAGTGTGAGAAAAGGCTGTACATCCCGAATGGCCCAACCAAGATATGTTCATCAAACAATAGTCGGGTATAGGAGAGTTATCCGTATACCCGAACTTGGTGGCTAAGTGCATTATCACCCCACCCACAACAATGGCGTCCTTGGTTGCGCTTTCCTTTTTCAGATGTGCCCACATGAGATTGCACAGATTGAAATCCACATGAACACGGAATAGGGCCACAGACATCAGGCATACGTCCCCCATCCTAGTGTGATGGTTGTTGGGACGTCCAAGCAAGAAATTGGCAAGGAATTTCAAGAATAAGCGGAGGACGGGATGTTGGACATGACTAATATACAGTTGGGAGGAGCTAAATTTAGCCTCCCCGGTCATCTTTGTCCACAGGGTATGGCCGAAAGCGGTATTATCGGATATTGATTTTTGGTAGGGGACCGGAATACCAAAATGTTCGGTGAACTCAAGTTTCGTTATGGAGTGGTTGTGGTTAAACAGACGAAACTTGAGTTTATCATCCCTAAAATCAGCTTCATCGGTCTCAAATTGCACCGAACTCATGAGTTCATAGATTATTTTTTCATTAGAGTGATATTGCATTTTGAATATACGATCCATGCTCAACTCATGAAAAAATTTCCTAGTGCTCTTATACACTCCTAACTCATTGAGAGCATCATGGCATAAAAAACGAGAGGGTTTTACTTGCCTTGCAATGGTGGAGATGAAGCGGGTTCGGTGTTCGTTGTCGGCGAATATGATGTCCTCGTAGCCTGGGATGGATGCCATAGTGTTGGAGCTCTGCCCTTTTTCCTTCCTTGGTGCCATTTTTGGGTGATTTTGAGCTTGAAATCCGAAAAATTGAAAGTTGGGGTAGGGTTTCTCGGACCTCTTGAAACTGGGGGAAAGTTGGATTGGTGGGTATGGGTGTGTAGAGGAAGATGAGGGGAGTATTTTGGTGTTGGAATGGGGTGATTTGGTGAAGAAATGGAGAAGATATGGTAGAGAGAAGTGTTAAAAATGGAGGTTGGGGGAGAAGGGTTCGAAATTGGGTTTTGGAATTTGGGGAAGATGAAGTGTTTGGGGCGGTTTTGGGGTTAAAAAGCCCGTATACCCGATCGAGTATGTGTTGTTACTCGGTCGGGTATGGCTGGAAACTGGGTTTTTTGAGTAGTCTGCCTCCGGTACCCGATCGGGTATAATACAATACTCGATCGGGTATGTGTCCTTTTACACGTTTTGAGGCCTGTGCTCGATCGAGTGTGGGAGTCAGCTTTCTTTAACCTTAGCCTTTCTGTACATACCCGACCGGGTGTATAGTGATACCCGATCGGGTATCCCTTGTTTTTCAATTCTCGAGTCCTGTACTCGATCGACTATATGTACATACTCGATCGGGTATATAGTGATACCCGATCGAGTATGCATGTTTTCTTTTTAAAATTGAATACTTCTTCGATCGAGTAATGCCTGGTTCCCCTTCTTTTGGCCATACCCGACCGAGTATAAGGTGGTACTCGATCGGGTATGTCCCCAGATGCTACAGACCCTGCATTTTTTTTCTTTTTCCAAAACCTGTGATTAGTGCCCTCTCTCTCAACCTTGCAAAAATAGAAACTGAAATTTTGACAGGGCAATTAACAACAACAAAAAACAAAAAAAAAACGTACCTTGCTTGGGTTGCCTCCCAAGAAGCGCCTTAGTTAACGTCGCGGCACGACGCATGGTTGTGTTCAGTCATTCAAACTTGGATCATGATAGTTTATCTTTTTCACACTTTCACTCCTAGGACGTTCATAGGAGTGCTCAACTTCTGGACTCTTCAATTTGGAAATCTTTCCAGGATCAAATATCCAGATTGTCATTGATTCATGCGGTGGGAGGAAAGGGAAGAAATTATCGTTTACTATGGTCAATGAAAAGTTTTTCGATCCCTCAATTTTGAAGAGGATTTCAGAAATGGCATTGTCCTTTCCAAGTTTAAGAGTTTCCCTCAAAATTTTTAGAATTGATGGGGGTACCTCAAAAGATGACAAGGATAGATATTTAACCTTGAAGCTCAGATTATCCTCTTCTTTGACCAGTTGGAGCTCCGTGTCTTTTTCTTCCTCTACTTCTTCTGGATTCTGGATCTCCTTTTGCATTTCCTCTTCAATTGTCAATGTGATTGCAAAAGTTTACTGTTTAGGATCACATTCTAGTTGAGAAGGAGGTTTTTCTGAATCCCTTGCTTCAAGCCTACTCACGACTCCGGCTATTTGACTCATTTGAGTTTCCAAGTTCAAAATGCTAGACTTGGTCTCATTTTGGAATTGCACCATGTTTTGTTGTCCTTGTCGTGAGGTGCACTCAAAATAATTTATCAATACAACACTAATACGTAGTATAGCGAAGTAAGGTTCGTATCCACAGGGAAAGGAATACTTTTCTTCTATATAAATAGTAACAAGGGGGTTTTAAGTTTGATTTAATTCAATTAACACTAAGATAAACAACCTATATGAGTTTGATTAATAGATGTGGTGGTTTGGTTTTGCTTTTATCCGCTTAATGAAATGTTCGTCGATCCCGGTTATATCTTTAACTATCTTCCTCTCGAATACTCAATCGAGGAGTATATCCAGTTCATCGAGAGTATTTATTAATAACGAGATGCGTTCATTAATAAAACTTACTATCGAGTCAATATAGAACAAGCGGTGTATATTAACTTGATAGTAGCAATAAACTTAAGATGAAAAACGATTGAGATTGATAACCTCAACACAAGCGGTTTATTGGTTTAATCAATATAATTAATTCCCCTTGGCATATTAACCATGAGATACATGCATTAATAATCCAAGTTTACTACCGTTGAAAGAACCAGATTAATAACAAGCGTATTAACCGATTGATTCTAGTAATAATTAATATGAGAAACAAAACTAGTTGATACTTTAAGTAATGTTTAAAATATTAACATGAAATATGATTAGGATATAATTAATACTCAAGGAAGAATATTAAAGAATATGAATCCTACTATGATTAATATCAAGATGTTAACTAATTGTCATCTTAGTAACACTCCCCAATATTAACATAGAAGAAGAAACAACTATTACTATAAACAATGTCAAGATGTTAACTAATTGTCATCTTAGTAACACTCCCCAACTTTGATATAAAAATAGTATTTTAAAGGAAGAATTAATATTCAAGGAAGAAGATTAAAGAAAATAACTCACAACTTACAAATTCATTAAGCTTCAAAGTAGCAAAACCAAGATGGAAGAGTTTAGCTCCTCATTTGGAGACTAAACATGATGAAAAATATAAAGAAAGAACTATTCTATACTGAGCTTAGATGTACAAAGGAATTGGATGATCATTTGTGAAGGAAAGGGGGTGTATTTATAGGGTTTTGGGATGGGATTCGGGTACTCGATCGGGTATATACATGGTACCCGATCGAGTATGTGTGTAATACCCGATTCGAGGTATACTCGATCGGTTTTAGGCTATTTTCCAAAGGTATACCCGACCGGGTATATGTTTATACCCGGTCGAGTATGCTTAGAAAGTGATATTCGAGCCATACTCGACCGATTTTCGTTTAAAACTCAAAGGCATACCCGATCGGGTATGTCGGTCTACCCGATCGGGTATAGACATTTAATCGTGGCCGAAATCTTCCCGGTATGTTCCCTTGTCTTCGGATCTGATCCGATTTGAAGTCTCAACCTAATACCCGATCGAGTATAGGTAATACGCGACCGAGTATAGACCAAAATTTCAGGATCCTTCTTTCTTTTTTATTTTTGCACCTTCCTTCCACTTTTGGGGTACACCAATTGTTCTTTGAGTGATCAAGACCTGTTTGAGCTCAGAATATACCTAATCTAAACTATTTACAAGAATTTAACAAACTAAACTATTACACCAAAAGTGTGTAATTTCTAAAGTAAAGATCAAGCAAAACTAATTAAAAACACAAACATACACATGGAAATTACAAACGTATTAGCCCATAAATATGCCTTCTTACCTGCGAGTTTGGTATCAGAAAATCTTCCTATCATCTCCATCTTCTTCCTTTGATCCTCCATAAAAACGCTGCATCTCTGAGTTCGCCAGTGTCCTTTGAGAACGTAGAAACTGTTCTATCCTGGGAGACAATTGATACTTGTGTTGTGGGCAAATTCGTTTTAAGGAGACAACGATTCGTTGGACTCAGTTTTATCCAAATATTTTTATTTAATTTTATTTATTTTATTAATGCATGCATATTATATGATTTTACATTAGCATTTACAAACTTTATCATTTTTTAGTCCTCTTTAGCGAAATTTCTCAAAAAAGTGTGCTTATAACTTTTTTTAAATTTTTCTAAGAACTTATCAGATATGTATGTTCAATAACAATACCAAAATTCATAAAAATTAATTTAGTGCTAACTCAATACATATTTTATTATCACTAAAGTGCTACACTTTATTAAAAATAATAGTTTTTGTATACTTAATATAGCCTATCTTTTTAGGTTATATAGCCATTTAATATCTCCCGGTATGTATTTGTATGTGTGTGACGTGCACTCGTCGTTAGGTGCACTCAAAATAATTAATCAATACGACACCAATACGTAGTATAGTGTAGTAAGGTTCGTATCCACAGGGAAAGGAATACTTTTCTTTTATATGAGTAGTAACAAAGGGGGGTTTAGATTTGTTTGTTTTAACAACACTAAGATAAACAACCTATATGAGTTTAATTCAATGAGATGAAGACTTGGTTTTGCTTTTATCCACTTAATGAAATGTTCGTCGATCCCGGTTATATCTTTAACTATCTTCCTCTCGAATACTCAATCGAGGAGTATATCCAGTTCATCGAGGGTAGTTATTAATAACGAGATGCGTTCATTAATAAAACTTACTATCGAGTCAATATAGAACAAGCGCCGTATATTAACTTGATAGTAGCAATAAACTTAAGATGAAAACGATTGAGATTGATAACCTCAACACAAGCGGTTTATTGGTTTAATCAATATAATTAATTCCCCTTGGCATATTAACCATGAGATGCATGCATTAATATTCCAAGTTTACTACCGTTGAAAGAACCGGATTAATAACAAGCGTATTAACCGATTGATTCTAGTAATAATTAATATGAGAAACAATACTAGTTGATACTTTAAGTAATGTTTAAGATATTAACATGAAATATGAATAGGAATTAATTAATACTCAAGGAAGAATATTAAAATATATGAATCCTACTATGATTAATATCAAGATGTTAACTAATTGTCATCTTAGTAACACTCCCCAATATTATCATAGAGGAAGAAATAGCTTTTACTATAACCAATGTCAAGATTTTAACTAATTGTCATCTTAGTAACACTCCCCAACTTTGATATAGAGATAGTATTTTGAAAGAATGAATTAATATTCAAAGAAGAAGATTAAAGAAAATAACTCACAACTTACAAATTCATTAAGCTTCAAAGTAGCAAAACCAAGATGGAAGAGTTTAGCTCCTCATTTGGAGACTAAACATGATGAAAAATATAAAGAAAGAGCTATTCTATACTGAGCTTAGATGTACAAAGGGATTGGATATCTTTTTGTGAAGGAAAGGAGGTGTATTTATAGGCTTTTGGGAGCTAATTCGGGTACTCGATCGGGTATATACATGGTACCCGATCGAGTATGTGTGTAACACCCGATCCGAGGTATACTCGACCGGTTTCAGGGTATTTTCTAAGAGTATACCCGATCGAGTATATATGAATACCCGGTCGAGTATGCTTAGAAAATGGTATTCGAACCATACTCGACCGAAATTCTTTTGAAATTCAAAGGCATACCCGATCGGGTATGTCGGTCTACCCAATCGGGTATAGACATAAAATCGTGGTTGAAATCTTCCCTGCATGTTCCCTTGTCTTCGGATCTGATCCGATTTGAAGTTCCAACCTAATACCCGATCGAGTATAGCTAATACTCGACCGAGTATAGACCAAAATTCAGGATCTTCTTTTCTCTTTGAACTTTTGCACCTTCTTTTCACTTTTTGGGTTCACCAACTGTACTTTGAGTGACCAAAACCTGCTTGAGCTCAGAATATATCTAATCTAACCTATTTACAAGAATTTAACAATCTAATCTATTACACCAAAAGTGTGTAATTTCCAAAGTAAAAGTCAAGCAAAACTAATTAAAAACATAAACATAAATATGGAAATTATGAACGTATCAACTTGACGTGCACTCGTCGTGAGGTGCACTCAAAATAATTAATCAATACAACACTAATACGTAGTATAGTGTAGTAAGGTTCGTATCCACAGGGAAAGGAATACTTTTCTTTTATATAAATAGTAACAAGGGGGGTTTAGATTTGTTTGGTTTAATAACACTAAGATAAACGACCTATATGAGTTTAATTCAATGAGATGGGGACTTGGTTTTTTATTTTATCCACTTAATGAAATGTTCGTCGATCCCGGTTATATCTTTAACTATCTTCCTCTCGAATACTCAATCGAGGAGTATATCCAGTTCATCGAGGGTAGTTATTAATAACGAGATGCGTTCATTAATAAAACTTACTATCGAGTCAATATAGAACAAGCGCCGTATATTAACTTGATAGTAGCAATAAACTTAAGATGAAAACGATTGAGATTGATAACCTCAACACAAGCGGTTTATTGGTTTAATCAATATAATTAATTCCCCTTGGCATATTAATCATGAGATGCATGCATTAATATTCCAAGTTTACTACCGTTGAAAGAACCGAATTAATAACAAGCGTATTAACCGATTGATTCTAGTAATAATTAATATGAGAAACAATACTAGTTCATACTTTAAGTAATGTTTAAGATATTAACATGAAATATGAATAGGAATTAATTAATACTCAAGGAAGAATATTAAAATATATGAATCCTACTATGATTAATATCAAGATGTTAACTAATTGTCATCTTAGTAACACTCCCCAATATTATCATAGAGGAAGAAATAGCTATTACTATAACCAATGTCAAGATGTTAACTAATTGTCATCTTAGTAACACTTCCCAACTTTGATATAGAGATAGTATTTTGAAAGAAAGAATTAATATTCAAAGAAGAAGATTAAAGAAAATAACTCACAACTTACAAATTCATTAAGCTTCAAAGTAGCAAAACCAAGATGGAAGAGTTTAGCTCCTCATTTGGAGACTAAACATGATGAAAAATATAAAGAAAGAGCTATTCTATACTGAGCTTAGATGTACAAAGGGATTGGATATCTTTTTGTGAAGGAAAGGAGGCGTATTTATAGGCTTTTGGGAGCTAATTCGGGTACTCGATCGGGTATATACATGGTACCCGATCGAGTATGTGTGTAATACCCGATCCGAGGTATACTCGACCGGTTTCAGGGTATTTTCTAAGAGTATACCCAATCGAGTATATATGAATACCCGGTCGAGTATGCTTAGAAAATGGTATTCGAACCATACTCGACCGAAATTCTTTTGAAATTCAAAGGCATGCTCGATCGGGTATGTCGGTCTACCCGATCGGGTATAGACATAAAATCGTGGTTGAAATCTTCCCTGCATGTTCCCTTGTCTTCGGATCTGATCCGATTTGAAGTTCCAACCTAATACCCGATCGAGTATAGCTAATACTCGACCGAGTATAGACCAAAATTCAGGATCTTCTTTTGTCTTTGAACTTTTGCACCTTCTTTTCACTTTTTGGGTTCACCAACTGTACTTTGAGTGACCAAAACCTGCTTGAGCTCAGAATATATCTAATCTAACCTATTTACAAGAATTTAACAATCTAATCTATTACACCAAAAGTGTGTAATTTCCAAAGTAAAAGTCAAGCAAAACTAATTAAAAATATAAACATAAATATGGAAATTACGAACATATCAGTGTGCATGGATACACATTAGTTTCATTTATCATATATTAGACTATTTAATTAATATTTTACTTTTTTATTACTCCCTCCGTCCCGCTAAGATTGTCTGATTTATCTCATTTTACCTTTTCGGGAAATCCTACTAAGATTGTCTCATACCATATTTGGTAAAGTTTGTGTGGCTCTTAATCATTTTTACTTTATCAATTTAATATCAATCACATAAACTCACTTTTCTTAATAAACGTGCCACCTTGTGGGACGGAAGTATTATTATTTAATTGTTTTTATTACCTTTGGGGGTGTTTTTATTAAATTTTTACAAGTGTACATAGTATTAGTTTTGCCCAGTTGAAATTGATTACACCCTTGTCAAATTTTAGTTGAAATATGCATGTGTTTATATAATACAAATAAAAAATATATATATATATCCATTTTATTTGAAATACTTAATTTGATTGGGAGCGATATTACAAGTACTTGCTAGAATATCTTGACCATCATTACTTCCATGCTATTGAGTTCTTTACATGTTGGTCTAGAATTTTTATTGGTAGTACGTATGATATAGTTAAGTTGTTAAGATTTGGGGTTCCATCCTAAAAGGTCAATATGATAGGAGGAGTAGTTCATGTCTTAATATAGCACTTTGTTCATTCAAACTTTTCCGGTATGGGATTCTAACACCCTCCTCACGACAAGACATTTCGTCTGGATCATGTCGTCAGTCATTTTTTTTGTCGGTTCATCATTTTTCATAAGGGAGCCCACACCATGGTTATGGATCAGTTTCGCTCTGATACCATGTTAAGACCTGGGGTTCCATCCTAAAAGGTCAACCTGATAGGAGGAGTAGCCCATGTCTTAATATAGCACTTTAATTTGTTCATTTAAACTTTTCCGGTGTGGGATTCTAACATAAGTTCTTCCTAATTTCCTAATCTCTAGCAATGGTGCTTCTAGGCATAGTTAGTTAAACACGGTACGGGAATTAAACGTGGTTTAATACGCACGCGTTTTATTCGGTAACTTGAACAAAAATACGGTCAAAAATTCGGCAAAAAATACGTTGACTTTTATAAAACGTGTAAATACGTATACGTGTATAATACGACATCTTTTAGTAAAATTCGGATTAAAAATACGGGTCTTATTGTGAATGATTGAATTATTGTAGTAGTTTTTAGAGCATAAAAAACATATAGTACATAAAGGATAATCAACAAACACACACATTCAAATATAATATCTCATTACTCCATCAAAAAATGCATTCATAATAGCATAAGTTCATGACAAAAAAAGAAACAATGATTAAGTCAAAAATACCATTTAAATTATATATTTCATAAAATAACATTGGAGTATAATAAAAAGTGATAGTCCCTGTTTCTGTAACAGCAATGATAAGCAGTCTAACAAAGAAGATTAAACGTAAAGATGAACACAGATTGAATCAATGTAAAACCCTCTTTGATAGACCGTGAACTCGTACACAGAAAGATATGCGCGTAAGGCTATAATGAATAAGTACGACGTTAACCTAATCCTAAACCCTCGGCTCCCTTTTTATAGGCGAGGTTTAGGTTAGGCGTGAAAGGCTTTTATCCTGTTTATATGGGCCTAACACTTGGCCCACATTCTATCTAATACATGCACTAATTTAATATAAGGAATAATAATAAAGCTAATCTATGACAAACTTGATTCACAATTAAAATATCTCCAACAATCTCCCCCTTTGTGATCAAGTGCCACTTTGTTATTGCTTCTGTGACTTGAAGTAGTGCTTCCTCATATTCAGTGCATGCTCGTATTGCCTTAGCATATTTCTCTTTTCTAGGCGATCGTCGATGGCCTTTAAAATTGTCTCCACTGTAGAGTGTTCCTTTTGAACATATGACGATGCCTCCTGAAGATTTTCCTCTAGCTGTGTCTTCATCTTGAGAAGCTGTTCTTTGATTATCTTCAGCGTTCCATCACAATATTTCTCAATTTCATTGACCACCATCAGACGTTTTTCGTTCTTGTGGTTGAGATAAGTGACTGCTGACGGTGTGAAGAAGATGTGGGAAGCTGGGAAGTCTTCGAGTTCTGGACCATACAGTCTTGTCTTTGTAAGGTTTGTCTTTGTCAAGTTGCACTCAATAGCCATCTGTAGGTCGTGTGAAGAGTGTACTCTGATCTGTCTGAGCATGAATCTCTTGATTGCTGCAAGACCTTCGCTGTATGTTTTGCTTTGCCTGACTGGAAGGTATCGATAGGCCATGAACATTTGATAGATGTCGTCTGGTTTAAGCATGATGAAATCATTCTCTTGGCAAGTAAATTCACTCCCGTCAGTGCGTTGAAGCCTGTAAGAATAGAATGTCACTCCGTGATAATCCTCGGCCTTCACTTGTAGAATTTGATGAATCGGGAGAATGTTGGACTTCAAGTCTTGTTCCATCAGCTCTCTCTGAGTACCGGTTGACCTTTGTAATAGCATATGTAGATGACCTCCAGCCTACTTTCCTTTTAGATGAGTAAGGCCTCGTAGCTTCAGTTCATTCAACGGTTTGACTTTGTCTGGTCTACGCCAAATATGCTCTCTGATTTCCTCTTGGAAGGGGGCTTTGATTCGAACGTTGTCCCAAGGTTTCTCTGTCTTGGGAAGTCTTCCCGCTGATTGTCTGACGACGGATTCAAGAGTTTTCTGAGATTCCTTGTAGTTCTCCCCTTCCTTTCGTTCATCGTCCTCGAGCCTGATGATATCTTCAACACATTTGTTGATTAGCTCTCGTAGCCACCAATTTCTCTGCATGTCATCTATCTCGGCCTCATTGCGGAGATCATCCCATTCTGTCCATTGTCTTGGCCATTTATCATGTATCACCGCCTCCTCCAGTGCATCGTGGATGTCCTTGCCTGGGGGAATGTATGGAACTCTTTGCTGCTGTTGGAGCGGTGATTGTTCTTGGGTAGCACAACCGGGTTCACTTGGATTGTCCGTTGACATCAGTTTAGAACTAGGTTCTAACTGATAGCCTGATGTAAAAGATGTACCAGTGGTAACATCATCAGGACTTCCATCCCCTCCTCGGTTGGTATGTCTAGGGGATACGCCTCGGGATGTTGAGTCTAGCTTGACCAGGCTAGATATTTTGGCTACGGGTGGTGGCTGTTGGTTTGTAGAGGTTTCGGGTTGGATGGGCTGTGGAGTTTGGCGAGGTAAAGCAGTTTGCTCAAGTGATCGTGGGCGCTTGTTCTCCCCCTCATGAGGATCCGAATCATCGGGGTCCTCATGGGAACGTTTGCGACCACGAGGACTCTCCTTGCACTTGCTTTTGGTTTCGGGGGAAGAAAGGAGGGCTTCGAGAATGGCTTGCTGGTGAAGGGTAAGTTTGGCTTCAGGGATGTTAAGAAGATTATCCAGCAAGGCCGATGCAAGGGTTTCGAAGGGTAGTGAGGAGAGATCGATGGAGGGTGTGGTCGGGCGTGGGGAGAATACTAGTTCTGTATCCTGGGTTCCCCGAGAATGTGAAGGAACGGGTATTTGGTTAATGGATTGGTGAGATAGAGGGGTGGAGGATACGGGTTGTGTATGGGAAATGAAAGGTTCGGGTGAAGGTTGGGGTGGGGTTTGTTCAGACCGAACCGCTTGGGTGGTCCTAAATTCCTGTGCTAGTGCGGTCATTGCATCTTGCACCCATGGTTTAATGGTGGAATCTAGGAAGCGATTTAGTAGAACGTTGACGTCTTCAAAGGTTGGGTGACCAGTTACGGGGGTTGTAACTGTTGTCACAGCATCAGTGAAGATAGCTGATGTGTGGTCTGCGTGCAATGATGAAATCATTGAGGGCGTAGCAGGGCTTCCAACCGTCATAGCTTGCGCTCTGGTTGTTGCTTTCAGGGTGTGTGCACCTGTATGTGCAGTGAATAGTGTAGGTGTCCTAGAAAAAGAAGAAAATGTAGGAAAAGTGACACCTAGACTCGATGTGATAGAAGAAGGGGTTTTGACCTCGGACGATAGGTCAATTGTACGCTCAACTGATTCGGAAGGAACCAGTGAGGGGGTTGAGTCCCGTTCTTTTGAAACGATAACCTGTTGAGAGGCTATCGAGTGGCTGGGTGAGGGCTGTGCTTGCGCAGTTGAGCCAGATGCTGCGACTTCTACCCGGGAACCGAAAAGATCGGCTCCTGTACTTAAGGATTCGGCTCGGCTTATCTGGATAAAGGTATCGCAGCCAGCGAAAATGTGCTTGTCTGCCTTATCAATTAGGCTCTTTCTGACTCGGGGTTGGGGCTTTGCCTTAGCAGCCTTGTCATTCTTAACCTTGGCCTTTTTCTCCCGGATGACGACGTCCTTGGAATTCTTTATCGTATGAGCTGCTTCGTCGTAGTCATCCTTGGAGCAGTTTGTTTCGCTGGGATCGGCTCTTGGTTTAGCTAGCTCCTTGATAGTGAAGACTTAGGGTCTGCCTGCTATTATCGTTGTTGCGTCTTCAGCAGTGATCCTCTTCTTTTGTGGAGATTCAACAGGCAGCTTTCCTTTTCGGATCAAAGCATATATGTGCTCAACATCTTCACTGTCATTGTCGTCATCATCATCCGAGCCAGACTCCTCGCTATCCGTGCCCACGCTCTCGGATGCCTCATCGTCAGTGTTTGTTTGGGCATCACTTGACGACTCATTGGCAGTTTCCTCAGCGTCTGTTTCGGTGCCCTCAGCCGCCTGACTCGTCTCTAGAGAGTCGTCAGACTTTCCTTCATTGGGCGAACCGGCCACTGGTTTCTGTGGCTTTGGGGCTCTCTTAGGACCCTTACCTACACTCGGCTTTGTCCCCGGGGTAGGTCCAGCTGGGTTTTGCTGAACCATAGGGACAGTTCTCTCAAGGGCTTCCTTGTACTGTTGAACTACTGGATTTGAGGATTTGGCTAAGTTGGGCAGAAACCCGGGGATCCGCAGACCGAAGACAGGATTCTTGTCTGCTTTGAAGTACTGCAACTTCGGGGCATTGTAGTGTGGATCCGAGCTGCGTTTTGGGATCGAAGAGTGCTCTGCCATGCAGTCGTTGATGATTAGCCCGAGCCATCTTGCGTATGGGATGGTACCTGGTATGTTCTTCTCTTTCGCTTTGACCAGGTCCATTAGCTCTGAGAAGAAGAGCTGTGCCAAGTCGTAGTTCTTGTTGAATGCTTTGCCATGAAATATTAGCAGGATCTGCTTGTTGCACTTGTCGAATCCGGCATGCTTCGGCGACAGGCACTTGTTCACCAGCCCGAAGAGGCTCTTCCACGGATGATGAAGATATGCTCCGTTGAAGTTTGAGAGTTGTGGCAGTAAGGAGGTGTAGCCGAGGGATGCCACGTCTTTCAGTAGATCGGGGATGGATGGCAGCGCATCATATGTATCTCGGACTGGCAGCGCTAATGTAGTACGCAGTGTAGATGGTGTCAGAACCACGCGCATGCCGTTCAGTTTGGTCTTTATCTTGGAACGATCCTTCGGTGATTCCGTATGCATGTGACCCCAAAACTGTTGTAGGTATATCTTTGGCACAGGTTTTGCGTTGTGAAGTGCAGGCCAGAGATAGTGACCTTTCATGATTGCTGGAATCACTGGATTCTGGCACTTGAACACTGTAAGGTCTAGCTGGAAATTGTTGTCCAGCACCTTGATCCATTTCCCCTTGGGGTAGATGGCATCGTCAATCTGCATTTGAGTTGTTCCTGCCATTATAAACTGTAGAAGCAGGGGATCAGCATATGAAATTCAACTGTTTGATTAGATTGAAAGAGTTTGATTTTTAGGTTTCAGATAAGTTTATGCAGGTGGAATTTAGAAAAAATTGCAAAGTCCAAATCTCGAGATCTGAATCTCGAGATCATGATTTCGAGATTCAAATCTCGAGATCAAGATGTCGAGATGCAGATCTCGAGATCTTGATTTCGAGATTTAAATCTCGAGATCTTGATTTCGAGATTTAAATCTCGAGATCAAGATGTCGAGATACAAATCTCGAGATCTTGCTCGAAGATGAATCGACGATCTCGAGATCTTGAAAACCAAAATCTCGAAATCATAGATTTCGAAGAGATGAATCCACCTGCAAAGATATAAACACGAAATACCAGAACGATAAATAACAAGATGTCGACCTATTATCAAACGAAACCCCCTATTTTTGATTTTGATTTTGAGAAAAGGCGATCGTTCTGCGAGAACGTTTGTCCGTTGAAAGTGTTTTTATGGATCTCGAAAACGATCGAAGTACTACCTTAGTAAGGTTGTCGTGAAAGAAACGGAGAAGGGGAAGGGTTTGCGAAAACAGAAGTTTTGAGAAGACGAGGAGCTCTGAGATGCGAAAGTTTCAAGCCTTTGCGAAAAGATTAGAATGGGAAGAGAAGGGATTTTACGAGGCTTATATACGCGAGAATATTTTTGGACCTCCTTCGAAACAGTTGAGCCTAAATGTTTGGACTAGCACACAATGCCCTTTTTAAAAGATTTTCGAGGCCCAATACCAGTAAAAAATCCTTAGTGGTCTTGAGATGGAATTCACTACTTTGAATCCTTTAATAAGATTCCTTAACAACATTCCATGACATGTTGCGTTGTACACCGCAACATGTTCGTTCATCATTGTTGAAGTAGTCGTAAGTCTTTGGTTGTGGCTTTTCCAAGATATTGGCCCACCTGACAGCAAGAAAATGTATCCCAAAGTGGACTTCCTATCATCTTTGCACTTAGCAAAGTCAGAATCGGAATATCCCACCACTTCAAATTATTCGACCTCTGATATGTAAGTTTGTACTCCTTAGTCCCTTGAAGATACCGCAAAACTTTCTTAGCGGCTTTCCAATGATCTACCTCTGGGTTAGATTGATATCTTCCCAACATACCGGATACATATGCAATATCTGGACGAGTACAAACTTGAGCATACATCAGGCTTTCAACTACGGAAGCATAAGGAATGAGTTTCATTTGCTCTTTCTCAACATCAGTTTTTGGGCATTGGGATGACCCAAAAACGTCTCCCTTAACTACTGGAGCAACTGATGGAAAGCATGATTGCATGTTAAAACGTTCTAAAATGCGCTCAATGTATGCCTTTTGGGATAAGCCTAACGTCCCTTTGACTCTGTCTCGGTGAATTTCGATGCTTATAACAAGCAGATTCACCTAGATCTTTCATGTCAAAATAGCCAAATAATAAGCGTTTTGTTTCATGCAATAAATCCAAGTCACTACTTGCTAATAAGATGTCATCAACATATAACACAAGTATGATGAATTTGCTCCCACTCATTTCGAGGCAGTGGCGGAACTAGGGGGTGAGCCGGTGCCGGCGCTCCCCCTTCTCCGGCGGTGGTTCTCTGTGTGTGTGTGTGTGTATATATGTATATGTATATATATATATATATATATATATATATATATATATATATATATATATATCAGCCTCAGTTTAGAAAGTATTCATATATTAAAGTGAAGTTGCTATTTGAATGTATGAGTTGTGATAGTTCAAATGGTAGGGTGGAGGTTGGGAGAGCTCTGTCTACCTAAATGGCCCGGGTTCAATTCTCAGGAGCAACAATATTTTTTGCTTTCTCCATTATTGCTTCTTTAGACTTTAGCCCATTTGGTAATTATTTATGTTCAATTAAATCACTCTAGGATGTAATGTAGTTTAAATCACACTTTTTGAATTTCTATATCTTTTATTTTAAATTCTCATTTCTTCAATTCAAATTAATTTTAATCATTTTTTCTTCTAATAATGACATATACGGACGTTGTCATTTAATGTCAAGAATAATTCTACAACTACTTTAAGTTAATATAAGTATTTACCTTTTGTTTAGTATAATAGCATTTTTATTTGAAACACACTACATATACATATATATAAGTTTCGGATCAAATAAAAAGAGTTCTTATCATGAAAATTGATCGAGAATAAATCTTGTGCATTTAACTTGAGATCCGATGAGTCAAAATCAGTCAACAATGCACTATATTTTATCAAAAACTCGGTGACAATTTGATAAATAAATCAAAATTTTCTCTCATTGTGAAAAAGTGTAAAATAAATATCTACTAGTGTACCAAAACGAGTAAAAAATGCGCCCGTTCTCATTTTCACGGGAATAACTTTTTTTATTAGAACCTCACTCTATATGTATTAATAATTATTTTCACTCGTTTTTATTTTATTCTAATAAAAAATTGTTTTTCAAAAAAAAAATATAAGAGCACCACCTCAAATTATTGTCTGGTTACGCCGCTGTTTTGAGGTAAGAGCATTGATCTACTTTGTTTTTAATGAAGCCATTTGATTTCATGACTTCATCAAATTTCAGGTACCATTGTCGAGATGCTTGCTTGAGTTCATAAATAGGCTTCTTGAGTTTACAACTAAATGTTCTTGACCCTTAGAAACATAACCTTCTGGTTGTACCATATAAACATCTTCGTGTAAATCTCAATTTAAGAAGACTGTTTTGACGTCCACTTGATGTAGCTAAAGATCACAGTGAGCTACTAAATCCATAACGACCCTTAGGGACTAGGGTATGGTTGGACTCGGGCCGGGTCGGGCCGGCGGTTCTATATAGTTGGACCCGAGACCGGCCCGGGTAGCCACCGGGTCCGGTCCGGGCCCGGGCCTCAGGTTTGGTTTTTTTTTTTTTTGCTTAGCTACCCATCCCTGACCCCCCCCCCCCCACCCCCCAAACCCCCCAAACCCCTCCTAAACATCAAGCCCAACCCGGTGGAGCCCAAACAAATGAAAAAACCCAAAAAAAAAATAAATTTGGCCCGGTCGGGTCGAGCCTTGTTATGGGTGACCCGAGCCCGGACCGGAAACCCACCGGGTCGGGCCTACCCGGACCGGTCACTGACCGGGCCACCAGTTCGGGTCGGGCTGGAACAGTACCGGTCCCGGGTCGGACCACCCGGCCCGAGTCCAACCATAGACTAGGGAATCCTTTCGAGAGATGGGTGAAAAGGTCTCTTGATAATCTACACCTTCCCTTTGAGTGTACCCCTTAGCGACCATTCTTGCATTGTATCTTTCAATGTTTCCCTTTGGATCTAATTCAATCTTAAAGACCCATTTGCTTCCAACGGACTTTTGACCCTTTGGTAATTCAGCAAGTTCCCAAACATTGGAAGAATGGCAGTGTACGCTCAACTGATTTTTAAAGAATCTGGTTGAATGCATCCCGCTTGCCCATGAGCTTTTGGACCTCTTTCATAGTTTCATATTGCAGCCTTGCAGGGAGGCTGCATTTGGATTATAGCTTGCACCTTCTCAGTATTGTTAGTAAATATCTTTTGGCATTAGTTACCTGAATTCCTCAATTTTGTATTTACAAAATCTGTCATCCATATATTGCCAACCGGCTTGGTTTTGTACACATATCCAAACCAAAATATGATATTTGGTGTCACTATTCCGAGTTCTGCAACTATAGGATTACCACTTAGAATAACTGGAAAAAAGACCAGTAAGTTTAAAAGTAAATGAAGTGTGCACCGATATCTACACGTCATCATTCGGATTCATACACTTCATAGTTCATACAATGATAAAATACATGTCAGATCCAAGCATCAATTGATTAAAACATGTTCAATTTAGGGAATATATTACAACACCAAGTTTATTTACCAGCTAATTTGACACACTCAGCGACACATGTACGAAAATGTTACAACACTAAATTTATTTACCAGCCAATTAGACAGACACTCGGCAGCACACGTACTACTCTTACTCGAGTAAAGTAAACGTAGTGAGATCAGATCCCCCTCCGCTGTGGAGGTGGCCATGGTGATGGTGGGGGTCAAAGCGCAAAGCTAGAATGCGGGCCCCTCCATTTGGAAATCCAAGAACAGAATTGTAATCGCCCCCTTCATGGTCAACCAGCCCGTATGGCTCTTCCTGTCTTGCCTCCTGCCATTCCCAAACAATTACTACTACATTTCCATTAATTGTTTTACGAAAACCATGCTAATGCTTTATACTAGTATTAACAAAGATGTATTTGTTGCGGCCAAAAGAAACAATTGAACTGCTCTCCTAAAGATAGAGCAGAAAAACAAATCATTGTGGCTAGAGAGCAAATATTTAAAAGGTAGAAACAACAGAAAATAAAGATGTAAATATTATAATTAGATGATTCAAACCAGAATCCAAAAAAAAATTGACTCGAACAACTTTAGATTAGAATAGACATGGGTATATATAGTTTTCAAATATTACATTGAAGAATGAATAATATGCGGGGTACATAAGTAACCATTTTGGTGTGTATGGAGTTCATATCAAGTGAAATCTGTTGGTAAAATCAGTTTAACCAACAATGATCTTGAACTTGCAAAAAAGTTCCAATTTATTTTAGACATCTCATAAAAGCACGTACATTAATATGTTTTAGGTACATAGTAAAGTTGCACTCAATGATAAAAACGTACCGATTGAAAAAAAGAAAACAACGTCTAAAAATCATATGAATTTGGCCAAAATTGTGTCGAAAGTTGAGTTTTTAATTTGTGCTTTTTTCGAAATATTTGACTCAAGTGAGTTCCCTTAGGGTAGTATTAGGGTCAAATGAAATGTTAAAATAGTTCAGATCTGATCATGATTTTGTTACAAATTTAGGGTCAGTTTCTTTAGTGTCTCAATAATCATAATGCATGCTGTGTTATTTTCAGTACAGAGCCAGATGAAGATGCAACTTACACATTCCAGTCTCAGGTTTCTATGGATTTCTTCCACATTCCTCACCTATAACGATATATGCAATAATGCAAACAGACATCCATCAGAACGATCAACACATATGCTTTTTAAAAATTAAATTGCACACACACACACACAAGTTTCAACTTGTAAGAGATCTTTATAATTACAAACAGTTTGTTGCAAAGTTATGTAGGAACATAACTTTGGCACATAGTAACAAATTGCTCTTAAAGAATCTGATGCAAATTAAGTCAGCACAATGTTCATAACAAATTAATAGTTTGTGCAGTCAGCAGAAAGAGACATCATACCTTCTTCTTGTGAGTCTCAATCTGGTTGGAAATCACCTTATACTGTTTCATTTAAAACATCATTGTAAAAGATTCAGAAAATAGGTAACAGAAGGACTCATGAAGCAAACATCATACAAATCCGTAGGATAAAAAGGTCAGATTATTATTTGCAATTCTTATGGAATCTGAGATAATAAAAGTAAACATATTTCCTTAAATTTGGACTCGGTCATGCAGCCTAGGCTACAATGTTTGATTAATTAAGACACTTAAACAAAGTACATCAACTACCCAGTTTTAAATGAAGTTGTGTAGGCTGGTAGGCTAGCCAACACAAAGCTGTACAGACTCTTTATTTGATTGTAATATTGAACAGTGAACACTGAACTTTGTATTTTTTCTAAAATGTGTAACATTTTTTAGGGATTGATAGAACTATAGAAGTGAAGCGCACATTAGATGATAACATTCTACACATTTTATGAATAAGATACAAAAACACGCTATTTCAAACAAAATCAGAACTAGTGTGTTTACTTAAATAGCTGAAGTTCAAGAAATAATGTGAGATATGTGTACATAGCAGAAGCTAGGGCCAGCTTAAAACCCTACAATATGCACGATTAATTGCTTAATTAATAAACCTTTCTGTCACGGATGAGCTTGAGAGAACCATCCACGTCTTCTATCAGCTCTGTCAACTGTTCAAGGCTCAGATCGTTCAGATTCTCACCCATCCTCTGCCTATTTATGCATATATAGCCAAGCAAACACTTAGAATTAAAAAAAAAACATAATACAAACATATTGCTCTATATGTTCAAAACAGGAGCATTATATTTGTTTCCCTAAATAAGAGTACGTTTTTGTCATCCTCAAAATTTATTGCCATATTTTGGCATTAGAAGGCTTTAAATAAGTTGTTATGTGGTCATAATTGACAGTACTTTCCAAGCATTACAAGCATTACAGTAATTACTTCTATTCAAAGAATAAACACATAGTGGTCCTATTTGGAATTCCAAAACCTTTTTAATCCAATTTAGGGCAACTTCTTATTTCATTTTTGTTAAACTTTACCTAACCTCTTGATATACTTTTAGCAATTTTTCTAATTTCTCTTTCCTACTTTTTGAATACTTTACTTTTTATCCGTCTTTTTCTTGACTAATACTTTTTAAATTACTCATCAGACCTAATTTTACCTTGACTAATACTCCGTAAAATTTAACGGAGGAGATTATACGTAGCATAATACTCCGTATTATTTCTACCATATACTTATTATTATTATTTTTATTATTATTACTATTATTATAGACATGCAAACCTGAATTACCTTATCTCTCTTCGAAGAGCCCGGTTAACATCTCTGAGTTTCTTCAACTGATCTTGCATTTTCTGCACAAACACATTTGCAAAAAAGTTGGCTAGAGAAAAAAATGATAGATCTGTAAATAAATAAATAAATAAATAAATAAATACTACCTCCATCCCATAAAATTCTTCCCACTTTGACTTGGCACGGAGATTAAGAAAGTGGAATAAAGTGAAAATGTATGGTTGTGATTGTGTAAGAAAAAGGTGAAATGAATGTGAACCACACACATTGTCCAAAAATGGTAAGTGGGAAGAATTTTTTGGGACGGTCCAAAAAGGAAAGTGGGAAGAATTTTATGGGACAGAGGGAGTAAATAAATAAATAAATAAATAAATAAATGACGAAGTTGAAAACATAATAATTATAATTTAATATAAAAACCTCATAGTGGGAGCACCAAATATCGATACCGAGGGTCTTCTGGTACTGGTCAAACAACTGCTTCGTACTGCATGGGTATATTTCACAAGATGATGATAAACTACAAATTTAAAAATAAAAACAGACAATAGGGGTATGTATATAAAATACCAGAGAGACGGGCTGATGTATTCATGGAGCTTTCCGGACATGGAAATCATGATGATGGAAACCTTAGCATCGCAGAGGACAGTGAGCTCATGAGCTTTCTTGAAAAGACCATTCCTTCTCTTGGAGTAGGTCACCTGCCTGTTTGTCTGGTTCTCTATCCTCTTGATCTGGATCTTCCCTCTAGCCATGCTTTTCTCTCTCTATTGTCTATATAGAAGGAGGATGGAGAGGAGTTGTTTAGTGAAGAGCTGGTGGTCAGGGGAAGGAGCTTTTCTACCCAATTTTTCAGGCTCTGTAATATGGAGTATTGTAATATGGAGTATTAGCATATACGGAGTACTACGTGTAAAAAGTATTTGGGCCCCCATCCCATTATGCGAGCCATAAGCCTAATTGCAACCATCAGTGAATAAAGGAAACCAATTTTGTTCACCCTCTCAAAAGAGCATGATGTTCACCCCACCCTAGTTGCCTGTTATAGTGTTATGTGGCATGGCAAGTCTTTATTACTACTATTTAGCAAAATGTATAAGTGAATGTACTTTGTTTTGACAGAATACTGCTGAAAATCATCCATTTGTATACAATTTCAAAGATGAATCATTCAAAGGATCCATTTTGGTGTTTTCCACCTCACAACAAATGAAATTTCCACATTTAAAACAGATTTAATTTTACATTCAATGAAGATGTGCCATCAAAAACATCTTCAGTGCTTGTGTTCTTGATATGGAAGAAGTTTTGATGATCTGTTCAATCTCAAGAAATTTTAACTATTTTGTACAATTGTATTGTATATACACATAAATTTTAACTTATAGTTACACACATTCAGTGTCTAAATTGTCTTTAAACTTTCAGAAACCATGTTACATCACCAACAAAGAAATTCTGAAATTCTAAGCGATGCATAAAAAATTGATCTTTATGGCGTTAAAACTCCTTAGTCGAGGAAAATAGTTTATCTAATAAAATACTACAGTACAAAAGTTTCAAGTTTCACTTGATGAATAAAAAAACAGTAAAATGACCTCAATCAAGAATAATAATGTCTTCAACAGATAAGTATACTTAAAAAAAAATGAACCATAATGTTGTAGAATGGTTTTAAGATTGATCAATAAAATGACCTCAATTAAGAATGGTAACGAGTTTATTTAAATCTAACAAAATGCAATACGTGAGATTTAGTCTCATGACTACTCAAATCCTCATCGACACACTTAGGTATTTAACTCCACAAATAGATCACCTTGTTTACATGGATTTGATCCAAATCAACCATAAAATAAACCATTTCTAAATGATAATCCAAATATTAAAAAATGCATTGGAGAAATATAAGGACTTGCAGTTCCTAGCCTTAGAATCCTCCCAACCGTTTTCTTATTATAAAATGACCTCAATTAAGAATGATAAAGAGTTTATTTAAATCTATGCAAATGCAATACGTTTGATTTAGTTTCATGACTACTCAAATCTTCATCTACACACTTAGGTATTTAACTCCATAACTAGATCACCTTATTTACATGGACTTGATCCAAATCAACCATAAAATCACCCATTTCTAACTGATAATCCAAATATTAAAAAAAAAAAGATTGGACAAATACAAGGACTAGCAGTTCCTGGCCTTAGAATACGCCCAACCGTTTTCTTATCAGATCGGACCTTATCAATCGAATAACTTTAAGAAGTATTTTAGAAAATATATAGAGAGAAGTACTTACTGATTCAGCGGGTTTGGAGATGCCGGGTCATCGTACTCCAAGGAAACGGAAGCGGCATATGTACTAACCCTAGAATAGCGAAGTAAGTACATGGTACGGAGTACTACGTAATATTTGGATTGTATGCCATTTTTTGGGCCGTAAAACATACCAGGCCTTACCGCCTTAGGCTTAGGTTGGGCTGCTAAAAAATAGGTCATACTCCTTTCCATTTTCTTCTCTCCATTTACTCTCTTCACTTCTTTTTCATTTTCTCTCTCTCCTTAAAAATAACTAGTTACTCCACTCGTGCGTTGCACGGGAGTGAAACACCCACATAATAATTTAGATATATAATTATATATTTAAATATATTTAAAAAATATGATTGTGTTAGAATTATTTGAAAACATTAAATAAATTCTGAATAAATGGTAAGCACTAAATGTAAAACATCACACGATGAAATGGATGTGCATTTAAGTCCAACACACTATAACGAAAATTATAAATTACTCTACAGTACATATTTCTTTGTAAACAACACTCAATGTTGATTTTGGTTGTCCATCTTCGTTATTACAAACTCCAATCCCATGAACTTGTTACTCTCCACACCGCCACGTACAAATGTTTGTGAGTAGTTATGGGGCGTCAGAGTAAGATGACAACCTTTTTTAACGATTGTTCGTGACTCTTATTAATGGTCATTGCAAACCTAATAATTTTAGGCGGAGAATGCTTAGGCGGGAAAATTTTCTCTCTACAGTCACTACAAGAAAATGTATCATTTACCTACGGATAGTTACCTACGGATTGTAATCCGTTGGTAACTCTAAAAATACCGACGATTGTACCCACGGATTCAACAATTCTAGGTTGTGATGTTCACCGAAGTAAATTCGTTGTAATTTACCTACCGTTATGACACCGTAAGAATTTTTTTTAAGACTTGCTTATACTTTCCTTAACTTTTTTTCCCAATTCCCCTCATCTTTGTAGACTTCTCCCGTACCACAAAAACCCTTGACGGTCTCTCACCGCCTACCTCCCTTCCTTTTTGATAGGAATACTTGGTAAAAGACTGCTGCACCCAACTAAATGTCGCCACCACCCAACAAAAAGCCTCGCCGGAGAAGATTACAATGACGCTGGAGAAGGAGCTTTATCGTACCGCCATTGTCATCGGAGGATCTGCTGCACCAGAGAAGGAACGGCAAGACCAAACTGCTAACTGAGCTTCTGTCCCGATCGTACGCCGGAGTTGGTGGCGTTGGTACTGCCGTCATTGAGCCCTTGAGTCGTGTCGGATCCTGGACTGACAGCGAGCACTCCTGGCTGCCGGGTCTCTTTGCTTGGTGACTGACTCTCTGCTGCTAGAATACTGACGATTCAATTCGTCAATACGCCGCGAGTCTCAGGTCTCCGTTGAATTTTGTCTCTAATGTATGCCTCCAGTGCTATACGTATTGATTTGTTTGTATTAATTTCTGTTCTTTTGTAGGGTTTGAAGAAGTTAGTTCTTGATTTGTTAAACAAAAAATCAGAAATAGAAATCTTTAAAATGATTGCAATTTCAATCTTAGATCTGTAGCAACCAATAATAAAGAGTACTCCAATATGTGCGTGTGTAACTATTGCTAGCATATAACATGAGCCTTTATACCCACATTTATGCATTCTTGGTTTTATATGCAAGGTACACCATCCTTAGCCTTCAAGGTTGCACAGATCGTCAAAATTTGAGTTTAAGTTGTAAATTATAGATGTTAGTGTAGTCTATTTTGCAATGGGGAGCAATTGGGGCATCTTCTTCCGTTCTTAGACAAGATAGTCGGCTAAATTATATACTTCTTACATAGTGAGTTTACAGTCTGATAGGTGATTGAATTATCATTTTTTTAATTCAAATGAGATAATTTTCTACTTCGTATCATTCTTGAATAATTATCATATTGGGATGTCTGTTTTTGGGTTTTGTTATAGTAATTGCTTACTTAATATTATGTAATTCTATTTTTTTTTTATGTAGGTACATTTGCTCCCCAAAAATAAAGTACGAAGAGTTTACTGTCAATGCTAGGATGATACCACTAGAGCAATTCAATGATGGAAGTGCTAGTGAGGTTAGGTCCACAAAGGATGAAATCAAATAACAATATAATGAGTTTGCTGAAGATGAAATGGAAGAGGGACATTTTGACTTGTGAGTTTACTTTGAGACTGTACAATTGCTCCTGAAGTGTTTTTCGGATGGTCACATTTACTAGCAGATGTTCTGCCAGCATTCTGTCTTTTATAGGGAAAGCTTTATTGGATTTTAGACTTGATTTATAGATGGATATTGCATTTATATATGTTATAAATATTCTATTTTTCGTACAGGAAGAGGAATTTGTTGGGAATATTTTATGGTGTTCAATCTAGTTAGTTATCTTTGTATTTGTGTAGTTATCAATTAAACGTGTAATACGGGCCACAAATGTGTATCAGCCCGGGGGCTTCCTTGTAACCCGTAAGTTAGCCAACTTCTCCTATAAAAGGAGGCTAACTTACGGGAACCCTAAGAATTGGATAGAGGCTGAGAGCGTAAGAGGCGAGATAGAGAGAGATTAGGGTTGTCGTTGCTCTCCTTCTCCAGGGAGAGCAGCGGACAGTTCATACGGTATACCAGATTTGGTTTTAATCTTGTTGATTTCTTCCTATCTGCTTCTTATTCTTCTTGCTATGGTTTTTGTTTGTTAAATTATGGGTTTATTAATTGGTATCAGAGCCGAGGCGTGAAACAGGTTGGATCTGTCTGCGATTTTTTGGATCTAACAAAGAACTACTCTGCTTTTCTTCTGTTTTTCTAATATGTAGAGATTTGCTCCTATAATCTTGTTTGTGAACGAAATTTTGTAAAAATCATATTGTTGGACTCGCCTTTCAAAATCGATCCAGCAGCATACCACTTTTTTTGTTTTCTGCAATTTTTATATTTCGAAGATCTCTACATTGAGATCTCGAAATCCTTATTTTTCACTGCTGCAGAAACGTTTTTGGCTTGAAACTGATATAGGAGAATCTCGACCTTCAGGGCTTTTCAGAACAGGTTTCAGATTTTCAAAAATCGATGTTTTCATTTTGCAGGATTTCGACATTGAGGATCTCGACATCCAAATCTTGAGATCGAGGTTTCGATTTTAAGGTCTCGACATCTGGTCTCGACATTTGACTTCTCGAAATAAGATTTCGAGTTTAACTTCTCGACATCTCAAATCTCGAGATTTACTTCTCGACATTTGAAATCTCGAGATTTCAAAACTCGACATCCTAATCTCGATATCAAATCTCGAATCCGGGCCTCCTTTATCGAAATCCTAGATCTCGATATTCAGATCTCGACATCTGATTTTCGACATTCTGTCTCTGAAAATCTTTTGGAATTTCGAGTTTTGGGATTTCGACATTTGGGATCTCGATATTTTGGATCTCGACATTCTGAAGATTTCGAGATTTTCAAAATTTCTAGATGTTTTGAATCTTTCAAAGTTTGCAGTTTCTTGGAACTCATAATTCGAATCTTGACATTCTTTGCAGTTCATCGTAGCTTTACATTATAGGATTTCTGAATAATTCCCTGCTTATAAATGTTTCAGGAGTTTTCGATGTTCTGATGTTTTTCAAACAGCAAGTTTTCGAGATTATGATGTTTTCGAAACTCCAAAGTTTTCGATGTTACAAACATTTTGAAATTATGCATATTTCGATATTCTGAGGTTTGTTTTGCAGGTGGATTTCGCCATTATTCTTCGAGGCAAACTCGAGATTGTAATCTCGAGATTTAAACCTTGAGATTAGGATTTCGAGGTATTGCCTTAGAATTTTGTTTAAAATCCACCTGCTCTCGATATTCAACATCGAGAACCTCATCTTCGAAGAAATTCCTCAAAAACTCAAAATTAGAGATTTTCTGTGACACCGCACTGTTTTGGCCATAACTTTTGACTCGGTGATCCGATTTGAGCAAACTTTTTTTTGTTGGAAAGATAACGAGAAGATCTACATTAATTCTGTGGCTATGTCGCAGGACCCTTTCTCACGCGCCCTCACTCGCAGTCTTTGAGGGTCAAAACCTTAGTTTTCTGACAAACATTGTAAATCACCGATGTCCAGGTCAAAACTTAGGCAAATCTGTTCAAATTATTTCATTGTCAACCCTGAGGTCAAAGCTTTTCTAAACTTCAATTTAAAGGTCAGAAAATCGTAGATAATTCAATCTACCTCGCGTCAACGGTCATCTTACCACAATCAACAATCAACTGCTGAAGCCTCCCCTGACTCGTCAACATTATGTGATCATCAATATGCTGCAATTCTACATGATGAGCTCAGGGAAACCGTCATGTGTGGTACATATTCAGATTGCTCCACACACATGGCGGGTATGACAAGCTGTGAGCAATCAAACCTTGCACATTCTGAGGGGGAGTTTCAGTTTTCTCCTCCTGGCGCCTTACACCGACAAAGCAAGGAATCTCTCAACGGATGCAACATTCTAGGGGGAGTGTTCAAAGTAATCCTCCCCGGTGCCTAACAATGACAAAGCATACCGAGTGCTCCAGTTGATGGGGAGTATAGAGAGAAAATGAAGAAAGTAATGAGAGAACATGTCTCTATGGCTTAGTAAACCCAACTAAGCCTACCCAAGGGACAAAGCCGAGCGTAAGTGCGTGAGTGAGCGAGTGAGTGAGTGAACATTATGAGCATTAGGAAGCAGAAGGCTCAAGTGAGAAGAAAAACAATTATCAATGATGAGTCTGCTACCTCAATTGCCTGCTATGAATTGAACATTTGCTCCTAGCCATATGATGAAATTACATTTTAGGATTTTAGGATTATAGGATGATGATTTTTTTTGTGGAAAGTGTAATTACATTTTAGGATTTTAGGCGTAGATTGCTTAGGCGGAAGAATTTTCTCTCTCCAGTGTAGTGCTTTTAGGTATAATAAGATGATTTTTTTGCGGAAAGTGAAATTACATTTTAGGATTTTAGGCGGTGAATGCTTAGGCGGAAAATTTTCTTTCTCCAGTGTAGTGCTTTTAGGTATATAGGATGATTTTTTTTTGCGGAAAGTAAAATTTTATTTTATGATTTTAGGCGGAGAATGCTTAGGCGGGAGAATTTTCTCTCTCTAGTGTAGTGCTTTTAGGTATAGGATGATGATTTTTTTTGTAGAAAGTGTAATTACATTTTAGGATTTTAGGCGGATAATGCTTAGGCGGGAGAATTTTCTCTCTCTAGTGTAGTGCTTTTAGGTATAGGATGATGATTTTTTTTGTAGAAAGTGTAATTACATTTTAGGATTTTAGGATTATAGGATGATGATTTTTTTTGTGGAAAGTGTAATTACATTTTAGGATTTTAGGCGTAGATTGCTTAGGCGGAAGAATTTTCTCTCTCCAGTGTAGTGCTTTTAGGTATAATAAGATGATTTTTTTGCGGAAAGTGAAATTACATTTTAGGATTTTAGGCGGTGAATGATTAGGCAGAAAATTTTCTTTCTCCAGTGTAGTGCTTTTAGGTATATAGGATGATTTTTTTTTTGCGGAAAGTAAAATTTTATTTTATGATTTTAGGCGGAGAATGCTTAGGCGGGAGAATTTTCTCTCTCTAGTGTAGTGCTTTTAGGTATAGGATGATGATTTTTTTTGTAGAAAGTGTAATTACATTTTAGGATTTTAGGCGGATAATGCTTAGGCGGGAGAATTTTCTCTCTCTAGTGTAGTGCTTTTAGGTATAGGATGATGATTTTTTTTGTAGAAAGTGTAATTACATTTTAGGATTTTAGGATTATAGGATGATGATTTTTTTTGTGGAAAGTGTAATTACATTTTAGGATTTTAGGCGTAGATTGCTTAGGCGGAAGAATTTTCTCTCTCCAGTGTAGTGCTTTTAGGTATAATAAGATGATTTTTTTGCGGAAAGTGAAATTACATTTTAGGATTTTAGGCGGTGAATGCTTAGGCAGAAAATTTTCTTTCTCCAGTGTAGTGCTTTTAGGTATATAGGATGATTTTTTTTTTGCGGAAAGTAAAATTTTATTTTATGATTTTAGGCGGAGAATGCTTAGGCGGGAGAATTTTCTCTCTCTAGTGTAGTGCTTTTAGGTATAGGATGATGATTTTTTTTGTAGAAAGTGTAATTACATTTTAGGATTTTAGGCGGATAATGCTTAGGCGGGAGAATTTTCTCTCTCTAGTGTAGTGCTTTTAGGTATAGGATGATGATTTTTTTTGTAGAAAGTGTAATTACATTTTAGGATTTTAGGATTATAGGATGATGATTTTTTTTGTGGAAAGTGTAATTACATTTTAGGATTTTAGGCGTAGATTGCTTAGGCGGAAGAATTTTCTCTCTCCAGTGTAGTCTTTTAGGTATAATAAGATGATTTTTTTGCGGAAAGTGAAATTACATTTTAGGATTTTAGGCGGTGAATGCTTAGGTGGAAAATTTTCTTTCTCCAGTGTAGTGCTTTTAGGTATATAGGATGATTTTTTTTTTGCGGAAAGTAAAATTTTATTTTATGATTTTAGGCGGAGAATGCTTAGGCGAGAGAATTTTCTCTCTCTAGTCTAGTGCTTTTAGGTATAGGATGATGATTTTTTTTGTAGAAAGTGTAATTACATTTTAGGATTTTAGGCGGATAATGCTTAGGCGGGAGAATTTTCTCTCTCTAGTGTAGTGCTTTTAGGTATAGAATAATGCTTAGGCGGGAAAATTTTCTCTCTCTAGTGTAGTGCTTTTAGGTATAGGATAATGCTTAGGCGGGAAAATTTTCTCTCTCTAGTGTAGTGCTTTTAGGTATAGAATAATGCTTAGGCGGGAAAATTTTCTCTCTCTAGTGTAGTGCTTTTAGGTATAGGATAGGATGTAGGATAGGATGATGGTTTTTTTTGTGGAAAGTGTAATTACATTTTAGGATTTTAGGCGGAGAATGCTTAGGCGGTAGAATTTTCTCTCTCCAGTGTAGTGATGTTAGGTATAAGATGATTTTTTTTTTGCAGAAAGTGAAATTACATTTTAGGATTTTAAACGAAAAATGCTTAAGCGGATGAATTTTCTCTCTCAGTGTAGTGCTTGTATAGGATAATTAATCATAATCTTTTTTTCCCCTAGCCCACCATTCCCCACCTTTCTCTATCTCTCTCCTACTCGAGAGTTCAATTCCACTTAATGGAGAAGAACAAAATCCCTAAAAAAATATATGTTTTTAAATACACAAATATGAGCTGAATTTCTACCTTAAAAAATGGGAAAATAATTTGAATATCCCAAATTTTAAAGCGTATGAGATAAGTACTACAAACTTGCACATGTATTATATATATATATATATATATATATACACACACACACATATACACCCCAAACTTTATATAAAAAGTTATATTAGCATCATGATCATATATATTTTCACAAATATAATTTTATGTTATTATTAACTTCATAATTCAAAAAACGCATAATATTGTTGAGGGTGTAACTAAAATTAAATGGTACCAGATTTAACATTATTTATTTCACAAATGAAATTTTAGAATGTTAACTGCATTCTAACAAATCTTAGAGTATTTTAAATTATGTAATTATTCTAATAAATTTGTATTTGTAAAAAACATAAAATCATGTGAAATAACTTTTTATATAAGTTCAGGGTTTTGCCAACAAAAAAAATATAAGCTCGGGATATATATTACATATGCAAGTTTAGGGTACTTCTGTCACAGCTCATTAAAGTTTTGAGTATTTAAATTATTTTCCCCTAAAAAAGTTTGTGGAGTATATTTTATACATCTTATAAGTTTAAACTCCTAGTACTCAAATGTTATATACCCTTGAGGCACAATCCTAATATATATTTAGAAATTGCTCTAAATAGGAGCGAAAATGCTTTGAAATTTCAAAATAGGAGTATCATGTTTTTTATTCCCTGAATAGGAGTAATCTGCCAAGTTTGAAAAAAAAACGACATGTTTTAAAGTCTAGTAATACCAAATTTGGCAGAAATTTACTCCTATTTAAGGAATAAAAAACACGATACTCCTATTTTGGAATTTCAAAACTTTTTTACTCCTATTTAGGGAATTCACCAAATATCTACGGTTTAGGAAATTGAGTATAATTAAGAAATTAAAAAGGTTTAGTTAAGAAAAATAATATGACGTATTTGTTATTGTAGATTATATAGAGAATGAAGAGACTTTTTTTTTGGAATCTTCTTCTAAACTTATTATAATATATACTGTTGTTAATGTCAACATCATTGATGGGGTGAGACTCCAACCTGTGACATCTACTTTGGGAGATCAGTAGTGATGTCATCAAATACAAGGTACTTGGCAAAATGAAGAGACTATTATAGAGTACTCCCTCCGTCCCTAATCTTTCTCCCTTTTCGGCTGAGCACATTTATTAAGATAGTGAGATTTGTGTGGTGGAGAGTTGTGCAGAGGAGAGAGAAATGTGTAAGAATGTGTAAGAATGGTTGTGAATCACAAATTTTTTGCTAAAAGGGGGAAGAGGAGATAATTTTGGGACGGACGAAAAAGAAAAGTTTGAAGATAATTTAGGGACGGAGGGAGTAACTTTTAATGGAAAACTAATTGGGGAGAAAACTTAATTTTCTCATTGTGAGTAAAAAGTGATACAATTAAGTGGTGATTTTTTTTGTTACGGAGTATATAGAAAGTGTTGGTGATGTCATGATTAATACCCTCAAATGGTACAACATCGACATTGGTATATCTTATTGGATGTATTTTGACACATTATTAATCTTCATCGCCACACATTATTTATTTTACATAGGTACTTGTCTCATTTTATTCATACATTACAATTTTTTATCACTTTATTACGCTTTTTAATAAAAATTGTTAAAAATTATTGAATAAAATATCCCAAGTCGTACATCGACACCTCGTACATCGAACGGGTGAGCTACTAGTAAACCTAATTAAAACTACTAGTGAATAAAAAGAAACTAATTTTGTTCACTCTCCATCCTAGTTGCCTACCATGGCATGACAACTCTTTATTATTTGGCCCTTGTTTTAATTTTTTCATTTTTAATTAATTTTTTTTTTAAAAAGTGTCAAATATTTTCATTTTTATGATCTTTCTAAGTGGTACCATTATTGCATATGAAAATTAAAAAAATTACAGCTAAAATTAGATATTTAGAAAAAAAGTGATTTATTTTCAAGTTTTATATACATTATTGATACCAAATGAAAGATAATAAAATTTATTAAATTTGATATAATTTTTTATTAAAATTGGACATTAAATAAAAAGTTATAATAATTTAAAGAAAAATAGGAAATGAATACCACATGGCAGTAAGAGAAGAAAGGAGGTGAATCAGGCCTGTCAATGGGTCGGGTCCGGGTCGGAACGTAGTATTCCAGACTCGGACCCGCTAAGTTAATAATGGACCCGGACCCGACCCGTTTACCCGACAGGTCTCAAAATATGGACCCAGACCCAACGGGTCTCGGAATCGGGTCGGGTAGACCCGCCCGCCAAGTATGATACGCACACCATTATAAATTTGGTGAAAATAACAAGACATGTATGTGAAATATAAAACAAAGTGCACAAATTTAAAAGCAAAATACATCTTCACTTAAAATCAAGATCTCTAATAGAAAATTAGTACTTTTATCTAATAAAATATCAGTTCTTGTACAGGCATATTGCTCCACACTCTGCGTCGCTTTCTCTCGCACAAAAAGCTCGTATAATAAACTAGAAATTAAGTCATAAAAAGGTCTTTTGGACTACTAAGAGTATAAAATCATATGTAGTATTATACGATAGTATATGATAATGATATAATAATACTAAAAATAATAGTAATAAATATTGTGCTTTTAGGGTATATTACTATCTCGATCAGTATCACTTATATAGTAGTTATGTATTAATGTGTATAATTTTATTGAAGATTCACAACTAATAACTTTATGTATTATTATGTATATATGTATATTAGTTTCTATTTTATTTAAAGTGTTAAACCTAATCACTTTATGTATTAGTGTCTGTGTATAGAAATAAAAATTTTTAAACGGATCCGAGTCCTTAACGGGTCGGAATCATATGTACCATACCTGACCCGTTTATTTAAAATTCTAACGGGGCCAGATCCGGATCCGGGTAAACAGAATAAAATATAGACTCATACCCATTAAAAACAATCGGGTCCGGATCGGGTCTAGGTCTAGACCCGATCCATTGACAGGCCTAGAGGTGATGTTCACCCTCCTTTAAAGGGGTGAACAAAGATGCACTTGAATATATAAAAGGTCAATTCTTTTCACATCCTCAAATTTCTGTTCATAATAACTTAATTAAATAAAAATAAATAAAATAATTCAAATGCCTAGGTTATCCTTTTTTTATTTGTAACCCACTTTCATATAAATCATGAAATCTACCTTAATGAAAATACCTTACATACAAATTGCAACCAGAAAATGTTGTACACCAATGAAGGTAACATGGTTTGTGCTTAATGACTACTTTATGAAATCATCATGCATGACTGGTTTATGTCGTTATATAAGCCAAGTCGATATCACCACCACCAATCTTTTTTTAATGAATTTTCACAAAACGAATTGTGGTGATAAAGTCATTTTAATCACTATTAAGCTTTTAAAACTTTCAACCCTTGATGCTGATTGTTTTCCCGTTTTTCCTTCCTCCATTCCCATGACATCACTGTATTCTTGGATGCCTATAATCAAATTCGCTTTGTCTTTCCTTTGTTCCAAAAAAAGGTGAAATCTCCCATCCCAGGAGCCCTCCACCCTGATCCGACAGGATGGTGGGGAGGTTAGTCACGGTGACTCAGTCAGCAGAATGACAGTAGGCTCATACACCCGTGCACACCAGAGGCCCAGCCTTATTTCAGGTTTTGTGACCTCCACCCGGTCGCTGCCATGCATGGTCTTTCCTCTTCCTCACATTTTGTCAATTCTAGGTGTTCATCATATGTTGTGCCATGCATGGTCTTTCCTCTTCCTCACATTTTGTCAATTCTAGGTGTTCATCATATGTTGTGTAATGCCATGCATGCCAGACCCTTCTTGAGCATAACTTCTTGTACAAACAAGCCATTGCAATCAAATGTCTAGGTTATCCTTATTATTAAATAACAACGGTCCTAGCAAAGTAATAAGGGTATGAAGAAACAAACAAGATGAGTTCACTAGTTCACCACTTCACCGGACCTATTGTCTGTCCGTCTTCCTATTTTCTCACTTTCATAGATCATAGAATTCTTAACAGGTATAATAGAGTATATGGACTCAGACCCCGTACTCATGACTATTGGGTCCGAATAGCAGCTCACGTACGCTCATTAGATAACATTTACATTTTTGTACACTCTATTTATTCATATATACATGTTAGAATACATTAAATATCATTTATTAGCGATTTATTGGCCTTTTATTGTAATTGAACCTGTCAGGCCCAACCTATAAGCTCATCCCACTTTTGTCCTATGAATAGTCCCTTTGGGAGCCATGTAAATGGTTGAAACATCATTTACATAATCTCTTTCTCTCTCTAGCTCTCCCTTCTCTCTAGGCAATATGCTACCATTCTTTCCTCTGAATACTGGGAATCATTGGGTTCTGTTAGTGCTAGACATCAAGCAAAGAAAGGTAAGAGTGTACAATTCCAATGCTAGAAGAGGTGATTTACTAAGGGATACCGGATCTTATTTTGCAAGCATAACAGTCCTCCTCCCAAGAATAATGGACTATCACAAAGTGTATAGATGGATAAGGATGCTATGGGTGAAAGTTCTTTGGAAGTGGAGCCTGTGGAAGGATGTCCACATCAAGATGATGGGTAAGATGATATAAATTTACTTAAATAGATTGTGTGATATTGTGCTTCTTTTTTTAACAGAGAAAGTTTAATTATAATTAATCAAAGCATGATGAAGTACATGAATAATAGAATCGGGCGGATTATAAGGCCAAATATAGCGATCAGTCACAGAACACTCCACCCTCGCCAAAGCATGAGCAACGGTATTCGCAGAACGCCTCACATGCGAGAAGAAAATACTAGTAAACTGCCTACTCATAATAATAATGTCTTCAGCCAAAAGTACTCTAGTCGAAACACTCAATCCCTTGAGAATCTCCATAATAGCTTGCACTGAATTCGATTCAACATCAATAAAATTCCACTCTTGTTCCTTAAGCCAACTTAGAACCTCCTGAATACCCATCAATTCCACCTCTACCGGGATGCTCACCCCGGCTTCTGACATGCCCCACCTGCTAAAAATTCCCCATGGTCATCCCGGAGCACCCAACTCAGCCCACACCTTGAATCTGTCACAGAAGCATCAATATTGAGCTTCATTTTCCCATGTGAGGGCCTTTTGCAGCGAACCATCCCAGCTTGCGCCACAAAAGCAGAGGAGGCAGAAGACTCTCTTCCTTTATGTGCTTTAGACAACCTTCGAAGAATGCAATACTCAGTACCATGCCATACTCGTTTATTTCGTTCACACCAAATCTCTCAATAGCCCAAGATTATTGCATACAAGTCCTCCTCCCCGCTTGCTTGGAAATTTGCTTCGAGCCATTCCAGAAGAGAGACCCAATTTTGCTCCAAGTTCTTCCATCCCAGCAGCCGACCAACCTCACGAGCCACCAAACATCCAACAAAAAGATGCAGGGACTATTCTTCAGCCATCTTGCAAAGTCCACACTCAATCGGACATTGTACTCTTCTATACCGCAGTGCGCTTCGGGTAGGAAGAAAACGAGAGCACACTTTCTAGAAAAAGGATTTAACTTTGGGAGGAGTTTTCTAATTCCAAACCTGCGTCCATCCTGCCCATTCTCCAATCGCCATCTCCCCCGATATCTTCCGATAATAGCTCCTGACCGAGAAATGTCCATCTGGTTCCTCCCTCCAAATAATACGGTCTGGGACCTGCCGCTTGCTAAGCTTGATTCTTTGAATGAGCTTCCCATCCCTGCAATTGAACACGTTAGAGAAAATATCAACATCCAATTCATCCCCATTTCCCCCTTGCCGCTAACTAAGTGAAGTATGGGTGAAGTAACCTTTGGATTTGTATCGTCCTGTGATAGTCCCCTTTTCTTAACGATAAAAAAATCATAACAGTGAAGAAGGAGCCGATAGAAAGATATCGAGAAGAGATAAATGAATTTGTTATACCGTGGACTAACGCTACTCTCCTCGAGAAGGAGAGCAGCGTAAAACCTAATCTCTCTATCTAGTCTATATTCTCTCACATCTTTTTGGATTCTTCGGTTTTCCATAAGTTAGCTTCCTTTTAAAGGAGAAGTTGACTAACTTATGGATTACAAGGAAACTAATGAGCTAATATACATTTGTGACACACATTACACATTTAATTAATAACTACACAAATACAAAGATATTTAATTAGATTGGACACCATAAAATATTCATAACAATCTCCCCATTGGTGTTCAATCGTGTTTAATCAGCATTGCAGCGCAGATATCTTTGTCTATGTGCTTGTTCAGCCATGTAGAGGAGAGCGTAGATAAAATCTGTTGAGTTGCTCCTCTTCTACAGTGTAGTTTAGCTTCTTTTGTCTTCCTTTTGAACTCAACTTCTTAAGAAGGCTTTCGGAAGAAATCCTTGCAATCTCCCCTTTGATGTCTTCTTGGCAATTTGATCTTTGATGTCGGGGGTTGAGGAATCTTCCTTTGGCTTGCTTGTAAACCTTGCCTTCAGAAGTAGCTCTTGATCAGCTTGAATGAAGTCCGGTGGCGCATCTAGAATGAATGTTCTTGAAGAATTGCAAACGCACATGGAAATCATATTCAGAATTCGAGTATCTGACCTTTGTCTCCTCCACAGTGTAGTCTTTTTGACTATTTGAAATGAATGCGTTTGAGGAGACCTTGTCGGTGACACAGCGGAAAATGATGGTTGACTTGTGAGCGTAGCTGACCATTTGGCAATTGAGGTGTAGAGATAGAAAAAAAAGGTGGTGAAGGAAGGAAGTGTCCGAGAACGATTTGTTGACAGTTAACAACATGTTGACCACTCTCCCCCTCATGACGATCCGATGAATCAGGGCGTCATGCCTTTATTCATTTATTCTGGGAAACAAAACATAAAAAGAAAATAGAAAGTTAAAATGATAAAACCGGATACACTGAGGTGTTCCGTTGACACAACATCAATGTAAACACCGTTGTGTGACATGTTTAGAATGATAGAAGCATTTAAAGCTCTAACAGGACTTCCAACCAATCATTATGAAGCATCTAAAGTAGATGTCACTCTGGTTGTTATGACATGATCATAAAGATCAACATTGAAAAAAACTTGCAGCCCCCCGAGGTCATGTAGACACTCGTTATCATCACGATAGAGATAAACTCTAAAGCAATGGCCTGAAAATGTTGGTGATTCTTATGATGCAACAACAAGACTTCCTTCCAATCATTGGTCTACATCTGTAATAGATGAGCCCTATGGAAGTTCTCGCGGGTCATGAAGACCTGCAACTGACTCAAAAAGTGCATCTGTGTCCTAGAAAATTCAAAACATATGGGAGTGAGCTAATGAGACACGATGTGATCAATGAAAGTTCAGTGGCATGGGGCTGAGGCCACTGTAGTCAGTATCACTTGCCTCGAAAGGAGACAGTAATGAGAGATAAGGTTCCCCGTGAAATGTGATTAAACACCTGTCTGTTGGGAGACAAATGAGTGGTCTTGGATAGGATTAAGCATGCACTGTTGGACAAGATGCAGAGACTTCTACTCGAGATCTGATTAAATCAGTCTTGAACCTATGGGGATAGTCCAGAGTATTTGAGTGGCTATGAGTAAATGTTCAATTGATAACAGGTAGTTGAGGTAGCAGGCTTATCATTGATTATTGTTTTCTTGCTCACTTGAGCCTTCTGTTTCCTAACGCTCATAATGTTCACTCACTCACTAACTCACTCACTTACTCTCGACTTTGTCCCTTGGGTAAGCTTAGTTGGGTTTACTAAGCCATAGGGATATGTTCTCTCATTATTATTTTTTGATTTTCTCTCTGTACTCCCCCTCAACTGGAGCACTCGGTATGCTTTGTCATTGTTAGGCATCGAGGAGGAGATCATTGAAAACTCCCCCTAAAATGTTGCATCCTTTGAGAGATTCCTTGCTTTGTCGGTGTAAGGCGCCAGGAGGAGAAAACAGAAACTCCTCCTCAGAATGTGCAAGGATTGATTGCTCATAGCTTGTCATACTCGTCATGTGTGTGGAGCAATATGAACAAGTACCACACATGACAGTTTCTCTAAGCTCATCATTTAGAATTTCAGCATATTGATGATCACACAATGTTGATGAGTTAGGGGAGGCTTTAGTAGTTTATTGTTGATTGTCGTAAGATAACCGTTGACGCGAGGTTGATTGAATTATCTATGATTTCCGGACCCCTGAGGTGTAGTTTACAAAAGCTTTGACCTTAGGTTTGACTTTGGAAAAATTTGAACAGATTTGCCTAAGCTTTGACCTTGACATCAGTGAATTACAATGTTTGTCGGAAAGCGAACGATATCTCCCTCAAGAACCGCGGGTGAGGGCGCGTGGTTAGGGGTTATGGAGTAAACCCCCAGAACTCATGTAGATCTTTTCGTTAGCTTTCCAACGACATATGATTCGCCTAAATCGGATCACCGAGTCAAAAGTTATGGCCAAAAAAGTGCGATGTCGCTGAAAATCTCGAATTTTGAGTTTTTGAGGAATTTCTTCGAAGTTGAGGTTCTCGATGTTGAATATCGAGAGCAGGTGGAATTTAGACAAATTATAAACCAAAACCTCGAAATCCTAATCTCGAGGTTTAAACTTCGAGATTAGAATCCCGAGGTTTAAATCTCGAGATTACAATCTCCCCTTTAATGGGGTGTAGAAGTTCCGCATTAGTAGACTCCCCCAACTTCCTTCCCACACATTGGAACACAAAATTATTATCCCCTTGAACAACTGAGAAAATGTTATTAGAGTAATCGCTAATAATTTTTCCAACTTCTCCGCAATCTTTCTCCCACCTTCCCCCTTCCAGCTTGAAGCCTTTCACTCTATTTTTCCTCCTCCTCTATTTAACCGCATTATGAAAATAACGTGTATTGAGGTCCCCTCCTTTTTCATTATGAAAATAACCAGAATTCATTTGTTCTTTTTTCGCCAATACAAATTTTCTTTCTCAAGAAGATCTAAGTACTCGCCTTTCACCCTTCCAAATTCGACCACACCCCAAGAATCAATGTGGGGACCGAAGGTCGGCGGCACTTCCTCTACATCGTCTTCAACTTCGATTCCGTCAGCATCCTCCTCTGCCAATGAAAAATGAGCATACAAGTCTTCCACGGTAGCAGTCAAATAGCGAGAAATGGTTAAATTCCACGTCGGGAAAGCTAGAAATCAACGATTAAAGCTAAGGCGGTCAGGAAACCCTAGAACGCTAAGGAAGAAAACTCCACTTATTAAATCGTTAATTGTGACACTTAGTGATATTGTACTTCTTTTTTTATTTGAAAAGGTGCTATTAAATTTTTGTGGGATATGGACGCCAACGACCCTAGGGCATAAAGGAAGCTTGTATAGAGAACATTCCAAACTTTGTTACACAAATCGAAGACACAAGAACACATCTGGTTCTTCCCTAATAGGCCAATATAAGAGAAGGTAAAACAGAGCATTAACTTTTTTAGGAAATTTCCATTTCCCTACCTTTTTCAACATTCCAAACAAAGCCTAAAACTACATGAGAGAACTCCTACTAAAAGTGACTGCAATTAGAAATTCAACTGTAACTCATAAAAAACAATCAAGAACATAATGAATAACATACATGATAAAAGTCTGAAATCCAATTTTATTAAAAGATTAACAAGAATGAATTCTAACAAAGGGTTTAAATACCCTTTGCTAATTCTCAAACTAGGAAACAAAATCATAGAAATTCTAATAAACTCCAAATATGAAATAGAATAATACAGATCCTAATTAACTTCAAATAGAAAACAAATAATAGAAATCATAATTAACTCCAAATGCGAAACAAATCAGAAAAATTATAAATAAATAAAAATTAATTAAACAGCCCGCAACCCGCCTACGAAGGTGGGCTCAAGCCCATACCCGCCTTCAGTACACCCACGGGGCCCTCTGCCCCTCTTCCTCCAAGCCCATATTTGTTTTCAAGGTTGAAATTCAGAAATCGGCTCAGATTTGTTCCTGAGGGCTGCCCAGTATCTTTAGGAAAGCTGCATCTCAATCCCCTTATGCTGCCACCACTCATGGACGTGTTGTTACCCCAACTTGGTCGCGAAAAACTGCATGAACGTGATTCCGTGTTGTAAAATTGGCTCCTGTAACCTCCATTCTGAAAGGACAGATTGTCTTTAATATCTCTGACCAATTCCAATGTGATATGCACTAATTAGTAGTGCATAAATGTATGTTTTTATGTTTGATTTGTGTGGATTGTTAGCCATTTAATTTAGTTTGTAAACATTTGTGTGATTTTAGTTGTAATTATATTTTAGTCTTCATTTGTAACTTGTAAAGTATAGTGAGAATTTGTGGTGTTGGAAAGGAAGACTTTGAAGTGAAGAAAAAGAAGATTTGACTGCCCAGGAGCAAATACCCGACCGGGTATAACCCTTCACCCGGTTGGGTAAGAAGTGAAAACCGAACATGCATGGAAATTGCATGGCCCAGATGGGCCCACTACCTCACCCGGTCGGGTGAGACTTGATCGGAGACAATTGGATGTGCTGAAGAACACGCTAACATGGGAAATATTTGATTTTGACCGGTACCCCGGTCGGGTGGGCACCATACCCGGTCGGGTACCCGACCAAAGGTGTTGAAAACACCTATAAATAACACACTTTTCCTTCACTAAAAATCATCCCTTCTTCCATATACTTAAACTCAGTTTAGAATAGCGTTTCTTTATATTTTTCTAGCTATGTTTAGTCTCCAAATGAGGAGCTAAACTTCCATTTCTTAGTTTTGCTCTTGAAGCTTGTTGATTATTAAAGTTGTGAGTTATTTTCTTAACTTCTCTCCTTGAATATTAATTCTTCCCTTAATCTATTTTTATATTAATGTTGGGGAGTGTTGCTAAGATGACAATTAGTCAACATCTCAATATTAATTATTACTAGAAACGATCAACGAACCGATGGTTAATCGTTGATGGTTTCACAAGTAAGTAACTTCGGTTTATTAATGCATGGTCGTGGTTAATAAACTTAAGAGTGATTAATTTTGTTGGTTAAATTGAAACCATTGTGTTGAGGTTATCAATCTCAATTGATTTCATCAAGGAGTTAGAAAGATTAAATGCTACTATTAAATCGATATAAGACATTGTTCTATATTTGATTAATAGTAAGAGTTATTAATGAACGGTCGTTGTTAATAACTACCCTCGATAAATTGGATATACTCCTCGATTGAGTATTCGAGAGGGGATAAGTTATAGATATAACAAGGATCAACTAAATATATCAACAAGTGGAAAGTAGCAAAACCAAGTTCTTTTTATCTTTGAATAAAATCACATATAAGTCGTTGAACTTAGTGTTTAATTAAATTAAATCTCTCAATCTCAAAAACCCCCTTTTATTTACTAGTTCATAAAAAGAGAATTATTCATTTCCCTGTGGATACGAACTCCACTACGCTATACTATGTATAAGTGTTAGTATTGAATTTATTTTGACGCACTACGACAAAGTGCTCGTCAAATTTGGCGCCGTTGCCGGGGAAAGGCAATTATTTTTCTTTTTATTTCTTTCAAGAAAAATACAAAAAAAAACAAAACAAAAAATAAAAAAATAAATAATCATTATAAATATTTCTATTCTTTTGAGCTTTGTTTGAGTATATGGTAAAAACCCGTTCTATAAACCTACTCACATACCAAACAAATCTCGAAATAGAACAAGCCTTCAAGAGGTTGAGAAATTTATTTCCGCACACACCCTCGGAGGAATCTTCAAACGCTAGCTCAAGCTCTAGCGAATCCGAAGAGTCGATCCACATGGCTCTCGAGACAAGAACATTGAGGGAGCTCACAACTCCAAACCTCAACCAACAACCGCTATGTATCACCTTCCCTACTCTTGATGAAGGTGCTACATTTGAGCTCAAATCGGGGCTCATCCATCTACGGATAAGGGGGCACACTAGAAACCCATCATTTTCCCAGTTTTTCCATTTCAACGAGTGAACTTCGAGAATCAATTTCTCATTCATCCGTTATTCGTTTTGAGCGTACCATATATCGAATTGTAGCCCTTAACAAGGACAATCCGAAAACACTTTAACCCGACCCAAATCGGAAGTGGACCCCACTCAAATAATTGCCCCAAAATCACCATTTAATGCAATTTTTAACACATTTTTCCAACAATCTCCCACATGAATGAAAATTGATTTTCGAGACTTAAAAAGACACGAAGATAGGAGGACACGTTGTGTTCACCGGATGATCCTTGCATACGGAGAGGTAGGTTTTATCCTTTGGACCTTCCGTTGTAAAGACACGTTTATTTACTGGCTGTCTAGTAGACTCGATGTCCTTGAACTATACTGCCGTCGTGTAAACATTGACTTATCTTTACACAAGAACCTTCCAACTTTGTTCCGTTCTCATGGGTGTGCCCGTTTTGGCCATGGGTCACCGTCCTGGTTCTGCAAGAGTTTCTAAAGAACTGAGCCTATACAGTTCTCCTTTGAAGCGGACCTCTTCTCTCTCACATAAGTGATTCTTTCACGAGTATCCCGCATACTCTTCCAATGTTATCGAGTAGATCAACATTTTAGAATCATTAAAACAAACGTTTTTGCTAACCTCGTGCGGGAGTCACTGTTTTAACGAGGAGTGGGTAGGAGTCCGGGACCCCCACAGTGACCATCCTTCGCTCTATAATTTAGTTGTCCCTTTTGAACCTAGGACCAACTAGGTTGGGTATCCACTGTAGAACTTTTCAATTCACGGGCTTTAGTCACATTCCTCGTGACAGCTTCTCCAACAATTCTCTATCCAATGCCTTGGTTAGCGGATCTGTTATGTTATCCTTTGACTTCACGTAGTCAACAGTGATAACGCCCGTTGTGAGGAGTTGTTTAATGGTGTTATGTCTACGACGAACGTGTCTAGACTTACCATTGTACATATTGCTCTGTACCCTTCTAATTGCCGCTTGACAATCGCAATGTATGCATATTGGAGGGACATGCTTTTCCCAACTTGGAATATCCTCGAGAAGATGGCGTAGCCATTCAGCCTCTTCAGTGCACTTGTCCAAGGCTATTAGCTCAGACTCCATCGTGGATCTAGCTATCAACGTTTGTTTTGAGGATTTCCATGACACGGCTGCACATCCCAAAGTGAAAACATATCCACTTGTGGACTTATAGTCCTTTATGTCGGATATCCAACTAGCGTTGCTATACCCTTCAAGTACAGCTGGATATCTTCCATAGTGCAGTCCAAGGTTTTGGGTTTTACGTAAATACCTCAAAATCCTTACTATTGCCTTCCAGTGTTCATCACCGGGGTTGCTAGTATATATCTACTTAGCTTACTAACCGCAAAGGCAATATCAGACCTGGTACAACTCATTAGATACATCAAGCTTTCAATAATCCTAGCGTATTCTACTTGAGAAATACACTTTCCATGATTTTTGGTAAGGTGTACGTTTTTATCTAATGGAGTCCTTGCCTCTTGATAATCATCCTTATTAAATTTCGTAAGGATTTTATCAACGTAATGGGATTGGCTTAGCGTAAGACCGTCAGGTCCTCTAATTATTTTAATCCCAAGGATTAAATCGGCCAGCCCCATATCCTTCACGTCAAATTTAGAGTTTAACATGTTTTTGGTAGAATTAATCATTAGATTATTGCTACCCACGATAAGTATATCATCCACGTATGAACATAAAATGACATAGCCGTCTACCGTGCTCTTCACATAGACGCATTTGTCACTTTCATTTATTTTAAAACCATTAATTATCATTGCATGATCGAACTTTTCGTGCCACTGTTTAGGGGCTTGTTTCATTCCATACAATGATTTAATTAACTTACACACTTTCCTTTCTTGGCCTGGAACAAGAAAGCCTTCAGGCTGTTCCATATAGATTTCTCCGTCTATATCGCCATTTAGAAAAGCAGTTTTTAAGTCCATTTGATGAACTTCCAATTTCCGAAATGCGGCAATTGCTAGTATCATCCTAATGAAATTTATTCTCGTCACAGGAGAATACGTGTCAAAGTAATCATGGCCCTCACGTTGCTTGTATCCTTTGATTACAAGTCTGGCCTTGTACTTATCGATGGAACCGTCAGGTTTCATTTTCCGTTTAAAAATCCACTTGGATCCCAAAGGTTTATTTCCCGGAGGAAGATCAACCAATTCCCATGTGTGATTTTTAAGGATAGAATCCACCTCACTTTTGATGGCTTCTTTCCACATAGGACCTTCGGTAGACGTCACGACTTCCGTATAAGTCCGTGGTTCATTTTCTACCAAACATGTTAGAAAATCCGGTTCATTTTCTACCATACATGTTAGAATATCCGAGTCAAATTCTACCAGGTAGGTGAGAAAATCCGATCCGAAGGATTTTTCAACTCTAGCACGTTTGCTACGTCTGGATTCGGGTTCTTTTCCAGACCCCTCGCTAGTATTTTCCATAGTTACGTCAAATGTTCGTTTTAACGTGCTTGGTCCTTCGTTGGACTTGCATGGAAATACGTCTTCAAAGAATGAAGCATTCCTTGATTCAATACTTGTGTTTTTATGTACATCCGGATTATTCGAATCGTACACTAAAAACCGATAAGCACTACTATTTTGTGCATACCCAATAAAAATACAATCCACCGTTTTTGGACCTATTTTTATTTTCTTAGGTGTTGGTACAAGCACCTTTGTCAGACACCCCCACACTTTTAAATATTGATAGGAAGGCCATTTGCCTTTCCACAACTCGTACGGAGTTTTATCATATTTTTTCCGGGGAACCTTATTTAAAAGGTAATTGCTTGACAAGACTGCTTCGCCCCACATATTTTGTGGCAGGCCCGAACTTACTAGCATCGCATTCATCATATCTTTCAATGTGCGATTCTTTCGTTCGGCAACACCGTTTGATTGAGGTGAATAGGGTGCAGTACGTTCATGTACTATACCCACGCTCGCGCAAAAGTCACCAATTGGTGCTTCATACTCACCACCTCGATCACTTCTAACCGCTTTAATCCGTCGATTAAGTTGGTTTTCCACTTCATTCTTATAAAGAATGAATTTATCGATTGCTTCGTGTTTATTTTTTAATAAATAAACATAGCTATAGCGAGTGCTATCATCGATAAAAGTAATAAAATATTTATTACCGCCACGTGTTTGTATTGATTTAAAATCACAAACGTCACTATGAATTAATTCATGTGGTTCCGTTTTTCTTTCAACCGATTTGAAAGACGTTTTCGTTAGTTTTGCACAAACTTCACGTTTGTGCTTCACATCGATTGTGAATTTAGGAATGTGCTCCATGTTAATTAATCTACGTATAGAATTAAAATTAACATGTCCTAGTCTACCATGCCACACATTAGAAGACTCAAGCAAGTAAGCAGAAGGTATTTTATTATTATTATTTATAATAGTCATTACATTGAGCTTAAACAGCCCATCAACTGCATATCCCTTGCCAACATACATTTCCGATTTAGACAAAACTAATTTGTCCGACTCAAAGACCATCCGGAAGCCATGCTTGTTCAACAACGAGCCGAAAATCAGGTTTTTGCGTATTTCCGGAACGAACAACACTTGGTTTAGAGTCAGCTCCTTTCCCGAAGTCATCTTCAGGACCACCTTGCCCACACCTTCAACCGCGGAATGAGTCGAGTTTCCCATCCACACTTTCTCACCATTTGATGGCTCAAAAGTAGTGAATAACTCCCGGTTTGAGCAAATATGTCGGGTTGCACCGGTGTCCACGAACCACTCCTTGGAATTGGATCCAACGAGGTTGACCTCGGTCACCACGGCCGCAAGGATGATGTCTTCATCCTTTTGCCCACCTTGCACCAAGTTCATGTGAGTATCTTTCTTCTTCCTTGGTGCCTTGCAATCCGAGGACTTGTGTCCATTCTTGTTGCAATTGAAGCATTTTCCGTTGAACTTTGTCTTGGAAACGTCTCCCTTGGGACCGAGCTTGCTCTTCCCATTATTTTTATTTTTGGAGCCTTTTGCATGCTCCACCACGTTGGCCTTGGCGCCGTTAACGATTGGGAGTTTCCTATCATTCTTCCGGTTATCCTCTTCAATCCGTAGACGGGGGATCAATTGCTCCAAGTTCATTTCCTTTCGCTTATGCTTAAGGTAGTTCTTGAAATCCTTCCAAGCCGGCGGCAATAAATGGATAATTGACGCCACTTGGAAAGACTCACTAACTGTCATTCCTTCATCTCGAATTTCGTTGAAGATCATTTGCATTTCCTCAACTTGACTCAAGACCGTCTTCGAATCCACCATTTTAAAATCGAGGAATCGACCAACAACAAATATCTTTGCGCCGGCATCCTCGCTTTTATATTTGTGGTCTAAAGCATTCCATAGCTCCTTAGCCACAACTAATTTGCTATACACGTCGTACAAAGCATTATGCAGCCCGTTCAACACCTAGTTTCGGCAAAGGAAGTCAGAATGCTTCCAAGCTTCAACCGCGTTGAAAGATTGCGCATCCACCTCACCCCCGGTTGCTACCGACGCATCTTCGGTCAAGAACCTTGCAAGACCAAGAGTAGTGAGATAGAATAGCATCTTTTGCTGCCACCTCTTGAAGTTTAACCCGTTAAATTTTTCGGGTTTCTCCACAGAGTTGCTCGGCACGGTAAACATAGGGATTGCCCCTTGGTTGCCCAAAGTAGATGCACCGCGTTGTGAACCATTGTTCACCGGTGCTCCACTTTCAGATTGATTATCGTTTGGCACGTTCTGCCCACGAACATTTCCAATCTCTTGTGAAGTCATTTTAACGTTTTCAACGTTTTCCGAAAACACAAAAAATAAGTTCGTTCACCGAAGTGACAAACTACGCTTTTAGATTGTTTAGCGTAGTACAACAACCAATGAAAATACGTTTTAGGATTGTTTACCGGAGTAGAACAATCACCGAATACGTTTTAAGATTGTTGGGTGTGTTTCGCCAAAACGAAGAAATATTAATTAAATAAAATTAATTAATAAATAAAATAGCTAAAAGAAAACAGAAAATAAGATGGAGCAGATTTTAGCCAGAGCTCGTGCTACGCACGATGTCCTTAAAACGTATTCGTCGCCTCCCACGATGCTAGGAGCGTTGCAACGACCGTTTCCCAGGATACGGTGGCTAACGAACGATCGTTTGAGCACACAAACGAAAGTCCCGACGAACTGGAACAATAGCAGAACACTAGGGAAATTTCGGAGTAACTGGAAGTGTTTTTAGCTCAAGAAACGTGAGGAATGTATTGTGTGTCGTGTCTTGTTGCAAACCACCTGCCAGCCTTTTATAGGAGGATTTGTTGTGTGTTAAATGGGGTGTTAATGGACCTGAACGTTGGACATCTATGACCAGTCCGTTGGGCATTGAATCGTCCATAAACTGTCCATTTAACGCAGCATTAAAAGAGAAGAACGTTGGGCATTTATTGCTGTAACGGTAGAATTGCGCGACAGAAGACCCCCAACAAAACACCCCTTCGAGGGGTTCTGCCCGAGGTGTTTTGGTCGAGGCCTTCTGTCCGGAGCACTTTTGGGAAAAAATAAACGTTTCGGGAAGAAAACAAAAATTAACCGTATCTCTTGATCGGCAAGTCGCCCGCGCAAAAAATTAAACGTTTTTGGGACATCATTCGTGTCCGCAGGTCGCCCCCGAGTAGTGGTTTTTCTTCTCCGTTTCGGGATTTGATCGGCACCCCCCTGCGCGTAAGAGAGAGCCTTTACCTTTAGGAATCTTAACCCTTTAAAAGAGGCTTCCCTTTATAAGGGGGTGAAAATCCCTTGAGTTTTCCGGTGTGGGATAAAACACACTAGAAACCCATCATTTTCCCAGTTTTTCCATTTCAACGAGTGAACTTCGAGAATCAATTTCTCATTCACCCGTTATCCGTTTTGAGCGTACCATATATCGAATTGTAGCCCTTAACAAGGACAATCCGAAACCACTTTAACTCGAACGAAATCGGAAGTGGACCCCACTCAAATAATTGCCCCAAAATCATCATTTAATGCAATTTTTAACACATTTTTCCAACATCAAGTAGCCAGCTTGACTTCTTTGGTAAAAAAATTTCTTTTACATCCCAAAAACCAAGAAGTCAAGATCTGTGTCATTTGTGAAACACAAGGGCATCGTATAGATTCATGTCCCTCATTACATGAAGAACAAGTCAACGCCTTGAATTTTAAAGGCCATCAACAAAAGAGGTACGATCCACGCTGTAACACTTACAACCCCGGATGGAGAGATCATCCCAATTTGAGATATGGGAATCCTCAACAACAATCATTCCCAAATCATCATGGTCAAAGCTCCAACTCTAACATGTCCACGGAGGACATGTTTCGAACTCTTGCTACCAGCATGACCACCATGCAACAAAGCGTGGCTCAATTTCAAGAGACGACAAAATCTAGCATCCAAAATATGGAGAACCAAATGAGCCAAATTTCAAGTGTTGTGATCCGGCTTGAGACAAAAGATTCAGGTAGACTCCCATCTCAAACGAAGCAAAACCCGAGACAACATGTTAATGCAATCATGTTGAGTAATGATGCAACATTGAAAGAAGTGCATGAGGAAGAAAAGCAAGCTCAAAAGAAGGTTGATCTTGAAAAAACTTTCAACCGGCCGAGGAGGAACCAACGAAAACCAAATCCCTCCACTATCATGATATGAACCACTCCCTCCATTCCCTGAGGCGCTGAAGAACACAATAAAGGTGGAAAATGATCGGGACCTCTACGAGACATTTGTCAATTGTGAGGTAAACATCCCACTCTTCAAACTAATCAAAAGCGTTCCCCGTTGTGCAAAGTTTTTAAAAAAGAACTATGCACCATAAAAAGAAAAAATATATTGAAGGGGAACGTGTCTCAGCAATTTTCCAGAGGAAACTCCCGAAAAAAAGCAACGATCCAGGTATGTTCACTATCCCATGCAAAATAGGGGACACTTTATTTCCTAGGGCCTTGTTAGATTTGGGGGCTTCAATCAATGTTATTCCATATTCATTATATAAGTCCCTAAAACTTGGCACAATGCATGAAACTGGGGTAGTAATTCAATTGGCAGATTGGTCTATCACATACCCAAAGGGTGTCGTAGAGGACATACTAGTAAAAGTTGAAAATTTGGTCTTCCCTGTTGATTTCTATATTCTTGAATTGGAAACCGATAACCAAGCTAGACCCATCCTTTTGGGAAGACCTTTCTTAAAAACTGTCCAAACAAAAATAGACGTGTCTAATGGTTCATTAACATTAGAGTTCGATGACCAGAAAGTAGAATTCAACATCTTTGATTCTACGAAAAAACAAATTAAAGACCAATCTCTTTGTTCTCTAAATGTTTTTGAACCACAAACACCGAATGTTTTTGTTGAAAAAGAAGCTGAGAAAATCCCACCTTTTGAAAAAGAAGAACAAATTGAGCATAGGGAATCACCATTGATAGGGATGGAATTGCTAAAATTTTCAAAAAGAGAATTGATTCCACCTTGGGTTGAAGTGATAATAAGGAAAAAAAATTTGACCTTACTGGAAAAGGCCGAGAAAGAAAAATAAAACAAGGGATGTTCAAGATCCCACATAAAATAGAAAATATTACAAAAAAAAGTCGTGCCACGACATTAAATAAGGCGCTTCTTGGGAGGCAACCCAAGTTTGTATCTTGAATATTTTCATTATAGAGTGTGTGTGTGAAAAAATATTTTTCAAAAAAAAAAGAGTTTTTATGACTGTGGCATATACCCGGTCGGGTATCACATATCACCCGGTCGGGTATAATTTAAAATCATCACACCCGCCCCATCATCCGGGCGAGGAAGGCAAGGAAAATAAAATTTGATCCACCCGACCGGGTAACTCAAACCACCCAGCCGGGTATTCAACCCCATAATCCACTGCCAACTCCAACAATAAAACCCGACCGGGTATGAAACCCTACCCGACCGGGTACGAGCATCTACACGGTTTACCATGTCGAGCAGATAACCTCCTCATCCACTCTTCTTCAAGCTCTCCATCCAAAATCCACCATTTTCATACTTAAAGCTCTCATATCTCCCGTATATATTCATCCACCAAATAACTCCCAAATAACCAAAAATCCAAATTCCCTAACCCCACCTACACCAAGTCTGAAATCCCCCTACCAAAAAGGAAGACATTACACCACAAAGATGTTCATTTTATATGACACCTCAGAGATGAGCACTAGGGACCGTGCTTTGGCTAGCTTGGGGGAGAGTTTCATGGAATACTCACGTTCATACTCTTTATTCTTGTTCAAAAAAAAATTGTTAAGAAAAAAAAACACATAAATTGTTAAGTTGAAAACCTGAAAGGGCAATTTAAGCAAAAATAAAGCAAAAATAAAAGTGAGTTGTGAGGATAAAAACAAAAAAATGTGGGAAGCTGGGATGAAAACCCGAAAGGGCACCTAGGCAAAATGAGAGAACGAAAGAAATTATCTCTGTTATTTCTGCAAGATCCTTTAGGGGGTGTGCACACTTAAAGTAGTTGTTTCCGTTTCCAAGGAGCAGTTGTGGTACCGGCGATAGTTCCGGGGTGGCCGTATATAACAACGGACCACCGGGCTCAACCAAAGTGTTGAGCACCGCCCTTCTAAATTACTAGGAAGTTAGATACAAAGTGATTTTGGGAGAAATTCAAAAGAGGAGAATTTTGGTGTTTCATGTATTTTGGAATTATTGTGGTTCACGAGTTAATTATGTGTTTGGGATTTTATATAGATATCGTTTACTTATGATTTATGGTTTATAAAGTGTTTTGAAAAATATTTTATGAGGTTGTACGAATTTATATATATTATTTATTATTATTTTAAAAGGTTAGGTGGAACTTACTTAGCATTATTGCTAATGGTTGTTTTCTTTTATTTTTCTTGTGCTCGTATTTAACAGGAGGTGATCATGTTGATTTTGATGTTGCAATGTTTGAGAGCGCGAATTAGAAGACAACTATGTAGTTCACTAGAAATAAACTTTAATATTTACTTATGATTCGAATATCTTGATTTTTGTGAAACTCGTGTTTTGGTAGATAGCCTTAGCATCCAATCATTCACGGGTTGGATGTGGCGGTGACATGCCCCTTTTACTTAGTTTTTATTAATTTCCGCTGCAACTTTTGAAGTTTTAATCATTAAATAAAAGTTCATCTCTATTTCAAAGTATTATTTTGGGTGGAAAATTTGGGGGTGTCACAAGTTGGTATCAGAGCCCAAAACTTTTTCTGGGGATATTTCAAAACGTTTTTCAAAAAAGATTTCTAAACCATTTTTGAAAATATTTTGATAAAAAAAAACTAGGAAATTAAAATTATTAGGAAAAGACCTGTTAGGAACGCGGTGAGGATATAATGTGAGATTTTCAAGTTATTGATTTATATGATTGAGTAGTGAAATTTATGTAGTTGCTTGCTCGTGTGAAATATATGAATTTTGATGACGTCTTTGAATGTCTATATGTGTTAGAGCTTAGTATGGACCTAGTGAAGAACTTTGCGGTTCAAATAGTGTAGGGATTTTTTGAATGCCTTAATATTTAAGAGACTTGTGAGAAAAGAAGTTAAGTGATCAAAATGGTGAAAGTGTTGTGGTCTAACCACTTGGCTGAGAGGGCCACTTGGAGACGGAGGATGATATGCGCAAAAGCTACCCTGAGTAATTTTATTAAAGTAATAGTTTTAGTTACGAGCGCGTAACCTCTCTTTAAGGCGAATAGAATGTGATACTTTAGAATTTTGTCATTTAACTTTAATTTATGTTTCGGGACGAAACATCTTTTAAGGAGGGTAGAATGTGGCACTCCAAAAATTTAAATAAAAAATAAAAATAGAATGTAATACTTAAGAATTTGGTTATTTTAGTTTATGTTTCGGGACGAAACATCTTTTAAGGAGGGTAGAATGTTACACTCCAAAAAAAAAAGATATTTAAATAAAAATAAAAATAATTTTTATCAGTCAGATAAAATGTTACGGGAATGACATTTTAATTATTAAGTGAGTCAAACAAAAATTCAACAGTTGTCACATTCTAATCAGATAAAAAAAAATTCGAAATTTATGACGTTTTAGTTAGATAAAAAATGGTCCGATAATAGGAGTCCGGTTTTATAATAATTATGAAAGTGATGTCATACGCATGGCATAAATTATAAAAGTTATTTTAACTATTTTTAATTTTGTATGAGATTTACAAACACAACTTGATTTTTCCTAAATGCTATATTGCTATTTTTATGCTTTTAAAATATAATAATAGATTACAAACCTAAGTTACGTACTACTACGTGGGATGCAAACGGAAGGAGTAATATTATTAATACACAACTACTATATCAATTATAAGAGTTGGGATGTTTAACCACACGTTGCATGAATCAGAAAACAAAGGAGGACTACATTCAGACTCATGAACGAGCTCAACCTGCGTATTAATACGTATGCGATAAGCCTACGCACAAAAATAAAGAGATAAGTAAGAAGTTGGTTGAATTTAACTCAAACTCTAACACAGCCTAAAACCCTCAACCTACACCTATAAATAGCAGCCTTAACCTGCGTTTTATTCACATCAAGAAAACGATCAGTTCAGCCCATATATATACATATATACGTATACATATATATATATATATATACACACACACACACACAAAATTTTCGACCCTCCGTTTTAGCCAGAACCAAGCCCTGAAAACACCCCTCAAACCTTCCCCTTCGTGATATGAATCCAACGGAAAACGAATCGTTGAAAACGGTCGTGAAACGAGAGAGATATCGCTCGCCGGAGTTGCAAGTTGTGGAAGCGGGTCTTTATAAAAAGCAGATATTTTGCCGTAGATAGGGGTGGAGGAGCTTCGTCTCGCCGCAAGGATCATTTTGCAACTTGAATCGTCGAAATCCGTTATCTGTAAGTCAAGTTATAGCTCGCCGGAGTTTTCTAGTTTCCGGCGAACTCGCCGGAATCGACCTGGAGAAGATGACCCAGTTGTCTGGGTCAGAACTCTTGGGCCGGGTCGGTTTAATGGGCCAGTTCGGCCCAGTTTTAATAAAAATTAAAAATAAAATAGTAAATCAAATAAATAAAATCTGGAAAAATATAAATTAAATACCTAGTAAAAATATACATATTCGGACCAACCAGAATTGAAAAATAATATTCTAGACAAAAAAATGATGTTGGAATAAAATAAGGAAAATAAAATAAGGTTAGGTTAGCTAGCATAAATAATTGACTACATGTAGACTTAATAAATAACTTAATTATGTAATTAGTGGACTAATTCAATTATTAATTTTTATGATTGATTATTAGAGATTCGGACCTCATGTAAATATTTAAAATATTTGAACTCATAAATTAATGGGTTAATATAAATAAAGTAATTAAATAATATTTTTTGAGTAGAGTAAATTAATGGTGGTTATTGAATAAAAAATAGGATGTTGTAGTTAATTATATTCGGATATTGTATTTAATATTAGAATTCAAATATTGTAATTAATGGCTGAATTAATAAGGTAATTTGATTAATAAAAAGTGATTAATCAAATAAATTCGAATAACTAATAAATTAAGTTAATAAATTCGAATAACAAAATAAAAGGAGAAAATCGGGTAAAATAATTACAAAGAGAATAAGTGACTAATTATATCATCTTAATTAAAAAGGTGAATATTTAGAGACCGGAACTGAAGAAGAGAATTAGGAGCATCGGGATTTAAGGTAAGTTTCACGTCAACCGAAATTAGTTTTTTTTTCTACGTGATTTCTTTTAAATATTTTGTGTGCTTATTTGAGAATTGAATTTATGTGTGCTGAATTTGAGTATTATTATATAAAAGGATTGTATTTGAGATATTAGTTTGTTGATATGAGTTATTTTGGAAGATTTTGTAATAGTAAGTAATTTGTTATCTTTGTGGGAGTTTAATGAAAAAGGAAATTTTTGAAAGAGAAATAAATATTTTCATAAAGGGTGAGCATCACGAGAGAAATCTGTGGTGTTGGTTTTCCACGTCCCTTAAAATGTGGAGGATGGTTAGGTCTACTACTACTCAATTTTTGGTTTGTGTTGGTTTGAGGTGAATTGTCGGTCGGTAGAAAACATCCCGGCTTTTGAGTAGTAGTGGTAGTAGTAGCTCCTAATCATTCAGGTTTTGAGGTGGGGTAGTTGGTAGAAAACATCCCGGCTACCCGGATCGACTTACTAACCCGGAGGGCTTGGAATACCTTTAGGGGGTGTGCACACTTAAAGTAGTTGTTTCCGTTTCCAAGGAGCAGTTGTGGTACCGGCGATAGTTCCGGGGTGGCCGTATATAACAACGGACCACCGGGCTCAACCAAAGTGTTGAGCACCGCCCTTCTAAATTACTAGGAAGTTAGATACAAAGTGATTTTGGGAGAAATTCAAAAGAGGAGAATTTTGGTGTTTCATGTATTTTGGAATTATTGTGGTTCACGAGTTAATTATGTGTTTGGGATTTTATATAGATATCGTTTACTTATGATTTATGGTTTATAAAGTGTTTTGAAAAATATTTTATGAGGTTGTACGAATTTATATATATTATTTATTATTATTTTAAAAGGTTAGGTGGAACTTACTTAGCATTATTGCTAATGGTTGTTTTCTTTTATTTTTCTTGTGCTCGTATTTAATAGGAGGTGATCATGTTGATTTTGATGTTGCAATGTTTGAGAGCGCGAATTAGAAGACAACTATGTAGTTCACTAGAAATAAACTTTAATATTTACTTATGATTCGAATATCTTGATTTTTGTGAAACTCGTGTTTTGGTAGATAGCCTTAGCATCCAATCATTCACGGGTTGGATGTGGCGGTGACATGCCCCTTTTACTTAGTTTTTATTAATTTCCGCTGCAACTTTTGAAGTTTTAATCATTAAATAAAAGTTCATCTCTATTTCAAAGTATTATTTTGGGTGGAAAATTTGGGGGTGTCACAAGTTGGTATCAGAGCCCAAAACTTTTTCTGGGGATATTTCAAAACGTTTTTCAAAAAAGATTTCTAAACCATTTTTGAAAATATTTTGATAAAAAAAAACTAGGAAATTAAAATTATTAGGAAAAGACCTGTTAGGAACGCGGTGAGGATATAATGTGAGATTTTCAAGTTATTGATTTATATGATTGAGTAGTGAAATTTATGTAGTTGCTTGCTCGTGTGAAATATATGAATTTTGATGACGTCTTTGAATGTCTATATGTGTTAGAGCTTAGTATGGACCTAGTGAAGAACTTTGCGGTTCAAATAGTGTAGGGATTTTTTGAATGCCTTAATATTTAAGAGACTTGTGAGAAAAGAAGTTAAGTGATCAAAATGGTGAAAGTGTTGTGGTCTAACCACTTGGCTGAGAGGGCCACTTGGAGACGGAGGATGATATGCGCAAAAGCTACCCTGAGTAATTTTATTAAAGTAATAGTTTTAGTTACGAGCGCGTAACCTCTCTTTAAGGCGAATAGAATGTGATACTTTAGAATTTTGTCATTTAACTTTAATTTATGTTTCGGGACGAAACATCTTTTAAGGAGGGTAGAATGTGACACTCCAAAAATTTAAATAAAAAATAAAAATAGAATGTAATACTTAAGAATTTGGTTATTTTAGTTTATGTTTCGGGACGAAACATCTTTTAAGGAGGGTAGAATGTTACACTCCAAAAAAAAAAGATATTTAAATAAAAATAAAAATAATTTTTATCAGTCAGATAAAATGTTACGGGAATGACATTTTAATTATTAAGTGAGTCAAACAAAAATTCAACAGTTGTCACATTCTAATCAGATAAAAAAAAATTCGAAATTTATGACGTTTTAGTTAGATAAAAAATGGTCCGATAATAGGAGTCCGGTTTTATAATAATTATGAAAGTGATGTCATACGCATGGCATAAATTATAAAAGTTATTTTAACTATTTTTAATTTTGTATGAGATTTACAAACACAACTTGATTTTTCCTAAATGCTATATTGCTATTTTTATGCTTTTAAAATATAATAATAGATTACAAACCTAAGTTACGTACTACTACGTGGGATGCAAACGGAAGGAGTAATATTATTAATACACAACTACTATATCAATTATAAGAGTTGGGATGTTTAACCACACGTTGCATGAATCAGAAAACAAAGGAGGACTACATTCAGACTCATGAACGAGCTCAACCTGCGTATTAATACGTATGCGATAAGCCTACGCACAAAAATAAAGAGATAAGTAAGAAGCTGGTTGAATTTAACTCAAACTCTAACACAGCCTAAAACCCTCAACCTACACCTATAAATAGCAGCCTTAACCTGCGTTTTATTCACATCAAGAAAACGATCAGTTCAGCCCATATATATACATATATACGTATACATATATATATATATATACACACACACACACAAAATTTTCGACCCTCCGTTTTAGCCAGAACCAAGCCCTGAAAACACCCCTCAAACCTTCCCCTTCGTGATATGAATCCAACGGAAAACGAATCGTTGAAAACGGTCGTGAAACGAGAGAGATATCGCTCGCCGGAGTTGCAAGTTGTGGAAGCGGGTCTTTATAAAAAGCAGATATTTTGCCGTAGATAGGGGTGGAGGAGCTTCGTCTCGCCGCAAGGATCATTTTGCAACTTGAATCGTCGAAATCCGTTATCTGTAAGTCAAGTTATAGCTCGCCGGAGTTTTCTAGTTTCCGGCGAACTCGCCGGAATCGACCTGGAGAAGATGACCCAGTTGTCTGGGTCAGAACTCTTGGGCCGGGTCGGTTTAATGGGCCAGTTCGGCCCAGTTTTAATAAAAATTAAAAATAAAATAGTAAATCAAATAAATAAAATCTGGAAAAATATAAATTAAATACCTAGTAAAAATATACATATTCGGACCAACCAGAATTGAAAAATAATATTCTAGACAAAAAAATGATGTTGGAATAAAATAAGGAAAATAAAATAAGGTTAGGTTAGCTAGCATAAATAATTGACTACATGTAGACTTAATAAATAACTTAATTATGTAATTAGTGGACTAATTCAATTATTAATTTTTATGATTGATTATTAGAGATTCGGACCTCATGTAAATATTTAAAATATTTGAACTCATAAATTAATGGGTTAATATAAATAAAGTAATTAAATAATATTTTTTGAGTAGAGTAAATTAATGGTGGTTATTGAATAAAAAATAGGATGTTGTAGTTAATTATATTCGGATATTGTATTTAATATTAGAATTCAAATATTGTAATTAATGGCTGAATTAATAAGGTAATTTGATTAATAAAAAGTGATTAATCAAATAAATTCGAATAACTAATAAATTAAGTTAATAAATTCGAATAACAAAATAAAAGGAGAAAATCGGGTAAAATAATTACAAAGAGAATAAGTGACTAATTATATCATCTTAATTAAAAAGGTGAATATTTAGAGACCGGAACTGAAGAAGAGAATTAGGAGCATCGGGATTTAAGGTAAGTTTCACGTCAACCGAAATTAGTTTTTTTTTCTACGTGATTTCTTTTAAATATTTTGTGTGCTTATTTGAGAATTGAATTTATGTGTGCTGAATTTGAGTATTATTATATAAAAGGATTGTATTTGAGATATTAGTTTGTTGATATGAGTTATTTTGGAAGATTTTGTAATAGTAAGTAATTTGTTATCTTTGTGGGAGTTTAATGAAAAAGGAAATTTTTGAAAGAGAAATAAATATTTTCATAAAGGGTGAGCATCACGAGAGAAATCTGTGGTGTTGGTTTTCCACGTCCCTTAAAATGTGGAGGATGGTTAGGTCTACTACTACTCAATTTTTGGTTTGTGTTGGTTTGAGGTGAATTGTCGGTCGGTAGAAAACATCCCGGCTTTTGAGTAGTAGTGGTAGTAGTAGCTCCTAATCATTCAGGTTTTGAGGTGGGGTAGTTGGTAGAAAACATCCCGGCTACCCGGATCGACTTACTAACCCGGAGGGCTTGGAATACCTTTAGGGGGTGTGCACACTTAAAGTAGTTGTTTCCGTTTCCAAGGAGCAGTTGTGGTACCGGCGATAGTTCCGGGGTGGCCGTATATAACAACGGACCACCGGGCTCAACCAAAGTGTTGAGCACCGCCCTTCTAAATTACTAGGAAGTTAGATACAAAGTGATTTTGGGAGAAATTCAAAAGAGGAGAATTTTGGTGTTTCATGTATTTTGGAATTATTGTGGTTCACGAGTTAATTATGTGTTTGGGATTTTATATAGATATCGTTTACTTATGATTTATGGTTTATAAAGTGTTTTGAAAAATATTTTATGAGGTTGTACGAATTTATATATATTATTTATTATTATTTTAAAAGGTTAGGTGGAACTTACTTAGCATTATTGCTAATGGTTGTTTTCTTTTATTTTTCTTGTGCTCGTATTTAATAGGAGGTGATCATGTTGATTTTGATGTTGCAATGTTTGAGAGCGCGAATTAGAAGACAACTATGTAGTTCACTAGAAATAAACTTTAATATTTACTTATGATTCGAATATCTTGATTTTTGTGAAACTCGTGTTTTGGTAGATAGCCTTAGCATCCAATCATTCACGGGTTGGATGTGGCGGTGACATGCCCCTTTTACTTAGTTTTTATTAATTTCCGCTGCAACTTTTGAAGTTTTAATCATTAAATAAAAGTTCATCTCTATTTCAAAGTATTATTTTGGGTGGAAAATTTGGGGGTGTCACAAGTTGGTATCAGAGCCCAAAACTTTTTCTGGGGATATTTCAAAACGTTTTTCAAAAAAGATTTCTAAACCATTTTTGAAAATATTTTGATAAAAAAAAACTAGGAAATTAAAATTATTAGGAAAAGACCTGTTAGGAACGCGGTGAGGATATAATGTGAGATTTTCAAGTTATTGATTTATATGATTGAGTAGTGAAATTTATGTAGTTGCTTGCTCGTGTGAAATATATGAATTTTGATGACGTCTTTGAATGTCTATATGTGTTAGAGCTTAGTATGGACCTAGTGAAGAACTTTGCGGTTCAAATAGTGTAGGGATTTTTTGAATGCCTTAATATTTAAGAGACTTGTGAGAAAAGAAGTTAAGTGATCAAAATGGTGAAAGTGTTGTGGTCTAACCACTTGGCTGAGAGGGCCACTTGGAGACGGAGGATGATATGCGCAAAAGCTACCCTGAGTAATTTTATTAAAGTAATAGTTTTAGTTACGAGCGCGTAACCTCTCTTTAAGGCGAATAGAATGTGATACTTTAGAATTTTGTCATTTAACTTTAATTTATGTTTCGGGACGAAACATCTTTTAAGGAGGGTAGAATGTGACACTCCAAAAATTTAAATAAAAAATAAAAATAGAATGTAATACTTAAGAATTTGGTTATTTTAGTTTATGTTTCGGGACGAAACATCTTTTAAGGAGGGTAGAATGTTACACTCCAAAAAAAAAAGATATTTAAATAAAAATAAAAATAATTTTTATCAGTCAGATAAAATGTTACGGGAATGACATTTTAATTATTAAGTGAGTCAAACAAAAATTCAACAGTTGTCACATTCTAATCAGATAAAAAAAAATTCGAAATTTATGACGTTTTAGTTAGATAAAAAATGGTCCGATAATAGGAGTCCGGTTTTATAATAATTATGAAAGTGATGTCATACGCATGGCATAAATTATAAAAGTTATTTTAACTATTTTTAATTTTGTATGAGATTTACAAACACAACTTGATTTTTCCTAAATGCTATATTGCTATTTTTATGCTTTTAAAATATAATAATAGATTACAAACCTAAGTTACGTACTACTACGTGGGATGCAAACGGAAGGAGTAATATTATTAATACACAACTACTATATCAATTATAAGAGTTGGGATGTTTAACCACACGTTGCATGAATCAGAAAACAAAGGAGGACTACATTCAGACTCATGAACGAGCTCAACTTGCGTATTAATACGTATGCGATAAGCCTACGCACAAAAATAAAGAGATAAGTAAGAAGCTGGTTGAATTTAACTCAAACTCTAACACAGCCTAAAACCCTCAACCTACACCTATAAATAGCAGCCTTAACCTGCGTTTTATTCACATCAAGAAAACGATCAGTTCAGCCCATATATATACATATATACGTATACATATATATATATATATATATATACACACACACACACAAAATTTTCGACCCTCCGTTTTAGCCAGAACCAAGCCCTGAAAACACCCCTCAAACCTTCCCCTTCGTGATATGAATCCAACGGAAAACGAATCGTTGAAAACGGTCGTGAAACGAGAGAGATATCGCTCGCCGGAGTTGCAAGTTGTGGAAGCGGGTCTTTATAAAAAGCAGATATTTTGCCGTAGATAGGGGTGGAGGAGCTTCGTCTCGCCGCAAGGATCATTTTGCAACTTGAATCGTCGAAATCCGTTATCTGTAAGTCAAGTTATAGCTCGCCGGAGTTTTCTAGTTTCCGGCGAACTCGCCGGAATCGACCTGGAGAAGATGACCCAGTTGTCTGGGTCAGAACTCTTGGGCCGGGTCGGTTTAATGGGCCAGTTCGGCCCAGTTTTAATAAAAATTAAAAATAAAATAGTAAATCAAATAAATAAAATCTGGAAAAATATAAATTAAATACCTAGTAAAAATATACATATTCGGACCAACCAGAATTGAAAAATAATATTCTAGACAAAAAAATGATGTTGGAATAAAATAAGGAAAATAAAATAAGGTTAGGTTAGCTAGCATAAATAATTGACTACATGTAGACTTAATAAATAACTTAATTATGTAATTAGTGGACTAATTCAATTATTAATTTTTATGATTGATTATTAGAGATTCGGACCTCATGTAAATATTTAAAATATTTGAACTCATAAATTAATGGGTTAATATAAATAAAGTAATTAAATAATATTTTTTGAGTAGAGTAAATTAATGGTGGTTATTGAATAAAAAATAGGATGTTGTAGTTAATTATATTCGGATATTGTATTTAATATTAGAATTCAAATATTGTAATTAATGGCTGAATTAATAAGGTAATTTGATTAATAAAAAGTGATTAATCAAATAAATTCGAATAACTAATAAATTAAGTTAATAAATTCGAATAACAAAATAAAAGGAGAAAATCGGATAAAATAATTACAAAGAGAATAAGTGACTAATTATATCATCTTAATTAAAAAGGTGAATATTTAGAGACCGGAACTGAAGAAGAGAATTAGGAGCATCGGGATTTAAGGTAAGTTTCACGTCAACCGAAATTAGTTTTTTTTTCTACGTGATTTCTTTTAAATATTTTGTGTGCTTATTTGAGAATTGAATTTATGTGTGCTGAATTTGAATATTATTATATAAAAGGATTGTATTTGAGATATTAGTTTGTTGATATGAGTTATTTTGGAAGATTTTGTAATAGTAAGTAATTTGTTATCTTTGTGGGAGTTTAATGAAAAAGGAAATTTTTGAAAGAGAAATAAATATTTTCATAAAGGGTGAGCATCACGAGAGAAATCTGTGGTGTTGGTTTTCCACGTCCCTTAAAATGTGGAGGATGGTTAGGTCTACTACTACTCAATTTTTGGTTTGTGTTGGTTTGAGGTGAATTGTCGGTCGGTAGAAAACATCCCGGCTTTTGAGTAGTAGTGGTAGTAGTAGCTCCTAATCATTCAGGTTTTGAGGTGGGGTAGTTGGTAGAAAACATCCCGGCTACCCGGATCGACTTACTAACCCGGAGGGCTTGGAATACCTTTAGGGGGTGTGCACACTTAAAGTAGTTGTTTCCGTTTCCAAGGAGCAGTTGTGGTACCGGCGATAGTTCCGGGGTGGCCGTATATAACAACGGACCACCGGGCTCAACCAAAGTGTTGAGCACCGCCCTTCTAAATTACTAGGAAGTTAGATACAAAGTGATTTTGGGAGAAATTCAAAAGAGGAGAATTTTGGTGTTTCATGTATTTTGGAATTATTGTGGTTCACGAGTTAATTATGTGTTTGGGATTTTATATAGATATCGTTTACTTATGATTTATGGTTTATAAAGTGTTTTGAAAAATATTTTATGAGGTTGTACGAATTTATATATATTATTTATTATTATTTTAAAAGGTTAGGTGGAACTTACTTAGCATTATTGCTAATGGTTGTTTTCTTTTATTTTTCTTGTGCTCGTATTTAACAGGAGGTGATCATGTTGATTTTGATGTTGCAATGTTTGAGAGCGCGAATTAGAAGACAACTATGTAGTTCACTAGAAATAAACTTTAATATTTACTTATGATTCGAATATCTTGATTTTTGTGAAACTCGTGTTTTGGTAGATAGCCTTAGCATCCAATCATTCACGGGTTGGATGTGGCGGTGACATGCCCCTTTTACTTAGTTTTTATTAATTTCCGCTGCAACTTTTGAAGTTTTAATCATTAAATAAAAGTTCATCTCTATTTCAAAGTATTATTTTGGGTGGAAAATTTGGGGGTGTCACACCGCCAGTTGGATGCCTTGCACGTCAAGTTTCTGATTCATCGAGGTATGCCATTAAATGATCGTTGTGAGATCTCGTCATTCCAGCGAGAACGAGATCCGACAGGTCAGACCAATTGACGAAAACAAAAAAAATCAACGGAATAAACTGTTACCTAGAATAATCAACGATAGAAGCCGTTGCACAAAGCCAAAAGACTGAAATCCAATTTTATTACCCCCTCTTTCCCACTAACAATTGGACAAGAGAGAATGACACACAAACCAATTAAATGTGGTTTATGTTGTTGATATTGAATTGATAAAGTAAGAATAAAGTAAAAATCATTTAGAGTCACATAAACTTTACCAAATATGGTATGAGACAATCTTAGTGGGGCGAACCGAAAAGGTAAAATGGGACATTCTTAGCGGGACAGAGGGACTAATAGATAAACAAGAATGAATGCTAGCAAATATCCATTTGCAAATTCCCAAACTAGGAAACAAAATCATAGAAATCGTAATCACCTCCAAATAGAAAATAGAATAATAGAGATCCTAATTAACTTCAAATAGGAAACAAATAATAGAAATCCTAATTAACTCCAAATAGGAAACAAATCAGGACAATTATAAAGAAATAAAAATTAATTAAATGGACGCAACCAACCCACGAAGGTGGGCTCAAGCCCATCCCAACCTTCAGTAAACCCGTGTGGGCCTCTGCCTTTCTTCCTCCAAGCCCATATTCTGCCTTATATCAGAGCGGAAATGAAAAGACAAGTCATGGTAGCATAGCTGCAACAGCTCCCAGCCACAAATGTTTAGTAGTGTTGACCTATCGTGTACCAATAATTCACCCCGATGATGTATCCGTGTATCCGATACGTATCCGCTACCGATACTCACCGATACGCGTCATGTACGTATTTGATCAGTATCCATGATTTAATAAAAGTATTGGACTTATTTTTAAAAATATGGATACTTCTGATATCCGTACCCGTGAACCGAAACGTGTATGTAACCATATAAGCCTGATTTCATACATGACATGACGAAAAATTAGTAGCCGTCAAAGCGACCACAAGATGTGAAACATTAATAAAGATGATTTCGAGAGTATAGAAAACATTGGAATGCTATAATTTGTCAATATGTTGCTTGGTGAGTATTAATTGAAATCAATCTTGTCAAAAGACTTAGATGTAAATAGGGATGGACTCGGGCTAGGTCAACCGGCCCGGCCCAGTACTGTTTCGGCCCAGCCCGGCCTGGTACCCGGGTTCGGGCCCGGTTCGGGCCACCCGACCCGGTACTATTTCGGAGCGGGCTCCGGATCTCAAAAACATGAACCGGTCGAGCCGGTCCCGGTTCGGGGCAATTTTTTTTTGTTTTTCAAATTCTTTAAAAGGTAAATGGGTTGGGCTGGGAGTTTTGGAGGGGTTTGGGGTGGGGGGGTAGGAAGTAATTAGAAAATCAAATAATAATAATGTACCTGGGCCGACCCGATCCGACCCGGGCCGAATTGGCCCGACCAGGACCCGGTAGCTACTCGGGCCGGTTCCGAGCCTCAAGAAACAAAAAAAAGGATCATGCCCAACCCGGCCCAAGTCCAAGCCTAGATTTTTTTTGAACGGAAACTCGCATCAATTCATATCATCAGTTTCATGATCACATCAATCAAACGAAAATCAAAATTGAAACCAACTAAACCCCAAAAACTACGACGCCAAACGCTATGATCAGACTTAGAGACGATTACCCCTGAAAGAGCAACACGAATCGCTAACCATGTAGCAGGCTTGACACATCCATACCTAGCCCCATAGATCCATATACTCCCAACGACATAAAAACAGGCTAAATTTTCAAACAAACTAGCAAACCTAACAACATAGATGTTAACAAGAATCCAACTGACAAAAATATAATAACTAAAAGGAAAACTTTCACAGACCCTGGCACTTCGTTCAACCCATGGCGGTGGTTCAGGAGGAGGCCGTACCATCGGTACCACTCCAATTGATTCTCCATTGTCGATCGAAAACTGACCTACGTGAAAACCGTCCACCTCTCCTAGTCTCGCACTCATAGCAAAACCGCCACTAATTGTTTTCATCTTCGCTGCCAAACCTTGAGAAGCCTTCATCTGCCTTACCGCTTTGTCGACGAAGACAGCCGATTGCGTCCGAATTGCAAAGCTGACTAGAATCTTCGCCGCACACAACAAACCAACACCCAGTCCAAAACTCTGTCTCGGTGCCTTGCGTCGATCTCCTCTGACACCACGAAGCCAAATAAGAGTGAACATGCAAAGCAAACTAATGGAAGAGGAACTGCCGAAGCAAATCCCTTCTTGCCGAAGAAAAAAGAATCGCAAATCTGCACACTTCCCAAACCCTAAGCTCTAGGGAGACGACCACCGTGTGTTTTTGTTCTATGATGGACATAATTCTCGTTTGCAAACAATTGAGTCCAAGCCTGATTGTAAATGCAAGTAGAGAACCAAAAATATTATTTGAATTTAAATCGAAATATTAGTGCTTTAGCTCTTTTGGTCTAATCTTTGAAATTTTATTATGTAATTGTTAATTTTAAAAACTATTATTATTTTATTTATGAACATCTGAATTATATATATTTGCAAATTATACCCTATATTATTGTTATTTATAAATATACCCATGTACCCGTATCCTATAATTTTTGAAGTTGTCGTATTGTTGTACCCGTATCCTATAATTTTTGAAGTTGTCGTATTGTTGTACCCGTATTCACGTATCGATGTATCGGCGTATCTGTTTCCGTGCAAATAGGTGTTGACAGCTCCATGTCTCCGAGACCCAATCATTCGATTTTGGTCTAAGGCTACTCCACTTCTGGTTTCTACTAAACCCGTATCAAACTTGAGTTTCTTCTTGGTCTCTACAAGCGTGTAACTTTACCGCTCTCCTAAAACTGTGTTTTTTTGTCACAAGATAGTAGTCCACCCAAAAGCATAAATCAATGTGGACAGAACTTATAGTATCACAGAGGTGCCAAACCCACAAACCCACAAAATAATTGATGACATAGCAAGACCCTCAGACACTAGCACAGGCATAGCAGCACAAGTGTTCAAACTTCTCTCATTACTATATGGGACTGCAATATATACAGCAGGTGCATGAAAATTTCATACAACTCAAAACATCGAAATGAACACATTCAAATTGACTACTGTCCCTCTCAAACGTTATAGTTAAGTTTATTTTGTTTTTTAAAGGAAAAAGCTCCTAATGCACATGGTACCTTTCTTTTGGCATGTGCTGATGCTACCAGCTGGTTTGAAAATGACTCTAACCTGGTCAGGAGGTAGAGACTAACATGTTATCATGACAGATAAAACAAAAATTGAAAGATTGGTCCCTATATGCAAGCAAACCATTCCAGCCCTGAGAAGACCGCCTTTATCTTTTCTATGGCCTAAAAAACCATACCGTCAATATTTCAGCTTTGAAAACAAACCGGACCAGAACCGAGTGAGTAAATCACTATGGTTGTGATGAACTTAATTGGCACCTTGCTGGAATGGTTACGTCGAACTCGCTTAAGGCTCAACCTAGGTACAGATTTGATTGCTACAAAATAAGATATCGCAACAATCTGAATTTTTATCAATAGGGTAGACCAAACAGGAACCGTTTGAATGGGAGCAAATTAGATATCGATTGGGATTTGGAATTAGGTAATGATGGAGTAGAGATTTGGAAGAAATAGATATCCCATCTTACCCTAATTCCAACCAAATTGCTCTTGTCCTTCTAGACATTTTATATCGTTCGAAGAAATCTATACTCACTGCAATACCACAATAGGAATGTCTACAGAAAAGTTGTAATCAGGGCAAATGGGCTAGATGTTTTCTAACTTGTATTGATGAGTAGTAGTTATTGACATAAAAAAATAAAAAATCGTGATATTTTCAATGTTAGATTGATAGTTTCCAGTCACGTTAGCCTTGTTTTGACATCACTTTAGCCTAAATAGTTAGCCTGTCTTTCGGGTTTAGCAGTACATTATAAAAGTAAGACCAGCCAACATGGAGTTGAGACAAAAACAACTAAGATGGACAAAACAAATCATTTAAAATAAGGAAACTGTACTACTCGTAGTCACTAAGGGAGAACAAATAATTGTACTTCTTGAAAATTCAATAAATTCCATGCCTGTGGTGAAGTAGAATAGAATTACATAAAGGTATTTCAAGTTATTACATCTTTTACAAGTTAACCATAAAAACCTAGGTTTTGCGAGTTGATATTATATAAGTATGCTGTAAAGAAAAACCTAAAGAGGCCTTCATTTAGGATGGTAAATCTTAGCTGGCTCACGCCTGGACTTCATCTCTTACACGGTAAATTTCATGAGAATATATAAGAATTAAATTTTCATGAAATTCAATAAATTTGTCTCCTTGTTTCTTCAGTACACGAGTATACTCAAAGCCTTCTATGTTAATGAAGGCCTCCCACGTGACAAGTTCCAAATCAATGCTTTTGGTTTATGGGACTATTGGAGAACATATAAATCCAAGTGTACCTTCTCAACCAAAAATAAGTTGACCCGGAAGCTGCAAGACTTTCCCTATAAAGCACATGTAAACGAATCATTAATGCAAATAATTCACTCATTTACAAGGTATATGTATATAACATTCAGCTATAAGCCATAAACAGCGCAGCTAACAAAATAATATTAAGTTTTCTTAATCTTTCTTGCGAAGACAAGTAGTTTGATTTGCTTTTACAAGTTAACCGTAAAAACCTAGGTTTTGCAAGTTGATATTATATAAATATGCTGTAAAGAAAAACCTAAAGAGGCCTTCATTTAGGACGGTAAATCTAGCTGGCTCACGCCTGGAGTTCATCTCTTACATGGTATTTGGTGGCAAAACGTATTCTGGTGAGGTTGCCGGAAGCAAGAAAATCACAGAAGAGCTAGTGGATACTGCTAATAGGTCACTAGGCATTTCGAGATATGAATTACGATTTCTGCTTATGTATTGTTTAAAAAGAACTAATCAAACCTGACAACATGATAGAAGAAATAGACATCGCAGGGAGTACGAGACGCGTTGTGCAGTCCATGGATAAGCATAACATTGGTTCACTAATGAGATCATAAGAGGATCATTCTTTTGCAGAGAAGTTAAAGATTGAATATATAGTGCCAGATAGTATAAATTCAGATTCGCATTGAAAATGATAACTAAAGCTTCTACATGCTCACCATAAAGTCATGATTATAGAAGTAGACGATTTTTCAAAACATTTAGAGAAGCCATCAGAAAACTCACCTCTAAATACATCTAGAATTCAATACCTCTAAATAATCTGACTCAAGATTAAACTAGCAGGCAGGTCAGCTGTGTGAACTCTCCTGGTATAAAAATTAGTGACGATGGGCTCATAGGCATGTCTTTATAATGGAAAAAGCAAAGTTTTCTACGTATGTTATAAATATAGTATGTGAGCAGATGTAGTATATGATACTCCCTCCGTCCCGAAAAGGTTGGCCAAATTTCTTTTTTTGGATGTCCCAAAAAGATTTGCCATTTTCATTTAAAGTAAGGAATATGCGGCTAAAGTTAATTTTCTCTTCTCTGCACAAATTTCAACCACACAGTTTTTACTTTATTAATCCACGTGAAAGTCAACTTTGGCCAACCTTTTCGGGACGGAGGGAGTATAACAATTCTGTTTTTATATATTATTCTGTCCCAACAATAATTTCCCAATTTAAATTTTGAGGTTAAACTCACTTACTCAGTTGATGTTTGAGCATAATTATTTGAAATTATATATCTATAAAATTCATAAGAAGTTAATATTTCAAATATATATTCAAAACAATTCATTTAAAAGTACTTTCATGATATAAATAATACGTAGTATATTTTTTCAATAATTATGGTCATAGCTAACAAACTTCGACCTAAAAAATCACACTAGGAAGGTAATTATGGCGTTTCCCAGCTGTCTCACGCCCAAGTTTGTTAGCCCAAGTTTCTCTAAACGACGCATTCTAGAAAACTGTTAGTAGCAAGTTGAATAAGAAATGTTCACCTGATTAACATATTCAAACACTTTCTCCTTCACCACCATTTCCTTTAGCTCGTTCTGCATCAAAACTATAGCCACCTCACAAGCTGTGCACAATGGGTCATTGGAGGATTTTCCTCACTACATATGTATATCAGAACTGCGAAGAAATTTTATGGATCAATAATGCCAATTAGAATGTGTATTCGGATGAGTATTTTTAGTAAAATGCCAGCTTTTCAGAAGATAACATAAGTGAAGAGAAGAATGGAATATAGAATTGTCTATACAGGTTGTGGAGACTTGTGCATTGAAATCTTACACTGTATTCTATGATGCATTGTTTAAACCCCATCTGGCACAACCTGATCTCTATCGACAGCTACAAATGACACGCACAGAAGATTGATACAAGTACCAGCAAATTAGAGTTCAGGATAACCTACTCATATTGACAATGTGCATATACAAATTACTGTAAATACTAGAGTAACAACTAAGAAACTAAGATCTACAAGAGAGCACTGAAGAATCAAACAATGACGTTTCTCACCTAAAGTAGAACTTAAAAGGCACTTCCAATGAACCAACGCATAGATTTCTCTTGAGACATTACCCCTCCGTTGCTATCATTCCCATCGATCCTGTTTTCCTTTGACAGGGCAAATAATACAATTGGTTAGCCAACAAGTAATGCTCAACCCACATCCTAAACTTAAAATAAGTTTATGTGTTTTCCAATGAAATATGTTGTAAGTTTTTTGGAAAAGGAAAAGAGTACAGAGAAGCTTTCGATTCAATTCATAAAAACAGCTTGGAGACTAACCACTAAGCATAACATTGTTGCTAACATGAGGACTATACTCATATGTATCACCATGTCTTGATCCATATAAGTTGCACCCATAGTTCATTGGCCTTACCAATAATCGCCACAGCTGCATAAACCATCATTGAAGTGGTGGAACCTGTTGTTATCCCGTAGAACTATTGATCTTTCTTCAAGTTTTGAAATAAGTTTGATTGCAGTGTGACAGTCTGCACAAACTCTTAAATTCTTTATCACACGTATTGGTCTCCCAGGGGGCACATTCAGAATTGCGAATGCAACAGCTAATTTTTCACTATGATACTTCAACATATGTGCCTTCTCCTCCTCATCCACATCATGCAAGACTATTTTTGTTGCAACCGCATAGCCTTCACGCTTCATTCGTAGTTCTAAATCTTCCAAGAAAGCATACATTCTTTCACTGTCTGGATGTGTGGAGTCTCCAACTGAAAAAATGTGAATCTTGTTTTGTAACTCAACCCAACTATACCCGGGAACTTTCTTGGTACCAGTATCCCTCAGTTTTAATCTCACCTTACTGACATCAGACCATCTACCAGAAGCTGCATACATGTTTGATAAAAGAACATACATCCCGGCATTCCATGGCTCCAATGCAATAACTTTTTCAGCAGCTTTTTCTCCTAATTCTGTGTTTCCGTGCATCCTGCTTGCCCCAAGGATAGCACCCCAAGTGGCAGCATCTGGTTCAAAGGGCATGCTCTTGATTAAGCCTTGTGCATCATTCAGGCGCCCAGCTCGACCCAAGAGGTCAATCATGCAAGTGTAGTGCTTTGAGTTTGCGTCTATCCCATAGTCTCCCTTCATAGAATCAAAATATTCCATTCCCATTTCAACCAAGCCTGTATGACTGCAGGCGGACAGTACCCCAACCTAAAGAACATAAGATGGTGAGTCAAACCTAAACATCATTTTCAAAAGGATATATAAAAGCACACCAACTAAAGAAAAGCTACACCAAGAAGATTTGTAAATAACTAAGGAAATCATTATTGCCTCCAAATTATGGCATGAATAATAAACTGACATAGAAAGCAGTGTTAACTAAGTGCTGCATAGTTAGAAGATGTCACAAGGGTGTGTGCATTGCAGATTTGCAGCTTGGAATAAAGGCATCTAAGATCCATTTTAGATTAGCTCCACTGCCTCCACCTCACTTAAGTCTTAGGATATCGTAATGAGACATAATATTAATAAAAACTACAACACTAATGAACCTAGAGAACCATTCAAATCTCAAAAATACACACTTCGTCAATATGACATATGGTTTTGCCATAATTGTCATGTGCATATTACTATTATCAATTGCACGCAACTTACGAAAAGCTGAAAATAAATACATACCATAGTAACATCATCAGGTTTAAAACCATTTCCTTTCATCACTTCAAAAAATTCTAGAGCCTCTTTGCCAAATCCATGCCTTGCGTAACCAGCAATCAATGTATTCCAAGAGACGACATCCTTCTCTACTATTCCCTTGAACACACCCAGTGCCTCAGATATGCTTCCACACTTGCAATACATTGCTAGGAGAGCGTTCCCCACATAGCAGCCTGATTCATATCCTGCCTTTACAATTCGTCCATGTACTTGCTTTCCTAACTCAAAAACTGCAATATCAGCACAAGTACTTATGACACATGTAAAAGATGACCTGTTTATCCTCTCCCCATCTCTTGTCATTTCAACAAACATGCGCAGTGCCTCCTCACTATTACCACATTGAACATACCCCGCAATAATTGCAGCCCAAGAGATGCAGTCATGTTCAGGCATACATTCAAACAAACTCCTTGCACTAACAATATCACTATTTTGAGCATAGCCTGTTATCATTGTGTTCCACGAACTAGTATTTTTACAGGGCATTGCCTCAAACAACTCCCTTGCCAAATCAATCCTTTTGCACTGAACATACCCAGCAATCATTGCATTCCATGAGACCTCATTCTTCACTTCCATATCATCAAAAAATATCCTAGCTTCCTCTACTTTACCATTTTGCACATGCCCTGAAACCATTGAAGTCCAAGCAAACACGTCTCTAATAGGAGAATCATGGAACAACTTCCTTGCTTCCTCCAATTCACCATTCTGAGCACAACAGGATATCATTATGTTCCATGAAACCTTGTCCCTCAAAGGCATTCTATCAAAAATCACTCTGGCTTCAGCCAACATCCTCTTCTTCAAATACCCACCCATCAAACAATTCCAAGCAACAACCTCCCAGATTTCCTTCGACTCGAACAATCTCCTGGCGGCATCAATCATCCCATTGCACACGTACATTGACAGCAGTGCATTCCATGAAATCTCATTCTTCACTGGCATCATATCAAAAATCAACCTTGCTGCATCAATATGCCCGCTTTGAGCGTACCCAGACAGCATAGTGTTCCATGAGACCACATCTTTGTGAGGCATTTGATCAAACAACAACCTAGCAGCTCCAAGATTCTTATTCCTCACATACCCGCTTAACATCACGTTCCAGGACACCAAATCCCTATGTGGCATTTGATTAAAAAGATGCAGTGCGAAGTCGAACCTATTATTGGACAAGTACCCAGAGATCATTGAGTTCCAAGAGACACTGTTTTTCATAGACATGGAATTGAATAAGCGCAATGCAGATTCGAACTCTCCATTCCGCATGAATTTGGTTATTTGCATATTCCATTTCACTGTGTCTGAATCGGCAATAAAACTTGTCACTGGTCTCCGTTTGGCAGCCTCGGATATTTTTGGCCTTGTGATAGGAGGCTTTGTCACTTTAAAATTGCTTACAGGATCACTTTGCATCAAGTTCGATGAGGTGCTGCATAATTGTCTGAAGCGCATGGTTTTGAGCCAGAGTAGACTTGTTTCTGGGACTGCTACCATACCAAGCCGCAATGTTTTACTGAATGGGGTGAATGGAAAGAGTTTTGATGGCGGTACGAAAATGTACCCTATTTTTGCGGGTACTCCATTTAAATAAATGAATTGTCTCATTTATGGTACACATTAAGGGTGGGGTAAAAATGGGGTACATTTTGGAGTACATTTAGCATTTGTGTTAGGGGAAATAGAGTGTAAAGCCTAAAAGTTTTGAAAATGTGATGCAAAGTCAAATATCATTCAAAAAGTGGGATGCAAAGTCAAAATATCCCTTTCTAGAACTGACTCAACTAAGAGTGAGAGATATGAATAAATATAAATAAAAATTCTTAAAATGTTAACATTTTCCTTTTAAATTTATGAATTTATGGGTGAATTTAATTTGCTCCTTCTACAAAAATTTCAATTATACGGTTTTTGTTTTTATTTCATATTTGACACTCAACACAAAATTGGAAATGTCTAATGAAACGGAAGTAATAAAATATAATTACATTCTTTTGAAAATTATACAATTAACAAAATTAAGAATCTAAAATTCAATTAAAAAATTGATTGATAAGATTAATGAAAAAGTTACTCAATCGAACTTTTGAAAAGTTAATATGATATAAAAATACATAGAACCTGTGCAAGTAATTAGATTAGAATTTCGTCCGTTATCTGTCATTCTGTGATTATAATACGATTTACATCCTCTCATTTAATAGTCTGGGCGTGTTAGAACCTTCAAAGACGGATTGATCTTTAATGTAGACCTTAGCTTAATCAATGTTGTTTGAATTTGCAACTTTATCTTACAATTACTAGTGTTTTCTTCTACATGTGAAGTAAATCAGTTAAAGCAATTGCCCTTGCCCTATACCTCATACTCTATGTGACCCTAATTGTATTTTGCACTTGTACTCTAGGTTAGGTTGTTTGCGTTTGGAGCCTAGTAAATGGGTTGATAGCTTTAAAATGTAAAAATGGAGCCAAAGACATGTGTATTGGGCCGTTTGGGTTGATTTCCCTTAACATGCAAAAAAGTAACGATAAGGTTACTTTTTGAGCTGAAAGGTATTGATTTAACGTTGAAAACCAAAAACACTTCATTGCCCTTCTACTATACTTGTTAACACATGCTTCTGAAAAGTCGAAGACCATTTCCAAATATGTTGTGTCGAGTTTCACCTGCTCTGCTCGCTCGGCTTTTCCATATTCATCAAAGTAAGTTGCACTCTTTTTCTTCTTCTTCAATTGTTCACAAATCCATCCACAATAGAGTTAAATTATGCGCTCTTCTTCAACTGTAAGATGCGCTCTTCTTCTTCTTCTTCAATTCTTTTTCAATTGTTTTTTAACTTTTGCTACATATCATCTTTAAATATACTGGTATGATGTTATTTATTATTCTAAAAGTTCTAAGAATGTGTAATACATTAAATAGAGTAATCGAACTAGACGTAAGCTCATTAAAATAGCAGAGTTTGCCTTCTTTCACTTTTCTATTATTTTGGAGATTAGCATGGAGTTGTTGTAACTCTATTTAGGGAAGTTGGTTCTCGTTATTGTTGGGTGAATTGCGTGTTTAATCGGAAAACAAATAAATTAATTAATTAAAATAGCCAAGAAAAATAGAATCAAGAAGGAACATAAAGTCAAAGCTTGTGCAACGCACAATTTCCCTAAAACATATTCGCTTCCTCACACGATGCTAGGAGCTTTGCAGTCAGGGCCGGCCCTGGTGGTGTGCAGGGTGTCCAACCGCACAGGGCCCAAAAAATTGGAAGGGCCCAATTTTTTTGTAGCAGTAGTATACTACTACCTCCGTCCCGCTATCATTGTCTCATTTTACCTTATCGGTCCGTCCCATTAAGATTGTCTCATACCAAATTTGGTAATGTTTGTGTGGCTCTAAATAATTCTTACTTTATTCTTACTTTATCAATTCAATATCAACCACATGAACCACTTTTTATTAATTTGCATGTCACTCCCTCTTGTCCCAATGTTAGCGGGACAGAGGGAGTAGTATTACTTAGGTGGTTTCGGTTCGGTTTGGATATAAAACCAAATGAATTACAAAAAAATGGACTAGGGCAAGGCTTTGAAGCAGGTCTGGTTCGTCACTTCGCGTATTCCTCATCTGCAAAGGAGGAGCGTGTATATAGGAACGAAGGAGTAGTAAATCCTCCGTTTCCACCGGTGTCGGAATCTTAAGCTTTAGAAACAAAAAAGAAAAGAAGCGAGGCATGCGGGATTTGAACCCAGGTGAAAATAAAAACATGCACGTTGATTTCTAAACATCAACCACCTGACCAAATCAACTAATTGTTGAAATAAGGACGTACAAGTTTTATATTACCTATTTGTTCTACAAAATAAATAATTAAAAATACCTCTTAATAAAAACCGGTTCGGTGCGGTTTGAACCGATTTTATAACTCAAAAAATCTTCATTAAACTGATTTATGTTCGAGTCCCGACTTTTGGGTCCCGTTTGAGTCGGTGCGATTTCGGTTCGGTTTTTTTAACTTGTGTTGAAACTTTGAAAAGAAAGCCCAATTATTTTTTTTGCATAGGGCCTTCATTTCCTCAGGACCGGCCCTGTTTGCAGTGATAGTTTCCCAGGGTACGGTGACTACGAACAACCATATGAGCACACAATCGGTTGTTCCGATGGACGGAATCAACGTAAGAACGGTAAGGAATTTTCAGAAAGCCGGAGGTGATTTTTAGCTCAAAACTACGTGAAGGTTGTGTATGTTGGTCTGTTGTTGCAAATCACCTGCCAGCTATATATATGGATGAATTTGTTGTGTGTTTAGCGAGCTTTGATGGACCTGAACATTGTACATAAAAGAGGGCATTAATGTGACACCGGTTCCGAATATTTTACCCGAATGATTTACTAAATACTAATAATAATAAAAATAGTAAAGTTTGTTGATTAAATAAATAATAAATAATGATAGAAATACTAATATACTACTACGTACTAGTTATATTATGATATTATTACTAGGCTACTACTATTAATAATATCAATAATAAGAGAGTAATAATAGTAGAGAATAACAAAACTAAAACATGGGTACGGTTCAACACTAAAGTTGACCGGCCCACATGTATTACCTAACTTTATACGAAGTATAATATAGGAAAAACTGTCAAATAAATCCACATACTTTTATAAAAAAAGTCAATTAATTTCATGTACTATTTAATGAATCAATCAAGTCCGTGTAAGATTAGAAAATAATTAAATTGGCTATTTAGCCTATAAACAACCGGTTCTTCGGTTGTAATATCGAGTTGGCTTTTTTCTTCTTCAATTTTCTATTTTTTTATATTTTTTTCTTTTTCTTTTCTTTTCATTTTTGTTTTTCTATTTCTTTTGCTTTTCTCTTTCCTTGTTTTTTTCACTCCATCTGTTTACCTTTCGATCTATCAGTCTATGGAGGCTGAGGCAACAGAGTTCGATTGACTTGATGATGTTAGATTATTGGACTTATACTACATGTAATATTCACAGTATATTATTTATCGGGTTTAATTGTATGTTATATGCTATCTTATATTTAGGTCCAAAAATTAGTGGTCCTATGGATATTAATTTAAGTGGGCTAATAAGTTATCTAATAAGGTATAGGGCCCAAATGTGTAGAGACCCATGGGCTTGACCTAATCAATGATGGGCTGATTAGGGTTAAGCACTCTCTATAAATAAAGGGTTATGGTCTCTAGTTGTACACGTCATTCCGTCTTTCTGCATCCCATCGCTAGAGAGATAATCCCGAGGGTGTGTATCAACTGGAAACGCAAACCCTAGCCTCCGTCTCCCGGATCTCTAAAGGTCATCTCCCATGGAGTCAGGTACGCTTCCGCTCAGTTAATTCTCTAGATAATTTCAATATGAAGATTAAAGTATTATCGGATTTATTCCAACAATTGTTATCAGAGTCTCCTTCATATTGAATTATTTGGAGCAAGTATCATCTACCGATGTAATTCGGGTAGATTTCCTTTTATGTAATTCATTCCTATGTATTCCAATTATTGAATTGGTGCTCATGGATTAATCAAAACCATTACGGCGTTGTTCTTTTGATAATTCAAAGGTGGAATACACGATGGAGTAATTCTTGAGTATTTTTTTATTGCTGATTCGGCAGTTGATGATCTAGTGAAATTAATCATTCTTTTTTGGGGGGGAATTATGGCTTTCATGATCGTCGATTTGTTATTTTTTGGGTTTTGTTTTGGGGTCTGTCAATCATGCAATTGAATAGGTTTTGGGTTAAATCAATCTTACAATTGATTTTCTGGAAGATAGATTCAATCGTTAATTTTCTTTATTGTGAGGATCATGTTTCTATTTCTCTTTATTGGAAATATTTGGTTAAGTGATAATATCACAATCACTTCATACAGAATACTATTAATTTATGGATGTGGCTGAATTGATTCATAACGAATCATAATTACAGTTCCTTTCTTTAAAGAATTAGACCTTTAGCTTACGTATTTGTTCTTGATTTGGAATCGATTTTGTATCAAAACGATTAGGCCTTTAGCCGAGGATACCTGTATCAAATTAAATTATGATATGTTTCATTTTTCGGTAATTTAATTTTGGAATTTTATACCTTGAATAATTAAATACTTATATGTAATAGATTACTTTTGTTGGTGGTCGTGATTTGCGGCTTGAAAATTTATGTATTACTCCGGTATGTGTTATGGGATGTATAAACCCTATTTTGCGATCACACGGTGATTGGTTACGAGTTAAAAAAAAAATTATCGTTATACATAATACATTTGCATGTGATTCAGAAAAATTTGCCCAATTTTATTTTTCAGATTTTCGAGTTAATATTAGTATGTCTAATATTTGAGTTAGTTAATTGATACAACATGCTGCCAAAGTAGTCTCTCTTGTTGAAATTAATTAACTCATATATTAAGATGATTGTGTACTTTCTTATTTCATGCGGATAATAATCGGCCCAAAGGAAGGTTATTATTTGGCCGAAATTTAAGTACATTTGTGATAATAAAATTTGTGATGATTATGAAGTTTTTCGTGTGAATATTAAGTCGGTCCAAAGAAAGGCTTAGTATTTGACATGATTTTATTATCAAAATTTTATTATTACGCCAAGATACCACTTGCAAGTCTAATTTATGTCCAAAGACAAGATTAGATGTTGCGTTAGGTATCTTGTGATGGGGATTGCTAATATTTAAATTTAAAATTAATTATCAAATTAATTTCAGTTCCTAGAGCATATCATTTATATTATTTTTTTGTTCTCTTTCAGTCAACAATTCTGCTGCTACAATATCTGCTAATATTAATAGCATCCCAGTGCTTAACGGCACAAATTTTAAGGAATGGGAAGAGAACGTTATGATTGTTCTCGGTTGCATGGATCTAGACCTTGCACTTCGGACTGAGAAACCCGCCGCTCTTAAGGACACATCTACCCTTGATGAAAAGAGGGAGATGGAGAGGTGGGAACGCTCAAATCGCATGAGTCTAATGATCATGAAACGTGCAATTCCAGAATCATTCAGGGGCACAATGGCTGATGAGGCTGATGCCAAATCGTTCCTTGTCGAACTTGAAAAGCGTTTTGCTAAAAACGAAAAGGCGGAAACTAGTACTCTTTTAAGCACTCTTGTTTCCATGAAGTATAAAGGCAAAGGGAACATAAGGGAGTACATTTTGGAAATGTCTCACATTGCTTCAAAACTAAGTGCACTAAAGCTTATTTTACCTGAGGAATTGCTTGTGTATTTAGTTTTGATCTCTCTTCCTTCTCAATTTAATCAATTTAAAGTCAGTTACAACTGCATTAAGGAGAAATGGTCTCTCAATGAGCTCATTTCTCATTGTGTTCAAGAGGAAGAGAGAATAAAGCAAGATAAGACAGAAAATTAAGGAAGCTGCAAATTCGGGGCCTCCCAGGAAGCATCACAAGGAAACTAAGGAATCTGGATGCTTTTTTTGCAAAGGGACTAATCACAAGAAAAAGAACTGCACTAAGTACCATGCTTGGCGTGCGAAAAAGGGTATGTCTCTTGCTCTTGTTTGTTCTGAGGTTAATTTAATTTCGGTACCAAAAGACACTTGGTGGGTAGATTCCGGTGCTACTACTCACATAAGTGTATCTATGCAGGGTTGCCTGAGCTGCCGAAAACCAATTGATGGTGAAAGATACATCTATGTCGGTGATGGCAAGCGGGTTGAAGTTGAGGCTATCGGTGTTTTTAGATTATTATTAAAGGCTGGTTTTTATTTGGATTTGAAAGAGACATTTGTTGTGCCGTCATTTAGGCGGAATTTAATTTCTATTTCTGCATTGGACAAATTTGGTTATTCTTGTTCATTTGGAAATAGTCAGTTCAGTCTATTTCAAGATTCAAAACTTATTGGTACTGGTCTTTTATCATTTTATGATAATCTATATTCACTTGATATAAATACCTCATATAATGAAACCTTGCATGTAAGTACTCGTGGTACTAAAAGAAAATTAACCAATGAGAATTCGTTTTCACTTTGGCACAAGCGTCTAGGACATATTTCTAAAGAAAGAATTCAGAGACTTGTGTCAGATGGAATTCTTGATTCTCTTGACTCCTCAAATTATGATATTTGTGTTGAGTGCGTTAAGGGAAAACAAACGAACAAACGGAGATTAAGTGCCGAGAGAGCTTCAGATCTATTGGAATTGATATATACAGACATTTATGGACCATTCCCTACACCATGTAGAAATGGCCAAACATATTTTATCACATTCATAGATGATTACTCTCGTTATGGTTACCTTTATCTCATTCATGAAAAGTCCCAATCAATAGACGTGTTCAAATCTTATAAGGCCGAAGTTGAAAACCAATTAGGCAAAAAGAATAAAAACCGTTAGATCTGACCGTGGTGGTGAATACTATGGTAGATATGATGGTTTCGGTGAACAACGTCCAGGGCCATTTGTTAAATTCCTAGAGGAGTGTGGAATTGTTCCTCAATACACCATGCCAGGAACTCCTAGCATGAATGGTGTTGCTGAGAGACGAAACCGTACATTGAAGGACATGGTTAGGAGTATGATTTGTCATACTACTTTACCAGATTCCCTCTGGGGAGAGACACTGAAAACTGCAGCTTACATACTTAACAGAGTTCCCACTAAAGCTACAACTAAAACCCCTTATGAAATTTGGACTGGAAAGAAACCCAGTATAAATCATTTCCATGTTTGGGGTTGTCCAGCTGAGGCAAGGCCTTATAGGCCAAATGAAAAGAAACTGGACTCAAGAACGGTTAGTAGCTATTTTGTAGGATACTCTGAGAGGTCAAGGGGGTATAAATTTTACGATCCCACTACCAGGACTATTTTTGAGACGGGTAATGCCCGGTTCTTTGAGGATATTGAGTTTGGGGGGTGGGGAGATAAGGTTAGAGATTTTGTCTTTGAGGAAGAACATGTTACTCTTCCTTCAGTTGTCATTGAACATGATCAAGATATGTTTATTCCTAATGATGTTCAAGAAACAACTCCAGTTCATGACAATCTCGAAAACATCCCCAATCAATTACCTGAATTTATTAATGAGGATCAAACTCAACAACCTCAAGAACCTGAGGTGCCATTAAGGAGATCCACTCGAGAGAGGAGAAGCGCAATTCCGGATGATTATATTGTATTTCTCCAAGAACATGAGGAAAATTGGGAATTGATGGAAGAAATATTTGTCTTCCTCCAAGAACAAGAATCGGATGTTGGTTTTGCGGAAGATGATCCAATCAACTTCCGTCAAGCCATGGAAAGTTCCAACTCTCAAGAATGGATTAATGCCATGAAAGATGAGATGAAGTCTATGAGTGACAATGACGTTTGGGAGTTAGTCTCATTGCCTGAAGGTATTAAACCCATTGGTTGTAAATGGATATTTAAAATCAAGAGGGATTCAAAGGGCAATATTACAAGGTTTAAAGCTCGTCTTGTTGCTAAAGGATACACTCAAAAGAAAGGAATTGACTATAAAGAGACTTTCTCTCCGGTATCCTCGAAAGACTCTTTTAGAACAATAATGGCATTAGTGGCACATTTTGATCTTGAGCTTCATCAGATGGATGTAAAAACTGCATTTCTCAATGGTGACATTGAGGAATCAATCTATATGGAGCAACCAGAAAACTTTGTTTCGGGAGATTCAAAGAAAATGGTTTGCAAATTAAAGAAATCCATCTATGGACTCAAACAGGCTTCTCGTCAGTGGTATCATAAGTTTCATGAAGTCATTATATCTTTTGGTTTTCAACCAAATGTCAGTGATGATTGTATATACTGTTAGGAAATTGATGTAACGTACCTCGAAAGTACGGCAGCGGAAGTTTAAAATTTTCCCAAACAGATCTTCCCTGATTATGACAAAATAACGAATATGATAATAATAACAAATCTGAGTTAGAACTTACAGATCTTCCAGCCTAGCGGTGATAATCCTTGACCTTTGGTATCCACGTGATTTCTCCTTTCCGAAAGAACGGTTAGATCTCCCTAAGAGAAAGGCTAGGAAATCTCTTCGCAGGGAAATAAACTGGTAATACTGAATCTGAAAACTGGTCTATGAATTATGAAGGAGGAGGGTGTATTTATACTAGTTCTAAACTAGTTTCCCAATCACAATGAAAGTCTTTCTCATTAATGAGTTCTAATCCTGCTAGGACCAATACTCCTAATTAATTAAATAATTAGATAAAACAAAACAAAATAATAATAATAATAATAATAATTGAGATGTGGCTGCACGCCACTTTCTAATTATTATATATTATTATTTATTTTATTTACTTTTCTTTTTAATTCCAAATTACAAAAGAAAATATCTACTTTATTTAATAATAAATACATCTTTTTAAGTATGATAAATCTAATTTATCTTACTTATTTAATTCTATCAAATAGAACTCTCCTTCACCTTTATGAATTAAATACGTCTAATCTAATTAATATTTAATCCATTTTCAGTATTACGAATTAAATATTATTTAATCCAATTAATAATATTTAATTCCTTCTAACAATTCAATCGGAAGGTATAATCACTTGTTGTGTGACCCATAGGGCCTTATATATTAAGCACTAATCAAATTAAGGTCTTAGTAGAATCCCTAAACGATTTACCAGACAAACTTAACATATAAGGACGTTTGCGAGGACTATTCAAACTCCCTGTAATATAGAGCTCATAGTGATACGGTCCTTTCATTCAGCGAACATTCAACTAAGTCTAGAACTTGATATTGTGTCTATTCCAATAACTTAGTCTCTATCTCTCAATCTTTCTAGATGATCCATAATGATCATATTCGATATCCAAAACGAATATATCTTTGCATTGGCCAATGACTTTATGATCCATCTAGATATGAGAAGTAGAATGTTCTCTCTTAATCTATTATGAGGAATGAATCCTTTCTTGGCTCAACTACTACTCCATGTGCTTCGTGATGCACCCAACACATGCCGTATCTACCCCGATTGGAGTGCAAGCGTTGGTCATGGTCAAAGTACATTACTCCGCACATGTAGTACGTATTGACCTCAAGTCGGAGGACTATTACACTACTCTATACGCCGATAATCCCATAGACACATGAATAGAACTTATCAAATGGTTTCTCGGTGGGTATGCCAATATTCTCTAAAATATCTATGTGACCATCATGAATTACAGGAACTCATAGTTGTGAGATCAACTATACTTTCTAAAAGTATGATACAGTCCACATACCAATCTTATCGCATATCATCAATATCCCATTCTTGATGATCATTGATTGGGGCTATTTTAGGACCTTATGTTATATCATATAAGCTCCCACTTACTTATTGACAACATAAGTCCAAGGGAACACAATTATGAATAAGATATTGGCAATCGAAATACTTAATCATCAATGTGTAATACCGTATATATCAAATATATAAAACTGAATGTGATCAAGTACATATATCTCTAAAAAGTGATTGTCGCTAGGACATATATACTAACAATCTCCCACTTGGCCTAGTGCCAATCACCAATGCGTCTAACACCTAGACTCTCAAAAGTCTAGTATGTTTCTCACATCACAAAGTGAATGGGCCAGCCAAATTGTCCTCTACGGGAAGGTGTTCTATTGCAATATCTCCTCTTGCTATTTGTTCTCAAAATATGATAGCACACAGGTATTTTCTAGTTCCTTACTTTGCATCTTGGTTCCTTAGCTTGTGCAAATGCACCGATACAGTCACAATAACAATTATCGGATAACTATCGCTAGGAACTACCTCTATTTCCTTAAGGAACTAACGTATCTAAATGCTTACCTATGTTGCATCAAATGCAACAATTTACTAGGCTCTAGTTGTCGAATATACAATAGTTTCTTACTTGCAACTCTTGGAGCATTACTATTACATTGAGACTAAAAACATATATTGGCTGTGACTCGTAGTCTTTCTTATCATACATGAGACTAGTGCTAGAATAATTAAATTCTACTAGTTCTTTCTGTCTACCATAGACAAAAGATATTCATGAAGATTTTGGGTGACCATTCTTTCACCGACTTCAATGAGGGGATATCATTCTCTATGATCAACCTATATGATTATAAAGACCACGCTATCCTTGTTGCGCACTCTAAACACGCAAGCACTCTCATTTCATTTGATGAGGTCAAACGATTTGACTATTTCATCAAAATCAATATTTCAACTCCTAGAGGCTCGTTTTAGCCTATAAATAGATTTCTCTAATTAACATAGTGATTTAGAATTTGACTTGGATGCAAAAACCTTTAGGTTGTACCATGTACACCTCCTCCTTGAGGTTTCCATTAAGGAAGTGGGTTTTGACATCCATTTGTCAAATCTCATAATCATACTATGCAGCTATCACAAGAAAAATCCGAATGGAATTGAGTTTTGCAACTGGCAAATAGGTATCACTATAGTCAATTCCTTCTCTTTGACTATAATCTTTAGCCACTAGCCTAGATTTGTATGTTCTCACCTTGCCTTCAGCATTAATTTTCTCCTTAAAAATCTTTTTGCATCCAATGGGTCTAACCCAACAGGCAAGTCAACCAAGTTCCATACTTGATTGATACACATCGAGTCCATTTTAGATTTTATGGCTTCTCGCCATCTCTATGGATCAACGTCTAATATTGCTTGTATGTAGGTCTCAGGTTCATCCGTATCAGGAATCTTAACATCATTATGATCCTCCATGAGGAAGCCTAACCTAGTTAGTTCATGATGAATTATAGTAGACCCGCAGAGTTGAATATTTTGCGTTTTGTTCAGGCTGTTCATTCTGATCGTGAAGAGGTTCTCTTTCATTGGACTATCCAATGCTTAGAGAGTTTTCTGGTGCTACACTTTTAAGTGTTTCCAGAGAAAGAGAAGTGGGTGTAGAAGGAATGACAACCATGTCATCTTATCTTTAATAAGAATCACTTGCTGGTGCGAGGTGATTCCTATATTACTCCCACTAGTTGAAGGATATCCTCCTAGAGACATTCTTCAAGTCAATTCTCCCACTGAATCCTTCGTCAGACCATCTAACAAATCTTCATTCTCTATGTTACTTCAGCTTTCAATTTGATTAGTGCACATTTCTTTACATATGTAGGGCAACCCATATTTAATATATGAAGAAAATGTCTTTTATTATACTATAACTCATATAGTACATTTTGCACTAATCAAACTATTCAGAATGTATATTGAGATTTATAGCGTGTACCCTCAAAAGAATGTTTGGAAGAGAAAATGAATTCATCATAGATCTAGCCATGTCTAACAAAGCCCTATTTCTCCTTACAGAAACGCCAGTCTTCTAAGGTGTTCTGGAGGAGTTCATTATGACCGAATTCTTTGACCTTTTAAATAAATCAGAAATTTTACTTAAGTACTCTTTGGCTTGCTATCCTTTTTCCTAGAAAAGGTTTATTAGTCAAGTTGTTTGAAAGACAAGATTCGCAATTTCCATATGACTCAAAAGCAAATGGTGTTAAATAATCTAATTCATTTAACGTTGCTATTCTTGTTTCATTAATTTGACCAAGTTTGCAATGTCATAGATAGGTAGTGATTTTTCTGATTACTTAATCGAGATCCTTTTATTTTATTCATTTAATATCTAATATGTCGATTGATAATTAACCATTCATAAGAAAAGCATTTCCACAACAACACCATTTTATGAAAATAATTATTATTAGCAAAATGGAAATAGAAATCTTTTAATGTCTAACATATGAATGGAAATAATCTTCTTGGTAATAGAAGGAATAAAATAACAATTATTTAATTCTAATCTAAAACCACTGGGCAAATCTAAACTATAAGATCCTATCACGTTTAGCAGCAACTTTTCCTCCAGCCTTCACGTGTAGGTCAATTTTACCCAGTCCAACTGCTACACTGCTTCTCAGGCTTCTGCACATTTTTACAAATGTGTAAGCCATAAGTTGTATCTAATACTTTAACAATGAGAGCTAGTTATAGACATATTTATTTAATGATAAAAATACCTGAGCTTGAAGCACCCGGTGCTTTGGCTAGATTAGCCTTATACAACTCACAATCTCTCTTCCAATGCCCCTTCTCTTTGCAGTAGAGGCAAACATCCTTTGCAACCTTTGGCTTCATATGACCTCCACCTTTAGGCTTCAGAGCTGTAGGAGTAGGTCCAACCTTACCTTTCTTCTTTTGCTTATTCTTGTTCTTAGAACGAGACTTAGCATTAGAGCTTACCATAAGAACAGTCTTTCCTTTAGAGGTTGAGGCTTCATAAGACTTGAGCATGTTATGGAGTTCAGGCATGGTCGCTTTCGTTTTGTTCAAATTATAATTCACAATGAAGTTAGTAAATGAACTCGGAAGCGAATATAGGATGATAGCAACTGAGACACGATCCTCAAACTTAATTCCGGTGGTAGCAACTCTTTCAATTAAGCCAATCATTTTGAGGACGTGCTCAGACACGTTGTCACCCTCTTGAAGCCTACACTTGAAAATGTCTGTCAGAAGTTCATACTCTAGAGTCTGACTTTCTGAATCAAACAGACTTTTCAAGTGTTCAAGCATCTCGAAGGTGCTCATCCTATCGTGTTGCCTTTGCAACTCCATAGACATTGCAGCCAACATAACACATTGCACAGTTTTAGCATCAGTGACGTGTTTCTCTCGAGCAGTCAGGTCAAACGTGGCAAACTCAGGAGAGTTGGCATCAGGAATCTTGGGTACCGGTGTGTCTAACACATACTCAATATTTTCTTGTCTAAGAACTAAACGCACATTTCTTTCCCAGTCTAGAAAATTTGGTCCAGTAAGCTTGCATGTATCCAAGATACTTCTCAATGATAAATTCGACATTCCTAAAAGCCTAAAGAAGTTCAAATAGAATGGAAATTAAAATTCATATAATAATTCCTATGATCACATTTAGTTAACTAAATAATATGGACTTTTAATTATTTAGCTCCCACTATTTTTCATGTTCTTTGACCCCAATAAAAAGAACATAGATTGTTTACACAATCATAGTGGCCAAGATCCACATTCATACTATAACAGCCCCAACTTGGGCTGATTACTGCAATAATATAATGGGTAGGTCCCTAGACCAATTGTGTCCAAACAACTCTTGGTTGATCAATTTTTAAATTGATCGACATCCTTAAATTAACACTGACGCTTGGGCGATTCGAGCTAATTTAAGTAAGTCAAAACCATCACACGATCACAAACATATGTATCTATAAATTAGTTCTATATTTTGTCGAATGGAATAAACACTTGGGTGAAATATTCTTCAACGAAAAAATATTTCTACTAATTTAATTATGATGGGTGATGTCGTTATCTCAGATAAGACTTAAATTTTAATTTATGGGGAACATTTAGCGGAGTTTAAATTATTTTATTTAATCAAGATGCTAGAATATATTATCAAATAATATGTTAATATATGAGATCTAACTCAAACATATAAAATTAAATCATGCAATATAAATCTAATTTGTAACATATATTATAGTCAAATAATAAAGTAAAAGCATGCTTAAACAATAATGATAATACAATTATCAATTATAAATTATAAATTAATAATTAATCTAATTAATATAAGGATGATTATAATATTACTATAATATTAATTCCATTACCAATCCATACTGCCGCATAGACCAAGTCTATAGGAAAGAATGCGAAGTACTTCAAATATACATCTACGTTTTAAAGATCAAATCAGGGATTTCAGTAGAATTACAACATAGTCCTGGCGTGAATCTAATTCATAAAATATGCTCATCCAGAACAACTGCGAAAACATAGCAACAAATTGATTTCGTCGTTTTCTGTATCCATCCTCGCAGAATCGAAAAACCCTCGTATACGCAGAACCATACCAACGTTTTTTTTCAGATTCCAACAGAAAATAATTTTAATTTCAAAAATTAAAAATATCAAAAACTAAATCAGAGGATGTAATGGACACATGTTCCTTTTCATTCTAAAACGCAGAGCAACTAATTACTTTTCTATTTGTAGACTTCTAGAAGTCTTCCAAATAGTGATGTTCTTCTCATCATCTTCATAATTTAACCAATCGCAAGAAAAACCTAAATTGTCGGTTGCTTGTTCAAACAAATTCGCCGTCAAAATTGCCGGTCATAGTGGAGCGAGTTCTTCGGCTCAATCGTACAGAGATCATTGTTGCAACAGGTAAATAAATAGAGTACAACCGATCGAAGTTCGTTCGTCTTCTTAAGAGCATCATTGCTTTAATAGTACATCGAGATTTTAATTTCTAAAAGAAATTAAATTCTCATACTACGTATTTGTTCAAAAATTGTTTGATTTTGGAAATCAAACAGCGGCAAAAAAATACTATTCATCGAAATACATATTTTTGACCTCCGACATACAATATCAATCAAATTCGTATAATGTCATTAGAATCAGTTTGGCTCTGATACCACTGTTAGGAAATTGATGTAACGTACCTCGAAAGTACGGCAGCGGAAGTTTAAAATTTTCCCAAACAGATCTTCCCTGATTATGACAAAATAACGAATATGATAATAATAACAAATCTGAGTTAGAACTTACAGATCTTCCAGCCTAGCGGTGATAATCCTTGACCTTTGGTATCCACGTGATTTCTCCTTTCCGAAAGAACGGTTAGATCTCCCTAAGAGAAAGGCTAGGAAATCTCTTCGCAGGGAAATAAACTGGTAATACTGAATCTGAAAACTGGTCTATGAATTATGAAGGAGGAAGGTGTATTTATACTAGTTCTAAACTAGTTTCCCAATCACAATGAAAGTCTTTCTCATTAATGAGTTCTAATCCTGCTAGGACCAATACTCTTAATTAATTAAATAATTAGATAAAACAAAACAAAATAATAATAATAATAATAATTGAGATGTGGCTGCACGCCACTTTCTAATTATTATATATTATTATTTATTTTATTTACTTTTCTTTTTAATTCCAAATTACAAAAGAAAATATCTACTTTATTTAATAATAAATACATCTTTTTAAGTATGATAAATCTAATTTATCTTACTTATTTAATTCTATCAAATAGAACTCTCCTTCACCTTTATGAATTAAATACGTCTAATCTAATTAATATTTAATCCATTTTCAGTATTACGAATTAAATATTATTTAATCCAATTAATAATATTTAATTCCTTCTAACAATTCAATCGGAAGGTATAATCACTTGTTGTGTGACCCATAGGGCCTTATATATTAAGCACTAATCAAATTAAGGTCTTAGTAGAATCCCTAGACGATTTACCAAACAAACTTAACATATAAGGACGTTTGCGAGGACTATTCAAACTCCCTGTAATATAGAGCTCATAGTGATACGGTCCTTTCATTGAGCGAACATTCAACTAAGTCTAGAACTTGATATTGTGTCTATTCCAATAACTTAGTCTCTATCTCTCAATCTTTCTAGATGATCCATAATGATCATATTCGATATCCAAAACGAATATATCTTTGCATTGGCCAATGACTTTATGATCCATCTAGATATGAGAAGTAGAATGTTCTCTCTTAATCTATTATGAGGAATGAATCCTTTCTTGGCTCAACTACTACTCCATGTGCTTCGTGATGCACCCAACACATGCCGTATCTACCCCGATTGGAGTGCAAGCGTTGGTCATGGTCAAAGTACATTACTCCGCACATGTAGTACGTATTGACCTCAAGTCGAAGGACTATTACACTACTCTATACGCCGATAATCCCATAGACACATGAATAGAACTTATCAAATGGTTTCTCGGTGGGTATGCCAATATTCTCTAAAATATCTATGTGACCATCATGAATTACAGGAACTCATAGTTGTGAGATCAACTATACTTTCTAAAAGTATGATACAGTCCACATACCAATCTTATCGCATATCATCAATATCCCATTCTTGATGATCATTGATTGAGGCTATTTTAGGACCTTATGTTATATCATATAAGCTCCCACTTACTTATTGACAACATAAGTCCAAGGGAACACAATTATGAATAAGATATTGGCAATCGAAATACTTAATCATCAATGTGTAATGCCGTATATATCAAATATATAAAACTGAATGTGATCAAGTACATATATCTCTAAGAAGTGATTGTCGCTAGGACATATATACTAACATATACCACAAGTTCAGTGGGAGTAAGCATATTTTCCTGGTCTTGTATGTTGATGACATACTGCTTGCTAGTAACGATATAGACTTATTGCATGAAACTAAGATATTTCTTTCAAAGAATTTTGAAATGAAAGATCTTGGTGAGGCTTCTTTTGTATTAGGAATTCAAATTCACCGAGATCGCTCCAAAGGCGTTCTTGGACTCTCACAAAAGAGCTATATCGATAAGGTTCTCAAAAGGTTTGGTATGCAAGACTGCAAACCAGGAGATACCCCAGTTTCTAAGGGAGATAAGTTTAGTCTCATGCATTGCCCTAAGAATGGTTTTGAATCTAAAGAAATGAGGAACATTCCTTATGCTTCGGCTGTAGGAAGTTTGATGTATGCCCAGGTTTGTACAAGACCTGATTTGGCATACATTGTTGGGATGTTAGGCAGATATTTGAGCAATCCGGGAATGGACCATTGGAAAGCAGCCAAAAGGGTCATGCGGTATTTACAGAGAACAAAGTAATATATGCTCACATATCGGAGATCAGATCAGCTTGAGGTCATTGGGTATACCGACTCTGATTTTGCTGGATGTCAAGATAGCTTGAGATCCACTTCAGGCTACATCTATATTCTAGCTGGAGGAGCTATCTCCTGGAGGAGTATCAAGCAAACTCTTACAGCTACTTCCACCATGGAAGCAGAGTTTATAGCATGTTATGAGGCATCCAATCAGGCATTATGGCTGCGAGATTTTGTCAGTGGACTACGCATAGTGGACAGCATTGAAAGACCACTTAAGCTATTGTGTGACAATAGATCAGCAGTCCTCTATGCTAAGAACAACAGTAGTTTGACCAAGGCAAAACACATTGGGGTCAAATTTAAGGCTGTTAAAGAACGAGTACAAGAAGGAAAGTTATCTATAGAGCATATTAGCACAAACTCCATGATTGCGGATCCGCTCACTAAAGGATTACCACCCAAAGTGTTTCATGAGCATGTTGCTCAAATGGGTGTCAAATCAGTTGAGGATTATGAGTTTTAGTGGGAGTTTGTAATGTTTCTATGTTTGGTTAACTCAAGTTTTAATGTTATTTTCTGCAGAAATGAAGTTTAAAGTTTTATGTACTCTTACAGTTATATTATTGATCTCAAGGTGAACCAGTTGGAAATAGACATTCTATTCTAGACCACACTTTATGTTATTTCCACGCTACACACCTATACTTGATCCATATCGTTTATTATATTAATGTATGTGATCATTGATGGGTCTAGTTATTCAAATATAGCAAAGACTTCTTTGGTCCTATGTTGATATAATTAATGGACCGGATTGATTAAGGATGACTACAGTTTGATAGCAAAATTTGGAGCTCCTAAAGTAAACATACAATTCTAAGGATTGTGTATACATGTGTATGTCGTCCAAGTGGGAGATTGTTAGATTATTGGACTTATACTACATGTAATATTCACAGTATATTATTTATCGGGTTTAATTGTATGTTATATGCTATCTTATATTTAGGCCCAAAAATTAGTGGTCCTATGGATATTAATTTAAGTGGGCTAATAAGTTATCTAATAAGGTATAGGGCCCAAATGTGTAGAGACCCATGGGCTTGACCTAATCAATGATGGGCTGATTAGGGTTAAGCACTCTCTATAAATAAAGGGTTATGGTCCCTAGTTGTACACGCCATTCCGTCTTTCTTCATCCCATCGCTAGAGAGATAATCCCGAGGGTGTGTATCAACTGGAAACGCAAACCCTAGCCTCCGTCTCCCGGATCTCTAAAGGTCATCTCCCATGGAGTCAGGTACGCTTCCGCTCAGTTAATTCTCTAGATAATTTCAATATGAAGATTAAAGTATTATCGGATTTATTCCAACAGATGAGGTATAGTTAGAAGTCGCAGAGGCGGCGGCTATGGAAGCCAGAGCTGTTGGAGGTCGCTTTAGTGGAAGAGGCGGAGGTGTAGGCTGCGGAGGTGGTAGCCAGAGGCAGTGTGTACGGAGGTATGTGCAGCGGAGGTGGTGGTTACAGAGGTCGGGGCGGCTAGAGGTTGCTTCAATGGAGGAGGTGAAGGTGGACGCCGCAGAGGTGGTGTCCGGAGGCAGTGTGTAGGAGGGGGGCGGAGGTGAAGGTGGAGGCCGGAGGTGGTGGCTATGGAGACCTGGCGGTGGAGGTGGTGGCTTGAAAGGTCGGGGCGACAGAGTTCGTTCCATTGGGAGGTGGCAGAGGGAGAAAAAATGGAAGAAAGTGATTGGATGTGTGGTGGAGGCAAGAAAGAAGGAAACGAAAATGGTAGAGCTGCGGAATGGGAAAGGTGAGGAGGGAGCGTATTCAGCGGACAGGAAGAAAAGAAGAAAGAGAAAGAAAAGAGAAAAGAGAGAGGAAAAAGAAAAAGGGAAAGAAAAGAAAAATATAAAAAAATAGAAAACAATAAAAAAGTGCTAGATGGGACGTCCACGTAGGCGGTTAACCGGGTAATCGGTTGGCCACCTGCTAAATAGCAGATTTGATCATTTTTTAATAGTTTACGGACTTGATTGATTGAATAAAAAGTATGTCGACTCAATTGATTTTTTGTTCAAACTACGTGGACCTATTTGACTATTTTCCGTGTAATATATACTTGCTACGCACAAGAACAAAACAAGACAACCTACAACTAAAAGAAGACCGAGGCGGCGAGAGCTAAATGAGGAAGAGGCGCGATCAACCAAGGACTCCTAGCAGCGGGGAGACGACGTCGCTGCGCACCATCAAATCGTCTTGCTGTCATCGTTGTCTGGCCACTGTAATCATTGGCAGAGGTTGACAGTGAAAAGTAGCCGGTAGGACTTTTCGGGCCAAGTCGGACAATTCGTGTCAAGTCGGAAAACATTGGGGAAAATTGTACTCATTATCAAGGTGAGTGATTGGAACACTATATGCTTATAACTTGTGGAGTATTTATACATATGATTACCTAGCTAAAAATTATATTTTTGGAATAATAAATATATATGTTAATAGTACATTACTGTTTGTTGCACATAATCTGATAGAATTTGTTAGAATAAAATACTAGCGATCTAGTGGGCTTTTAAATTATTCTACATATTAGAAATTTTAGTTGTGAATAATTAGGTATGATACGAACACAGGCCACGGTACGCCGGCCGTGCTTGAACGGGAGCTGCGAAGACAATAGCCTAAAGGAGTCTGCAGACTTTATTTCTTTAATTGAGCTCGGGCACGCCTATAGGCTGTCTATAATAAAAAAAAATAGGAATTTTTTGAGATAATTAGCTACTTAGTGTAGTGCATGCGCATAGGTGCGAGGACCGTGACCTGGCATGACTCTAGAGAGTGTGCCTGGGGTGGCACGGACTCATGGTGTGATCATACAAAGGGTGTATACCGAACTAGGGAACCTTACGAGGCTTTGGCGACGGTAGCACATAGGTCCTCGAAAGGGACTCATGGTGTGATCATACAAAGGGTGTATACCGAACTAGGGAACCTTACGAGGCTTTGGCGACGGTAGCACATAGATCCTCGAAAGGTCTTATCTTCCGATGGGAATGTAGTACAGGCGTATAGGGGCGAGTGGTCTGAAAATCCCAAGTTTTTATTCGGGTGACAGTACTTGTATAGGGTCAGGTAGCCTAAGGGCTGAATTAAAAATTTAATAATAAATTCGATTGAACTATTTTTGGCCTATGGGCTGTGTAAGATTAAATTGGGCATACGGGCATGTAATCGAGCTTTCGAGCCTGATATATTAAACATTAATTTTGAGGAGTTAATTAAAGGTTTTTATAGAAAATAAAATTGCCTACGGGCTGACTATTTTTTGTATATATAGTATGTATAAAATGTTACTTCCTCCGTCTCTTTTTAGTTGTAACAGTCAACATTTCACGTTTGCTAACGCACAACTTTGACCGTCATTATATTTAATTCTGTATTAGTAAAAATAAAATAAAAATCAGGTTATAAAACTTAGTAATGAGACGAATTTAACAATATTTTTCAAAAATAATAATTCACATACATTAATAAATAAAATGTAGTCAAAGTAAAGTACATAAATAGTGTATATATTCCAATGTTGCAATTATTGCGATACGGAGGATAGTATAGTATATGGATCATCATATTTTAAGGGTCCTATGTATAAATGCTCGTTATAATCTTATAGCATCCTCTTTCTCTCACCAGTACCTGTTGTACTGACCCATAGGGGGCCGTTTTTTTAGGTTGACACTTGCGCGGCTACTCCCACTCTTGCACGGGTGAATATCATTTGGAGCAGAGACTTGGTTTGTGCTCTGCGTTTCTATTTTAATTAATTAATTTAATATTAGTTGCTCATGGATTGGATATTTATTTTGAATAATTGGTATGGGTTTGTGTACACGTATTTTCCGGTTGTGACTTGGTTTTGGATTTACTAGTTACAATTATTTTAATATTATTTAATTTAAATTTTTTATAACTTGTTGAATGGAATACTTTGTGTGATGATTATCATGACGCCTTATATGATTCGGTGAGGGTGAGTTACGACTACCCTTAACGGGTCATACGGCGGATTGTCGATGTCACCGGCGGGTCCGGGGCGTGACAATTAATATGTCGAAGAAATATCCATTTTAAGACGCATTAAAACATAAGAACGTTAGGTATTAAAAGTTGTAACGGTTCAGAACCGTTCTGGTGCGCAACGAGAACAAAATTGCTTCTGTTGGATCTAGAACAGGCGTTTCTGCAATAGAACAGGCGTTTCTTGTGCAAACAGAAGCCTTCTCGGTTAGCCCGCTGATTCTGAAAAAAAAATAGGAACGTCACGGGAAAAAACTAAAATAAAATTGTATCTTTGTAAGATGGATTTTTGAATGACATTCATGTCCGCAGGTCGCACACTCACGCAAGTCGTGGTTTTTCTTCTCCATTTTCGGGACTTGATCGGCATCCACTGCGCGTGAAGAGAGTCTTTCTACATAGGAATTTTAACTCCTTCAAAGAGGGTCATCTCTATAAAGGGGTGCAAATCCCTTGGATTTTCCGGTGTGAGATAAATCACACTAGGAATCCATCATTTTCCCAATTTTCTTCATTTCAACTAGTGAACTTCGAGAATCAACTTCTCATTCACCCGTTATCCATTTTGAGTGTATCACATATTGAATTGAAGCCTTTAATAAGGGAAATCTGAACCACTTTGACTCGATCCAAATCAGAAGTGAGATCCACTCATAAATATGCCTCAAATTGATCATTTAATGCAATTTTAACATATTTTTCCATCAATTATCAGCTTTGAGATTAGCATGGAGATGCTTTAACTATATTTCGGGAAGTTGGCTCTCGACTTCTCGTAAGTAGTTTTCATGTTTTAGCTTTGACTCAAAATTCTTACCTATCAAGGCCGCCTCTCGATCTGAACTCAAAGCAACATTAACGCAATTGAACATCACAAATGAGATATATTACCAAAGCCCAATAAGAGCAATGACTGAACCAGAAATGGGTACGAAACTAGTCGGAAAGACAAACTAGAGAAAAGAATGGAGAGGGTGTAAGAGTAGGGAATATCATCTTTAAGGGGGTGTTTGGAACTGATTCTGCTTCTGCTTCTTTTTTAAAGCAGAAGTAGAATCAGAATCAGTTTTAAGAAGCTGGTACCCCCAGCTTCTAAAAAAACTGATTCTAGGAGTAAATTAGAGCATCAGAATCACTTCTGCATTTTCACCCAAACACTCCAACTTCCGCTTCTGCTCCCTGAAAGAGCAGAAGCAGTTTTAAGAATCAGATCCAAAAACCCCTAAATAGAGTGATCAAACTTGAAGCAAAAACTGTTTAATTATAAAAATGGTTGGAATATATCAACGTGTTTTGCGATAAAGTGCCATTTACATTCTCATAGACCGTTATCCTTTAATAAAAATCTTGTTTATCTATATGGATATTGTTAGAATAGAATGAAGAACCAAGAGATTTTTTTCCTTTAATTTGAATGCTAGTAAACCAGGAACCGTGTTCAGAATTTTACCGCAAATTATACCGTGGTACCGGTATATCATGCGCATGGTATACCGGTACAAAAAACGATGTCGTTTCCTTCTTTTTCAAATGCACATTGAGCACTACGAATCTTTTCTCCCTTTCCACTCAACTCCTCCAGATTTCTTTCTTTTATTTTATTTTTTTATTTTCTTCAATTCTTTTCTCTTCATCAAAATAATAAAAGTTTAATTGTGATTTTACTTAATCTTTACTTTTAACTAATTTCTTGCAAAAAATTATCAATCCACATAAAATAAGTACATTACGTTAATAATCATACAATATTCTTTTACTTTTTTTAATTTCAACAAAAATTACTACTGAATTTATATTTTGTCTAATATATTCTTACATTTATATACTTTTTTGTAAAATGTTTTTGATATTCATACACTTTTTTCTATATTGTGTTTCTTATCTCTCTGCAAAATATAATAATATATTTCTTATCTCTTTTAAATGTATTTAGTGTTTTCAAGACATTAAATTTGTTTATTTTGATTTAAATTTGATTAAACATGAGATTACATTATATTTTTCATATGTGTGAGTTATATTTATAGACAACTTATGCAATTACATTTTATAGTATATGAAGTTACATCTTCTTATTAGCGAATTACATCTTCTTATGCATGAGGTACATATTCCTATGTGTGATTAAGAAAGAATTTTGTACAAAATAAAATAACTAAAAAGAAAAGCAATATAAAAGAATAGTGATAGAGAGACTCATGATTGGTATTTGGGTGTGGTATTTAAGGATGAATAATAAAATAAATAATTTAAATTTGTGAATGTATTTATGATAGATAAAATGATGTTGTAACCTATAAATACATTAAATGCTAAAAATGAGAGGGAAAACATTAGGAGAGGATTCTCCCTTTATAGGCCATTTGGGTCTGTTGGGCCTGACTGTAGTAGTGGAAGTATGTGGATCGGGGGTTCCTGGGCCATATACTCCATCACTTATTTACCTTGGGATTTCCTTTTTAGGTGGTGATGGGTTTCAAAGTCTATAATAATAATATCCACGATAGATCGGTCTGGGATTAAAGCACTTTGAGTGTTAGATATAAGATGATTTAAACACCCTTTTAGCCGATTTGCTATAAGTTTAGCAAAGATCTTGTAAACAACAGAGCACAAAGAAATAGACCTCCAATCGTCCATATTTTCGGGACTTTCTTTTTTAGGTATGAGGACTAGATTAGTGGCATCAACCCCATCAGGGAGATAACCACTCAAAAATATTTTTGGAATAATAAAAAATATCTTGTCCCACATATCCCAGTAATGCTGGAAAAAAACTTGGATTAAGGCAGTCAGGCCTTGGGGCTTTGTCGGGATTAAGACACTATGTTCGAGCTCGGCTCGATTAATTTTTCGAACTTAAAATTCAACTCGGGTTCGTGTTTGAAAGCTCGTTAAGCTCGGCTCGTTAGGTTCGAAATCGAGCTCGAACTCGAATAGTTCGATAAAAGCTCGGTTCGTTAACAGTTCTAGTCCAACCAGCCACCATATAAACTAAACTACCCCCTCAGTCCCATTTTGTAAGATATTTTTCATATTCACTTGGTCAACATAAATCACTCTTAATCTCTTACTTTATATATCAAATTTTTATCAAATTTGATTCTGGTTTTTGCGACTTTGTAAAGCTTTTAATGTAATTTCTGAATATGTAATTCTTTTTTTCAAAAATAATTTAAGTGCAGACAGAAATCCGTTTGCTTTATCGCCGATCAAACATCGTAAAATGCCTTGCAATTCAGGATGGAGGGAGTACTGTGTTTCAAATCTTAAACTTGATTAATATTAGACTTGAAATATAAAATAAAACACTGTGTATCGATCTTCTTTTGACGGTTTGTCTTTGTATTCATGTCTTTTAAGTTTTAACACGATTACACGACTGTCGACTGAACTACTTATCAAGAAAATTGTCAATTTCATGTCTAACCGTACACTTGTAATAACTCAAAAAAGAATTGTGTACAAACAGTATTCAAGATTCAAAAGGAACAAAGCTAGATCAATATCAAAATTTAAATAAATAAGAGTACAAAATAAGGGGGCCACTCAGATTCAAAATATGATAACGACCCTAACACAAACTTCAAAAAAATGGTGCAAAATGAAATTGATCACTTCACCCTTCTCCTTTTACCAGCAGAGGAATCCCTATTTTTGTTGAACGCTCGAAAATCGTTTGTAGAGTCAGCAGTGTTCTGCTTCTTCCCACCTTTCTGCCCACCAAAACCAAATTTGGAGTTCTTAAATTCCCTACCCTTCGGTTTTTTATCAAACCCCACTTTTTTGTTGATCCGGCCACCAAATCTGCTCTTCCCACCCGAACGGTCTCCGGGGGCCACCCCTGGCCTCGTTTTACCTGATCGTTGAAAAACCTTACCATTACCATCATCAAAGTCCAAATCAAGTTCAGCTTTCGCATCTTTGTCGAACCCGCTCTGCTGCCTTTGCTTTCTCCACTGTTTGACAGACTCAATATCATGCTTCTTCTGCTGAGCCCTTTCTTTCAGTTTCTGAGCCTGCATTTCTTTAGCTATTTTCTTGTTTTCCCTAGCCTTCCTCCTTTCCTCGGCTTCCTCAATATTCTTCTTTTCTGCCAATAGGCGGCCCTTGACTTTCTCCATATGGACATCAGACTTCACCATTTCAGCATAGTAATCAGAGGGCCTCAAGAACGGAAGCCCAGCAGATTGAAACTTGAGATAGGCTTCCCGTGTTCCTTGCAAGGCCTGTGTGTAGAATGAGAGCTCTCGTGCCAGGTCATCATTCACATCCACTTCTTCTCCCTCTCTATCTATGTCAAATGAGAGCCTGTGTATCCAGTCCACTTTTTCAGGCCAGCTGATGTCTCCAAGTTTGTCTAGTAACCCATTCTTGTTATAAACGGCATCCTTTGAAGGTTCAGCCAACTTCACCACTTGCTCTTCGTCCTCTTCTGAATCAGATTCATATTCAGACTCTTCTTCAGGATTTTCCATCTCAATATCCTTCAACCATTACGACCATAAACCAATTGATTAATCAGCTAAATTGAAAATGCCAATTTGGATGCAATTTGAACAAATGGGCCGAATAAGCAGTTTCCGAGTGATTAAAAAAACTCTAGAAGTAGAACAGAAACATTAACATGATTTTGATACATTTAAAAACAATATTCCGGTTCAGAAAAAATAAACCAGAAACATTTATGTAAGTTGAAGCGAAAAACAAATAAGTCATTCCAAACAGCACAGCAATGAGCGAAAAGCGAACGAAAGCGATGAGATTGGGTTATGACATTATAGCACAGGCGCATACGCTATAACATTAGAGATGACATTTGGTAACTTCGTGCAGGTAAGCACATTCTACTTCATAAGTTCATATTTGTGTTTTCCTTTTTTCATTTTGAAGATTCATTCTTATGTATTTTTTTTTTCTTTATTATTTACATTTTTCTCGACTTATATATTTCTTTAACTTTTTTAAATTCAGCCTTAGGCTTTGGACAAGTTTCATACTCCGTATAATTTAATTTTACCATTCCATTTTTAAAATTTTGAGTCTCTTTACCAAAGATTATTCAAACAAAGGTTAAGAAAGTAGCACCCTTATCTAAGGATGTTTTTACTTGGAGTCAAATTTTCTGGTCTAGTCTGGTCTGATCTGACCTGATCTGGTCTATTAAATGTATAGTCTCTGTGTATTTTATAATTATCCAAGTCCGGTCTGGTCTGGGACCGAAAACAATCCAAGTAAAAACATCCTAAGTGATAAATCAAAAGCATTATAATTTATAAGTGAATAAACAGTACATTTATATTTTCTATGTAAGTTCTTGAATAATATGGTCTAGTTTCGGTATTCTGCAATGTTTAATGGACTTACTAGTGGTAGATGTTATGAAAGACATGATGACACATCTGGCCTGAAATTTTGGAGCAAAACAACATTTAATAGGGTTCTAGGATTACTCAAAATGAAATTTACAATTTGCACATCACCATGATATGATATATGTTCATTAATTAATTAGCTTTGTGCTTTAAACATCTTTAAATAGATCAGGATGCTGTTTTAGTAGATACGGTAGCAAAACATAGAATAGGAGACTGTAATGACCCAATAACAGTATACTTGTGCATTATTTTGCCGAAAACTAAAATGGAAATGTCGGTGTGAATAAATCAATAATTGAGGATGGGAGAAACTAACTCCCAAACTCATATATTGCGGTCAAACCATGTTCCAACTTCCAACAGCATACTACAATTGAGTGATCGACAGGGAGGCCTTAAAACTACAATGAGAACCTTTTCTGGGATCAACTAAAAGAACCAAGAGTTGCAGATTCTACATAATCCTCTTTAAGTAGCATGATGCTAGAGAACTGGACTAAAGTGCTGCAAAAAGGTTAAGAAAGCTATACCGAATCCTAGGAAGTAATTTGATTTGTTCACAAAACTGTCATTTTATTTTATAAACAATAAACAATTAGCTGCCAGTTCTAGCAATTATATACAGTGGGGGTTTTGCTCTAAGGATGGCGTGTCAGCACGTCTTTAATGTCGCTTTTGTAATCTCATTACAATGTAAAAATAGCAAGGGTTTATACGGATAATATTCATGGCCTTTTTAATATTACTAAATTAAATTCAAAAGACAAAAATATGACTTATTTTAAAATTTTCCAAAAAGTGAAATGTTCGCTGACTAGTTCATGTGACTTGTCACTCTGAAACACAATATAATGACACTTGTCCAGTTACTCATACACAATGACTAGTCATACGGAGTATTTTTATCCACAAACATAACTAGTCATATTTGTGTGAGGGATAATATTGTTAGTAATATATACTCCGTATGTCATTTTTTCTATATTGAAATTTAACTAAATAAGACATCTTGTTCCCTCTATGTCCTCTGGGTTCTCTACTTTTCTATTTCCTTTCCATCACCCATTCCAGCTAGAATATCCTATCTTTCATTACACAAGTAAATTTTCATTCAAAACTCCAGTTATGCATTAAAGTGAAGCACACTAGCAAAATATCTCGATATATTAAAGTACAGCTTATTACAACTCCTTAGTCCTTAATTTAGAAAATTATACATCGAAATAACAGATAAAGAACGAACTTCAACAACACCTTCTACGCTTGATCTATTCACTTGGTGATAAGATATAAAAAGATATGTACGAACAAATAAAACAGGGATAAAATAAGAAGACATTTTAGTAATAATCGACTCACCTCCTCGAGATATTAAACTAACTGCGTGGAGTAGGCTGCGTCCGACCTAAGGGGAAGACTGAAGAGGAGCTGGAAACGGAGGGCAATGTAGCGTCCGACATTCTGGGCATGTGATTTTCAAATTGGACCGAATCAAACACTTTGGGCCGATGACTTTGTTTTTGAAAGTTTTGGGCCCAATAACTTTAAATCATATTTTTTGGGCCAATCACTTTGGGCCATATACTCCTAGTGTCTTAAGATGTTATTACTTGTACTAAAACTTTCTAGTCTGATCTCATCTGATCTGAATTAGTCTAGTCTGGTCTAGTTAATGCATGGTTTCTATGTATGTTACAACTGTTCAAATATGATCTGGTCTAGTCTGATCTGAGACTGAAAACAATCCAAGTAAAAATATCCTTAAAAAATTGTAGACTTTTCTTTTTTGTACCACAAACTTTGTAATTTTTTCATTCAATTCAAGAATTTATGGATTCTATTGATTTTCTCTGCGCTACACAAACTTCACTTACACATATTTTAGTTTATCCTTTCTCATGCTAGTCAAACTTGGTCAAGATTTAAGGCACAAAGTATATTTTTACACCCATTATTGGGTAACACTGAAAATGGTTAAACGGGTTGAAGCGATTCAACCTGATCGAATTCTAGCTGAACCGGCCAACTTCACTAATTTATTGATTTGCAAAAATGTTATACTCCGTATTTAAAAAAAATAGTGATGAATAAAGACAAAATCTTATGAAAAATAGCTATAATAATTTTTTTCAACAACTTCAACCAATTAAATCACAAAAGTAACTTAAAACTCACTTATATTGATTATACTTCATTTGTCCCATAAACCATGGTCAAATTTTCGTTTTTAGTCGTGTCAAAAAAATTGTCATTTCCAAGTAGAGTACCAAATATATGGTTAAAGTAATTTCTCATTGCTCTGCACAAATCTGAATCACACATCTTTTACTTTATTATTCTGCGTGCAAGTCAAATTTGGTCAAGTTTTGTGAGATGGGAATGTATAATTCAACACACAAAAATCAAAGTTATGAGTTTGATAAACAAAAATTACTGATAAGACTGATAACCTAAGAATATTAACTACCAAATAGGTTCTTAATAGCTTCATGCTCGAAAGTAAATGTTAAATTTAGTATAAAAAAAAATAATACCAATACTATGCTTTAAATCTCATAAACTAATCTAAAATTTAATATACGTGTAAAATGCACTCACATCAATACGTATTGAAATATTTAAAGAAATCTTACAAAATGTTTTAGCCGCAATTTATTATTTTATGTATACCATATTTTATTATTCTTAAATTTCAGTGTTCATTATAACACATTTTCTTGCATCAACTCGTGTTTACCAAAATATGTTACTACCTCCGTCCTTTTTATTAGCCAACTTTGACTTTTCTAGTCAAAGATGATAAATGTTGATCCATCAATTTAGCCAATATATTTATGTGAAAGTTAATAATTTTATACTTCTATTATATTCTCTCCGTTCCTTATAACTTTGTCAACTTCCCTTTTTTGGATGTCCCACTAACTTTGTCATTTTCCCTTTTAAGTAAAGAATTTGTGGTTACGGTTCGTTCTCTCTCCTCTGCACAAACCTCAATGACACAGTTTTTACTTTATTATTACACGTGCCGGTCAAATTTGGCAAAGTTATTAGGGACAGAGTGAGTAGTATTTTTAACAAAGAACATTTTCATACTACGTATCATTTTATATTATCGATATTATAGTGTTATATATATATATATATATATATATATATATATATATATATATATATATATATATATATATATATATATATATATATATATATATATATATATATATATATATATATATATAACCGGTCAAAGTTTAACATCATTGGCTTGAAAAACGTGTTTGGCTAAATAAAAAGGGATGGAGGGAGTATATCATTAAGTATTCATTTATTTGAATTAAAAAATGTTCTCTAAATGAATTTCAATGTTATTTGCAAGAATTCGAACATATGGAAACAAAGCGTGCAAGGTTGGAAAAATATTAAAAACTTTACTACCATGTGCACAATTGACGATGAATACTAATCAATACTCAATATTTAACACAATTTTGAGTGTTAAGGACTTCAAGTCCTAGGGTCCTCCACCAATTTATAATATGAGTGTTAAGGACTTCATGTCCTAGGTTCCTCCACCAATTTATAATATGAGTGTTAAGGACTTCAAGTCCTAGGGTCCTCCACCAATTTATAATATGAGTGTTAGTACCCAATTTTGATAAGATTTTGATGATGCCACTATACTAAACACGTGTACATTGTGTCTCATTTTGTTCTAGTATTTACGTGACAAATTAAATATACAACTTTTGAGTCTAAGAAATATTACCGGAAAAGTAAAAATGCAATAAGGTAAATTTTCTTTACCTTAATAGGATATTTGAATCCTATCGGCAAATACTATTTGACTCAAAGATTATTCGCATGTCACATTTTTAGATAAAAGAAAGTAGAAGTATCAAGTGAATGATTGAAAGACAAACATTGACCGGCATTTATTGCCAAAAACGTACTGGGTCCGAAGTCATGGGACTGCAGTTTGTAGTGAAGGTCCAGCGGCTAAATAATACGAGACAAGGAGATGAGCCCACATTAAAGCTCCAGCACAAGAAGACAAATGTACAATTTGTCCTTGCCAGAGATTCAACGTCAGAGATTAATCCATCCTAACCAACGGATGAGATTAATTCAAAGGAGATGCCTATAAATATAGGCTGAAACGAAAGTTTCTAACCAAGCATTTGAGCATCCAAAGAGAGAATTTCTATCACGAGCATTTACGAGATATCTAGCAAAAGAGAAAGTGATATTCTAAACTTTACTCTCTGCTTGGACTCATGCTTCACTAAACTTCCAGTCTACAAAGCTTTTCATTGCCAAATCATAGAAGTTTAGTTCCTAGTTGGAGGTTAGAACTTTCTAGTAACAAATCACATATTGTTGTAAACACTTAGGAGAACAGTTGTTCGGATCGTACAGTGTAAGTAGATAGATAGAGTACCTTTTGATCCCCACTGGGTCGTTAGAGAAAAGTCTAAGGACTGAGTAACTTTGAGTGGTGCTATATTCACTGTGAAAAACCTTCAATCTAGGCCTAAGTGTTGTAAAGGCTAGATTGGCACAAAGTGTATTGGGCTTAATACTTTAGTAAAATCCATCTGAAAGAGGGTGAGACTGGACGTAGGAGGATTACACCACCTCTGAACCAGGATATACTGTGTGTTGATTTACATTCATTCAACAAAGCATACACTTAGCACTTCTCACAAAAAGACTGAAGTTTGCCAGCAGAATCTTAAGCAGTTGTCTTAACTGACCCAACTGCTTAATCACTTACTTTCTTTGAGATCATTTTCACACCAGAGACGCACCTCACCATCACTAATAGGTCTCCTCTACCATTTCCCAGTGATTCACTTTCTAAGTATAGCAGGTGCCTCAGCAGTTCCCTGGTGACCACCCAACTACTGAGCCCTCTGCTCATATAAAAGTCACTTCCTGTGACCATCTCAGTTTCACCAGTCAGTCACAAATATCATTGTCAAAAAATGTGTTCAAAATCAATCCCCGAAAGTCAGATCAAAACCTAAGCAGGTGGCTCAGCAGTTTCCTCAGTACCACTCAACTGCCGAGACCACTGCTCCAGTAAAACTTCACCTTATTCCTGCTAAAGCACCTTTTATAGAAAGCCCTCATCATCCTAAACAATATTCCATCATCATTTTCATCATAAAGTCTGTATTTGTCTAGCAGTTGTCTCAGCAGTTCCCTACTACCTAGCCAACTGCTAAGCCAACTGCCAAGCCAACTGCTAACTATCTAAGTCCAATCTTCCCCAGATCAGAAAGTGGTTAAAACACCCATTATATAAAGGGTAAAGACTTCCGCTGTGCATATATTAATCTCTCAAAAGATTATAGATCAACTCCTCTAGAGGGAAATCTTTGTAAAGGTCGAAAAGATTTAAAAGTCTATTCACCCCTCCCCCCTCTAGACTTTTACCCTATCCGGGACCATCAATGAGTGTTAAGGACTTCAAGTCATAGGATCCTCCACCAATTTATAATATGAGTGTTAAGGACTTCAAATCCTAGGGTCCTCCACCAATTTATTATATGAGTGTTAAGGACTTCAAGTTCTAGGATCCTCCACCAAGTTTACAATCCTATGATCAATCTCCTATCAACCTAGATAGAGTCTATATCATATTCATAGCTAAATAAATTCATAAAGCTTATGTATCTCAATTCATGCAAAGCCATGCATTTATATAAATTTATATAATTAACTAATACCAACCGGTATTAGTTAATCCATCATCAATCGGTCAGCGTTTTCATTAACCGTCATTTCAAGTCTTGTACATATCAACTTAATCATCATACATATTAAGTTAATAATATTCATTCTATGCTTCCTTTACTTTTCAAACATAGCATGCAATTTCATACAAATTCTTATATCATATTCCATGCATATTCATGTAATTCATTCCATACATACTAAATTATTTTGGCTAATCACATGTTTAAATATCTTTTATATTTCATTGTGAATACATATAACATTTATTTAGGTAATCTCATAATTAACCCAAAAGTTATAAGATATTAAGCCGTCCACTCACCTTAAATGAGCTTTAGCACGTTCTACGCTCCTCGGTTGGACTCCGGCGAAACTCCGGCGAAACTCCGGCGAAACTCCGGTGAACTCCGGCGAAACTCCGACGAACTCTAGAAACACTTTAGTTACGCTCCTAACATGGTTTTATCATCACAAAACTCATATCAATACAAATAACCTCTAAAAGATTATTTTCCGGTGAACCGGTCATTTTGGCTTCTAAGTTTGTTCTTGGACTTGGAACTACCTTCCAACCCTCATTCTACATTTCAAAACATGTAGAACATCCCTAGGGGTCCTTCATATGCTATATAAGTCATATCATAAATAAAAAGTAGAGGAAAAGTTATTACAAGGTTATTACCTTAATATTCCACACTTTTCCTAACTTTTTCCCTTCTTTGATCTTCCTCCTTGGACCTCTATGCTTGAGCTCGAAATTTGCAGCTATGGGAGAGGGTTCGAGAGCTTCTTTTCTCTCTTTCTTCTGGCCTTGGTCGAGCTTGATAGGCGGGAGGGAGTTGTGAGAGTAGTTTTTGTCTCATTGGACAAATGAGCGTGGATGGGAGGTCCACCTCATGTCATTTAGATGCTCTTTCACTCAATCCAACTTCTCCCATCCTTCCTCTCTTATTTCATCCAGCCAACCATTGGCTTTTGTGACCATAAAACGTGGGTTGGACCCCACACATGTGGGAGGTCAACCCTTTAACTCCCGAGGTGTACAATCAGTCCCGAAAGTTGTATTTTTCGGACTGTTTTAATTATATTTTATTTTATCGGGTCAAATAAAATATATTATGTGTCTCCCATCATTATGGACTCTTAGAATGAATATACATTCCTCATCTTTAATTTGGAAGTGTTCGAAATTCATTTTGGACTGTTATCCGATAAATCCCCAAAACCGGTAATTGGGCCTTGTTTGACTGACCGGTCAACCCTATGCCCTTTCCATGGTCCGACTAAAATATCCACCACCATATACATATTATCTAGACCAAGATGAATATAATATGTTGTTTCGGAAATGTAGGGTGGTCCCCGCTCCCGATGTGGGCCCCACGCGAAATTCACTATTCGGGCAAAAGTAATAACAAAAATTTACAACACCGTAAATTCATTAACCAGTTCATAGGATTCAATACAAGATTTAAATAAAAGTAAATATAATTGGGGACGGTGTTACATTACGAATCTGGTTATAACAACAAGCTTATAGGTGCTTTTACTCACAAGTCAGTGAGCACATTCTCTCTTCTATTAATTTTTTTTTGATGAAAACTCTCTTCTATTAATCTTACTATTTCATGTGACACTTTTTCATATTAATGAAGCATATGCATCTCAAGTATTATACCTCTATTTCAAAATTCGATGATTTTTCGTAACAATATGGTGTTGTTTAGACATTCCATATTTGAATATCGAACATCTACATCACAAGTATCAACGTTGTGGATCTGCTTTTTAGTACGATGAAAGGTTAAGATATTACTGAAAATTGAAAAACCCGAAGGACTCCTCATGTGGTGCCTAAGGTAAAATAAAGTTTTTACTCAATAAAAGACCTCCTCAAATGCAACTTGATCTATTATACAGTAATGATGAGAGGAGCACCTATTTTTTGCAGAACACACAAGCATATAATAGTATATTTTCATTCACATCAATGTGAGGAATGATATGATTGATGTTAGTCACAACATTGGTAAGCCTCTTCCAGCTTTCAAATTACATGGACAAAACTACCATTTGATATGGGGTCTGAAAACTAGGATGGACAACCTAAATTTGCCCAATTATACACACATATATCATAGATCTATTCATGTTAGCTGACCCTAAAATCTTTTGGGATTAAGACTTGGATGTTGTTGTTGTATACATACATATATGATACTGTAAATGAGGCGGTCCTTCGAATAAGACCTGTTATGTAAGTGTTTTCATTATTAAATTTACTAAATGTGTAATAATGCTTTTTATTATAATTATATAAATGAGTAATTTAAGATCTAAACAGTGTTTGATTTTTTATACCAATTTGGTGTGAGATAAATACTTCAACACACACTCCAACCCATATCGGTCTAGACATCATCAAAGTTTGTTAGCATAACTATTTTGGGTCTTATTATGTAATTAGTGTTTACCTTTGTATAGCCTTAACAGCCCTAGGGCCCATGTAATCACTTGTATAAATTATACTATTGTGATTAATGAAACCTAAGGCAATTAGCCTATTTTGAATGATACGTGAGAATCCATCATGGTATCAGAGCCATAACAGGGGCGGCGCATCTCTTGTACGTACGTAGAAGGCTATAGCAACACCAGCGAGTTGCTCTTCAAACGGCCATGGCAGGAGACGCAGAAGCTTCGAAAATTGACTCATCTTCGCCATATTATCTCGGGTCAGGAGATCAGCCCGGCAATCTTATCACTCATGTGATTTTCAAGGGTGATAATTATGTGGCTTGGTCTAGGGCTATTACTCTATCCTTGAAGGCACGCCGGAAGCATGCTTTCATTGAAGGCACGATGCGAAAACCAACTGAGGCAAAACAATTATAGGATTGGGAAACAGTCAATTCAATGATTGTTTCTTGGATTTTGCGAAGCATGGATGCAGCGGTTGCAGCGTCAATCCCGTTCCATGACGAAGCACGCAGTATGTGGAAATATCTTGAGAAACGCTTTAGCGTCGCTAATGGCCCGCGTCTGCAGCAACTCCGTGCCTCGATTACTGATTGTAAACAAGCTAAAGGTATGTCGGTTGATGCCTATTACACACTGCTGATGGGATTATATGACGAATTGCACAGGCTGAAACCTCTTCATGCGTGTACGTGTGGAAGGTGTACTTGTGGCGTTGTTGAGAAATTCGCCGCATACCGTGATGAAGAACAACTACACCAATTTTTAATTGGTATAGATGATGAACTCTATGGCACTGTGAGATCAAATTTGCTATCCCGTACACCATTACCGGATATAAATGTTGCGCATCAATCGTTCCTACAGGAGGAAAGCTCACGAGCTGTAGCACGAGGGAAAACAATGGTGCCGGATCTCAGTGCCTTCGCTTTACAAGCTGACAGACTGAAGGGCAAACTCGAAAAACCAGATCGTTCTAAACTGCTGTGTACCCATTGCCGGCAGAAGGGCCACGAAGTCAGTTCATGTTTCAAGCTTGTTGGGTATCCCGATTGGTGGGAAGACATAAATAAGAACAAAGCTACTGTTCCAGGGCGAGGGGGAGCACGGGCACACACAGTTTCTCCTGCGCTAGGGACTTCAGATACCCCTTCTTCCTCTGCCAACAGTACTGGGCATCCTTTGAGCATGTTGACCCAAGAGCAGGTGCAGGCCCTTTTACATATGATTGATACCAAAGTAGAGTTCAGTGAACGCATGGTGGGTAAGTCTTTTTCTTGTGACTGGATTCTTGACACGGGAGCTTCGCACCACGTTACCGGGGACATATCTCGCTTTAGCAACGTCGGAAAAATTTCTGGGTGTCGGGTTGGCTTGCCTGACGGACGGACGGCTAATGCCACGTTGACAGGACGTGTGGAGTTGTCTTATAATTTTGCTCTTGAACATGTTCTTTTTGTCCCGGGATTAAATTGTCATCTTATATCCATCTCTCAATTGATTGATCAATGTGGTTGTATGGTGATTTTTACTGACTCATTATGTGCTATACAGGACCGTCACTCGAGGAACCTGATTGGAGCCGGTGAATGGCGAGATGGGCTATTCTATTTCCGGGGAATACCTTTACTACATGTTGTGACGACATCCAGATTATCTGAATTTGAGTTGTGGCATCGACGTTTGGGGCATCCCTCAGATCGTGTTATTAAACTATTACCAGTGTTTAGTTCTAATTCTAGCAAGAAATTGAATAATGCTTGCAGTGTCTGTCCGCAAGCAAAACAAGTTCGTGATTCTTTTCCCCTTAGCAATAATAAAGCCGGTCGAATTTTAGAATTAATACACTGTGATTTGTGGGGTCCGTATAATACACCTTCTACCTGTGATGTCGTTTATTTCTTGACTATTGTTGATGATTACTCTAGAGCCGTTTGGGTGTATTTATTACGTGACAAGAAGGAGGTTCATAAATTTTTTCTATCATTTCTTGCTATGATTGAAAACCAGTTTGACACGACTATCAAAATTGTTCGTAGCGATAATAGTACGGAATTTAAATGCATGATTCCTCATTTTGATGCTCATGGAATTATTTTTCAAACATCTTGTGTGCATACGCCTCAGCAAAATGGGAGGGTTGAACGTAAGCATCGTCACATTTTAAATGTGGCTCGTGCTTTGATGTTTCAGGCTAACCTCCCAATCCGGGTTTGGGGTGAATGTGTGTTGACAGCCGTATATTTGATTAATCGCACTCCATCTGGCATACTTGAAAATAAGAACCCGTTTGAAGTTCTTACTGGCAATGCTCCTGATTTGCGTCACCTGAGAGTTTTTGGATGTTTATGTTTTGCCTATAATCATAAATCCCGGGGTGATAAATTTACTTCACGTAGTGGGCGATGTGTTTTTCTCGGATATCCTCATGGCAAAAAGGGGTGGAAGGTGTGTGATCCTGAAACCGGTGACATTTTTGTTTCGCGTGATGTTCAATTTCATGAAGATGAATTCCCTTTTTCAAATGTTTCTGGCACACGGTCTGAAAAGGATTTAGGAGATACATCACCTGCTTTGGATGTACCAGCACCACTGGTTGATGATGATGAGGATTTGCGGCTTGACTCAGAATTGGGCAGCATGCCCAGCAATCCTCATGCCACTGTTGCGGACAGTAATACAGGCACTACTTCAATTACTACTTCCCCTGAGCATGAACACCTAGGCCGCGGTCAGCGTGAAAAACGCATGTCGGTCCTCCTTCGAGATTTTGTTACCCACCACGTCCAACACACAAGCCCATCTCCGCCCACGCCGTCTCTCGTTGGTTCCTCAGGTACGCGTTATCCTATAGCTCATTATATGAACTGTGAAAAATTTTCCCCTCGCCATCGTGCATTTCTTGGGGCTATACTTGCAGGTATGGAGCCCCGTTCTTTTAAAGAGGCCATGACTGACGCCGGTTGGCGAGATGCTATGCAGAAAGAAATACGAGCGCTGGAGGATAACCACACTTGGGTTATGACGCGATTGCCACCCAGAAAACGGGCTCTTGGATGTAAATGGGTATACAAAATTAAGTATAACTCTGATGGGACCGTTGAACGTCTCAAGGCCCGTCTTGTTATGTTTGGAAATCATCAAGAGGAGGGCATTGATTATACAGAAACTTTCGCTCCCGTGGCGAAGATGGTCACCGTTAGAACTTTCCTTGCGGTAGTGGCTGCCCGCAATTGGGAGGTTCATCAGATGGATGTGCATAACGCTTTCCTTCATGGTAACCTTGATGAGGAGGTGTACATTAAGCTACCCCCCGGTTTCTATCCTACTCGTCCAGGTCTTGTTTGCCGTTTGAAGAAGTCCTTGTATGGTTTGCGCCAAGCTCCTCGTTGTTGGTTTGCAAAATTAGCAACTTCTCTCAAATCTTATGGTTTCACTCAGTCTTATTCTGATTATTCGTTGTTTATTTTCCGCAAGGGGGACGTTTCGCTGCATGTTTTGGTTTATGTTGATGACTTAATTATTGCTGGCAATGACTCTACTGCTATTTCTGCTTTTAAATCATATTTGAGTACCTGTTTTCATATGAAGGATCTAGGTCTCTTAAAATATTTCCTTGGCATTGAGGTGGCTCGTAATCCCGAAGGCATTCTCCTTTGTCAGCGTAAATACACGCTGGATATTATCACAGAAGTTGGCTTACTTAGTTCAAAACCCGCAGATTTTCCTATTGAACCAAACCATACTTTAGCTCTTGCGACTGGTGATGTGCTCTCGGATCCGGCTTCCTACAGACGTCTGGTTGAGCGCCTTCTTTACTTATCTTTCACTCGTCCTAACATTGCATATGCGGTTCACATCCTGTCACAATTTATGCAGACCCCACGGAGGGACCATTGGTATGCTACTCTCCGGGTGGTCCGGTATCTGAAAGGTAGTCCTGGCCAAGGTATTCTATTTACTACTACCTGTGATTTGACTATTACAGGTTGGTGTGATTCTGATTGGGCTAGCTGTCCACTTACTCGCCGTTCACTCACCGGATGGCTAGTGTTTCTTGGAGGATCTCCCATCTCCTGGAAATCCAAGAAACAACATACTGTATCTCGTTCTTCTGCCGAAGTGGAGTATCGTTCCATGGCCTCTTTAACCGCAGAATTAAAATGGCTTAATGGTCTGATGTCTAGTCTCGGTGTTCCTCACACTCGGTCTATGCTCTTGTTTTGTGATAGTAAGTCTGCTCTTCACATTGCTCAGAATCCGGTGTTTCATGAACGCACTAAACACATCGAGGTAGATTGTCATTATGTACGAGATGCTATTCGGGCCGGCTTGATCACCACTCATCATGTTGCTTCCCACGATCAACTGGCTGATATCTTTACTAAAGCTCTTGGTAAACGGCAATTTTTATTTCTTCTCTCCAAGTTGGGCATTTGTAATCCCCATGCTCCAACTTGAGGGGGGCTGTTAGCATAACTATTTTGGGTCTTATTATGTAATTAGCGTTTACCTTTGTATAGCCTTAACAGCCCTAGGGCCCATGTAATTACTTGTATAAATTATACTATTGTGATTAATGAAACCTAAGGCAATTAGCCTATTTTGAATGATACGTGAGAATCCATCAAAGTTATAAATGCATCAAATAAATCCCCAACAAGTTACTCTTAATCATAAGTAATAAACAACAATGAAACAACAACTGAATGTGTCTTTAATACTATGTTAAGTGTTGGAGTTTTATTCTAAAATATCAACATGATACGAGAAGTAGACTAAAATCTTATATAATGTTCTATTTCTTTATACTAATCTGGTGTGGGACAACTACTTCAGCACACCTTGAACCCAAATCGAGCTGAACAAAGTAGGAGTATAAATAGGTCAAACAAACTATTAACAAATTATCCTAAATCATGAGTGCTAAACAACAATCAAAGCAAAATCAAGATTACCAGTGATAGTATGTTAAAAGTTAAGATGACATCCTAAAATACTAACCTGATAGGAGAAGTAATTCATGATCTAATATACTCCGTAGTATTTAATTTATATATACCAATTGCATTTGAATTTGCAATATCAAATATAAATGTTGTTTTTGTGCGATATCGTACATGTTTTACATTTTTCTTTCACGCTTATCTATCAATCATTAACACTTTCATTTAAAACCATGGTGGCATGGTTACTTCCTTTCTTGATTGAGAGCTAACTATATCTATCCAAAGACCCCGACATCTATCCAAAGACCCCGGATCGGATGACCTTGTTCAATTCAGTTCTGGATTGACTATGGTACAGACTTAGCCCATACTAGGCTCATACCGGTGCCATAAGCCTAGGTATAAAACTCATTTCCAAAAGAACAGCCAATTAGGAGGAGGGAACACCTTACTTATAGGCGAATGGTCAAACTCATACTTGATCGGTGTAGAATCGTTACGGAGTATAACATAATTTGGTACACTCAATCCATATTTGTGTGAGTTCTTGGGTTGTTTTTCTGCACATTTACCAAAATAATACGGAGTACTTCGTAACTTATACTGCTATTTGAATTGGTTTGGATATAGTCCTAATTTAGATGAATTCACTCGATCCCAGATCATGCAATCTATCCACCATGTTACGTACCCCGGCCCATCAAAATCGATCAAGACAAGAAATTGAAATTAGAAGAACATTACAATAATATATCACCATCAATATCCATCATTAAGTAGGAGAAAGCAGTAAAAACTGATTTAGAAATTTAAAAGAGAGGGAGGTGGGAGCAAGCGCCGGCAGAGAGCGAGGTGGAGGACGAAGCCTTGCTGCGTTCGGCATGGCAGAGCTGGCGGAGCTTGGTGGGGACGTACCAGATGGAGAGGCGGGGGTGGGCGTTGAAGATGGCGTCGATGTCCCAAGCCTGGATGGCGGCAATGGCGACGAGGGGCTTGTAACAGGCCTGCCGCCACGCGCCGACGTTCTCCCCCCTCTCCTTGTACGCCCTCCGCAGTGCGTTGGAGGCGTCCTCATCCAGGCAGTGCAGTGCGTAGCAGTGGACGTAGTGCCTCATTTTGGGCTTGTTGATGTAGCTTGCCCCTGCCTTCTTCGCGTATCTGAACACCTGATTCGTCACCTGCCCAATTCGGAAAAAAAGACGAATTATCAATTCGGGACATGAAATGTTAGCTCCTAGATCAGCAGTTTTCTACCATTTGTCATATAATGATACCATTATATTCAATTTTTTGTCAAAAGATCATACGCGTTGATCTAAAATTTATGTGTAAATTCTGCTTTACCTCACTGTTGTCAAAATTATCCGTGTTGGATGGACTCTACACATGAAAGTTTGATCACCATGTAATATTGCCAACTCAAATGTTTCATCTTGAAAATGGTGATGTACATGCACCTTAAAAAAGAAGACGATTCCTTTAACCTCATACTAGTATATTTTAGCTATTCAACCGGGCATGAGTATTTTCAAGGAAAAAATCTATTGGTACACACTTTGTGTACACACTCATGTCTGTGAAGACATTTTTTTGTCTGTTTCGGACAAGAAAATGTCTTCACACACATAAGTGTGTAAGAATGTGTACACAAAGTGTGTACTCCAAATCTCATTCATTTTCAAGTACTTCCTTTCAAGTTTCAACCACTATATTCCATCTTCGTTTACTTTAATGTATTCTTCGGAAATACATCATTAATCAATAAATTATTTAAACCACCTCATACCTAATTACTAGAATCAAATCAATCAACGGTGCAAATTTAAAAATCTTAAAGTCTATTCATATTCGGTAAATTCTAGATTACAAAATAAATAAATTGACAATATACGGAATCAATGTCTGCATGCACATTTCCTACATCTCAAAACATTTTTTTAATTTTGACATTTGTTATTCAAATTAATTTCATTTTATTTTCTAAATTTGGGGATCGGTTTTAAAACATTTCCGGGTTTGTTTTCACCATTTACTAAAAATATTATTGTAATTTTTTAAATTAAAAATTAATGTCTACAACTTAATACAAATTATCAAGAAAAATTAACTTGATTTATCTTTAACCACCTGGTAAATTATTTTTGCCACTTAAATTGAACGGGAAGGAGCATCGGACAATTCAAAGGACAGTACGCATATACGATAGTATATTAATACAAAAATTTCTTTAATACACCTTCTTATACACATCAGTACATCTTCACAGACAAAATAAACCAGTTTTTATCTGTGGACCGGGATTCACAGACAAAAAAATCTCTCGCGGACACGGAGGTGTACTGATGTGTATAAGAAGATGCAATAAGAATTGTTGATATTAATATAACACATACTTGATGCAATGTATGCCCGTGCACGTTAACATCTTTCATATGAGATAGATAGATAGATACTCGGTATAAATTAATAAAAAGAATACCATTCTCTTTATATAAAAGGATGCTATCTGTTTTTGACAATTTTCTTTTCACATTTATACAAATATATAGTCATTGAGATAATTGATTTTGTAAATCAAATTGATTAGTGTCATTATTTTAACACGTCTACATCGCACTTATATGCACCATGCATAGCGTTAGCTGCCCCGCCGAATTCATAATAAAAGTTCAATTTTTTATTTAGGGTAACTTTTAAAGTTATCCCTAAACAACAATCCTACTTTGTAAAATTACGAGGAATTCTCAAAAAAAGAAAAAAATTAGGAGGGAGTGCCACGAGGGTTAGGTCCCGAATTCGAATCCCTGCAATTGCGATGAGAGGTTATTATGCTAATAAATGCATAGGACCTCTGCAAGTACCGGAGACATAGCTTCACTCTCTATCTGTCAGATTGTGATTAAAGTCCAATTCACATCCTACCAACGTACCGTCTAATCGGGGTTGGAGGTCATCAGGGATAGAGTGTCATCCTTTTTTTACAAAAATGCACCGAGCATTAATTAATAGGGACTATGTTTGAACTTTGAAGTAGTTTGACCATACAAGCTAGTGTGGGACTTGAAGAGTGAAAGTATGGATTTACCCATGGGGTTAGATTGGTGTACCCTGTTCCTTGGGTAGCCATTATTTAAACTCCGTAGGACAGTAGGAGTAATTGAGAGAGGGAAGGGCAATATCCTAAGGGTATATTGCTTCAGCCTGACCTGGCTATGGATGCAACCAACAGTCACATAGCACCACCACCACCACAGTACTTTAGGTGTCAGCTTCTCATGTGGGCAGCTAATTACTTTATACAGTATAGTGATCCATTCAACGAGGTTACCAGCCCTAGCTCGCCCGAGCGTGGAGTTCTTTAATTTATGTGGCTTTCACAACTACACATGAATGAATCACCAACTGACTGACTACTTTGAAACGAACAAGTACCACAATCACATTGATTAATATTAGTACTCTCTATTATTATATTATTATTATTATTGTTACAAAAAGTGACATTTTTTGGTCTAAGTAAACCTATACAAGAGGAGCCACAGTACCTATCTAAGAATGTATGGCTCCATACTCCACAACCAAACCTCCTAAAAGTTCCTACTTTTATGGATCATTATATTCTTCTTGTACCCATAAGTTAGACACAGGAATAAATTTTACCATGCCGGACCAGATCAAAAAAATTCAATCCAGTAAAAATATTCTAAATAAGAACAGATACTATAATAGGTTAGAAATATTTGCCAAAAAATAGAACGGGAAAGTATATTACAACATGTGGGATATCATCTTTTACAATAAAAATGATACTACCTTCATCGTACCTTCATCCCTTAAATTAAAAGTTCCCGAAATAGGACAAAAACAGTTTCAAAATTCTAAAACAGGATTGTCATGTTTTTATTCCCAAAATAGGATTAATTACTGCCATGTTTAGAAAATATTACCATGTTTGAAGTCTGGTACTGGCAAAACATGACAATAATTAGTCCTATTTTGGGAATAAAAACATGGCAGTCCTATTTTGAAATTTTCAAACTGTTTTAATCCTATTTCAGGTAATATTCTCTAAAATTTTATAATGTTAAGACAAAAAGAATAATATTATAAAAAATTTGTGATTAAAATTTGTGTAGAAAAGAGAAAATAACATTAATCATAAATTAATTTATTACAAAAGAAAATGATTTTTTTGGGACATAAAGAAAAATGACAAAGTTTGTATAGGCTCTGTACTTTTTACTTTACACTTCACCTATTAATTGGACTTGTCCAACACTGTTACACTGGAAATAAAAATTGGACTTGTCAAACTCCAATTATTATGAGTCGGTGCCTGACATTTAGATTTGGGTGGATAAGGTTTTGTTTGAAATAAGATTACTCATCAATTCGGTCTAAGCTCCTATTAGTCGGATCACGCTTCAACGATATAGCTTCATTTTTGATATATTATGTTTCTTGTAATTCATTACGAATAAAAAAAATTATGATTTATGAAAAATCATCACTATCTAAACACGTAAAATGAGCAAATTTAATGCGTAACAGTGACTGTTTTCCCAAATTTGTATGATAACGTATAATTCTCTTACTCCGTATTACTTAAAGTAACATGACTCAAAGACAATGAAAAGATAATATATCTTACTTCTATGAGTGTCTACTCAATAGTCATTTTTTTTCTAATAAGAAATCCTGATATTAATATGGAAAACAATCTATTTTAGTGTGTCTAGTTGAGTTTCGACCCCTTAATATGCTTTTTTACTCCGCCATGGATTACTTCACGTAAATTAACAAAGTAAAAATTGTGTAGTACATATTTGTGTAGAGGAGAGGTATAAATTTAGCCACATATTCATTACCTTAAAAGGAAATGACAAAAATTTTTGGAATGACAAAAAAAAAAAAAAAAATTGGCCAAGTTTTCTGAGAGGGAGAGAGTATAAAACTCTCAGCTGTCTCAATTTTTATTTTCTACCATTTTTCGTCAACTAAAATTACCCCAGCCTTAAAGTTTTACTCCGTATTCGAAAACTCAGGTCCAATAATCAATTGGAAGAACCATAGTAGTTCAAAATCGACAATATTTTTTATAAATTTTTTAAATCTTCATGAATAACACTACAAATCAAACCCGAAGTTGACAATCCGCATAATAAATTAATAACTGCAGTTCTATTTATTAGAAAGATGATATTAAAAAAAAGGGACATAAAAACAAAATACAAATAAATAATTCAAATTAAGAGTACTAGCCACTAGGCACCGACATGTTGAAAATATTTTATTTATCATTATATAATTAAAATTATATTTTAAAAAAATACCACAGAGTATTGAATTCATCTAGCTTTATTTTCAATATGTAAAATTTAAATACCTTTTAATAAGTAAAAAACATTATAAGTAAGATACGAAGTATGAGTTTTTTGGAGATATTACCTAAAATAGGACTAAAACAGTTTGAAAATTCCAAAACAGGACTGACATGTTTTTATTTCCAAAATAGGACTAATTACTGTCATGTTTTGGCAGTACCTGACTTCAAACGTTTCGGTATTTTCTAAACATGGTAGTATTAGTACTATTTTGGGAATAAAAAATATGACAGTCCTATTTTGGAATTTTGAAACCGTTTTAGTCTTATTTTGGGAACATTCTCTTTTTTTCTATCCAAAATTACTGTGTAAGACAATCTTATTTATTTTCTATATTTTTTTCATGGGGTTTTCTATTAAATATTACTTATGAAGATTCTTTGAATAAAAATATTACTTAGTAACCATTAGTCACTATAATTGTTCAAAGTTGATCATAGTAATTACATGTAAGTTACTATGATTTAAACTTTTTAATACATTTATAATCACTAATAGTTAATAATTATTATTTTTGTCTACCATTTTCTAAAGAGTAATATTAATGATTTTTTTTCTTTTTTTTCACTTCATTAAAAAAAATATTTTAAATATTTTTTTTCCTAATTCAGCAAATTCATTTAATTCGGCTGCTTGGGTCGGAATTTCATAAAGTGTGATATTGTAGTATTAACAAAGTGTAATTCATTTAGTTCAATTAAAAATAATAGAATTGTAAAGACTTTCCAAATTAGGAAGGATATGTAGTTTGTTAGAAAGAAAACAGTGATATTACTGTGTATTACTAGAACAGATTTTCATTAAAAATAAAAGGCTAACCTTTGTGGGACATTTTTCTCCCCTGTCCTTAGCGATGCTCTGAACCTGCATCAGGAAATCTCGGCATTGTTCGTACAAGTGGAAAAGGTAATCCAGGCCGTTCTTTTTCCCACGCGCCACCTCCCCCGGCTCCGTCACGATGAACGGATGCTCTCTTTGCCTCTCGCTTATCCCGTCGTCGTCGTCCTCGTCGTTCCCTTCCATATCGTCCTCCTCCGCCTCCATCGACAGACACGTCCTCCCCGCCACCGCCGCTGCCACCTTACCGACACTCTTCTTCCTCCTCCTCTGCTTTTCCTTACCGCTACTTCCCGCCACCACTTCCCACGGTGCTCCGCCTCCGCTCCCCACCGCTTCCTTTTCATGCCCACGCACCCCACCCTCCTCTGATAAACCTAATCCATAGGCGTCAAATCATAAAGTTAATAAAGTTAATTACAAAGTTAACTTTATAATTCTATTAGGTTTTCTTTCTAACAAACCTAACTTTATAAAACATTTTAGAAAGAAACCTAGTTTGCTAGAAAGAATTATGTTTTTTAATACGTAATTATTTTGAATATGAAAATTATATCAAAATGTTTTTTATTAAAAATATTTTCATAAAAGTATAAAATTTATCAATTATATATAAATATAATAATTTAAATCTTAGTTCAAAGTTTGTCATCATTATTATATTTAAATCTTATATATAAATATAATAATTTAAAATTTTCAAAGTTTGATATAATACTATATAATCATGGAGTACAATTTTTTCTTTGTAAAATACGGTGTATTACGTACTTTGTAATTAAGTTATACCAAATTATTTTCATTTTCACACAATGATTATATTTTTATATGAATACAATTTTTTTTTGAAATAATTTCATAATTTAAAATACTTTAAGCTTTGATAGGATGTAATTAACATTCTAAAATTTCATCTCTGAAATAAGTAATTACATTCGATACAGTTTATTCTTAATTGCATACCCATAAATATGTTTTATATTGTATTAAGCACTTAACAATTTAAATTTCATTTGTGAAAAAACATATGATCATGATACTAACATACTCCCTCCTTTCCTGAAAATTATTCTCACTTAGCTTTTTGGAACGTTCTAAAATATTCTTCTCATTTCTCTCTTTGAAAAGTTTTGTGTGGTTGTCATTCATTTACTTTTTTCTTACTCAACCATAACCATACATTTTCACTTTATTCCTACTTTTTAAAACTCTGATTCAAGTCAAACCAAGAAGAATTTTGAAATATATAAGAGAAAGTTCTTGAAATAGGACTAAAATAGTTTCAAAATTCCAAAATAAGAATGTCATGTTTTTTATTCCCAAAATAGGACTAAGTACTGCCATGTTTAAAAAATAATGCCATGTTTGAAGTCTGATACTGCCAAAACATGACAGTAATTAGTCCTATTTTGGGAATAAAAAACATGACAGTCCTATTTTGGAATTTTCAATCTGTTTTAGTCTTTTTTCGGGTAATATCTCAATATATAAAGTAGATAGTAGATGTGCAAGTTTGGAGTTCTTATCTCACACCGTTTTTTAAAGTTTGTGGTGTTTTAATTAATTTTCTCTTATGACTTATAAGTAAAACACAATATATATTTTTAGTATCGATCGTTCCTTTCCGGGAACGAATACCCTAATATTACTAAAACTCATCAGTTTTCCAAGAATATAACCATATATGTTTTTAGGTAGATTCTATGGTACCCTTAAGGTACCGTACATTTGTCCACATGGATCAATCAGAATGATGTAGTTGAATTATTTAAATCTAAATTAAAAATGATGTAATGATTTGAATCAATCAAGTGAGTGCGAGATACGATACCCCATTTTTTAAATGGATACCGGAGTTGTCACCTGTTTTTTAATCTTGCACACATGATTTGGCTTGGTGGATATTAATGGACTCCCAACCGTTTCCCTAATTGTGCACATCAATTCCACCATGCATGACATTAATTAAGGTATTATTATAAGAATAATAGCTAAGTAATCATATAATGGGAAAGACATCTTGTAGTTATTTAGTAATATATGAATGATAAATTTCCCTTCGTTTTTACCGTCAAATTTCCTTCATAAGATTATTGGAGTTATGTGTAAAATAAAAATACCAAAAAGTGTGTAATTGGGATTTTGCAAAGAGAAGAGAAAATATTCTAATGTTATTAAAAGATACGTCGTAGTACTAGCTTGTTTTGTACGGAGTATATTTTTAATGTAAATGGCTAGAAAATAGAAAGCAACATTTTTAAAATGCATAAATATGCATATGTAACGTGCAGGATCACATATTACAAAGTCACATGTTTTAAGTAATATTGGAGGTAATGTTTTCAAAAATAAATGAAAACATAAATTTATAATCTAAAAAAAAAAGAGTTTTTAGAATACTCCGTAAAATTTTGAAAGTTATCAAAGTTGGAGTTGTAGTTTTACTCCGGACAAAGAAGTTTTTATCCTTTTTTACTTTATTATAGACTAATTTACTTTATACAACGAGGGAGTATATACGTATACGGAGTACTACCTCCATCACTATGATTGTCCCATTTTACCTTATCGTTCCGTCCCACTAAAATTGTCTCATACTAAATTTGGTCAAGTTCATGTGGGTCCAAATCATTCTTACTTTATTCTTACTTTATCAATTCAATATCAATCACATAAACAATTTTTTATTAATTTGCGTGTCACTTTCTCTTGTCTCATTATTAATGGAACGACTGAGTATAATATTTCCCAGGAGACTATATCGGAGTACATAGGACGCGCATGGACGTACGAATCAGTAGTAGGAGTCTTGGAGAATTGAATCTCTAAGGAAAAGACGTTGACCGTCAAGTCATATGTTAATACGGAGTATATTGCGGCTTGAAACTTCTTTATTCATCAATAGAACAGTACAATATCTGGTGGACGATATAATTATGTTGTTGCTTCACAAAACAACAATTTATATTCTTCTACTAAACAATACTCCTTTATCCCAAAAACGTTCTTCAAATTGATTTTTCATGATTAATGACAATCAACTTTGATTAATGATATTTCTTAATACGGAATTATTTAGAATATGAAAATTATATAAAAAATGTTACCCATTAAAAATATTTTCATAAAAGTATAAACTTTATAAATTATACCCCGTTCAAGAAAAATCATCATCATCCAAAGTTCACCATCATTGAACAAGAAAAATCAATATGTCGAAAGTATAATAAAACATGTGCGAAGTTGCAAGTGTACTACTCGAACAGCTTGCTGCCGCTGCATGAAACACATACTACGTACACATTCAATTCAAGTTAAAAACGAAATTTGAAACGCGTTTAATACCATAAAAAGGCATATAATTGGTTGAATCTTTTTAAATTGATAAAGTTTTGGTTGAATTTTATTGCTGAATTATGTAAAAATTAAATTTAAAATATATTATATAAATGAAATGGAAAAAATATATGAAAATAGTTAAAATGAACATATACAATAACTTTAACAAATTCAACCAGAAAAGTAATTTCTGTGTTACATATGTTTACTATTTTACACAGATCAGTGTGTGAAAATCAAGAGTTACATGTTTAATGAAAAAACTGTCTGATAAGGTTGATAAGTCGAAAACGTAAACATCAAACAGATTTTTAATTAGCTTAATACAAAGTAAGGGTGCAAACAACCCGAGCCGAGCTCGAACATGGGATATTCTTGCGCTTGATAAGAATGCACGAGCTCGAGCTCGAGTTGAGATTGAATTAGCTAAATAATTTGGGGCCAAACTCGAACCGAGCTCTGCTCTAGCTCAACTCGAGCCCGGGTTGAATTTTGCTAGTTAATTTCTATAGGTTTGAGCTCGAATAAGAGCTAAAAATAAAATTTCCATGCTCCAAATTGGTAATATTACATTTATATATGCAAAATAATAATAATTTAATATTTGTACTTAATTAGTTAATCGTACTCATTTTTTAGTTCCTCCCTCCTTAATTCAAGGACACTTTTATTCCTTATTTTACTATCAATAAATATTATCGATTATGATTACAAAAATAAATGTTAGTATATTTATAATTATACTATTATAATATACTCCAAAATGTGTATTGAAAAGAGGATACTCCTAAATTACAATACATATTCCAAATATATTATACGTAATTATTATAAATATAATATGTATATACACACTCAACGGCTTGCGTATCGGCTCACGAGTCTAAAATAAAAAGACTTCAATTGAGCTTGTTAAATACCCGAATCAAACCGAACTCGAGTCGCGCTTGAATATGACCGAACTCGAGTCGAGTTTTTCTCGAGCAATCTAGGACGAGCTCTGAAATGGCTTGACTTATTTACACTCCTAATACAAAGTAGTATCATGCATATACTTCTTCCTTCTCTTAGAACCTTTTAATTTTTAATTTTTTGTCAACCAGGTTAAAAAAAATCTAGTGATATGATGTATTTTTATACGAAACTATTTATAAAAAAATCATATAGAAATATCCTCTCTTAAAATTATTTTCATAATATTATAGAATTTGTAACTTCATAACATTGCACTAATCAAAAGTATTATTCAAATCTTATTATCATTCAATTCACTTGGTGAAAATTTAAAGGTAAACTTTTAAGAGAGTATACTACGGGCGTACGGGTACCTTCTTGAGAGAGAGCATCGAGGACGTTAGTCATGACACTATCGCCGGCGAGGAAGTGGCGGCGGCGCAACTCCTCTTCCTCCAGGCGGCGGCGCTCGGCCCTGATGGCTGATTTGATGCCATAGCGCTCACCGACGAGTAGGTCCCACCGGAAGATGTGGGACAGGCTGGTCATCATGTCGTCAATCTCATCTTCCTTCATGTCCAGCAGCGTGTTCACGGTGAAGCCAAGCTCTGCTATTTTGGCGGCGGTGTAGTATCTTATTCCGTACGCTTGGAACAAGTCCTCTAGCCTTCCCAGCCCCCCCAGTTCCGCCGGCGGCCGGTTGCGCACGGAGTAGGAGGCGGCAGACGGATGCTGAGTAGCCGCAGCAGCAGCAGCATGAAGTAGGTGGGCTTGGGGGAGTACTGGCGCCGTCCCGGGTTCGAGGAACCTGCTTGGCGGGGGCATTGCGGCTCTGGGGTCCCACTTAAAGACGCTCGATGAGAAGGCTTCTGTTGGGTCCATGATATTCTTTCTTTCTTTGAATTCTTTCTATGTTTGTTTTAGATTCTGTTTTTCTGTTCTGAAGATCAACTATGGGTGTTGGCAAGTGTTATCCGCCCCCAGTTCCCTCCCTATATATATAAAGTTACAAACAATCCAAGCTAGACCGAAAAACGACATACTCCCTCCCTATTTTGGTCCAAGACTCGAAAAAAAGCCCATGAAAGTAGATAATAATGTTTTTATTTGGATTGAAATTTGTAGGTTTGGTGTGATTTGTTTAAGAAAGAATTGCCCTAAATATATAGGATCAAAACATTATCAAAATTCCTAAATAGGACATTAAGTTTATTATTCTCTAAATAAGACCCCAGATTACAATTTTGCCCTTGATGTATTCAGGGCCGGCCCGGGTGGTGTGCAGGGTGTCTAACCGCACAGGGCTCAAAAAATTGGAAGAGCCCAATTTTTTTTGTAGTTGTACACTACTACCAGGGCCGGGCCGGGTGGTGTGCAGGGTGTCTAACCGCACAGGGCACAAAAAATTGGAAGGGCCCAATTTTTTTGTAGTTGTACACTACTAATCATGTATTAAACCCAATCGACCGACTTTTCTCCCGTTAATCTGCAATTTCTCTCCTCGCCATGGAATTGCAGCCCTTCGCCTGTGATTGAACGCAACCACGCGCCCGCTATGAAACACAACCCTCTTCTTCCCTTCTTCTTCAGCCAAGTCAGGAACGTAATCTTCTTCCCTTCTTCTTCATTTCCTTTTTCTTTTTCTTCTTCTCATCATCATCATCATCGTCATCATCATCATCATCATCATCATCATCTTCTTCTTCTTCTTCTTCTTCTTCTTCTTCTTCCTCTTCCTCTTCCTCTTCCTCTTCCTCTTCCTCTTCTTCCTCTTCTTCTTCTTCTTCTTCTTCTTGGATTTGAATTTTATTTATTAATTTGAAATCTTAAAAATATCAAAATCCCAAGTTTCATACTTGCAAACCTCCAATGAGAATGTCAAGAATAATAACATTATGATGGAAGTTTCGTATAAAAACTGACATTCTCAGTTATGTCGTTATCAGATAAGTCATAAAAATGTCATAAAATGTCATAACAATAACATTTTCTTATGGACATATGACATTTTCGGATTGTCATTTTGATATATATACTGCCACAAATGTGGCAGTTTTTTCAAATAACCAATAATTTTGACATTCTCATATTATAAAAGTGCCATTTTTCAAAATAAATAAAATTCAAATAAAAAAAATCCCAATCAATAAATAGAATTTTAAAAGGTAGTAGATGAATACAAAAAACAGAAAACAGAGTGCAGGATGGAGGGAGAAGTGCACCAGGGAAAGAAGAAAGAAGAAGAAGAGGAGGATGAAGAGGAGGAGATTACATGCGGTCGACGGAGGAGGTGTGTTGCAAGGCCATAGTCGATGGCGGTGCTGCAGTTCATAAGAGAATGGTTTGCTGCGATGCGGACTACGGACTGGAGTTTTAATACGGAGTATTAAGGGTAAGTTTGTCTAGCTACTTCAATTTAGTCCTAAAAAGGTCCAAAAAACATGATAGTCCTAGTTTTGCATTTTTCTATTCTTTTAGTCCCATTTAGGGAATTTACTCTTTGTTTAAATCCAATCTGTCTGGTCAAAATTGGTTTGGTCTGGGCTAGTAAATGTCTGGTCTCTACATACTCCGTACTTTATAACTATGAAAGTCAAGTTTGGTTTGGTCAGGTTTGTTTAAGTCTAGTCTGGTGTATTTAAGTCTAGTTTGGTCCGGTCTGGGACAAAAAATAATCCTAGTATAAACATCCTAATATATACAATACCAATTTTATTTTATTGTTTTATTTCTTTAAATTATTTTGAATGTGCTAAAAATTTACGAGTCACACCATGAAACTTTGTGAGCGAGTAGTTGAACAGACTTTTGGTGGGCCTTAATTAGAAGAGACATATCACGTTAGTATATGAGTATGTATCATCATGAATATGTATGAGGCTTGTACTATAAGTGTTTGTACTAGTGTAAGGAGGACTGTGCACTTCTATAGTATTATCCGAGTGCACCAAGTATCAGCTTCGAGTCTTTTCTTATTCTCTATAGCCGTTGTTGAATTTACAAAATCAATTCAAAATATATGTTGTGGTGCATGATGTTTGTCGATGATATTGTATTGATTGATTAGACATAATCGAGTGGTGAACCAGTGGCGCCGGAAATTGTTGCTGCTGCGGAGATCGTGGAGGCAGTGGTCGGTTGCGTGGTCACGACCGCCGAGGTAGTTGTGGACTCAGGCGCCGTCATAGAGTAGGCTGCGGCGGAGGAGCTCATGAAGATGGCGGCTATAAGTCTATAACGAGAGGAAAAAGAGAGAGCCGAAAAAATATTAGGTCTGGCTCTTGATACCAAGTGAAATAATAGGAAAGATGTACTCTAATAGGAGCTCTGGCATGTGTATTTATAATAAAATAAGATAGACTATTACACCTCCTCGAGCTGTGCGGGAGAGACAACGTGCATGTTGTCATTTTAAAAATGAAACTGCTGACTAGATAAACTATTTGTAAAAATATCAGCAAGCTCAAGATGAGTAGGAACATATTTAACGACTAGATCACCATGCGCAACTCGCTCTCGAACAAAATGATAGTCAATCTGAATTTGCTTGCTCCGAGCATGCTGGACAGGATTAGCAGTCAAATAGGAGGCAGATATATTATCACGAAAAATTGTACCGGAACCTGCACTGGAAATCCGATCTCAAAGAGAACCGATCTAATACGTAAGGTGTCCTACACTATATAAGCAATAGCACGATATTCCGTCTCTGTAGATGATTTAGACGGTGTAGGCTACTTCTTGGACTTCAAAGACACACGGTTAGGACCCAAGCAAACAGCAAAACCTGTAGTAGAGCGAGAGCTGCCTGGATAGCTGCCCAATCAGCATCAAAGTAGGCTAAAATATGTAGCCATAATCCATGATCCAGAGTGCCCTGTAAGTAATGGAAAATGCGCTTGACAGCAAGCATGTGAGTAGTACGAGGAGGATGCATAAATTGAGACACTAAATGAACTGCATAAGTTATATCAGGTTGTGTCAAAATTAAATACTACAATGCACCTACCATACTGCGATACTCACTAACATCATCCAGAAGTTCACCATCAGTGAGGGAGAGAGTTGTACGTGTAACAACAGGGGTACGAACAGGCTTAAGAGCATGAAGGTGAAAATGAAGGGGAAGATCAGACACATATAATGGAGAAAAATTCCTTTGGAATTTCGAACAGCTTGGACCCCCAAAAAATAATGGAGATCACCCAGATCTTTCATGGCAAAATGAGATGCAATGCGACTAATAAATGAAGAAACGAGAGAGGGTGAATTACCAGTAATAATAATGTCATCCACATATAACAACAGATAAATAACTGACTGTTCCTGACGATAAATAAAAAAAGAATTGTCCGATTTACTACACAAAAAATTATGAATGAGTAGAAAACTGCTAAAACGATGAAACCATGCCCGCAGGGCCTGCTTAAGACCATAAATGGCCTTTCACAGATGACACACGTGATGAGGAAACTGAGGATAAACAAACTCTCACGGCTGACGCATATAAACCTCCTCAGTTAGGTGTCCATGTAAAAAGGCATTTTTCACATCAAACTGACGCATAACCCACCCAAAAGAAATAGCAAGAGTAAGAACAATACGAACAGTGGTGGGTTTAACAACCGGACTAAAGGTTTCAGAAAAATTCACACCAGTCTGCTGATTAAAACCTTGAACAACTAAACGTGCTTTTTGGCGCTCAATAGAACCATCAGAATGAAATTTAGTTTTTTAAATCCACTTAGACCCAGTCACATTTTTAAAGCTCTCAAACGGAACTAAATCCAAAGTATTATTGGTGATAAATGCATTAAATTCATCCGCCATAGCCTCATGCCAAATTAAATGTTTGTGTGCCTCAAAAAACATGTAAGATCTACTGAGTTAACAACCGTGTTTAACGTAAAAATTGGTTTTGGTTTAAAAATACCATACTAAGCCCGAGTTTGCATAGGATGGACATTACACGAGGGAGCGGTAGGACTGGTCGGAGAAGCCGTGGGCGTGAGTGAAGGCGATCAGGATGAGCTGGGATGCAAGGCTGAGGGCTCACGGGAAGGCTGGCTGGGTGGGGAAGGCTGTTCCTGTGGGGTTTGTTTGGGCTGGAGGATGCGGGTGGTCTGGGCAGAGGGTGAAGGTGAGGACAGTTCTCGTAGAACGGAAATCAGAAGTAGCAGACGAAGCAGATACTTAGCCAGGCGTCTGCGGCGTAGATGGGGATGCTGGAGTGGAGGGAGGAAAGCTAGGGGCTGGAGGAAGCTCGGTCGGACCGACCGCTAGTGGGAGAGGTGTTGGCCGAAGAGAATCGGTGAGACAAAATTGAGAGCTATGATCAGCGGTAGATGGCTTAGATGAAAGATTGAAAGGGGAACATAATTTCAAGGAACCTAACATGGTGACTAACGTATATCCTACCAGACTTAGGCTCATGACAACGATACCCTTTATAACCAGATGTATAGCCAATAAAACACAATGAACATAACTAGCATAAAGTCTGTTAGCAGAAGAGGCAAAGATATTCGGAAAACAGGAGCACCCAAAAGCATGCTTAAAGGAATAGTCAGGAGATTTTTGAAAAAGTTTTTAATACGAAGATAAGCCACAAAGTAGGGGAGAGGGTATAAACGATTAATAATATATGCAGTTCTAAAAATATCATTGACCTAAAATGACTAGGAATAGAGGGTTCAAGAAGCATAGTCCTAGCAAGTTCCCAAACATGCCTATGTTTACGCTCAGTCACCCCATTTTGTTGGGATGTGTCAGGACAAGACTTGCGAAAATAGATTCCATGATTATCAAAATATTGTTGCATATTAAAATTAACAAATTTAGCCCCTCTATCACTTTGAAACACTTTAATTTTAACACTAAAAAGATTTTCAACTAAAGCTTTAAAATTTTGAAAATGATGAAAAACTTCAGTCTTTTTGCGCATGGGGTAGAGCCAAGTAAAGTGGGAAAAATCATCAATAAAACAAACATAATATTTAAAGCCGAAATCAGACAAAATAGGAGACTGCCAAACATCAGAATGAATTAATTGCAAATGCATAGTAGTAGTGTGACTAGCATCTTGATCGGAAAAGGTAAACGTTGAGATTTGCCTAAGCGGCGGGAAATACAACCATGAGAAAAACTAGAGCTACTACAAATATGCTGCTGACTATGTAAAGTACGTAAAATAGAATCACCACAGTGACCTAATCTATGGTGCCAAATAGATCCAGATGAAGTGAGAGATGATAAAGCTAGCTGTGGCGGTGGACTGAGGCTGACTGGATAAAGGTGATCATGACTAGGTGCTTGAAGAAGAACCACCCTCGAAAGTTGTTAAAAAGATTTTTTATCAAAAACTACGACACAATTGTTATCAACACAAAGTTGTTGTATTGATAATAAATTTAATTTAATATGAGGCACATGAAAGACTGATTTGAGCATGAGAAGATGACTACATGAATTTAAATGAATATCCCCAACGCTAACAACATGAAGTTTGGAGCCATTAGCAACACTAACAGAAAGTGGTCCAGTAATTGAATAACTAAAATACCTTATGTGGGAGTCATGTGAGCAGATGCCCCAAAGTCAGGGTACCATAGAGCAACATTTGAGTCACCATTGGAAGTCAGAAGAACTGGCGCATATGGATGACTAAAACGAGAGGGATACTGGAGGGTAAAGTGATCTCTAGAAAAACAAATGTGATAGACTACAGGAGGCAGAACGGAGCCAAGAATACCCTCAAATGATGAGAAGCCTGCAAAGGTAGAGTGAGTATCACAAATAAAATAGGGATTAATATTTAAAGTTGACAAAACTGAATTACATGCAAAACCTGAAGTGTTTGGACGTGGAGATTGCACCCCATGCATGTGAATCGACGGCTGACCAAACCAATAACCCGACTGACCCGGCTGCTGCACACCGCTGGGCTGCTGGACGCCATAAGGTTGCTGGCCGCCGCACTGTTGCTGGTGTGCACCTCGGCCGCAGCCTCCTCTGCCGCGCCCCCGTCCGCGATAATACTACTCTGGCGACTGCTGCCCGACAGCGGTACCAGGTGCAAAAGCTTGGTGATCGGCTGCTATCTCCTTTTGGCGTTGATATAGAACTCGTTGTTCTTGTTCCAACAGACGGGGGTGGAGAACATCAAAGGGAAAATTGTCGAGAAATAAAGAGACTATGGTGACTAGGGATTCATACTCAAGACCCAATCATGATAGAGTGAAGTAACTCTTTATCCGACACAGGAGAATTAATAGCAGCTAGGGCATCAGCCAAATTCTTGATATCTTTCAAATAATGTTCCATTGATTGATTATCTTTCTTTTTATTATTGGACAATAAACGTTTTAGTTCCACACACCGAGTAAACTAGAAGACATAAGTCTAGTTTGGGGGTGTTTGGAACTGATTCTAAAAAAACTGATTCTAGGAGTAAATTAGAGTACCAGCATCACTTCTGAACTTTCACCCAAACACTCCAACTTCTGCTTCTGGTCCCTGAAGGAGCAGAAGCAATTTTAAAAATCAGATCCAAACACCCCCTTTGAATCCTATCCCAAATAACAAATGAGTGTTTTAATAAATCATGAACATCAAGCAAAACATCACAGGTAAGAGTAGCAAACAACCAACATCGAATTGTTTGATCTACTGTCAACAAATGATAATACTCCGTGGTGTGCACAGGTGGTACTGGTACCTGAATAGAACTATCAACCATTCCAAAGAGACCTTGAGAGACCAAGAGTGATTCAAATTAGGTGCGCCAGGTGAGATAGTACTCAACTGCCTTGAGTTTGATGGTTACAATATGTGAGATAGTAGTGATATGAGAGATGGACTCAGCAAGAGATGCCATTGGAGAACCAAAGGTGGGTGGATCAGTTGGCCGAATTACACCTGGCGACCCGAAAAAAGTGGAGCCATAGAACGAAGATGCTGGCAACGGCGGTGGAGTAGGGTTCGCCGACGTGGACATGCTGGGTGTCTGCCATGGAAACCAAAGCGAAAACGTAACGTATTGAATAACGAGTAGGGCTCAATCGTGGAGAAGATGGACATCGGCGAGAAGCTTGAGAACAGGGCGGATGACGTAATCCGTAGCATTGGTGAACCAGTGGCGTCGGAAATTGTTGTTCCAGCGGGGGTTGTGGAGGCAGTGGTCGGCTGTGTGGTTACTACCGCCAAGGAAGTTGTGGACTCTGGCGCCTTCATAGAGTAGGCTGCACCAGAGGAGCTCATGGCGTCGGAGGAGCTCATGAAGGCGGCAGCTGTAACGAGAGGAGAAAGAGAGAGCCGAAAAAATTATTAGGTCTGGACTCTTGATACCATGTGAAATAATGGGAAAGAGGTACCCCAATAGGAGCCGTGAGAGGTGTATTTATAATAAAATAAGGGTTTCCAAAATACACAAGGATTCCTCAATTAGATAGACTATTAAATTACAATAGCAAATATCTAGGGCCTGTTTACTAACAAAGATATTTTCTAGTTTTTCAGAAAATTGGAAAACCGGAAAAAGAAAAGCAGAAAACGTGTTTACTAAAGAAAATTGCCGGAGAACTGGAGAAATGAAAACATAAAATCATGTTTACCAAATCGTTTTCCAAAACGAAAAAATGAGATATGTCTCTATTTTCCTTAGTGAATTGGAGAAGTGACTTTTACTAGTTTTCCAAATTTGGAAAACGCGGATGCTGCAGTGTCGTTACAACAAATTTGCATACTTACACCTAGTGGTGGATCCAGTCACGTTTGGTTCTAGTCCTATCAACGACCCTACGGTCTCTATCTTGATCGGTCAATGACCCGACAGTCCGGTTCGATCATTGATCTGGCGGTCCCTTTTAAGTCCGGTCGATGACCGAGCAATCCTCGTCTGGTCCGGTCGATGACCCGACTGCCCTGGACTGGCCTGGTCCATGAGACGGCGGTCCTTATCTGGTCCGGTCCACGACCCAACTGTCCTTATCCAGTCCGGTCCACAACGCAACTGTCCGATTCGGTCTATGACCCGACGGTCCTTGTCCGATTCGATCAATGACCCGACGATCCCTGTTCGGTCCGATCGATGACCCAACAGTCCCTATCTGGTTCGATCCACGACGAGACAATACCTGTTCAGTCCGGTCGACGAGCGGGCAATCCCGATCTAACCCAGTATTTTCAATGACTCGACGGTCCCCGTCTGGTTCGGTCAACGATTTGGAGGTCCTCACCTGGTCTGGTTAACGACCCCACAATCAGGTCCAGTCATGGACCCGACGGTCCCTGTCCGATCCGATCGTCGGCCGAGCAATCTCGGTCTAGTCGGGTTGACGACCTAACGATCCCTATCCGTTCCACGACCCGGCGATCCCCCGTCCGGTCCGATCCACTACCTCACGGCCCTTGTCCAGTCCGATCCACGATCCGGCAGCCCCTGTACTAGGTTTATTTCGGAATGGGACCGTACTTACGGTCTTCTGGTCGGTCACGAACCAAGTGAAAACTTTTGATGAACATGTATTCAGATTTGAAAATGGAAAACTAAAAAATAAAACAGAAAATTGGAGATTGAAAAACTGGAAAATGAAAACAGAAAATTGGAGAACAAAGAACAGAAATAATAAACTTGAAAATATCTCTATTAGTAAACATGCCCCTAGTTTCCTTCATAAAAAATGAAAAATAATTGATATTCACCATTATAGATTTGGATCATGTAATTATGCAAAAACTTTTTTTTACTCCGGGGGGGGGGGGTCTGGGGGAGGGGGTCTGGGGGTAGGGGTGGGCACGGGACGGGACGGGAATTAGACTATCCTTGTACCGAACCCGATTTAGGATAACGGGACAGAACGGGACGGGACAAGACGTTGTCCCGCTATTGTCCCTTTTAAATTGGTACCAGAACAGAACGTGACGGTTCGGGACATCTCAAAAAACATGCAGCGAAAAAAATACAGCTCCAAAAACAAATTTCATGACAAAAAACTACAACACTAAAAATGCAACACATAAAAAAATATGTGATAAATGCAACACAAAAAACCGTAGATTAATAGGATAGTTGCATGAAACAAACTCTAACAACAACAATAACTTTAACACACACAATACTACTAAGAAATTTCAAAAATAAAGAAGACAACATTATGATTAGAAGTGAAACATGTGGAGTATACGTGAGTTTCTTTTTAGTATGTAGAAGATAGTTCATACTTGATAATTTAGACTCCTTTAGGTGTTTTACATACTCCTCCGTCCCATTGGACTTTGCCAACTTTCCTATTTTGGTTGTCCCAAAAAACTTTACCACTTTCCTATTAAAGCAATTAATTTATGGTTCTGCACATTTCTCCCTTCTCTGCACAAATCTCAACCACACACTTTTTACTATTCTTATTTCTCACCTACTTTGCACTTGACAAAGTCCACCGGGATGAAGGTAGTATTAGATAACTAATACCTAATTAATATTCATTAGTATTTGAATTGATGGTAGACATACTAACCCACAACTATATACAATTTTGAATTCGGGACAACGGGACGGAACATGACATATTTTATTTGTCCCGATCTCGTTTTGTTTTGGAACGGTTCGGGACGGGAACGAGACAAAAATAGTTTGTCCCGAATTGAACGAGACAATTTCGGAACGGACCAACGGGACCGGGTCTTTTGCCCACCCCTAGCTGGGGGGGGGGGGAGGGCCTGGAGTAATCAGGGCTGAAACTCACTTCATTGAGTTTCAAACCCTTATGTGCCTAGCGGGTTTTGAACTCGAGACCTCCCACAAGGCACGATAACCTCACAACCAGCTAGTCTGGAATGCTTGGTTCGTAATTATGCAAATATTTGGACAATTATAATAGACAAAATTGCAACTTCAGTAACTTTCGACTATATCCATTATTGATCTTGTAACTTTACTCTGTTGCAGGTTTGGTCTTGCAACTAGTATAGATTAAATTTTTGCAGTTTAAAGTTTTTTCATCAAAAAAATACACTGTTCAGACATAAGCTCATCGGAAAAGATGTCGTCGGTGTCGATTTGTCAGCCGGAAAGTAAAGTTACCGGTGGAAAAGTTCTTAAATTGCAAAAATTTATTAGTTATAGGACCAAATGTGCAACCAAGTAAATTTACAAAACTAATAACGAACACAATTGAAAGTTACAGGGTTAAAAGTGCAATTCTGCCTTCTTTCCGGGTAGGACTCGGTATTATAGATATGAATAATATCTGATGATTTTTTTCATGTTTTTTCCACAAATTTAATTTCTTTAATAGGATGAGCTCATTTATTTTTTGTTTCTCATTTACCTACCCTTTAAATGATCCCTGTACAACTCACTCACCCCCTTTCTCACTATTCCTTTCTTGAAACTGTGAATCTCTTAAAATAAAAACAACGGAGAACTATCAAATAAGCTCTCGATTTTCATAAAAAGTGTAAACAAATCATTTTTGAAGAGGTTTTGTCCGGCTGTCGCCATTTGGAGTGATTTCTGGTGATTTTTTTTAATGATTTTTTTTGAGCATCTTCTTCCTTAAGTCTAGTTTCCACATACTAAATTTCAGCTAAAAATGCAATCAAGAAAACAGTCAAATGATTTTCTGAAATATACTACGTTGTCTAACTGCGCAGTTATCTTCAAAAATTAATTTAACTGCCTTCCCGATTAAAGTTTTAGCTGAAGTTTGGTATGAGTAACTAGACTTAATGAAAAAAATGATCAAAAAATTTCATCAAAAAATTCCACAGGAAACCGCCCCAAATGGCGAAAGACGAGCAAGGCCTCTTGAAAAAAAGCTTATTTAAACTTTTTATGAAAGTTACTGTGTTTATTCCACAGTTTTCCTAAAAACCATTCGTCTTTTATTTGTTCCTTAGACCCGGTCTTCGGAAAACCCCATTTTCAAGAGAAATCGTCTGGAAGAAACACCTTCTTCAGCTTAGCTAACGGCATTCAAACCTCTGTTCTTGACTATTTTCTTCTATTCTTGAGTACAGCCTCCTTTACATTTCTGGAACCCTTCTACATTTCAATCTTCTGTAAATTAGGGAGTGATTTATTTCTATACTTCACTTTTGGACGCCATCTGAATTGCTGATATTCTGACGTGCCTTATCTAAGATTCGGTTTGAGAATGAGGAATTTCGTATTGGGGTTTGTTTTATTTCTTTATTTTGCGCTTCTACTGAGTGTTGGAGCTCTTAAGTTTCACCAGAGTCACCACACTGAGAGAATTGAAGGTAAAACTCCAATTCCGCCCTTTCAGTTTATTTTATCGCAGATAATATAAATGCCGTAAACTCTTTTCAGTGTTTGTGCTTCAGTTCTGTGATTATGGAAGAGTGAGTAGGAAGAATAATTTTAGAAAAATATATAATCATTCTGTCCCTTAATAAGTTTCATTTGTTCCCTTTTTAGCTGTCCCGAATATCCTTTCTTTTAAATATAAAGAATTTTTCTTGATATTTTTTTCCTGTAAAATCAAATTCAATTTCATAATCTTCACTTTCTTAATATACGTACATAAGCAAATGTGAAGTTGGTTTAGGGTGTGAGAGGTTGTATATTCGGTATAGTTTTTGATGTTGTTAGAAATCTAATCGTGTCATAATAATATTAATTACTAATATTGCAAAAAAAATGATAAAAAATGTGATAAAGAAATCAAGAAAAAAAGAGCTCCGCCTAAATACCTCAAATTGAGAGTGAGATTCAACGAGCTTGGGAAGTTTATAGGCCCTCCACTTTCACCCCCTTCTCCCCTACCTTCCTTCCAACCAACCAAGGGCTAAATGTGTAAACGGAAGAGAATTGTAAGATCTTTGAAGCTGAATGATTTGGTTGATTTTCTCTATATTCTGCTCTTGGTTGTCTTCTATGTTGCATCTTAAAAACACTAGTAAGGTCTAAAATACCAACTTGGTGTATTCAGGTTCAAAGGTTAGATAGGGCTTGAAATTTTCTAAAAAGAAAAGGGGAAAAAGGAAAATAGAACATCTGGTTCCCCAAATATAGAGAAAGGGTAAATTTAGCCCCTCAATGATAAGTCTCATCAAATTTAGTATTTTAATGGTTACTAGAGTGGTGCTTGTAGCCCATCACTAAAAGAAAACATTGAAACTGTTTAAATCTCTAAATAAATAGTAGGCTCACACCAATAAGATTTACATTTCAAAAGAAGTTATTGTGTCTTAATAGGGTGAAATGAAATATACAACAAAAGAAGTTATTGTGTCTTAATAGGGTGAAATGTAATACACAACAAAAGAAGTTTGTTCTTCCCATCTAGTTTCATCCACACTGTATTCCTAATACCCCCACTATACTTCAAAGTTTACACTATCTGTCAGCTGTGCTCCACATTTTTATAGATTCATACTAAAGTGCTCTTCCTCCACATTTTCGGCATTCTATTTGTCTTCCATTTTGTTTTGGAATGCCCATGAGCTAGTCAGTTGTCACTGCCAACTTTGTTTAGGCATTTACAGACTTCAGCGGGGACTTCATCTGGGCCGACCACTTTATGCACTTCGTTCTTTTTAGCGTATTTACAACTTCTGTCCTATAGACCCCCCTTATATAATATCTACTAATTTCTCCATACTCAATGAAAACGATGTTGAGACCACAAACTTTGCTTCCATTTTTCCATCCTGAATTGCAGTCCTCCAATATTTATCGTTAATGCATTTCATTACCCCAATATTACAAGTCAGTTTCTTCCCCTTTGCAAGCCATCTTATACTCCCTCATTCTATTTTAAATGAAACAGTTTAGCTTTTCACATTTGGGAGCACAAAATTTACCATTAATTTATCTAAATATGTATTAGTAAAAATTCGAAGTTTATATTTTAAAGTAGATTGGTATTAGACTATTAATAGATTGTTTAATTTATCTAATTAAACAGCTTACTATTATTTTTACCATTAATTTATCTTATACTCCATTCTTTTCAAATAATGCAATACTGGAAATTATAAGAAGTTGATAGAAATTAGACAAATTAATATTTTCTAAATATGATTTACCTTTATGCTTTTGTAAATAATATGTTCAAAGTAGGGTATGTAAATAGTGTGAAGTCTAAGTCATGATAAAAAAGAACGGATAATGTGTACGCCTTTCTCCCTCCTTCGACTCCAATTTTCATATAAATTGTTGTGTAATTTTGACCGTGCACCCCGTGTTGTTCTTTTTCTTTTGATTTTAGCAATAGTTTACTTCTCTCAGATTCTCCTTATCCCTATGCTTTTCCAACTGGTAGTAGTATATATGTTTCTCCTTAGTGCTTACTTTGACATCTTCACTCCACCAGGTCGTGTTCTCTCTAAAACAAATTTCCCCTTTGGTTCACTCTGAACCTCTTTTGCTATGCACATGCATTTTTCAGCTCTATCCAAGTAGTATTTGCACCATCTTCCATTGTCCAGTTGCCCCCTTCAGCTACTTTGTCAACAAATGACTTGAAATTGCCTTCTTTTAACCTCCATAATATAATGATATGGTCCATCTGAGCAACATTATTCTTAACCTGACCTCCTATACAAATATCAAACACCATAAGTCTTTGATGAGTAGTTGCGTTCTCTCCAGGCAGCTCTAATATACACACAACTTCTGTTATTATATGTTCTAGTCATTACAAAGTCAATCTGTTGCAATTTTACATTTTTACCACTTCTAAATGTTAGTAGTTGAATTTCTTGATTTTGTAACCAACTAACCATGTTTAGGAATTATCAGGTCATACGACAGAGCAGAGTCAAAAATAATCTCTCCTGGTTCATTTCTGCTTCTGTATCCAAACGTATTGTACATTCTCAAACCCTCATGGCTAGCTCTGGCATGTCCATTGAGATGTTCCCGAATCAATTTATATTAATGAATGATAGTAGTATTCATTTTGAATTGCTGTAAAATTAAATTTTAAACTCTTGTTCCCTTTATGGATTTCCTACTTAATGAGAATCTATTTTATCAACTTTCTCTTTATTTCAATTACATTTGATATTATTTATTCTCTCGAGTTTAAAAAATCATAAGGTGAACAAAAGATTGAAATATGTTTGCAATTAAAAAAAAATTATACTCCGTATTAAAAAGTAAAGCAGTTTAAAAATCAAGTTATCTACTCTGAGTATATGATTTTTATGACTATATTATTCTCTTTGGTTTTGTGAATTGGATTTTATAGGCTTAAACACTTCGTATTACTACCTCCATCCCATAAAAAGAGCCTTGTTGGCCAAGGTACAATATAAGGTACAACTGGTATAAATCATTAATCTTACGTATACTTATGAAATTTGTTTGTTGATTTGCCCAAATTTACATAATGTAGTTGGGTTGTGGCTATCTTTTATCAAATCACATGAAAAATCAAATACATTTGATTTAACTTGACTGCTTTTGGGACAAAAATGTTTGAAATAAGGCTCTTTATTTTTGGGAAAGAGGGATTATGAATTAAAGTTTTCTTCCAAGAGGGACTAAAAGGACCACTGCAAAAACAATTCATGGATTCGAAATGGTGACACTACTTATTATTTGAGATTTATAGGGACCACATTTGATAATTTTACATATTTGGGGGACACAAGTCAAAAGGTGCTATTTTCCCAAAAGTAAACTACAAGAGTACAAGTGGGGACAATCTTGAATGCTCAAATCAGGATTCAGATACTAGTAAAATGAGTAGGTGCTATATTAGTGTGCTGCAATATAGGTGTCTATCAGTGTATGTATAATTGTATACAAGGCAGTATTCTTTGTATTTATTAGGAAACAAACCCCAATTTACAGCTTAACAAAAAAGTCTATTTACAGAGATATTTACTACAATAATCAAATTATAGTTCATGATATAAGAATTGATTCTTACTTGTTTTCATCAAACCTTTTTTAACAAAGTTTGATAGGCTGATGAAATCATGGATGTGGGTAAGGAAGGAGCAGTGGGAAAAGAAATGGAAGTTTTAAAAAATTTAATCTTTTTTCTTTATTGGAATCAGTGTTCCAGTATTCCTTCTCTAGTAACACGTAGACATTGTAGGGAGCACAAAGTGATTTGGAGGAGTGGTGCTTTTTAATGAATGATGATGCCACAGAATGAGATTAGAAACACGGGAAAGGAAACCCAGTCCCATTTCAACTTCCCTTCATATTCTTGAAAAAAAATATAAATACAATTGCATTTTTTTGCTTTCTTGAAAAACATTCAGGCAGTGCCGGTGATGTGCTGGAAGATGATCCTACTGGGAGGCTAAAAGTTTTCGTGTACGAGCTTCCAAGCAAATATAACAAGAAAATTCTGCAGAAGGATCAACGATGTCTTAACCACATGTTTGCTGCAGAGATTTATATGCACCGTTTCCTCTTATCCAGCCCTGTGCGCACTCTCAACCCCGAGGAGGCTGATTGGTTTTACACACCCGTGTACACCACTTGTGACCTCACACCAAATGGTCTTCCTTTACCCTTTAAGTCACCCCGCATGATGAGGAGTGCTATACAGCTTATTGCTTCCAACTGGCCCTACTGGAATAGGACAGAAGGGGCTGATCACTTCTTCATAGTCCCCCATGATTTTGGGGCTTGTTTTCACTATCAAGTAAGACATAAAATTTAAATCTCCCCATCCATCCCTCTTCTCTGGAGAAGGAGACATAACCCCGGGCTTCTGGATCATTCATTTTATATTGGCCTTTGTTTTGGTTTGCAGGAGGAAAAAGCGATCGAAAGAGGTATTCTTCCGCTACTCCAGCGAGCAACCTTGGTTCAAACTTTTGGACAACGAAATCATGTTTGCTTGAAGGATGGGTCCATTACTATTCCTCCATATGCTCCCCCACAGAAAATGCAATCCCACTTTATCCCTCCAGAGACTCCACGATCCATCTTTGTTTACTTCCGGGGTTTGTTTTATGACGTTGGCAATGATCCTGAAGGTGGTTATTACGCAAGGTATATATTTCTTGCCCCCATTTTTTATCCAATTATTTATTTACCATTATGGTATTAAGACACATTATTAAATTTATACTCGTATATAACAGCATTTTTGTTCCTAACTTGAAGAAGTCACAAAAATATTAGAAAATATGACAAATATACGACAGATAAAAATAGTGGACAAATAAAACATGTCTAAAATAAAAATATGACTTCAAAGACAACCCTCAATTTGCTTTGCAGAGGGGCTCGAGCTGCGGTGTGGGAGAACTTCAAGGACAATCCTCTATTTGACATCTCTACAGAGCATCCAACTACATACTACGAAGACATGCAGCGAGCTATCTTTTGCTTGTGTCCGCTCGGATGGGCACCATGGAGTCCAAGATTGGTTGAGGCAGTGATATTCGGTTGCATCCCTGTTATCATAGCCGATGACATCGTGTTGCCTTTTGCTGATGCCATCCCATGGGAAGATATCGGGGTTTACGTAGCAGAGAAGGATGTGCCAAATCTGGACACAATCCTAACTTCTATTCGGCCAGAGGAAATCTTGAGGAAGCAGAGATTGCTTGCAAACCCTTCAATGAAACAGGCTATGTTGTTCCCACAGCCGGCACAGCCTGGGGATGCGTTTCATCAGATTCTGAATGGACTTGCTCGGAAGTTGCCTCACGATGGGAGTGTTTACTTAAAACCCGGTGAAAAGATCTTGAACTGGACTACTGGACCAGTGGGAGACCTCAAACCTTGGTAGTTGCAACTTGTGACTAGATGGAAATTTATATGTGCACAATTGCATCTTTCTCAGTAATTATGGCCCTTCCTGCACCAGAGATGTTAATTTCTTGAAGTGAAATTGTTGAAGTTGTAAGATTTGTTGCAAAGGCAATCGAACTGCAAAATAATATTGAGCCAGCTGGCTTCTGTTGAAAGATGCATTGCTGTGGGTGTTTTAAAAACCTCTACTTATAAACATTTGTAATTGATGATGGTAAAGAAAATGTGATGTTTCGATCCAGCAAACAATATTAGAGTGGTATATATTGGGCATTTTCCCTAAAATTTATCTAATCGCCATGGTACTCTCTACTTATTTCACCATGGAGATCACATTAATGGCATCAGGGGTGAATCCTGTCTCGGTTCTTGACCTTGACTAGACCAGGAACTATTTATTACCAAACTGGTACCTGAAATCAAAACCTGGTCTAGTTTTGATTCCCCCTAAATAGGACCAGTTAATACCAGTTCTTTTTATACTCTTTATATAATAAAAATAGTTCAAGGAATTGGTGGAGTGGCGCGAAACCAACTTGAAAATCAATCTGGAGTCAACCAGTGAAATGATCTGGTTCTCCTTTTCCCATGACCTAAAATGGGTGTGTCTCACCCATTTGGAGTCTGGACAAAAATATAATGGACCGTGCAAGCCTTGCTAAGGAAAACCCAATGCCCTAAAAATACAGCGTTTCACCCTCCACTAATCCATGCCACATGGAGTCTGGACATTGATTTTTATACAACAACAATATCCAAGTCTTAGTCCAATAGATTCTCATGAAGACAAACAAGAAAGAGCACTCTCTGGATGAGAACATTTGTTTAAGGTGAAGAATATAAGCAAGAGGAGAGAAGCGGTAAAGGGAAAACAAGGTCCATTCAAGTAATACAGCTAGAGTGACTGAGAGGCAAGAAAGGCTGCTCTAGTGAGTCTCCCATCAGCATTGGGGGCAGCAAGATAGGGTTGAAGTGTGGAGTTCTTCTTGAAGCAGTAGGCAGGAGCTTGCCAATTAGGGTCATCCAGCACTTTTCCCACTTCAAATGTCATCACATGCCCATACATTCCTGTAACAATGTAAAATACATAGAATTCAAGATTGAGTTCAATTGAAAATATAAAAATCAATCTCAGATATCACTAATTTATCATTTTCTCTTTGATTATCGAAGGAAGAACTCAAAAGTCTCTAACCTGTGTAAAAAGCCCAATAAACAGGTCTTCTGGTAGCAACATCCTCATAATACGTAATGAAGTCAACTTTTTCCCAGACATTGCACAGAAACCCATCCATGTGTTTCTGGCCGAGATAGTTAGCCCCATCAAGCCAATTAGGTCTGAGAATTCCCACCGGGAAATGAAGGGTCCGGCACTCCTGGTTCCGGTCGAGAGTGTAATAGAAGGAAGTCCCATTGTTCCATTCCAAGTCATAGAGCAGCTTCCCCAGCTGGTTCTTTATTATGTTAAAGTTCCTTCCGTTGGGCCAGTCATACCAGAGGTCCAGCATTTGCAGTGTCCCTTTCGAGTTGTTCATGAAGAGGACCGAGTGGAATTGCGGCGGCCATGGGGTTGGAACCGGGTCCTCGCCGGCGGTGGCCGGTTCCGGTGTTGAATCGACAGCAGGGAGTAAAGAATTGGTAAAGAGTGCGACGAGGAGAAAAGTGGCAAATCCGATTTTTCGGAAAAATTGCATTTTTAATATTCTTCGTGAGAGAGATGGGAAGATGGGAGCAAAGAAAAACAACTACGAGTACTTGGGGAGAAAAGAGTATGCAGTTTTTTATTTGGAAAAAGGAGATTTTATTGAAATAAATTAGGAGTACAATTCGAGAAAGGAAAAATAAAGAAAGAATGGGAAATATATCATCTATCAACTTTGACTAGATAAAAATATGACCATTTTTCTATTGGACAAAAAAATGACCTAACTAACCAGCCCAGCCTGTCATCTATCTCTGTGTCTTCTATCTTGGCGTCGAACGTATCTGCAGAGGAGCACATTGCGAACGTCTCTCTCTGGAGTCTGGAGAGCACAGCGATGGCCATCGATCTCCAACGCCGGAATCCTTCCGGTGGCGCAACTTCCTCCGTCGCCACCTCTATCTTCTCCTTCTCCTTTCTTATTGTACGCCTAATCTAGTCACCGGCTTCCATGGAGCTCGCCGCCATTGGAGGATCTGATGTTTCCACAGGAAGATCTCGTCGATCGGCGGCATCAATCTCCTCCCTGACGGCGCTGGACAGTTTTTTGATGAGTTTGATTTAGTGCTGATTGAAGGATAGTGATGGATCTGTAAAAAAGAGAGCTAGGTAGGGTCGGTAGTGGCCGGTGGCATCAAGTTTCGGCGGTGGCAGGGATGGGGGAGCTGGGGGTCGGGGATTGAGATGGGGGAGCTGAAGATGAGACAGGGGCCAAGGAGACGGGGTGGGGGAGTTGGGGAGGTCGGGGTGATGGTTGGGAGGGGGCTTGGGGGAGATGAAGGTGACACAGGGGCCAGGGAATGGGCTGGGGAGGTTAATGGAGGTGCAGGGGAGGGAGCTGGGGGCAGGGGAGGGGGCTAGGAAGGAGGGTGGGGGAGCAGGTGAGGGGGCTGGGGAGCAGGGGAGGGGGATGGAGGTGCAGGGGGGACTGGGGAGATCGATGGAGGTGCAGGGGAGGAGGCTGGGGGCTGGGGAGGTTGATGGAGGTGCAGGGGAGGGGGGGAGGGGTGCTGGGGTGCAAGGGAGGGGACAGGGGGTGCAGGGGAGGGGCTGGGGTGAAGGGGAGGGGGTGGGGTGGGGGAGGGAGGGTCTGTTGGGGCTTTTTGAGCAGTGATAAGGGTAGGGGTAACAGGTTGGGGCAGTGACTGGAGCTAGGGCGGCGACGGGGTGTGGCTGGTTGAAGGGTTACGGGGTGTGGCTGGTTGAAGGGTTACGGGGTGTGGCTCGGGCAGCAATTGTGCAGGGGCTGGGGACGGTGCTTGTGGGATGGGGAGGGGGTTGGTGAATTAGGGAGTGGCGGGAGTCACTGATCGGTGGTGGAGGCGGCAGTCACGAGCCGGTGTGGTGGCCACAGTGACACAGCAGTGGGCACAGTGACACGGGCGGTGGACACAGTGACACGGGCGGTGGCCACAGTGACACGGGCGGTGGCCACAGTGACACGGGCGGTGGCCACAGTGACACGGGTGGTGGCGATAGTGATATTCGATAGTGACATTAAATTTGATTAGTGACATCAAAATGTGGCATGAATATGACTACTTTAGTCACATTTTTATCCAAATGTAAAAGTGGTCACATTTTAGGAAATCGCATTTAATTTAGTAATATTGAAGGAATAACCCCAAAAATAAAAGCACACGAAAGGAAAAATAAAAGTGCTAAATTAAACGAAGAGCAGTAAAAAAAGATCAAATAGCTAATCCAATGGGAAATCTCTTGATTGGGATCTGGTTCTCCAGTTCGTATATACTACACCCAGGTGTACGGGTGGGAACCGTACATCCGGGTATTTTTTTAATTTTTTAAAGCTTCATCCCAATTTAAATGAAATTTAATGAGTATAATGGAGGTCCACAATAATTAACGAGAAAAGCCCATAAACAACAGGTCCAGAGTGGAAAACAAGCAAAGGGGCCAATTATTTTAACGGTGACATTATTGTAATTTAAGCGAAAAAACATGTCTCCTGCTAAATGAGCAATAATGTACTTTTAATGAGCATTTGACCTATTTTATTGAGTATTAGAAGGCTAATTATGAGTATCACGATCTCTGCTTCACATTTTCTAATTCTTTTTCTTTTTTTTGTTATTTTTCTTTTATAAAAACTTATTAAATTATATCTATAATCTACTCCTATTAATTTTAATATGCGAGTCTAATGTAATATGATACTTTTGGAACATGCATTGATATGACATTTTAAAAATGAGCATAACATTAGTACAAAATGAGCATACATAACTTACAAAGTGCACATTATATGAAAATCGTAAGGTTTGTTAGTTGAACATCATGACATTTTATGACCATCAGCCTCCACTATTGAGATGAAAATCACGACTTCTAGAGAATGAGTAATAATGAACTTTTAATGAGCATCAGACCTATTATATAGAGTATTAGGAGTCTAATATAAAATACTCCGTAATAATTTTAAAATGCATTGATATGACATTTATAAAATGAGCATATGATCAGTCTCAGATGAGCATACATATCAAACATCGTCTATTGAGATTGATGAAAATCATGAATTCTATTAAACGAGCATTAATGAATGTTTAATGAGCACCAAACCTTAGGGATGTCAAAAAAAACCAACCCACAATGACCCGCCCTGGCCTCAGACATTTGGGGCGGGTCTGCCCCGCACCGTCTTGCAAATGGGGTGGGGCCGCCCCGCCCCGCCCCGTCCCGACCCGCTGAATATATAAGTATACATACTTTTTCTTAAATTATACTACAAATATGCTTCAACATACATATGTGTGTATACAATAAATCATAAATTCTTTGATCTTATAATATATGAATACGGAGTATATACTAGAATGAGATGCACGACGGATTATCAATGTCTTCTTTATATATAGAATTTTAATACATATATTCAATTATTAATAATAGAACTAATAAGATCAACTATTCAAGTTTGAGTAATTTTTCCTTAATTTTTGAAATTTTTAGCGTATCATGAATTTGATTTAATATATTGATTTTTAATTATTATTTAGAGATAAACATTATGTAGATTTAATTGGTAAATACTTCCCAAAAAAATACATACTAGCTAATTAGGTTGCGGCGGGGCGGAGCGGACCCGCCCCGCCCCGTCCTGCCCCGCATGGGGCGGGTCATGGGTCAACAAATTTGGACCCGTGCAGGTCACGGGGCGTTGCGGACCCGCCCCGCCAAGTCACGGGGCGGGTCCGGGTCTTGCAATACCCGCCTGCCTTGACCCATTGCCATGCCTACCAGACCTATACAAATGAGCATATGCAATTTATAAGATGAGCAATGATATGAAAGTTGTAAATTTTATTCGTTAAGCATCAAGACATTTTCAATGAGCAATGCGATTGAGTATCAAGATTTGTGGTCTCATGTCTATAATCAATTCTTATATAAATCTACTAATAATGTAATATGAGACTTTTGAAATGCGCATTGCTAAAACATTTTAAAAATGAGCATAATAGAGATATTAAATGAATACACATAATTTACAAAATGAGTATTCAAAAATTCAAAAGCTCATTTATGTATGTTCATTTCTTTTACGCGTTTTACTCATTTGAGTTTAAGGTAAAACTCATTTGTAATGTGCTCGGTATAATGTATATATATAAGAAAAGAAGTAAACAACAAATAAAGAAAGGAAAAGAAGTACAAAAAAGACAAAACAAAAGAAAGTGAAATAAAAAAAACATAACAAAAAGACAAAAGTAAAAGATAACAATAAGAATGGATGGCTGTAGAAGAAAAGATGATGGAAGGGAAGGAGAGAAACAAAAGATGATGTCGGCGGAAGAAACATGATGGCAGGGAAGGAAAAAATATACGAAGTCGGCGGAAAGAAAAAAGGAAGAGAATGGCGAGCGAGAATGGCTGCGGAAGAGGATGCTGACTAGGATTGAAGTTGGTTTATTTACAAAAATACCGGGTGTATCTATACACCCGGGTGTAGGATATAATTTGCCCTGGTTCTCATACTATGACGCCTTTTATTTTGATGTTTAGCTGCGTGTTCAGGTTGTCGGTCGACAAACAATTTTCTGATGTTACGGCGATCGCTTTCGATTGCATGTCCTAAGAAGTCATCTATAAAGAGCGAGTCATCTGAGTGATCAAAATCATCAGATGCATCAGAGTAAGTCTAGATCAATGGCAGCAAGGGTGGTTTTCAAGAAGAGAAGACGTGGTCGTTTTGAGTATCTGCCGCCTGGATCTGATACTTAAAAATCAGTTTAGATAAGGATGTGGGGTCCTCGCTTTGTAATACACTTCCGCGTTGGAGAGTTATTGAGTCATCCTGCAATGACATCGAGAGCCCTACAAAGTTAGAAAAAATATTAAGGAATTTAAATAGGTTCAAGATGTGGGATCCATGAGTATCTGAATGAAGCTCCCCTTGTATTTCACCATTTTTTCAAAGTAGCCCGCTCTATTAATTCCTCAAAAATTGTTAGATCTCCAAATCTAATTCTTTTCTCAAAATTTTCTTGAGCGCTATTTGTGAGCTAAGAGTGTATCGGATGATTTGTGGGACAATATCAAGTTTGAACTGAATTTTATGTAGTATGCGCCAAAACTTTTTTCTTATCAAGTCACTCAAATATTTTTCCATCTCACTTGGTAGATACCATTTTGACCTATGATTTTTTATTTGACTTTCAAAGTATACTACGTAGCACTCAAAATGCCAATTTTGATTGCAGTTGAAGGATTATTAACTATGTACTCACTTATTATTTATACGATTTTACACATGTTTGTAATTTTTTGTCAATTTTACATAGGAGATATTTTTTGTTCATTAACATGTTTTGTCCGTGAATAGTGTATTCACAAAAAAAGTCTTCACAAGCATTTCTAAAGAATATAAGGATATTTTTACTTGGACTGTAATTCCTCCCAGACCAGACCAGATCAGACCATACCAGACCAGACTAGACTTGGATAGTTATAAAAATACAAAGAAACCAGACCAGACCAGACCAGACCAGACCAGATCAGACCAGACCAGACCAGCAAATTACGGTCCAAGTAAAAACATCCTAAATATGTGCAAAAAGTTTTTCGATATTAAGTCACTCAAATATTTTTCCGTCCCAATTGGAAGATACCATTTTGACCTATGATTTTATATATGACTTTCAAAGTGAGCAACACGTTGTTCTTACTCACTAAACATAACAAAATAATAAAAACAACTATGAAGAAGATGAATTGATTAAATCGAACTGAAGAAATCGGCAGGATACTAGAGAAATCGAATGGCGAAACCCGAAGAGTATGTGAATGGAAAACCTAAATTTCAAATGGAGCAATCAGGGTAAGACTGATAGGCCACGACCACTTTCAAGGAAAATCCCATGACCTTTCACACAGCTTTGGTTTGCGACACACAGAGTACTTATTTTTGTTCGATGTATACAGAGATGGCTAAAGAGATAAGCAAGCATGAAATAATTCTGAAGATCTCGAAACTCTCATAGAAAAAAATCAAAACTGAGATTGGAATTGGGATTGGGTTTCAAGAGGGGTAGCCATCCATGTAAATTCTTTTGTATTTACATCTTTTATATCAAAAGTTACATTTTTATTAAAATGATTTACATTTCAATTTATCTCAAGTTACATATCTAGTAGCGTGAGGTACATGTCAACTTTCTTCAGCAAGTTACATCCTGTTTACATGTGATTTACATTTTTCATAATGCGAGTTACATCACAACATAATGCGAGTTACACAACTCAGTGAGCCTCTGCAACTCAAAGAAAAATTAATTAATTTTATAAAAAATCATTTTTATAGACGTGATATATTAGAAACAAAACATATACACTTTTATTGTAAAATAATTGGGCAAAATAAGACCCCCTTTTCATTATTTACATTGAAATCAATATTTTTATTTCTTAAACTATGTATTTGACAAGTTACATTTCGACTGAACTTGAGTTACATAAATCAATAACGTGAGTTACATATCTTTACACGCGAGTTACATCATTCATGCTACTGGGACAATAGGAAAAAAATAGGACGCGTGTACTGTTCACGCGTGTACTGTTCATGCGATTTTTTTTAAAAAATTTGGGTAAAGCTGCGTCGTTTTGGAAGTGGAGCACCATGCTCACCGTGGGATGATCCCACGGTATACGAACTGTATTGTCATTGTTTTTGGAGAAGGTATGCTTTCTTTGGAGAGGTATTGGATTAGTCCCCCTCTCGTTTTGTAATACCCTGGTGTCTTTATAAAACCTGGTAAATGTTCCTCGGCATTTACCCCACTGATTTTGGTGGTTTGCCTTCCGGAGCAAAAAAAAGTGAAAACGTGGTATTACGTACCTACTACATTCGTTTTTTTAATTGCAAAATTGGTGAGTTTTGAACCATTAACATACTCTACTTTGACTACATTTTATATATTAGTGTATTATAAATTAAATTTTATGTATATTAGCGTTAGGATTTCTATGTGATCGAGGTATGCCGGCTAAACTGAAGGGTAAATTTTATCAGAGCTGTCTTCAGCATTTCAGAGGCCCTAGAAGACTAGATAGAAAAAGCTTATGCCGCAAATTTTGGAGACCCCAACTCAAATTTCCGCTTTCCCGTCATACTAAAGATGCTCCTAATGACAATATTCATACATAATACAAAGTAACAAAAATCACAAATTAATTAACAAAAAACCTAAAACTTCTATTCTTCTATTTTTTACTTCTATTCTTCTAAATACAATGACAAACTAAACAAAATAACTACTTTACTAAATACTAATTACTACTACTAATTGTGTGGTTGGCCCCTTTGGCCCTTTACCGTCCTAGTAAAATGCTAATCAGCTAATGTTGAGACAAAATAGGGCCATTTTATTGGAATAATCGATTCACATATTGCTTATCATACAAGAGTGATTTAATTTTTAAAGCATATGTGGCCATGTGGGGTAATTCATAATTGAGTGAGCCAATTTAATAAAATCAGAGATTAGAGATGATTTGAGCCTATTACATATGGAGAGTTCGAGACTTAGAATAGAAATTAAAGAAACAAAAGTCAAGAGAACAAACTCACCTTACTCACGGAGTCTGGAGTCACCCACTCGCACTCACCCGTCTGATTTCTGAAGCAGCCAAGCAGCGAGCAGGCGGCAGCCACAACAGACCCAGCACTCCAGTCTCCAGCAGCACAGACGGACGGACCAACAGAGCCACAAAGGGTATATTTTTCTTCGGCAAATCGGCTGTTCGACACTTCAGTCTTCAGCGCCTCAGCGGAAGGGGGAATCGGCCGATGCTTGGAGAGTTGGAGGTTTCAGCTCGGCGCTTCCATTCCAGAATCCAAAAAATTAATACTAATAGGTTTATTTTAGGCCCCTTTACCAAGTGAGGCCCAAGGCACTTTCCTGGCCCAACTCCCCTCAAGGCCGCCACTGAATTTTATAGGACAACAGTTAGGCATGCATTATTGTATGACGTAGAGTGTTGGACGGTGAAACAATGTCACATTCAAAAGATGAGTGTGGCAGAGATGCACATGTTGCGTTGGATGTGTGGGCATACTAGGAAGGACCACATGAGGAATGAGACAATCAAACAAAGGGTGGGAGTAGCACCTATTGAAGACAATATGCGGGAGTCGCGCCTACGCTGGTTTGGTCATGTGCGTAGAAGATCGAGTGATGCACCTGTCAAACGAGTTGAGATGTGTGTAGAAGAGGCAAGGAAGAGAGGGGGAGGAAAGCCCAAACAGACTTGGGTTAGGGGAGTCCGAGGTGATATGTTTCTTTTTGGGTTAGATGAGGGTATGACTTTGAAGAGAGCAAAGTGGATGGCGGCGGATATTCGTATGGAGGAGTGATCTTTTATCATCTTTTCCCCTCATCTCTTTTTTTCTTGTTTTTTATCCTTTTATCTTTATTTATATAAACATCATTTTTATCCTTTTTATTTTATCATTTTTATGTATATGCATCTCTTTTTATATTATCTTTTTTATAATAGCTCATCTTTTTTCTTTATTTTCTTTCTTTTCCTTTTGGTGATGATATCATGTATGGATTCATGTTAGCCGACCCCAATATCTTTTGGGATTAAAGTTTGGATGTTGTTGTTATGTATTATAAATTAAATTTTTGAAAAATACTACTCCTTATTAAATTTAAGATATTAATGGTCAAACTTGTGCATTGACAAAAGTGAAAAGTGAATTGTTGCAATTAAAAAACAATGGAGGAATAATTATTTATTATTGGGAATCACGACGTTTTCAAATAAGACCTAGTGATTATTGTTTTTTATGGTTAGTCGTTGTTAGATTATTTAAGCAAGTCATATGCCAACTGGCTTACGATACAATCATACAGATAATAAAAAATAACTAAATGACAAGACATAGAATCAGCCAATTTTGTTAGACCATGAGCCACTTGATTCGTCGATCTTCTACACCAATTGAGAACTATATCATCATCACGCATAAGAACTATATCTGTGAATCGTTCTTCTCTAATGTAATCATATTGTGCATGTGTTTTGATAATCTTTTTGTGCCACCTATTCTCTATATGGTACAATATGGCTTCCCGTAACTCCCAACTTTTCTGCTTCAACTAATGTCCACCCGCTTTCATTTCCGGCATCCAGCTTGAATGAATTGCCCATTACAATCTCTAAGAATCCCACCCCAAGCTCTACCGTATGTTTGAACGTTGTTAGCGTCGTCAACATTTAATTTTGCCCACCTTTGTTATGGTGTTTGCCTTCATTCCTCTCCCTTGTGAACCCACAAAGCAAGATCATTGATTGCTTGCGATTGAAAAAGTACTTCAATTCCGTACGATGCCATTTCACATTTTTCAAATGCACCACAGCAACATAACGAAACAACAAAGACATTCTTCCATCTGCAAACTAAAAGTTCTCTAAAAGCAGTCTTCCAACGAGCTCCCTCCAGATCAGCCAACATCCTCCCATAACTTGGATGCACTTGGGCACCTAAGCTAACAAATAGATGATCTAGATATTCCTTCTCTGCCATGCAAAAACAACATTCTCCCGCAATCCGAACACAATTTTTCTTCAAAATATCCGCCACTGATAGCACTCCAGAGGCATGCTGACATAGAAAAATTTAATTTTTGGGGGCAGCCGCACATCCAAATAAACACCCATACATATTCGTCTAATGATTGTAATTCCCCTACTAATCTTCTGCAACTACTTTTAACTACATACCTCCCTTGTGGGTCACCATTCCCCCTAAAATCATCTACTACCTGCCTCAAACTTTAGGGGATACTAATAATAGTAAAAGTTTCCTCTAAATAATGGAATTTACCTGTTCCAAGACTTCCCGTCTTTATTCAAGAGAGCAACCACATTCATATATGAAATTCCTTTTCACCGACTTGAGCTTACCCTTCCCAGCCCCTTCTTAGGTACCCATGCACCCTTCCAGACAGAAATTTCTTTACCGTTCTCAATACTTCGCCTAATCCCAGCTACTACCACTTCTTGACTTGCCAATATACTCCACCATATATATGATGGATTGTTACTAGCTTGGGCTTCAGCAAAAGATCTCCGAGGATAGCACTTACCTTTCAAAACTCTCTTTACTATAGAATGAGGATCAGTTAGGAGTTCCCAACCTTCATTACCCATCATAGCAATGTTAAACTGCTTGAGCTGGTTAAACCCCAATTCTCTCATCGCCTTAGGTACACATAAAGCCTTCCAATTATTCCACTTGATCCCTCTACTGGAGAAATAATTACTTTTCCAGTAGTAGTCATTATTGTTCATTATTGCAGAATATTATTCAGATAGTGATTAGTGTTTATAATTGTGGAATATTCAATTAAGGAAAGTGTAAATTTGAATGTAATACGATTGCACTCTAATATTTGAGAGAGAAAATATTTTTTACAAAAATTATGCAGTATACTTAAAAATATCTAAAATGATACCTTATAACCTCTCTTGAATTATTTATCTTTAACTTGGGAGTCATACTCACCTTCTACATAACAAAAAGTCAATTTATAAGCTTAAATTTAGCATAAACAGCTTTATTTCAAAAAATGTGTTTTTTTACAATAATGAAGCAATTTATAACTTTAACTTCTCCCAATAAGGCTCATGACTTCTTTATAATATTCATATATGTGTTGGATTTTTGTTTGTCTTTACACGAAAGAAAACGCCCTAAGGTGTAAGGTATGGTATGACATTTAGATGATATATATTGAGAAATTATGATATTTTATAAATTTTATTAGCTTTAGTCAAATAGAAGGAATGAAACAACAATACTACTAAGCAAAAACAACAAAATAACAAAAAAAAAGTGTACTAAACTCCTGTACATCTCACTTGCCATTCAAGGACACATTAAGCATTAGAATCTTTAAGCAAATGTGTGTATATATAGATATATATGTTTTACAATAAAAGAGACAATTGGACAATATGTCCTGAGATACAACATTATTAGAAATTTCTCTCTCGCCTCTCAGCAAAGAATTTGCCAGTGATACTCAAGTCAGGGAGGAGTGCCAGCCAGACACCAGTGTCAGCTGCGTCTTCGGGGGAGATACTCCCGGCCCAACCAGTCATGGCAGTCTTCACCCAACCAGGACAATAGCAATTAATGTATATCTTGTGACCTTCCTCTCGTTCCGCAAGTTGGCGTCCCATAACTCTTGTGAACGCATTAACAGCAAGCTTCGATAGTGAGTAGTCTGTAAATGTTTGTGGCCATCCCCCTGACACCCAACTCTCATCCTTTGTTTGTTTTAAGAATGTTTCCACCATGTCATCAATGAATTCCTCTGTTAGTGACTCCACATCCTCCAACTTCTGTCTCAACTCATCATTTACAATTCTCTGTCAAAGATCAAATTTTTAAAGTGGCTAGTTGATTGGTCAAGTGGGAAAAAGAGCATTTTAAAAGCACATAGGACTTACATTCTGCTTGCCATGGAGTCTTCCTAATCGTGAGGTGACACTAACAATACGGCCGCCTGCACTTGAGGGCTTCATCAATGGAATCATAGTTTTGATCATATTTTTGGTGCCATAGTAGTTCGTCTTGATAACTATTTCTGCATGTTCCACTGAGTTATCCTTACCAAAGTTGAAATTCACACCTGCATTGTTTATCTACACATACAAATATTGAATACTTGTGATAATTATGTGAGATATAATAAATAATAAGATAGTAATGAAGCTTCTCAAATTCAGCATACCAAGACTCATTCCCTTGGACTGACTTACCAATCAAATTATTAAACAAGTTTGATTAGCCAAGATATAAACAAATTAGAACAAGTCATAGTAGACTAGACCAAATCAAATAATCATATAATAATACACATTAAATCAAATAAAACTAGACCATAATGCGTAAGATCATACTTAAAAAGACCAGAAAGCTACAATTTAAAATAAACAGGCCATAAAACATGTCCTTTCCACATATAAAGAGAAGGGAATATATTTAAAAAGGGTTTCCAAACAGCATTGAGAATATTATTTTTTTTTCATTTTTTTGTGGTAACAACATTTTTTTGCTTTAACTACCGTGAATGATACTTTTGGAAATTGTATGTGATTTTTTCACTTCTAGTAGTCCGACTATTGGGAAATTTTTTGAACTAGTCTTTGAATTTGCCTAAATGGTTGGCCGAGTTTGAAGACAAAAAATGTAATTTTCACAATAATCTGAAGACAAAAAATATTATTTGTCACATTACTAAGTTGACTAAATGTGTAGAAATTCAAACACAGATACTAGGAGCACCTCTTCAAGCATTCAGATGGCTAAACAATCAATAGTTTAAAGATGTATACCAGGATGTTCTTACATGGAATTATTTCACTCTCAAACAATACCAGACAAGACCAAATAAGACCAGACTATGCTTAAATTCAAGTCCAAGTTAAAAAAATCCCTAGAGTATCATAGACACAAAAGTTAGAGCTCTAAAAAGAAAAATATTATTACTTGTTAAACACGAGAGCCAAAGTGACACAACTACTCACTCCACTAGTGGAAAGCATACCAGTATATCCAAACCCCCATATTCTTCCTTTAACCAATTAGCAAATGTCTCAATTGATAGAGGATCTAAAATATCTAGTTGATGGAAAACCACATTCAAGCCTCCTTCTTGCAAGACCTTAACTGCTTCTTCACCAACACCAGTTTCTCGTGAAGTGAGAACAACTGTCAAACCATGCATTGCAAGTTGGTGGGTGATTTCAAATCCAATTCCTCTGTTCCCACCAGTCACCACAGCAATGGTCTCTGTTGTCCACCATCTAAACACAATCATCATTCACAAACCCCATTCTTAGATTGTTTTTTTTTTTGTTTTCAAATCTTGTTAGATTGGGAAATTTAGGAGAGTAGGAGAAATACTTATTTTATTAATTTTTTCATACATTTATATTGTAGAAAATAAACTAAATATGAAAAATGAATTAAAAATACACGATTTAACTGAGCACACACATTATAGGGAGTCCCTGGTCTAGCTTACAAATGCATATAAGAGTTTTTTCTTTAAAATACAAACATGATTTATTTACTAATGCTTTTAGAAAAGAGTAAACATGTGACTTTTAAATTGATACTAACAATCAGGACCACTAGTAGTGACATCGGATCACATGACATAGCCATTAGAGCAGCTTGCTTTTGGCTACTTTTTAAGAAAATATCCTACAAGTGCCAATGACCCGCAATCATAACAATCGGAAAGCTAGTGTGAGAGGGGTTGAATTTAAGGGATGCTAGATATATAAATTTAGATTTTATTTTACTCACTTCTATGAAAGTATTAACTAGTCTTTTTTGTCCATGGAAGATGTGAAGCTTTATATTTTACTCATTATTTCTATTGATATTGAAAAAATCAAACCGCAACCCAAGGCGGAAGGATTGAACCCTTGATAATGTGATAAGCAATTTACTTACCCCATTCCAAGATAACCATATTCATAAAATAGAAATGTGTATCTCCTTGTGATTTTTAAATTCTAACATGACCTCCAACAAAACTAACAGGATTTACCCATACACATACACATACATATATCACACTCAGAAATTGACTCTGTTTGAAAGACCGATATATAAAGGTTGAACCTTTAAGGTTCTTTCTTCACCTTTGATGATCTGAATACGGAATGGTGCGCAAAAGAGATATCTCTTGGCGTCTCTTCTCCCTTTTCTCTTTTGCCTTCTCCTTTTTATCCATATTTTTGGGCCTTCTGCAGTGTATATCTAATTATAGGATTTACCTTTGTGTTTAATGCAATTCCCCTCTTTTTCCTGATGATAATGTTTAGATGTGTGTTTTGATAGACGGAGAAAGAAGGGTGGTCAAGAATTCAGATAAAATGAGAGTTCTTTTTTCCGCTATTGTTGGCTCAAAATAGCACCACTAATTTCAGTCATGATTTTGTATCAACAAACAACCGCCCCATTTGCTCCATCTCATATTACTAGCCACAAGTACTACCCTCATTTTAGGAAAATACAAATTTCAGTAATTATATCACATATCCAACCCTACACTTTATTATCAACAACACATATAAAAATTATTTATAATAGTGAAGTTATCACTAATTAACGAGGCTTTTATTTTACTTCCACATGTACATCGATCTTTAATATATACAAAAGGAGGAGATTTTAAGCTAACTTTCCCGCTCAAAAAATACTTGAGATAGAAAATTAAAAAATAACATGTTCAACGTGCTCCTCTCACATTCATATGTATATAAAAATACTTCGGATACATAAATGCACAATATACGTAGTTGAGAAACAATGAGAGCCACCTAGTAGTATTAAACAAGATTTAGTGCAAATAAATATAATTTCACAAAGTTAGAATGTTTACAATACTGTGATATTTTTACCTTGATGATATTTTAACGAGAACGTTTGACATTTTGACAATGTAAGTGATGCTATCAAAATTTGTGACATTTTTTTTACATTATGATATTTTTCTAACATTATAACAAAAATTTTCCTACATTTTGTTTGTTTATAATATTGAGATACTATTATTTATTTTGACAATGTTCATAATGACAATGTTTGACATTGTGATATTATTTGACATTGTGACAATTATTTTCCTTTTCTTTTTATCTTTCTTTTCGTTTTGTTCTATTATTTCCCTAATTGTTCGCTATTTTTTGTTTTCGTTTGTGACTTGCCCGTTAGGTTTTCGTTTTCCTATTTTTTTTCAATTTGAAATTAAATTAAAATTTTGGTATTTCGTTATTGATTTTTTTAAATTCCTAATTATGTGTAAAATAGTTTGAATTAAATGCAAATATTATGTGTTATTGTGTTAATGTATTATTTGTATTAAATTAAGTATTTATAATAGTTTGAATTAATTATTTTTGTTTTCGATATTTATTTTTATGGAATTTCAATTGAGAAATATTTCCCCCGGATTAAAATTTTTATGTTTTATTAGTGTAATTTGTTAAGACAATTTTATTAGTAATGTGATGATTTACATTATTTGATTGTGTCCCGCTTAAAATATTTTCTAATTCCGACCCTGTATGCCAGGATTACTTCCGAGATAGTAGAACAAACTGGCGGTTATGGTTATCCCGTTTAGGAGCATGTGAAGTCGGTTCATGATGAGATTGGTTGACAACACGCGAAGATGGTTTAGTGGTGGCTCCGCCGCATTGGCAGCATCTCTGCTGGATGTACTCATCCCGTCCGGCCGCCTGCCTCTGTCAACAGTGTGTAGAAAATCAATTGTGAAAGTAAGTTCGTTGTCTTCATCCAGACCTAGTTGCAGCCGTTGCTTCCTTGTTTGGAAGTGCTTCAGGGCCCCTGCTGTGACTGCAGTAGTCGCCCGCCGTCCATCACCATTATTTCCACTGATGCACCGGAGTAGTATGGTGTAAGGCTATTTTAGAAATTTGAATAAATTTATTTATTTATATTTTATTTAATGGTTTTTTTTGAATAATAAAAGAGCGACCGTTATATTAAAATCAAGAACACATACAAGACAATATTCATACAGAAATTACAGATCCAATCGTGAACCCTAGGATCGAGTAGACATGACTCGCTAAACATGAAACGGGCAAATTTAGGCCTAAAACGAATGGAACCGAAACCCTGCCTATCAAAAGAATTCCAAAAATCCAAACATTCAAACCAGATATACTCGGGCTGAAATGAAAACAATTGCAAGTAAAGAGAAATTAATACTGAAATAAAATCTTTCCACAAAGCATTCCCTGGTATGGAGGTGGTTCTGAAGGAGGACGAACTCTTGCAATATGGGTGAATACCAACTCCACCACTGCCGGAATGGCTGACCAAGGCTTCATGATCCAGTCTCAATACAACCTCTTAGCCGCACTTCGTTCATCCGCCAACGATATCTCTTTCGACGTAGTTGCAATCCCAAGCGTTAGTACACTTAAAATCAAGATAATCTGCCACTAGGGTTTCTCTCTAGAGAGAAGAAGAGAAAAGTTTGGTTGTAAAAAGACACAATTGAATAATAGTTTTATATTTATTATTTTCGGTGTTATAAAAATAAAATTTTATTTAATGGCTTTGAATAGCAATTGGAGGATTGCAAATAGAATCCCCGTGTAAACAAATCGGGCCCATCCCAAAAAAAACTTAATTCATCCATTCTGCCTAAGCCCAAATATAAAATAATGGCCCAAAATCGCCGAATGCAGACACACGTTAATCGCAGGGCACAGAGTCGCGGTCTAGATCGGCAATCGCTACCTGCCTACTCGAAGTCTCCAAGTCTTCGTCAGCCGGTCATGCACGCCTCACGCCGGTGACTGGTCGCTGATCGGAGAACGGTGGCTGACTTGCTGAGCGCCTCTATTCAGGAATTTAAGAAAGTGCAGAATTCACCCCTGACCTTTTCATGTGCACTGCTCAATCCAATTTCCTTAAAGGTAACTACTTTTATTTTTCTTTCCTACAAAGGCGTGCTCAATTGATTATAAATTTATGTTGTAGTTCACTAGTAATAATCATTTACCAGTTTATGTTTGTGTTAATGGAGAGTTGAATTTTGATGTCCGAATCGGAGGGTCTAGCGGCGCCAATGAAGTGTATAGTTTGAACTCTCGAATTAGAATTTAGTAACTGGCAACATTAATTGAATCTGGACGCGTTGAGTGAGCATGAATTCAGGTCTAGTATTCTGTATTCATATACTGTAATTTGTCATTTGTGAGCATCATTTATATTGGTACGAATTTGATTGTGATTTATTATTACTAATCTCATTATTTAGTTAGCTAGTAATCCTAGTATTAGTGTAGTAGACTAGTAGCTAGTAATCCCATTCTTTTCTATTAAGGTAATGCAGTTGATGAAAACCCTTAGAAAACAGTTGTAAAGTTGCGGAGTTTTTGGATTTGACTTTGACGAAAACCATTATTCCTGTAATATTTATTTTGTCTTTGATTTTTGTTGCATAAATGTTATTTTTTAGCTTAAAATAAATTTTGTTAAATAAACATTATTACTTAACATTTTATTTTTTCGTAGCAATACTTTGTTATTTTATTAAATTTTTGCCCCCTGAATGCCAATGCTAGATCCACCCCTGCTAAGAATGAGTTAAAAGTCCACGGGAATCCATGATTTTATAAGTGCATAAGAATGAATGGAACTTCGATTACACGTAAACTTTTTAGACTTCTAAAAGTGTGCATTGAATATACAAAGACTTTTTGAGACTTTTAAAAGTTTACATTGCTATAAATCCAGACATTTAAAAATTTGCCACTAAGAATGTTTTTTCTTGGATTGTTCTTAGTATCAAACCAGACCAGACTTGGATACTTATAAAATACACATATGCTATGCTAATTCTCTTGCAATCTTTTACTACGATTTAGGTCTTTCTCCCTTCTTCTCGCGCTGGTTTTTGTACCTTATCTGCAGCTAGCGATCTCGCCTCTGTACTTGCTCCCATGCTTTCCAGATGGCTGTGCAGTCGAGTACTTCCCATCTTAGGTTCTCGACGGGACCAATCTTCTTGCATATTAAGAGGTAACCTTCCTTTCATATCCAAATCTAATTCAAAAAAAAGAAAAACTGTCAAATAGGTCCCCGTACTATGTTTAAAAAGTCAATTAAACCTTCGTACTTTGAAAACACCCAATTAAACCCTTCAACTCTTAAAAAGCACTCAATTAGGCGGATCAGCAGGTTACCATCAGGTCTCTAGGTAAGCTACAGGCGTGGCATGACACGTGGCGGGCCATGTGGCAACTATTTATTTTTTCTTTTTATTTCCCTTTTCGTTCCCTTTCTCTTTTTCTTTCCCTTTTCCCCGAACTCCTAGCGACGTAGATATGGATGCCGACTTTCCCCTTCCCAGTTCGAGGTTGGTTCCAATCTGGCTCGTCGTTGCTAGCCTCGAGAATCTCCTTCAGGCAATTAATGATTTAATGGATGCTTCTTCCTTGAGAACCTAAACACCCCTCGCTGGAATTCATCTTTGGAGCTCGCTTCTGCCATTAATAGATGCTTGGGAGCTCTACTCACATTCCAAACCAGTTTTGAATGTCTCGATTTCAACTTTGAGGGTCATGATTGGAACCTCCTTTAGGTTAGGTTAGGTTAGATTTCATTTGCAGAAAGTTTTCCATCGATTTGGGTTGTTGAAAGTCAATTTTTAATGTCAATAAGGCATTAATGGCGATTTAGAAGCTCGATTCTTTTGAATCTGCTACAGGTGAGCAACTAGGGATGCGTTGGAACATCAGGTGCATTCCAAGTCTGTTTGGCAGAAGAATGAAAGTTGATTGATGGTTCTAAATCTCAATTTTCGGCGTTCATCCTCCATTAATGGAGGCTTGGAAGTACAGGAGCGATGGAGATGTGTAATGGTGCAGGTGGTTTGGTTGAAGGAGACGGGAAGTCCAGGAGCAGTATGTAGCAGTGTTGGTGTGATTTTTTTGGCTCCTTGTTACGTATGCATGTTTTTCCCATTTGCATGCATGAGACGTAACTGATAAGGACGTGCGGCTGGGCTCCTTAATTAATTGTATTTTGTATTTTAATATTGTATTTATCTTTCCAAACGGATGAGCACTTTTGTTGCTTGAGGACTCTCATCCACCGAGAGATTATAATGTACATATGTATATATTACGTAACTCTTCGTTGAATGAAAAAAATCAGAAAAGTTTTGCATACATATCCTTTTAATCCGGTATCAGAGCCTTTAACGATCCTATCTTGAATCCACCGGACGAACTCACCAACATGGTGAACACGACACACGACACGAACTTCGGCGAACCAAGGAGGAGGAAAATTAATGATCCCTCATCGCCGTATTTTCTATCGAGCTCCGACTATCCTGGAATCAACATTTGCGGATTCACTCTAAAGGGTGAAGGGAATTTTAGGGAATGGACGACGGCGATGAAGAACGCCTTTCGAACTAAACGGAAATTTGGTTTTCTGGACGGAACGATTAAACGACCGGAAAACGGCGTGGAAGACCTCGAAGACTGGTGTACGGTCAATTCGATGCTGGTAGGCTGGCTGATGACAGCCATTGATCCAACGCTACGAACAAATATTGGATACACGGAGGATGCTGCCGAACTATGGAATGACCTGAAGGATCGGTTCGAGGTGGCTGATTCCATGAGAATTCATGAGCTCAAGGAATCAATCCGATCCTGCCGGCAAAATGGACAAACGATTACGGCATATTATGGAAGACTCAAGGCGTTGTGGGATGATTACGACGGGCTACGAAATATTCCGGAATGCACATGTGGACGTTGTAGGTGTGAATTAAACAAGCATTTGATGAAGCAAATTGAACTTGAAAAGACACATGATTTCCTTATGGGATTGGACCGTGAAACATACGGAGGATTACGCTCAAATCTTCTCAGTCAAGAAGAACTGCCGGGACTCACAAAAGTGTACCAGATTGTTACGCAGGAAGAGAGGCACTTGAACTTGACACGCAATGGAGCTGAAAAGGCTGAAGCAGTCGCCTTTGCTACACGAACTGGAGGATCGAGCACTGGAAAAGAAGAGAGGATTATTTGCAGTTATTGCAAAAAACCTGGCCATGTTGTTGAAAATTGTTTCAAGAAGACGGGACAATACCCAGAATGGTGGTACGACAATCCGGGACGAGGACGCGGACGCGGACGTGGTGGCAATGGAAGAGGGCGTGGCCGGGCGTATGCCAATGCCGTACAGTTGGGGGAGACCGGCGAGGAGAAGCCGGATGCATCGGAACGTTTGGACGAGAAAATGCATGCACCTGCGCTCTCTGCCGAACAGTGGAAGAAAGTCTTTGACTTCCTAGAACAGAGTAAGAAGGATACGCATGAGAAGACCTCAGGTAAAATTCACGGAACTCAATGGCTTATAGACTCTGGCGCGTCATTTCATATGACAGGAAATAAACAATTGTTGAACAATTCACAGAAGATAAGTCCTCTTTCTGTTTATTTGCCTAACGGTGAGATTACGATTGCACGAAGCAGGGGTGATGTGAACTTAAGCCAAAATATAACACTTAATAATGTGCTCTTAGTTCCGGGTTTGACATGTAATCTGATTTCGGTAGGGCAAATACTCGAGGAACGAAAATGTGGTATAATTTTTGCTAATGATGTTTGTGTGATACAGGACTTACGTTCGAGGATGCCGATTGGAGCGGGTGAAAAGCGTGGAGGAGTATTCTATTTTCATAGTATTGATGATGTTCGTGCGTACTCAATAAGAAGGAAGGACACGAGTAATTTGTGGCACTCTCGGTTAGGACATCCATCCGAGAAGATTTTACGTTCAGCACTTAGTTTTGATAAATCCTTGTTGTCAGTTGGCTTAAATAAAAATTGTGATGCATGCCTGCGTGGTAAAAAGACTCGTGATGTTTTTCACACTAGTAATTCCAGAGCATTTGATTTATTTGATATGATACATTGTGATGTTTGGGGACCGTATCGTTCACCGGCAACGTGTGGGGCTAGATATTTTTGACGATTGTTGATGATTTTTCACGGGCGGTATGGGTTTACTTGATGCGTGAGAAGAGTGAAGTTTCAACTCTACTTAAATAATTTATTACGATGGTAGGACGTCAATTTGATAAATCAGTGAAAATTGTTCGGAGTGATAATGGAACAGAATTTCGGTGTTTGAAATCTTATTTTTTGGACATTGGAATTTTGTTTCAAAGTTCAAACTACATGTGTTTATACTCCGCAACAGAATGGAAGAGTTGAGCGCAAGCACAGACATTTTTGGAAGTAGCACGCACACTTCGATTTCATGCACATTTGCCCATTAATTTTTGGGGTGAGTGTGTGTTGACTGCCTGCTACCTTATTAATCGACTGCCTTCATCTGTCTTGGATTTTAAAAGTCCGTATGAAGTTTTGTTTAATAAAGTGCCCAAGTATGATCAATTTCGGGTGTTTGGATGTTTATGTTATGCACATAATCATGAAAAAAAAATAGGGACAAATTTGCTACACGGGGAATCAAAAGTGTTTTTTTGGGATATGCTCATTCCCAGAAAGGATGGAAATTATTTAATCTGGAGACACGGAATATTTTTGTTTCACGTGACGTTACATTCGTTGAAGCAATATTTCCATTTGCAATTGAGGATCCACATGAAGTTTCGGAGGTCAGAGATAATGCGGACGCACTTAAGTCTTGGGATGACAATCCCGTTACCAGATTTGTTGTCGATGATGCACTGGAGCTGTCCTCATCCCATACTGACCAACAGCACTTTCACGTGGAGAGTCGGCCAAATGGTACAGAAGATAACATGACAATGACAGGCGCTGGACCATTGGCAGCAACTCCAGGGATGACTAATACAGGTGACCAGCTTGCTCGACGCAGTCAACGCACCAGGCAGACACCAGGTTGGCATCAAGACTATGTGGTCCAGCTGAATACTATGAAAATAGATGCTCCACCTGCTCAAACCTTGCCTCCACCGGTTGACTCAGGTAATCCTTATCCCTTATCTCATTACATCAATTATACTCGTTTTTCTGTTCGCCATCGAGCTTTGCTTGCAGCGGTTTCTGCCCATACCGAACCTAGCACGTATAAGGAGGTTGTTTGTGATCCTCGCTGGCGTGCTGCCATGCAACATGAAATACATGCCTTGGAGAAGACGGGAACTTGGCAACTCCAGGATCTTCCACCTGGCAAAAGGCCCATTTTTTGTAAATGGGTATACAAAATAAAATATAAGAGTGATGGAAGCATCGATCGGTACAAAGCCCGACTAGTTGTGTGTGGTAACCGCCAAATCCATGGTATTGATTATGACGAGACATTTGCGCCCGTGGCTAAGATGGTCACTGTTCGCACCATGCTAGCCATTGCAGCTTCCCGTGATTGGGAAATACACCAGATGGATGTAGATAATGCCTTTCTCCACGGTGATCTTCACGAGGAAGTATATATGCATCCTCCTCCAAGTTATTCCACCCCTAAACCTGGTCAGGTGTGTAAATTACTTCACTCTCTCTATGGGCTTCGTCAGGCACCCCGGTGTTGGTTTTCCAAATTGACTACTACACTAGTAGCATATGGGTTTCAACAATCTCATGCGGATTATTCCTTGTTTACTCTTCATCGTGGGGAACACATTTTATGTATCTTGTTTATGTTGATGATTTGCTTATTACTGGCTCTAATCCTGACATGATCTCCTCTTTTAAATCTTCTTTGGCCTCTACATTTCCTGTTAAGGATTTGGGTCACATGAAGTACTTTCTTGGATTGGAGGTTGCCCGGAGTGAGCGCGGCATTTTCTTATGTCAGCGCAAATATGTCTTGGATATTCTTACGGAGACAGGTTTGGTTGGAGCTAAGCCCACACCATTTCCTATGCCTCAAAACCATCAATTGCAATCTGATGACGGACCTTATTTCTCTGAGCTTGACCGCTATCGCCGTCTTGTTGGAAAGCTTATTTATCTCACTCTTACTCGGCCGGACATTAATTATTCGGTACATATCCTTTCCCAATTTATGCAAACCCCACGCCTTGCACATTGGGAGGCCGTGCTTCGAGTTCTTCGGTATCTCAAGGGCCACCCCGGCCAAGGAATTCTATTTGGCCATCATACATCTCTCTCTCTTACTGGATTTTGTGATTCTGATTGGGCTAGTTGCCCCATCACTCGTCGCTCCGTTACTGGTTATTTTGTTACTCTTGGTGGTTCTCCTATTTCCTGGCGTACCAAAAAGCAGGCCACCGTCTCCCGTTCATCCGCAGAAGCAGAATACCGCTCCATGGCTGCTCTCATTTGCGAGTTACTTTGGCTCAAAAGCCTTTTCTCTTCCTTGCGGTTGCCGTTACCACCTATGCAACTCAAGTGTGATAATAAGGCAGCTATACACATTGCTTCTAATCCGGTTTTTCATGAACGCACGAAGCACATTGAACTCGATTGCCATATCATTCGAGATCATGTACGTTCGGGCGTGGTCATACCTTCATATATCTCTACCTCGGAGCAGTTGGCAGATTTGTTTACTAAAGCCCTCGGTGCTTCCCAGTTTCATTTTCTCCTTTCCAAGATGGGCATTCTTGACCCCCATGCTCCATCTTGAGGGGGAGTGTTGGTGTGATTTTTTTGGCTCCTTGTTACGTATGCATGTTTTTCCCATTTGCATGCATGAGATGTAACTGATAAGGACGTGCGGCTGGGCTCCTTAATTAATTGTATTTTGTATTTTAATATTGTATTTATCTTTCCAAACGGATGAGCACTTTTGTAGCTTGAGGACTCTCATCCACCGAGAGATTAGGATGTACATATGTATATATTACGTAACTCTTCGTTGAATGAAAAAAATCAGAAAAGTTTTGCATACATATCCTTTTAATTAGCAGCCAACTGGGAAAGAAGGAAAGTGAGAAAAGAAAAAGAAAATTTCAATATTTGCCACATAGACCACCATGTGGAACGCCACACATGCAAGTAACCGGGAAACCGGTTGGTTACCTAGTTATTCGCCTAATTCAACGTTTTTTAAGGGTTTAATTGGGTGTTTTCAAAGTATGAGGGCTTAATTGACTCTTCCGACATAGTACGAGGGTCTATTAGACAGTTTTCTCAATTCAAAATCAAGTTGTTTGAAATGAACTGAGTTCATTATCGAATTGATACTAGGCATACCCAAAATACTGGATCCCTGCTCCTGTTTGAACCAATTTCAGAATCTTTGAAAAATCCTCAAGTAGTATCAAAACCTAACACATTTCTTGAAATTAGATTAGGATAATCATTGTTTTTCCCAAAATTGAATGCATTTTATAGCATAGTTAGTACCAAAACTTAAGGGATATTAAAACAGAAGTTGGAATAAATATAGTCCTATTTTGAGAATAAAACATATTTAATTATATTTGTGAACTTGGTTCATGATTTATATTTATCATGAGTGATTTTTTTATACAATATATTTTACATCATCAAACATCAAATAATGTTATGTAGTGTTATTGATCCATTAAACTCTACTTTTTAGCATACAATATCTACTATCTAGTATCTATATAGGCGTGCCCCGCTTCCTTTTCTCTCATCTTTGATGTGCAAATTATTTCACCGACTGTTTTTCGGATGTGTTGACTAAATTTACTTCAAAATAATACTACCCCTTCAAAAAATATCAATTGGTAGTCAGAAAATCTTTCACTCGAATGCCTTTACACCTAAATGCAATCATGCCTATGACATTTCAAATAAAATCAGTCTGAAAACATCTATGGATCGGTGATATTAATGTTTACTCTGGTGATAATATTGAATTAGTGTGACTTGTAAAGTAAATTTAAAAGTTACTCAATATATGTTGCTTGCTTTTGTCTCCACCGTCTTTCATTTGAGAACTTGCAATATTTTGGTATGGTTATCGGCTTATCGCTGAAACTATAGGTTCATTTCTATGAACTATATGCGATGAGTACAAATATATCCCTCAACTTTATTTTGGAACAATTAAAGACAAAGATTCTAAAGTTGGAACAAATATGTCATAATGTCCAAATAGTTAATGGATATATAATATACGTAGTATATGTTCTCATAATATAAAATTCATGGGCATAATTTTTCAAACTTCACCATTTTTATGTTTTGTGGTTCCCTAAAAAGTTGAGGGGTCTATGTGTTTTCTAGCATGGAGGTCAAAATCATACTTATTCCTTCTTCCTAATTTTGGTTGCTTCTTTTATATCTTTTTGTAACTTCTGTACAACTTTGTATTTGGCGAGCAACAAATTTGCCTAAACATGTCTGCAGAACATTCTTATCTTTCTTTATCAAGAGTTGCTGCTGCTTTCAGCATACATGAATACCCGAGAAGAACAATCCAGACACACAGCCAATCTACCAACCCTCAAACTGAGGAAACTTTAAAGGAAGAAAATTGCAGCTCAGTGGCTAACAGTCCCACAGGGAACAAAATGCGAGAACCGGAAATGGATTCCTACAGTGCTTTAAAAAGCAGCACGTCTTCAGGCCTGAAGGTGTCATCAAGGCATGACCTTGCAATGATCTATACCTGTAAGGTATGTGAAACAAGATCTGTGAAGACTGTATGCCGTGATTCTTATGAGAAAGGCATGGTAGTGGTACGTTGTGGGGGGTGCAACAACCTTCATCTAATTGCAGACCGGCTAGGTTGGTTTGGACAGCCAGGGAGCATCGAGGACCTCCTTGCTGCTCGTGGAGAGGAGGTGAAGAAGGGCTCTATCGATACCCTAAATCTTACCCTTGAGGATTTGGCTGGAAAGAAAGTTTGAATGAGAATGATGTTACCATGTATGGCCAACCAGGAAGAAATTGTGGTAGTTATTTTATGAGAGTAGTAAAACAGAGATTTTGTCTGGATCACGTAAACTACAAGTATGAATGTAAGATACAAGATTAAAAAATGGCGTTACTTGTTAGTGATGTACATTGTGTAGCAGTTCAACTTTTGTAATTGATCTCTTTCTTTCAACTAACAACTTACAAATTCTGCATTAGAGATTTAGAGATGCTTAAAATTCTAAGATTAATCAGATGGTAGGTTTTCTGTCTACTTTTGTAGCAGTTCTACAACTTTGTCCTTCAACTATAAGTCTTTAACCAATTTAGAAAGGCTCAAAATGAGTGAAGTAGCTTAATTGGCCTATTCAAGTTGCTAATTCGTGGCTTAAATGAAGTAGCTAGTAATTATTTAGAGTTTTACAATTTACCATATTCGTGGCTTCAACATTATGTAATATTGTAATGTATCTCAAAGTAGAACTTATTTAGTCCCATTTAATTGATTTTTACAGCAATTCTAATAACTGATTTTTAATGTCTTTTGATAAAAATTACTTCATCCGTCCCTAAATCGCTATTTCATTTCCTTTTATGGATGTCTCTAAATAAAGTCACATTTCCCTGTTTGATAAATAAATTTATATCAATTTATTCTACTATCCTTAAATAATAATGATAACACAGTGCAAATTAGTGTTAAACAGTGTGAGAGTGATGTTCACTCCCACCCTATTGGGCTGCCATGTGACATGCCAATTCTTTTTTTTTTTGCAAATTTTATAACTTTGTCATATATAGTTCGATTTGAATATAAACATAGTATATCGATTTTTTAATTTTTAAGATTTTTCATATGATACCAATATTGCATTTTTAGAATTAAAAAAATCTGGAAAAAAATAGACATCTACAAAAAAAATCAATTTTTATATGCAACAGTGATACCATTATAAAGTTCATACTTCGTAAAAGATACTCCCTCCGTTCCCAAAAATACTTCTCACTTTCCTTTTTGGGTTGTTCCCAAAAATACTTCTCACTTTCCCATTTTGGACAATTTGTGTGGCTCACATTCATTTTACCTTTTTCTTACACAACCACAAACATACATTTCCACTTTATTCCACTTCCTTAATAAGCGTGCCAAGTCAAACCGAGAAGAATTTTTAGAAACGGAGGGAGTATTTAATTTGATATTTTTTTTTTATAAAGTTGGACCACAAAAAAAATTATATCGATCAATTTGAAAAAAAATATCACATTGCAATATGGCACTAACAAATGATCTTATGATCAGCGATAGGTAGTGAATCTAGTGATAGAAACCTGCTCAATAATGATAAACTCTACACAATAACTTTAATTATTATAGTTTTACAACTCCTTTTTTAACGTACTTTGGCGAGTGTCTTCCAAGAAAAGAAATGCTTTAGGCTTTGTCGTGACCAAAAGAATCAATCAAATCCCACTTCTTTCAAACTTATAAATTACATTGGGACAACTACCAAATAAGCTCTCGAAATTTCATAAAAAGTACAAATAAGTCTTTTATAGGAGGTTCTGTCCGGCCGTCGCCATTTGGGACGGTGTCCTGTGGATTTTTTTGATTAAATTATTTGAGCATCTTCATTAAGTCTAATTTACTCATACCAAATTTCAGCTAAAAATTCAATCGGAAGGCAGTCAAATTCATTTTTGAAGATAACTGCGTAGTTAGGCAGCGCAGTATACTTCAGAAAATCATTTGACTGCCTTCTCGATTGAATTTTCAGTTGAAATTTGGTATGGGTAAACTAGACTTAATGAAGAATATGCTTACAAAATTCATAAAAAATTCCACCCGAAACCGTCCCAAATGGCGACAGTCGGACAAAACCTCCTGTAAAAGAGCTTATTTGCATTTTTTATGAAAGTCGGGATAGTTCTCTCAATTACATTCCATTTCAGAGCAGTGATACGGTTTCAGAACGTATAGACATACGTGTCACGAATTGAATGGCTCAAGTAGCTCATGCCCCACGACAAGTTTAAGAACAAAAAGTAAATACTCCTTATATATAGGTTAAATGCATGGATATAACCACGTTTAATCTACCAATAATCTTAGAAGCCCAATATCTTATTCTTTGCTCCCAGCACTACCAATGGCTTCCAAATCACATGTAAGTACCAATTTTTAGTTTAGGTTTCAATTCTTAGATGGAGGGTGGTTTCATGAAACTAGTTTCAGTTTAATACATTTCATATCAGACCACCTTCGACTGGATCATATCAATAGATTATATAAAACTTATACAAATTAATTAAGTAGATCAAAGTAGATTCAGGCACTAGTAAATTATATATAATATCGACATTTATCGGACAAGATCAGTTCAAATAGGACTCGGCGAAACCAGAAATTTTTAATCCGAGTGAAAACATTCTAATTCATCATTTTGTTTAGAGAATTAACACTCTTTCCCTCTATAACTAAAGTTTATACATTTGAATATGACACAACGTTTAAAAGATAAAAATAAAAAAGAATTTTATCAATTCAGGACCCGAAAGATAGAAGAATTATCAAAAAGTCCATAAACTGTGAGAGAATGTGGACAGAATAGCTAATATCCGGCCGAGTAAGCGTAAGATAAATGAGCTTCCCGACCAGTCGCCGGTAACGGGCTGGATCAGAAAAATAAGGGCCATCATCGGACTGGAGACCATGATTCTGTACCATGGGAAAACCGACTGGTCTGGCACCGGACATCCCTGCTTCATGTAATATATCCAACACATATTTGCGTTGGCAAAGAAAAATACCACTAGAATTTCTAGCGACCTCAATTCCAAGAAAATATTTCATAATGCCCAAATCTTTGATAGGAAAAGATGTCGCTAGATATGCTTTAAAATCAGTGATCATAGTATGATTATTCCCGGTAATAAGAAGATCATCCACGTACACCAACACACAAATAATATTATTATTCTTACGAAGAGTAAATAAGGAATAATCTGCATGTGATTGAACAAAACCATATGACTTAAGAAAAGTCGTGAGTTTTGAGAACCAACACCGGGGCGCCTGACGAAGCCCATAAAGAGAACGAAGAAGCCGACACACCATACCAGGCGTGGAAGAAGAATAGCCCGGAGGTAGGTGCATATATACTTCCTCACGTAAGTCACCATGCAGAAAGACATTATCCACGTCTATTTGGTGCAACTCCCAATGTAAAGAAGTTGCAATTGCCAAAATGGTCCGCACCGTGACCATTTTAGCAACGGGTGCAAACGTGTCTGTGTAATCAATACCTGCCACCTGTCTATTGCCACAAACCACCAAGCGTGCCTTATATCGTTCAATAGAACCTGTTGAGGTGTATTTGATTTTATACACCCATTTACAATAAATAGCTCTCTTACCCGGTGGAAGTGGTTCCAATCGCCATGTACCAGTGCGTTCAAGGGCGTCAATTTCACGTTGCATAGCCTCTCTCCACCTTGGGTCTGTGACTGCTTCCTTATATGAATTGGGCTCCGTAACAGCCGAGATAGCAGCTAAAAAGGCTCTATGCGGAACTGAAAAATGATTATAATTTACGTAATGAGATAAGGGATAAAGATTACCCGATTCAACCGTTGAAGAGATAGAAGCCGTGGGCGGAGTGCATATTTTCACAGTATTAAGTTTAACTTCATAATCTTGGTGCCATTTCGGTGGACGCCTCTGCCGTTTCCCAGTTGGCTGTGTGGCATCCGTTTCCAACAGTGTCTCAGCATGTGAAGATTGCCCGTGTGACGCCTGCGGTGAGGGAGAATTTCCTCCAGCTGAATGTTCTCCAGGTTGCATGGAAGGAGTGGACTGGTCAACAGCAGCTAATTGACCCTCTCGGTCTTCAGTAGGTGGGCTGCCGAATGTATCCACCCGCTGGTCAGTCGCTGTAGGATATTCTGGAAAGAAATGATTCTCCGTGTCATGCATGTGACATCGGCCAATCCCTGGAACAAGCTCCCTGTTTTGGTTCGTGACTTCATGCCGTTGTTTATCAGCAAAAGGAAGAATGTGCTCTAGAAACCGTACATCTCTAGACACAAAGTGGCGTTGATTTTTGAGGTCATAGACCTTCCATCCCTTTTGAGAATAGGCATATCCCAAAAATACACATTTCACTCCTCTTGATGCAAATTTATCTCCAAAAATATTTTTATTGTGAGCATAACAAAGACATCCAAAGACCCTCAAATGTGTGTACATCGGTGCTCTATTGTGCAACAATTCATAAGGAGTCTTATTACTCAAAATAGGACTAGGTAATCGGTTAATAAGATAAGCTGCAGCTAAGACACATTCCCCCCAAAAACTTATAGGTAGATTTCCATGAAAGCGAAGAGTCCTAGCCATGTCAAGTATATGCCTATGTTTACGTTCTACTCGTCCGTTCTGTTGAGGTGTGTAAACACAGGAGGTTTGGAATATTATTCCATTTTCCAAAAAATAGTCTTTTAAGCACTGAAATTCGGCACCATTATCTGATCGTACCACCTTAACTTGTTTGTTAAACTGGCGATTAGTCATGGAACAAAATTGCCTAAGAACGCCCTTTACATCACCGTTTCCATTCAACAAATGTACCCAAACAGCCCTTGAAAAATCATCAACAATCGTCAAAAAATAACGTGCTCCACAAGAAGCGGGTACCCTATAAGGTTCCCAGACATCACAATGAATTAATTCAAATGCTTCCACTGCTTTAGAAGAATTAATTGAAAACACATCTCTAGTTAGTTTGCCACGAAAACAAGCATCACAATTTTTAACTACATCGGACTTGTCCACATAATTATTTAAAAACGGAATGGAACATAAAACTGATTGAGAGGGATGTCCCAGCCTGGATGGAGGACAATTTTTTCTTATTTTTCACCAAGTCTGCGTGTCCTGTCATGTGATAGGAAGCCCCTGAATCCAAAAGCCATTCTGTAATAGTCTCGTTACCTGTGAGTTTTTCGTCCGAGGTAGTGGCCTTACACTGTTCAAGAAGCTTAAGGATGTCCTTCAATTGTTCGGATGTTACTCCAGGTACCATTCCCGCTGATTTGTCCTCTGCTGCCACGTGTTCGCTGTCAGCTGCATCCGTGAGTGCAGCGTGAGCCACTGCTCTCCCACGTCCGCGGCCGCCATTCCCGCGTCCACGTGCACCGCCACCTCGTCCTTCACGTCCTCGTCCTGGATTGTCAAACCACCAATCGGGATAATTCCCGGTTTTCTTGAAACAATTTTCAACAACATGCCCCGTTTTGTGACAGTATGTGCATTTTCTGTCATCCCGGCTACCACCTGGATCTCCCGTTTTCATCGCAAAAGCCACTTCCTCTGCCTTCTCCTCTCTTCCACGTATCAGAGTCGAGTGACGCTCTTCTTGAACGACCATTTGGTACACTTTGGCATGTGTAGGTAACTCCTCAGCGCTCAAGATGTTTGAACGTAACATTCCATATGACTCACTGTCCAAGCCGAGAAGGAATTCATGTGTCTTTTCCGTCTCAACTTGCTTCGAAAATGTCTTCATCAGATCACAAGTACATCGGCCGCAAACACAGTGCGGCAGAATTCGAAATCCGTCATACTCGTCCCACAAACTCTTCAATTTTCCAAAGTATGTAGCAATACTTTGTCCATTCTGTCGGCACTTCCGAATGGACTCCTTAAGCTCGTGCACCCTCATAGGATCCCCCACTTCGAATCGTGTCTTCAGATCTTCCCACAGGTCTTTTACATTCTCCATGTAGGTCAAATTTGACCTCAGGCTCGGATCCACCGCTGTCATAAGCCATCCAACGAGCATAGAGTTGACACTAGTCCAGTCCTCTATATCATCGGTCCCGGTCGTTGGTCGTTTGAGACTTCCATCAATAAAACCAATTTTACGTTTCGCACGTAATGCATTTTTCATGGCCGTTGCCCATTCTCGGTAGTTGGCCTCTCCCTTGAGCACTACACCACAAATATTTAGGCCCGGAAAATCTGAATTCGGCAAGAAGTAAGGTGAAGATGGGTGACGTGCACTCGTCGTTAGGTGCACTCAAAATAAATAATCAATACAACACAAATACGTAGTATAGTGCAGTAAGGTTCGTATCCACAGGGAAAGGAATACTTTTCTTTTATATAAATAATAACAAGGGGGGTTTAGATTTGTTTGGCTTAATAACACTAAGATAAACGACCTATATGAGTTTAATTCAATGAGATGGGGACTTGGTTTTGCTTTTATCCACTTAATGAAATGTTCGTCGATCCCGGTTATATCTTTAACTAGCTTCCTCTCGAATACTCAATCGAGGAGTATATCCAGTTCATCGAGGGTAGTTATTAATAACGAGATGCGTTCATTAATAAAACTTACTATCGAGTCAATATAGAACAAGCGCCGTATATTAACTTGATGGTAGCAATAAACTTAAGATGAAAACGATTGAGATTGATAACCTCAACACAAGCGGTTTATTGGTTCAATCAATATAATTAATTCCCCTTGGCATATTAACCATGAGATGCATGCATTAATATTCCAAGTTTACTACCGTTGAAAGAACCGGATTAATAACAAGCGTATTAACCGATCGATTCTAGTAATAATTAATATGAGAAACAATACTAGTTGATACTTTAAGTAATGTTTAAGATATTAACATGAAATATGAATAGGAATTAATTAATACTTAAGGAAGGATATTAAAATATATGAATCCTACTATGATTAATATCAAGATGTTAACTAATTGTCATCTTAGCAACACTCCCCAATATTATCATAGAGGAAGAAATAGCTATTACTATAACCAATGTCAAGATGTTAACTAATTGTCATCTTAGTAACACTCTCCAACTTTGATATAGAGATAGTATTTTGAAAGAAAGAATTAATATTCAAGGAAGAAGATTAAAGAAAATAACTCACAACTTACAAATTCATTAAGCTTCAAAGTAGCAAAACCAAGATGGAAGAGTTTAGCTCCTCATTTGGAGACTAAACATGATGAAAAATATAAAGAAAGAGCTATTCTATACTGAGCTTAGATGTACAAAGGGATTCGATATTTTATTGTGAAGGAAAGGGGTGTATTTATAGGCTTTTGGGAGCTGCAGGGGCTGATACCCGACCGGGTATATAGGATACCCGATCGGGTATCTTAGGAAATTTCCCGGAAAACCACATTTCTGGACATACCCGGTCGGGTATGTCGGTTTACCCGATCGGGTATGTGACAAATCTTTACGAAAATTTGCTCCCACGATCCTTTGTTCCCGGATTTGATTTGGACAACCGAATCAAGCAAATACCCGATCGGGTATTGCCTATACCCGACGGGGTATACGAGTATTTTTTCCAAATCGAAATCTTTCTTGTCTCCTTGCACTTTCCTTGATCTTTTGAGGTCCAATCTTGATCCCTTGGATGATCTTTGACCTGTTTAGCTCAGAAAAGTCCTAATCTAAACAAATTACAAATAAATATGAAAATAAAGTATTACACCAAAAGTGTGTAATTTCCTCAACTAGAACTAATAAAAATTAGTTAAAAATACAAACATACAATCAGAAATTACATGAATATCAACTCCCCCACACTTAGCTTCTTTACTCGTCCTCGAGTAAAGTCAATTGTTTAACAGTTTTAAGTCCTCAAAAGTTCAACAATCAACCATAAAAAGCAAAAGACCACCAAGGATAATATATGGGTTTTACATTGAGTGTTCAGCTCAAAGAATAATATCTTCTTGGATTTCATGGCCTTCTATGCTCATCTCCTCTTTTCATCTTCAAAAGATTAAATGAAGTCCTGTAAAAACAAATATATATCTCTCATATCTCTCATTTTGCCTAGGAGCCTTTGCAGGTTTTCATCCTAGCATCTCTTTTTTTTTTTTTTTTTCACCTCTCCACTCACTCATCATTTTTTTTTGTAAGCCTTTTTTGCTTAGATTGCCCATTTGTTGTGTTTTCAACCTAACTAGCATTTCATTTTTTTTTTTGCGAAGAAAATAATGCTGGTTTACAAGGTATCAAATTTAAGTACGCACCGATGAGTGACTCCCCCTCACTTAGCTCGAAGCACTGTCCCTAGTGCTCGACTCCATCATAACCGGGCTGACCGGTGCTCTAGATGAGATACTCTCGCCCCTTGTTCTTTGGTGGCATTTTCGCTTGATGCTTTGAATTTTGAGTTACAAATTTCGGACTTGGGGGAGGGCGTAAGACATTATTCTTGGACTTGAGTCTTTTGGGGAAAAATGTGGTGTTGATGGATATGGGATGTAGAGGGAAATGTGGTGAAGATTTTGGTGGTGGTTTGGAGGGATTTGGTGGAGAATTCAGGGAGTAATTTGAGGTAGAAGAACCGGTTATGGATGTTTGGGGAGGGTTTGGTCGGATTTGGGGAAGGAATTTGGGAAGAAGAAGGGACTTTTCGAATTAAAATGCTGAGTAATCCCGCTTACCCGACCGGGTAAGTGTGTATACCCGATCGGGTATCTCCCTTTTCTTTGATTTTTGAAGCGGGTACTCGGTCGAGTGTGGGAGTCAGTCCCCTTCAATTTTAGCATTTCTAGCAATACCCGACCGGGTGTATAGTGATACCCGATCGGGTATTGCTTATTTTTCAATTTTTTTGAATGCTCCCTCGATCGAGTAGTGCCCGGTCCCTTTTCTTTTCGCTCATACCCGACCGAGTATAAGGAGATACTCGATCGGGTATGTCCCCAGATGTTCCAAAACCTGCATTTTTTTTTTGGTTTTGTTTTATGTGGGATCATGAGTATCCCTTGTTTCACTTTTTAAGGCCCTATTTGGCCATTTTTCATTTTTATTTTTCGGCCTTTTCCGGTAAGGCCGGGGTTTCTTTCTCAAAAGACATCTGATTTTATCCGCTTCTTTGAAAAACAGCGGTTCTTGTGGTTCAACAACATGTAAGGAACACAGAGTTGGATTTTGCATTTGTTTTTTCGTAGAGTCCAAGATGTTGAACTCCACTTTTTGATCGTCGAACTCTAAAGTTAGTGAACCACTAGAAACGTCAATTTTTGTTTTTGTGGTCTTCATGAAGGGTCTACCCAAAAGGATGGGTGGTGTTTGGTCATCAGTTCCCATTTTAATGACATAGAAGTCAACAGGGAAGACCATATTTTCTACTTCTATTAGCACATCTTCTACTACACCCCTTGGGTAAGTACTAGAATGATCTGCCAATTGAATCACTACACCTGTCTGATGTAGTGGGCCAAGTTGTAGAGTTTTGTAAACAGAATAGGGGATGACATTTATTGATGCCCCTAAATCCAACAAGGCCTTAGGAAATGTGGTGTTTCCTATTTTGCAAGGGATAGTGAACATGCCTGGGCCGTTACATTTTTCGGGGAGTTTCCTCTGAAAAATGGCCGAGACGTGTTCACTAACTCTAACCTCCTGTTTCCCTTTCAATTTATCTTTTCTTTTTGTTTTGCATAATTCTTTTAAAAATTTAGCAAAACGAGGGACATTTTTCATGAAGTTAAGAAGCGGAATGTTTACCTCACACTTTGCGAAGGTTTCATAGATGTCGGCATCTTTTCCTAGCTTCTTTGTCTCCTTCAGCGCCTCAGGAAACGGGATTTCTTGTTCATATGATGAAGGTGGGGGAAGCTTGGTTTCTTTGTTTTCCTCCTCCGGTGGGACTACTTTTCCAGGGTCCACACCCTCAGTCTCTTCATCATTCTCTTCTGCCTCTTTCAACGTGGCACCACTTCTCAACGTTATAGCATTCACATGTTGTCTCGGGTTTTGCTCCGTTTGGGATGGGAGTTTACTCGAGTCCTTTGTTTGAAGTTGGTTCACGGCATTTGCAATTTGACCAACTTGGGTTTCCAAATTTTTAATGCTTGACTTTGTCTCATGTTGAAATTGTACCATGGTTTGTTGAAATTGTCCCATGTTTTGTTGCATGGTGACCATGCTTGAGGTCAAAGTCCGGATCATGTCATCAGTTGACATACCAGATTGAGAAGATGAGTTGGATTGTTGAGGGTTTCCATACCTCAAGTTAGGATGATCCCGCAATCCAGGGTTGTAAGAATTTGAGAATGGATCATATCTCTTCTGTTGATGGCCTTGGAAACCCAAGGCGTTGACTTGTTCTTCTTGGAGGGATGGGCACGAATTAGTGGGGTGCCCGGTTGCTGTGCAAATGCCACAAGCTTTGACCTCCTGAAGAAGGTTTCAGAAGAAGTTCTTTGACAAGAGAAGTCAAACTAGCAACTTGGCCTTCCAACGAGATGTTGGATTCTGCTGCGGCAACCCTTCGAGTTGAGGATCGCCCACTGTAATGTCTGGAGATCTCGGCCAATTCTGAGATGAGATTCCTTGCTTGAGAAGGGGTTTTGTTAACAATTCCCCCTCCACAAGCCGCATTCACCATGCGCCTATCTTGATCCGCAAGACCATCATAAAAATAGAGGATGAGGTCTTGCTCGGTGTACCCATGATATGGGCAACTAGCACACAACTTTTTGAAGCGCTCCCAATATTCATACAATGTTTCATCTTCTTTTTGCTCAATGTTGCTTATTTGTTTTTTTAAAGAAGATGAGATTGAGGCGGGATAGTACCTATCCAAGAAGCATTTTTTCATTGCTGCCCATGTGTCTATACTTCCCGAAGGAAGATAGAATAGCCAATCCTTTGCAGTGTCTTTGAGGGAGAATGGAAAAGCCCTCAATTTGATTTGTTCTTCCGAGACACCGCTGGGGCACATGCTTGTGCACACAATATGGAACTCAGAAAGGTGTTTGTTCGGATCTTCTCCTCTTAAGCCATGAAAGGATGGCAGTAGATGTATGAGCCCAGATTTTATCTCAAATGTATTACCTTCATCGAGTGTAGGGAAGGTAATACATAACGGTTGTTGATTGAGATTTGGAGCAGTGAGCTCCCGTAGTGTTCTTGTCTCAAGAGCCATGGTTATTGACTCTTCGGTCTCGCTAGAATGAGAACTAGCGCTGGATGAATCTCTGATAGATGATTCCTCCGAGTCGGTATTAGAAAATTTACTTTTCAACCGCTCGAAAGTTTGTTCTATTTCTGGGTTTGTTTGATATATGATTTTGTTTATGGAGCGATGTTTAACCATAAACTCCACTAAGCTCAGAAATAGAAGAAATAAGAACTCTTTATAATTTTTTGTTTGGTATATATATATATATTTTTTTTTGATTTTTCTTGATATGAAATAAAAGAAAAATTTATTGCCCTTCCCCGGCAACGGCGCCAAATTTGACGTGCACTCGTCGTTAGGTGCACTCAAAATAAATAATCAATACAACACAAATACGTAGTATAGTGCAGTAAGGTTCGTATCCAAAGGGAAAGGAATACTTTTCTTTTATATAAATAATAACAAGGGGGGTTTAGATTTGTTTGGTTTAATAACACTAAGATAAACGACCTATATGAGTTTAATTCAATGAGATGGGGACTTGGTTTTGCTTTTATCCACTTAATGAAATGTTCGTCGATCCCGGTTATATCTTTAACTAGCTTCCTCTCGAATACTCAATCGAGGAGTATATCCAGTTCATCGAGGGTAGTTATTAATAACGAGATGCGTTCATTAATAAAACTTACTATCGAGTCAATATAGAACAAGCGCCGTATATTAACTTGATGGTAGCAATAAACTTAAGATGAAAACGATTGAGATTGATAACCTCAACACAAGCGGTTTATTGGTTCAATCAATATAATTAATTCCCCTTGGCATATTAACCATGAGATGCATGCATTAATATTCCAAGTTTACTACCGTTGAAAGAACCGGATTAATAACAAGCGTATTAACCGATCGATTCTAGTAATAATTAATATGAGAAACAATACTAGTTGATACTTTAAGTAATGTTTAAGATATTAACATGAAATATGAATATGAATTAATTAATACTCAAGGAAGGATATTAAAATATATGAATCCTACTATGATTAATATCAAGATGTTAACTAATTGTCATCTTAGCAACACTCCCCAATATTATCATAGAGTAAGAAATAGCTATTACTATAACCAATGTCAAGATGTTAACTAATTGTCATCTTAGTAACACTCCCCAACTTTGATATAGAGATAGTATTTTGAAAGAAAGAATTAATATTCAAGGAAGAAGATTAAAGAAAATAACTCACAACTTACAAATTCATTAAGCTTCAAAGTAGCAAAACCAAGATGGAAGAGTTTAGCTCCTCATTTGGAGACTAAACATGATGAAAAATATAAAGAAAGAGCTATTCTATACTGAGCTTAGATGTACAAAGGGATTCGATATTTTATTGTGAAGGAAAGGGGTGTATTTATAGGCTTTTGGGAGCTGCAGGGGCTGATACCCGACCGGGTATATAGGATACCCGATCGGGTATCTTAGGAAATTTCCCGGAAAACCACATTTCTGGACATACCCGGTCGGGTATGTCGGTTTACCCGATCGGGTATGTGACAAATCTTTACGAAAATTTGCTCCCACGATCCTTTGTTCCCGGATTTGATTTGGACAACCGAATCAAGCAAATACCCGATCGGGTATTGCCTATACCCGACGGGGTATACGAGTATTTTTTCCAAATCGAAATCTTTCTTGTCTCCTTGCACTTTCCTTGATCTTTTGAGGTCCAATCTTGATCCCTTGGACGATCTTTGACCTGTTTAGCTCAGAAAAGTCCTAATCTAAACAAATTACAAATAAATATGAAAATAAAGTATTACACCAAAAGTGTGTAATTTCCTCAACTAGAACTAATAAAAATTAGTTAAAAATACAAACATACAATCAGAAATTACATGAATATCAATGGGTCATTCACCTTCCTTCGTTCATGGGCAGTTTCACTGCCGCTGCTTCCTGTCATTGTTCGTGTGTTCGTGTCGTCCCTGTCGTCGGATCGATCTACTGCTCTGATACCATGTAAAACTCTTGAAATACTGATCGGAAGTGGAAGAAATAATCTTCTGTATTATCCCCCCTTGTTTGATTTTTACAATATACATCAATATATATAACTATCTATCGCTACTGCATGGCTAGGGAGGTATTACGCTAACCACTAGTTCCTAACTTCTAGGATCTGATAGAGTCCTACTAACAAGGAATAAAATAATATTTACAAAGAATATTAACAAAAGAATTATTCTGGATATAGGACTCCTTAGCCGTGTGAGAGATGTGAAGCTCGGTCAACCCAAAAGTAATCTTTGACCAAAATAACCAATAAAATAAATAAACAAATAATTAAACTACCCCATTTCAACTATTTGAATTATCACAGGTACTTCAACAGTCAACAGCTTTCTTGGAGATATAACCATCATTTTTTCTGTGTTTCTCAACTAAGGATCACATATGGGGGAAAAGTCAGAATTGTAGAGAGAATGATTCTCACGCCAAGTTTCGAGGTCTGCTACGTAATTTCACTCCTAAAAATAATCATCCGTCTGCCTTAGCTTCTCTTTTCCAGTCCTAGGAAGCACGAAAACGTGAACTGGGGGGAGGTTTCCGTCCCGGAAATGTTTCGGAAACGCAAAATGCCGGGAAACGTCGGGAAACGTTTCTGAGGTGTTGGGTTGTTGGGTCAGGTTGGGGAAACGTTTCGAAAACGGCGTTGGGTATGGGCCGACGCGTTTCTTCGGAAAATTAAAAAAAAAGGGTTGGGTTGTGGGGTGAGAGGATTCACTCTTCAATTTCAATTGTTCCCAAGTTCTAGTAAGTAGGGACCTTTCTTTATGCTCAAATATGGAACTTACTTCAGAAGTAAGACATATGCATTACTTATATTAGTAAAAAAAATAATTTTTAGTTTGACGTTTCCTTGGCGTACCCGTTTCCTGATATTTTCAGTTTAGCGTTTCCCCGTCCCCGTTTCCGTCCCGGTGCTACTTAGTTCCAGTCTACCGCCCCCATTTTTCTCTGCTTTCTCTTCTCTTTTCTTCTTCTTCCGGACACCTTCTCCATATCTTCAACTCCCGTTCGTCAACATTGACTTTCAAGAATTCTCTTCCAGATCGAAGTCATCTTGCTCAGCTCCAGATGTGATTCAGAGGTAAGATCTCTTTAGCTCTTCTTCACTTGATTAATTTCTTCTTTCCAAACCTGCACTTTAATAATAATGCCAAAATTCCAAGCAAGCTACGTTATTATAAATTATTTTTTTTATAATTGGGAGCTAATAGCAACGGCTGCATTAGGCGGGAGTACTGTTCCATGAACAATGAAAACTTGTTTTGCTTTTGTATTAGAAGATAAATAAATTATCTCCCTTTAAAAGTATATATGGAGCAAAACTTTAATTTTGTGGAAGCAACATTTCTTGCAATATTTTTGAAAGAATTGATATATACTCCCTCCCAGCCGCAAAATTTTTATCGAGTTGAACCGGAGTTTAAGAAAGTGCAAATAAAATGGAAATGTATGATTGTGGTTGAGTAACAAAAAAATAAATGAATGATAGTCACACAATTAAAACTTTTCAAAAAGGGAAATGTGAATTTTTTTTGAAGCATCCCAAAAAGATAAGTAGGAGGAATTTTAAGAGTGATAGAGATTAAGTAATTAGCAAAAGCAATTGTCAATCGTGTGAAAGTTTTGACGACTCCAAGAACAACCATCTTAATTAAAAACATTCAATGGCTTAAAAAAATTCCCAACCACCCAGAAATTAAAATTAGCAATGAAAAAATAAACTAGAAATGAATAAAAATTAAAGCATGGTTCAACTTAAACCAACATCATATCATCACACTTGTACCCATCTTCATTTATTCTATGCTGCACCTATACGATCTGGAGATCACGTAACTCAGCATGCTCCAATCATCTTCTTTTCCAATCCCAGGAGGTTTTAAGACACCGGGCCGGACTAAGTCCGTATTAAGAATATTTTATGGGAAAAATTGACATTAATTAATCCTCCTTATTTGCAGAAGAAAAAAAACCAATTCTCTGTATTATCTATATATTATTAAAAACGGAAAATTAAAGTGGCACCACGCATTTGGGGCGCGAAGTGTTAAAAGATTTGGAGTAATCCATTTAGTTTTTCTTTTGGAAAAAAATGGTGTGTTATGTGTTGCTACTATTAATGTCCTGGGAGTCTTTTGACATTCCCAAATCCCAACGTGCTATAGCAATGTAGCATTAATGGTGGACATAACATTTGCTGAGCCATAATTAAAGTTATATGTACTAAAGTTTTTTTAATACATAGTATTACACAGTGATAATTACGAACAAATTTGAATGTTCACAAAATAAACTTATTTTAATAAAATGGTTGGGTTGGGCATTTCAAGATAAAATTATTTGAATATTTAATGACAAATATATTGCTCTTTCGAGCTTTAAGGAGACAACTAGCTTCCACAATCTTCATGTGACTATTCATATCCCAATGCAAGAAATATTTAATGAAAAAGGGGCATAATCGAACATTTGTCTATTTGAGACATCAAATTTCGAAGAATCATTCCATTCCAGAAAATGTAAATCAAGGTTTGGTTTAGTATGAATCAATGTCCCCCATGTTCTTCTTTTTGCTTCCTCTTCCATTTTCTTCTACCGTCACTACAACATTTCAACCCCTAATGTATCACCCAAAATTGTTACAATATCACTCAAAAGGGTTACATTAGAGAAAATGTAACATTTTTTACTATTACATTTGCTCATGTTGCATTTGACCTACTGTAACACTTTATAGTACCTAATGTAACACTTTTACTTCTAAAAAGTGTTACATTTAGTCTAAAAAGTGTTACATTATAGAAATATGTAACACTTTTATAGATATGTTACATCTTTAATGTTACGTTATGTCTAAAAATGTAGTAGTGCGTCCTGCACCAGTTTATTATTTACATTTGTTCTTTTTTTTTGTATGTCAAAACTAAGAAAACTGACTAAGAGAGGAATTTGAGAAAATTAGAGGCTTAAAGCCTCAAACAGACCGGCCGCAGGGAACTGGGGCTTTAGCACAAACGCAAGCAAGGTCGTAGCTTATAGACAAAGAGAACACCGGAAAGGGAGAGGAGTAACGTAAGGAGCTGAGTCGGCGGCAAGGGAGAATTGAGATAAGTCGGCGATTATACTTCTATGATTTTTATGAGTATTTTTTTGGAGTTTTATTGTTCAGCTTTTTATGTTTGGCTTCATTTTGTTATTCAAGTGCATCCTATCTACTTTGATTCATTGGTAATTGGCCAAGTGATATACGTACTACGTTATTGTTGATGGAGTATATGACCCAGGAACCCCCGACCCATAGACTCCCACTATTATAATGAAGGTCCAATAAGCCCAGGAAGCACAGCAGGCCCAAATCACAGCGCCCCGAGTGCCAAGCAGCCCACGACGTACACTTGGGTTGGACATTTCAAGATAAAGTTATTTGAATATTTAATTAATGACAAATATATTGCTCTTTCGAGCTTTAAGGAGACAACTAGCTTCCACAATCTTCATGCGACTATTCATATCCCAATGCAAGAAATATTTAATGAAAAAGGGGCATAATCGAACATTTGTCTATTTGAGAAAATTAGAGGCTTAAAGCCTCAAACAGACCGGCCGCAGGGAACTGGGGCTTTAGCACAAACGCAGGCAAGGTCGTAGCTTATAGACAAAGAGAACACTGGAAAGGGAGAGGTGTAACGTAAGGAGCTGAGTCGACGGCAAGGGAGAATTGAGATAAGTCGGCAATTATACTTCTATGATTTTTACGAGTATTTTTTTGGAGTTTTATTGTTAAGCTTTTTATGTTTGGCTTCATTTTGTTATTCAAGTGCATCCTATCTACTTTGATTCATTGGTAATTGGCCAAGTGATATACGTACTACGTTATTGTTGATGGAGTATATGGCCCAGGAAACCCCGACCCATAGACTCCCACTACTATAACGAAGGCTCAATAAGTCCAGGAAGCACAGCAGGCCAAAATCACAGCGCCCCGAATGCCAAGCAGCCCACGACGTACACTTGGGTTGGACATTTCAAGATAAAGTTATTCGAATATTTAATTAATGACAAATATATTGCTCTTTCGAGCTTTAAGGAGATAACTAGCTTCCACAATCTTCATGCGACTATTCATATCCCAATGCAAGAAATATTTAATGAAAAAGGGGCATAATCGAACATTTGTCTATTTGAGACATCAAATTTCGAAGAACCATTCCATTCCAGAAAATGTAAATCAAGGTTTGGTTTGGTATGAATCAACGTCCCCCATGTTCTTCTTTTTGCTTCCTCTTCCTTTTTCTTCTACCGTCCTGCACCAATTTATTATTTACAGTTGTTATTTTTTTTTTTGTATTTCAAAACTAAGAAAACTCACTAAGAGAGGAATTTGAGAAAATTAGAGGCTTAAAGCCTCAAACAGACCGGCTGCAGGGAACTGGGGCTTCAGCACAAACGCAGGCAAGGTCGTAGCTTATAGACAAAGAGAACACCGGAAAGGGAGAGGTGTAACGTAAGGAGCTGAGTCGGCGGCAAGGGAGAATTGAGATAAGTCGGCGATTATACTTCTATGATTTTCACGAGTATTTTTTTGGAGTTTTATTGTTAAGCTTTTTGTGTTTGACTTCATTTTGTTATTCAAGTGCATCCTATCTACTTTGTTTCATTGGTAATTGGCCAAGTGATATATACGTACTACGTTATTGTTTTACCTTTGTTTTTGGCTCATTCATTGAACTTCTTATTTGATTATTTCACAACCTTCCACAATCCATAGGGGTGTTTGGCAAATGACTGTTGGTTGTTAGCTGATTGTGTTGGCCGATTACTAATAGCGGATTCTGTTGGCTGTTTTGATTAGCTGATAGTATTAGCAGTTTGTAAAATAATGTTTAATTAAATGGCTGTTTAAAATCAGCTGATAATTTGTCTTATGACTTTTAAGGACATAATTATTATTTTATTAATGTTACGTGAAATAACTTTTTTTTTATTAAATTACTTGAAAGTGTACAACATATTTCTATCATCCACCACACACCTTTTAAGTGTCCAAGAATAGTAGCTCTCAAATTTCCGGCGATGTCATGTATATACATGCATGTGTGTGTGAAAAATAAAACGGTGGCACATGAAAGAAGTACAAGTGGCACATGAACAAGAGGAGAAATGCCAGTAGTAACTGAAGAAGAAACTTTCTCCACGACTGTGCTTTTTTTAATTAACGAAAGAAGTACAAGTGACACATGAACCAGAGGAGGAGATGCCTTGGGCACAATAGGGATATCAACGAAATTTCCAAATGGCCAGTATGTAAACGCCAGTTTAATCAACTTTTTGCATTTTAGCCGTTTCAGATAAAAAGCCAGGTGAAAAAGCCAACTTACCAAACACACCAATTTATTTGGTCAAAAAGCCACTAGCAGTCAAATCTTAGCCAAAAAATGGCTGATAGGCTGTTAACCAAACACCCCCATAGTGAATTGATTTATAGAGTAATTTTTTTACCTCTAAAAATTTGTTTTAAAATTTTAACAACACATATGTGAATTATTATTTAGTATAACACATTTTATTCTAATTTTGTGCATAATTTACATTTAATTTACGGAGTCTATATATGTTAATTGTATTTGTATTTATTTCTTATAAGTTTACATATTTATTCGACAATTGTACGTGTATAAAATATACTCTTTTTCACATGATCTTCTAACTTATATTTACAATACCTATTTTAATTTATTGGAGATTATTTCTAATTTTTATTTTTGATAAAATACATCTTAAACCTATCAATAGTTGGGCCCCTATTTTCTTACTCTTTTCATTTTTACCCGAACTGGCTCAACTAGACTTTGATGTCCCAATTAATAGAATTATTAGACTATTAGTATTGTACTTTACATTAAACTCTCTGACGAGCACTTTGTCACGGTGCGTCAAAATAATTTTCAATATTAACACTTATACGTAGTATAGGTGAAGTAGAGTTCGTATCCACGGGGAAAGGAATAATTCTTTTTATGAACTTAATGAATAAAAAGGGGGGTTTTGGGTTTGAATGATTTAATTTAATTAAGAACTAAGATGAACAACCTATATGTGTTTAATTCAAAGATAAAACAGACTTGGCATTGTTACTTTCCACTTGTTGATATATTTTAGTCGATCATTGTTATATCTATAACTTATTCCCTCTCGAATACTCAATCGGGGAGTATATCCACTTTATCGAGGGTAGTTATTAACAACAACCGTTCATTAATAACCCTTACTATTAATCAAATATAGAACAACGCCTTATACCGATTTAATAGTAGCATTTAATCTTTCTAACTCCTTGATGAAATCAATTGTGATTGATAACCTCAACACAACGGTTTCGGTTTAACCAACAAAATTAATCCCTCTTAAGTTTATTAACCACGACCGTGCATTAACAAACCGAAGTTACTTACTTGTGAAACTATCAACGATTAACCATCGGTTCGTTGATCGTTTCTAGTAATAATTAATATATGAAACAAAACTAGTTGATCATTTAAGTAATGTTCAAAATATTAATATGAAATATGAGTAGGGATTAATTAATATTCAAGGAAGAATATTATTAAAGAAGATGAATCCTACTATAATTAATATCAAGATGTTAACTAATTGTCATCTTAGCAACACTCCCCAACATTAATATAGAGGAAGAAAAAAGCATTCTAACTAATGTCGAGATGTTAACTAATTGTCATCTTAGCAACACTCCCCAACATTAATATAGAGATGGTATTAAGGAAAGAACTATTAATTAATATTCAAGGAAAGAAGTTAAGAAAATAACTCACAACTTTAATAATCAACAAGCTTCAAGAGCAACACCAAGAATGGAAGTTTAGCTCCTCATTTGGAGACTAAACATAGATAGAAAAATATAAAGAAATGCTATTCTAAACTGAGCTTAAGAGTATGGAAGAAGGGATTATTTTTAGAGAAGAAAAAGAGTGCTATTTATAGGTGTTTTTCAACACCTTTGGCCGGGTACCCGACGAGTCAAGTACTCACCCGACCGGGTCCGGTCAAAATCAGATAATCTGCCACGTTCTGGTGATCTTCGCACGTCGTTTTGTCCCGGGTCACATCTGACCAGACCGGGTCAAGTAGGGGACCCGACCGGGTCCAGTGACTTTCTTGGCAATTTCGTCTGTTAAATCCTATCCGACCGGGTGGGGGTTTCTACCCGGTCGAGTTTCACTCCTGGGCAGTCAAATTTCTTGTTTTCTTCTCTTCAAAATCTTCCTTTCCAACACCATTAATCCTAACTATACTTTACAACTTATAAATAAAGAATAAAATACAATTACAACTGAAATTACATAAATGTTTACAAACTAAATAAAATGTCAAACAATCAACATAAATCAAACATAAAAACATGCAATTATGCACTACTAATTAGTGTGCATCAAACACCCCCACACCACTTAAACCTTTACACGTCTCGAGTAAATCAAATCCGATCCAAGAAGTCCTTAAAATGACAAGAATATCAACACACACATCCACGAGTGTTTTTAGAAACACATAAAGTATATCACCAAAAATATAACAGTAAAGAGGGTCTTCAACTCCATATTTCTTTATCAACCTCAACCTTTTTTTTTCGTTACCCTTAGGATCCTGCAGAAATAAAAGAAAATACTTCCTCTCATTCTCTCATTTTTCCTAGGTGCCCTTTCGGGTTTTTATCCCAGCTTCCCACATTTTTCTGTTTTAATCCTCACAACTCACTCTTATTTTTGCTTTATTTTTGCTTAAGTTGCCCTTTCTGGTTTTCAACTTAACAAGCTTTTATAATAATTTTTTTTACAAGAATAAAGAGTATGAATGTGAGTATCCCATAAAACTCTCCCCCTAAGCTAATCAAAGCACTGTCCCTAGTGCTTGTGTCTGAGATGAATGTTACTTTTTGGGAGGTTTCATTGGTGATTCGTGGGTGTGGAGATGAAAAGGGTGAAGAGGTGATGAATGAAATGGGTTTAATTGGTGGATGGATGTAGGAGATATGAAGCTTTTGACTTTTGGAAATGGAGGAAATTTGGGGTGTGGTTCGAATGGGAAGAAAAGAAATTGGGGAAGAAAAGCTGCCTGCCTGCAACCTTATCGGGCTTTTGCCCGACCGCCCGGCCGGGTGGGGTATTTTACTCGGTCGGGCGTAAGCTGTTCACCGTAGGCAGAAGCTTTTTGTTGGGTTGCCCGGCCGGGTATAGTGACTGACCCGGTCGGGCGTAAGCTGTTCACCCGAGGCAGAGAATTTTCGCTGGGTTGCCCGGCCGGGTATAAGGGTCTACCCGGTCGGGTATTTGATTTAATCTTGTTCTGCTCTTGCCTCGCCCGGGCGGTTGGTCGGGTGCTTTGTTTTAGAGGTAACCCGACCGGGTGGGGTTTTATACCCGGCCGGGTTCAATCCCCGGTCTTTTTTTTTTTTGAAATGTGTAAAAATAAAATAAAACAAGTAAACGTACCTTGCTTGGGTTGCCTCCCAAGAAGTGCCTTAGTTAACGTCGCGGCACGACGCCATGGTTGTGTTCAATCGTTCAAGCTTGGATCGTGATAACTCATCTTCTTCAAATTTTCACCCGGGTGACTCTTATAGAAAGACTCAGTTTTTCGACCCTTTATTTTGACCTTTCCGGGATCAAATATCCAGATTTCTATCGCTTCATATTGTGAGAGTGTTGGTCCTTGATTTTCATTAAGCATGGTCAATGGAAGGGGTTTTGATCCGGGTGGTATAAGAGGGAGTATGAAATATTTGTGTAATCCCACCGTTATTCCTTGCTTATTTGTGAACAAAAAGACGTCTAAATTATACTCACAATTGCTGAAGATTTCATAGATATCTTTGTCCTTCTCCACCCTTTGTGTTTCTCTTAGAGCCTTAGGAAATGGTGGCATGATCTTAGGAATGGCCGGTGGTTGAGTTGAGTTTTGAGGTTCCTCCTCCGGTTGAGCTTTCTCCGTAAGCTCCTCTTCTTCCTCCTCCTCGCCCATGTGGTTCACAATGCTTGGCATTTGTTTCAACTGATTGTCCAAGTTCTGTTCGTTGGACATTGCTTCTTGCGAGCATTGTGACATATTTTGTTGCATATTTGTCACATTGATAGTGAGAGCTCGGATCATGTCTTCAGTGGACATGCTGGAATAAGAACATGAGTATGGGCTATATGTGTTGGAGAATGAATCATACCTCTCTTGGAAACCAACACCATTCCTTTGTTCAAAGAATTCTTCTCGAAGCTCTGGGCAAAAATCCGTAAGATGCCTTTGTGACATGCAAATGTTGCATGAATGGACATCTTGAGATTTTGAACATGAGATAAACTTCTTTATTAGAGAAGTCAAGTCGGAAATTTGACTCTCTAGGGATGATGTGTTGGTATCCATTTACTCATGCAAGCTCAGAAAATAGAAAAGTAAGATTTTTCTTTATATATATATATATATATATATATATATATATATTATTTTTATGAGATAAAATAAAAAGAAAAATAATTGCCTTTCCCCGGCAACGGCGCCAAATTTGACGTGCACTTTGTCACGGTGCGTCAAAATAATTTTCAATATTAACACTTATACGTAGTATAGGTGAAGTAGAGTTCGTATCCACAGTGAAAGGAATAATTCTCTTTTTATGATACTTAGTAAATAAAAGGGGGGATTTGGATTGAGTGATTTAATTTAATTAAGAACTAAGATGAACAACCTATATGTGTTTAATTCAAAGATAAAAAGACTTGGCATTGCTACTTTCCACTTGTTGATATATTTTAGTCGATCATTGTTATATCTATAACTTATACCCTCTCGAATACTCAATCGGGGAGTATATCCACTTCATCGAGGGTAGTTATTAACAACAACCGTTCATTAATAACTCTTACTATTAATCAAATATAGAACAACGCCTTATACCGATTTAATAGTAGCATTTAATCTTTCTAACTCCTTGATGAAATCAATTGAGATTGATAACCTCAACACAACGGTTTCGGTTTAACCAACAAAATTAATCCCTCTTAAGTTTATTAACCACTATCGTGCATTAACAAACCGAAGTTACTTACTTGTGAAACTATCAACGATTAACCATCGGTTCATTGATCGTTTCTAGTAATAATTAATATATGAAACAAAACTAGTTGATCCATTAAGTAATGTTCAAAATATTAATATGAAATATGAGTAAGGATTAATTAATATTCAAGGAAGAATATTATTAAAGAAGATGAATCCTACTATAATTAATATCCAGATGTTAACTAATTGTCATCTTAGCAACACTCCCCAACATTAATATAGAGGAAGAAAATATCATTCTAACTAATGTCAAGATGTTAACTAATTGTCATCTTAGCAACACTCCCCAACATTAATATAGAGATGGTATTAAGGAAAGAACTATTAATTAATATTCAAGGAAAGAAGTTAAGAAAATAACTCACAACTTTAATAATCAACAAGCTTCAAGAGCAACACCAAGAATGGAAGTTTAGCTCCTCATTTGGAGACTAAACATAGCTAGAAAAATATAAAGAAATGCTATTCTAAACTGAGCTTAAGAGTATGGAAGAAGGGATTATTTTTAGAGAAGAAAAAGAGTGCTATTTATAGGTGTTTTTCAACACCTTTGGCCGGGTACCCGACCGGGTCAAGTACTCACCCGACCGGGTCCGGTCAAAATCAGATAATCCGCCACGTTCTGGTGATCTTCGCACGTCGTTTTGTCCCGGGTCACATCTGACCCGACCGGGTCAAGTAGGGGACCCGACCGGGTCCAGTGACTTTCTTGGCAATTTCGTTTGTTAAATCCCACCCACCCGGGTGGGGGTTTCTACCCGGTCGGGTTTCACTCCTCGGCAGTCAAATTTCTTGTTTTTTCTCTCTTCAAAGTCTTCCTTTCCAACACCATTAATCCTAACTATACTTTACAACTTATAAATAAAGAATAAAATACAATTACAACTGAAATTACATAAATGTTTACAAACTAAATAAAATGTCAAACAATCAACATAAATCAAACATAAAAACATGCAATTATGCACTACTAATTAGTGTGCATCACTCTCCTATTATAAATATATCTGTCAGGGCTCCTTAGAGAGCATCATGTTCCATTATTCTACATGGTATCAGAGCATCCCTTTTTTATCTCTCTCTTTCTCTACGTTCGGCGCCTACCCTACTGCCGCTGCCGACTCCATCTACGCCCGCCGCAGCCAGGGCTCATGTCTTCTGCGCCAATTTCTTCCGCATCGCCTCCTATGTCAACTACTTCAGCCACATCGACCTCCTCCGTCGCAGCAGTGGTCGCTTCGTCCGGCGGCATTACATCGTCAGCAGTCTCTAGCTTCGCCTCCCCAAGCCAGCTCTCCAGGCCCTATTCTCTGTTTCAGCACCTTCCGCCGATGTTCCCTTAGTCAGCACCAGTCCCAGTGCAGCAAGTTCCTCTTGAGCCGCCTCCATTCTCGGCTTCTTTGTTCGCAGGGCCCACCTTTGTTGGGTCGCCGAGAATTTCTTCTATCCGGGAAACCTGTAGGCAGCCCCTCCAACTCTCCACTAGCAGAACTTGTTCAGACCTTATCACATGCCCCTCACCAGTTACTCGACTGAACCCCTTGCTCAACCTCCAGCCACCCACACGCTCTCTGTTGCAGCCACGCCCAATGCCAGCTATCCTTTATCCCCTTTAGAACCTGCCACTAGGACAACCACAATACCCAGCTCCTCGTCGTCACCTTTCTCCTCCCGGGCGACCACCTCCACGCTACTGTCCAAGTGGTATTCCACCGCCTCTTTCCATTTAGAGTCTGACGCTAGGTCTTCACCTCCCACTCCATCTGCCCACCGTGACACTTCTCAGCCCGACCCCGTCTCCCCTCCACCCAATTCCGTTGTGCTCACAACTGTTTCTAATCAACACCCCATGCAGACTCGTGCCAAGGCAGGCATTTTTAAACCTAAAACCATCTTTTAATTTAAGTACAATTGTTATTCGTGCGGATCCCACCTGTTTTATTGAGGCTATTAAACATTTAAAATGGCAAGAAGCAATGACTGATGAATTTAATGCACTCATTAACAATAATACTTGGGATCTGGTGCCCTTTAACAATACTAAGAATATTGTTGGATGTAAGTGGATTCATAAAATCAAATATCATTCTGATGGCTCAGTGGAGCACCATAAAGCTAGATTAGTTGCTCAGGGGTTTAATCAACAGGCTGGTATTGATTTTTTTGAAACTTTTAGTCCTGTCATTAAACTCACCACTGTTCGTATTGTTCTTACATTAGCTGTATCTTTTGGTTGGGTTATTCAACAACTTGATGTTAAAAATGCCTTGTTACATGGTCACCTGACAGAAGAAGTCTATATGCGTCAGCCCCGTGGATTTATTCATCCTCACTTTCCTAATCATATATGTCGTTTGCGCAAGGCCATTTATGGTCTGAAGCAAGCACCACGGGCTTGGTTTCATCAGTTTAGTAGCTTTTTACTACAGCATAATTTTACCTGTAGTAAATCTGACAATTCATTATTTATTTTTCGCCATAATAATTCTATCATTTATTTATTATTATATGTAGATGATATTATTATTACAGACAATTCTGAGTCTACCATTACCCAGTTTATATCAGTTATTTCTAAACACTTTGCCATGAAGGATTTGGGTAATCTCCATTATTTCTTGGGTCTTGAGGCAATTCGTTCTCCTAAAGGTCTGTTTCTCTCTCAACACAAATATGTCTATGATCTAATACCACGTTTTCATCTCCATACGGTTAAACCCGTTCGCACACCATTAGCTTCTCGTACTACTCTGTCTCTTTCTGATGGTGAGTTACTGACGGACTCTACTGAGTATCGCATCATGGTAGGTGCGTTACAATATTTAACTTTGACAAGACCAGATATTACTTATGCAGTACACTTAGTTTCTCAGTTCATGCATGCCCCGTACTACTCATCTACTTGCAGTCAAAAGAATTTTCAGGTATTTGCAAGGGACACGTGATCATGGGTTGTGCCTACCGCATTCTACTCGACCCACATGTGTTGTTGCCTATTCTGATGCAGACTGGGCTGGATGTCCTGATAGCTCACGATCTACTACTGGCTTTGCTGTCTTTTTGGGTCCTAATTTAATTTCTTGGAAGTCCAAGAAGCGGCCCGCCATCTCAAAGTCATCCATGGAGGCAGAATATCATGCTATTGCATACACCGTTCAGGATACACTCCACATCAGATCTGTTCTCTTTGAGCTCGGCTACCCCATCACGGAACCTGTGCATCTATTATGTGATAATATTTCAGCTTCCTATCTGACTGCAAATCCTATCCAGCATGCTCGGAGTAAGTATATTCAGATTGATTATCATTTTGTTCGCGAACGTGTTACCCATGTAGATCTGATCGTTCAGCATGTTCCTACACATCTACAGTTGGCAGATATTTTTACTAAGAGTCTACCTACTCAGCGTTTTCATTTTTTGAAAGACAACTTGCGCGTTGTTTCTCCCGCACAACTTGAGGGGATGTAATAGAATTATTAGACTATTAGTATTGTACTTTACATTACACTCTCATATTATAAATATATCTGTCAGGGCTCCTTAGAGAGCATCTTGTTCCATTATTCTCACACCTATAACACCCATAAAAAATGTTGTGATTCTGACCTTGCTATAATCAACTTCATTTCAGAACAATTCATCATTTGTTGTGTGTGCTTTAATCAAGCATTGAAGCATAACTTCATATATCCATGGCCACTTCTCTTATTCTTGATATATTCATTTCATCGTGTTTAAACTGGTGGTGGGGGATTGAAGGATGATGTTGACGCTGCTGCTCTTGCAATTTCAATTGAAGCTTTTAGTATGCTTGCTCTTATTCCTTTTTGAAATATAATATGATTTACTCTTTAATAAGTGATATATATATATATATATATATATCACTTATTATGTTTTTTATATGGAATAAGACAGCTAAGATATACTACGTACTTAGTATCATATATAGAGTATATTGATATTTCTACGGAAGAAAGAAAAATCATATGAAATGTAAAATTTTATCCATATTGATAAAATTTAATTTACATTTTCTAGATAATTGTCCCACCGTTTCTGAAGGAACTAAATACTAAGGGAGGTGGTGTTATTTTTTTATGTAACACGTATTACTATGTATGTAAGAAGTATTTATTGATATAATATTAACAAAGCAGCCGGAGCTAACTTTCACATAAGAAGTATGTAATAAATTGTTAAATTAAATAATAAATACCAAACCAAATTATAATGTACTTTCACATACTAATTTAGTAATGACACAATTAAGTATATCTCAAAGTTAACACACTTTAAAAATGATCAAAGAGGAATTTTGAAATATGGACAATGAGAGTTTATATTTCTCTTGATTCCTTCATTTACTAGAGATCCTTTATTTAAATTCATTTTTATAGAACAATAATAATTATAAATTGACAAATTTAATATCCCGTGCATCGCACGGGTAATATACTAGTTTTATTACATAACCCCTTGCAAACTTGCAGCTAGCCTCGATCAGGCGAAGACGCGGAAAGCTGCTGGGGAGAGTGAGAGTCAATGCGGTGAATTTCATGTGCTTATGAGTGTGGAGTGTATTGAATTACTCTCTCCGTCCCTCTATAATTGTCCCATTTTTTCATTTTTGGATGTCCCTTTATTGTTTCCAATTATTCATATCCGAAACGGGAGGGGCATGAATTATGGGTTCTTATTCTATACTAAAAAAAGTCTTCTTTCCTCGCAAAAAAAAAAATGTTTCCCTTAGTTTAGCATTTAAAGTTTAAGCATAGTAAATTAGTTAAATTAAACTTCTTTAAATTCTATAGGAATGAGTGAATGATTCAGTATTTTGGAAAAAATAGCAATACTGGTGGCTTTGCATGTGGCTTATGATGAGATGTGCTAAATTTGGAAAATTTTCTCATTGGGATTCATTGTTTAGATGTTTTTGCTTGGATTGTTTTCAATCTCAATCATACTTAACTAGGCATGGACCGGGCCTGACCAAGCCAATTCAAGCCGGGCTTTTTTTTTCCAGATGCTGGGCCCGGAACCGACCCGAGTTGATACCGGGTCCGGGCCAAACCATGCGGACCAGTCCGGGCCGATCCAATGTATATTTTTTTTGCTTTCTAATTAACCCCCGACCCCCCCCCCCCCCCCACCCCCTATCCCTCAAACCACCCCAAAACACCCAGCCCTACCCAAGAAAAAGAAAAAAAATGAAAAAAAAAATGAACCGAGCCCAGCCCGGACCACCCAGGTCGGTTCAAGAAAAACATGGCCCGAGCCCGGCCCGCCAGGACCGCCCAACCCGGGCTAAAGTCCGGAACCGGCCATCCGATCCTGGTCTGGTCCAAGCCCGCACAGTACCGGGTCGGTCCAGTTCACGGGCCGATTCGGTCCACCCCTATACTTAACAGATCATATGAGACTTAAACAGATAATACCAAACGTTATAACTTCCATAGTTATAAACGTTCTTATACTTCCTATTTCTAGAAATTGAAAAAGAATGTCGTTTGTGGACAATGTATGTTCACATAGTAAAGTAGCATTTTATATCCGTTTGAAAACCAAAATATTAATTCTAAACTAGACTTCAGATCATTATATATGAGGGGAGATTTCAACAAGTAGGAGCAAAACGTACGAATTTTCCAAAACTAAGACCGAAGATTAGCGTAAGACTCAACTACACCTGCATTGACCACAATACCCTTACTTTTAGAAAATAACAGACATTAAATAGATAATAAATAGACAATAAGTAGACAATAAATAAACAATAAATTCTGGAAAGCAATCAGTCTAATGCTCCGACCCGCAAGGAGAAGGGGAGAATAAGAAGGGTCTGGTGCGCCGCCGCCCTAATTGCAGCGATTCCGGTGAAGACGGAGGTGCGACGATTCCGACGAAGATGGAGGTGTGACGAAGAAGAGAGATGGAGGTGTGATTCCAGATCCACAATTCCACAATCAGAGTCGCTGCTTCCGTCGACCGTGGCCGCTGCCGCAGCTTCGAAAGCACCATCTGCTGCCTTGTCGACAGTCTGACTAGCAAGCCTGTGGCGGCGGCGGCGTTCCTTTTCTTCAGCTACCCATTTGAACTCTTTGAAGGACAAATTTGGAAAGTTAGAAATAGATTTTCTAATCTAGAACTAAATAGGTAATATGAATGGAAAAAATATTAGTAGGTATTATTTTGTAAAAGAGCCGTGATTTGGTCCTACTAGGAGCAAATTTCTTTATATATGGGTTAACGTGTAAATACTAATTTTTTCTCTGAGTAGCCAATCGGAACTTGAAAAACACTTCAAAAATCAAATACGGTGAAAATAAAAAGGAAACAAAAATGGTACAGAATGTAAGTTCATTTTTTTTAATGTAAGTTCATTTTGTCAATCTTTAGTTATTTGTTTTGTTTATCATAATTCATTTTAGTTTCACATTTTCATGGCTAAATAAAATAAAATTTCACTTGCGATTTCTGTTTCAAAAGCCTTTTCCTAAATCCAACTTACCCTTGCCGCTCGATAAGAGCATGAAAAACATTAGGGGAAGAAAAAATGAGAAAAGTTCGAGAGACGAGCAAATCTTCAAGAGCATAAAATATCAAATCAAACACAATAAACCTGTTCAAATTTATCTTTAATTACCCCCTGCCCTGTTTTGTTTGTAACTTTTAGTATTCCTATTAGAGTATTAGATCAACCAAACCCCTACTACGTAATAATTTTCTTATTTCCTATATTAATCTTTAACATATAAAGTTTACGTTTATCAATCAATAGAAATATTCTAAATACGAAAAACAGATCTAATAAATATTTATATTTTTAGGATAAATTCATGTAAATATGACACAAATGAGATGAATGATGCATGATACAATACCTCTCTAATAATTGAGTGCACTGTACCTACCATTCATATGATCTGTCGTGAAAGTCCATGTAATTTATAATAGTGTCTTCATTGATATCAAATTTGGTTGTCTTGCGCTCAAGGCCTAGGAACTTCATCTATTTTGTTCAGGGTGTGTCCTAAATAACAAAGAAATGCAAAATGTCACCTAGCAACTTAGGCTCAACATTGTAATTGTCAATTTCAAGTCTTGAAGAGTTCAGCTGAACACTAGGCCCCTGATACACTGGATATGCTACAACACTTCAAGAAAATATAAATAAGTTCCAAAAAGGAAGTTCAGAACATATAGGATGTATGGTGGTGAGAAGGAACAGCAGTGGACAAACCACTGGCAGAACGTGCACTGATTCCATGGTAAGCATCCATTTCCAATGCCGCCACATCAGCATACTGATAATGGTGAGATGTAGTCTTCCTACCTGCAGGGGCAGTGTTTCTTAATGCTATAGAGCTTTCCAATGAGGATGGATAATGGTCAGAAGTTGTGTTCCTACCTGCAGAGGCAGCGCTTCTTAATGCTAAAGAGCTTTCCAAGGAGGAGGGCACATACGCATAGCTCTGGGAGCTACCGCCAATTCTCTCATACAGGCCAGCAGCACTATCACTACGCAGCTGATATCTCTGCTGAGTGTTGTAGTCGGTCATGTCAGCAGACCCAGCGTAGGGCCCACCGCTGTGCATTAAGGAATTTGTAATGGATGATACACCACCAGCACCTGGTCCACCTGTGAGCACACCTCCGATCATATTATCGGTCATCGATCCATGACCGCCAGCGGGGTATGTGGTTGGGGATACATAATAACTGTGCAAGTGGCTTTTTGGAATGCCATCATCTACACGTGAGCGTTTGACGTTGTGGTTTTTCAACTTTGCAGTTGGCTTGGCAGGTTCATCAGCTCTTCTCTTTTGGACTGTTGTTATCTTGTTTAGCTCAGTGATTTCTTTCTCCACGCCTGCGATCATCTCATTGATTTGCCATCCAGGAAGAAGTTTTGCTGGGTCAACCTTGTGACCTTCCAAGCACTTGAGAACCGACTTCAGAGCAGACAATTGCTTCTTATTTGAATCCATCTGCAAGACAGTATTGATGAATTGTTTTGAAAAGGAAAGGATGAAACCCCTAAGTACCAAACAGACAGAAACTAACCATTGCTGAGGGGGAACCCTTTGCTGTTACTTTTCTCTTGTTATAAGAATCTTTAGATTCCCGTAAAAATGAAATCAAGAGTTTTTGAGGATTAATCTGCTTTTCCAGTCCACAAGTGTAGGCAAGGTTGGCAGCATCAACTTCCATCTTATTCTTCACCATCCAATCAATCACTTCTGTAAAATATTAATCAAGGAAGAAAGGCAGTCAATCAAACTGTGTGCATAAAGTTGTTAGAATCCCTGAAGGAAAAAAAATCCGCTCATTTTGCTAGGAAAATCCGCTCCGTCAGACTCCCGAGGGTAATATTGCTCATGAAAACACCTATCCTAGCACAACCCCAGTGGAGAAGAACAAAATACGGAGAAGTAGAAGGAATGTGGAGGGAAGGGGAACAAGACATAAACCAATAAACCTGGACAAAGATACATTCATGTGAGCAAATTAATTATGAAACAACTAGACGAAGAAAATTATGATTCAACAACAACAACAACATCCAAGCCTTAGTCCCAAAAGATATTGGGGTTGGCTAACATGAATTGATACATGATATCGAAGCCAAAAGAAAAAGAAAGATAAGAAAATGATGATTCTATATTGGCTAAATGATAAAACGTGAATGTGATCTGTCAAAGTTATCGATGACACCCACTGACATCTTTCTTTCCACGATGAGAGAGACTATAGGAAAAGAAGGGCGAGTTTATGTGTGTCCATGTAAAGGTGTTTAGGTCCCCAATATAATTAACCCTAGTTAGCTTTTTTCCGTTTTAAACGCGTACCGTTTTTTTTTTTTGAACAAAAAAACACGTTTAAAACGAAAAATAATGTCGGTCTGTTTAAAAGGGAAAAAAACTCCTACTTCCCGTATAAAACGTATTTTTCCCGTATTTTACTAAAAATAGAAACATTAATTGATCAATTGAATAAACACATTAAATGCATATGAGATCAACAATAGTGTAAAACCAAAAATTAATAAATACAATACAATTATTAAATACAAAAATTAATTGCACGACGGCTTAAGCTTGCATCCCTTAATTTACGGAAAATAAAAACATGAATTGATGAATTGAATGAACACATTAAATCATTATATAGGGGATCAACAATAATTTAAAAGAAAAAAAGAAAAGCTCTTCCATGTGACCTCATGTTTTTGTATTGCTAAAATACAATTATTAAATACTAAAATGAATTGCATGGAGGCTAAAGCTAACATTCTTAAAGACTAAAACTTAAAGTTATTCTAAACCTGATTTTTTTTTAGTATAAACTTTTACACATAAATAATAAGAAGCGTGCGTAGCAGTCGCATATGTCATCCGTCATGTTGATGAAAATGATGAATTTAAATTGAGTGTTATTTGATGATCATATAAAGATAAACATTTTAACTTAGGCTTAATCTATATTTTATGTCACATTTGTTTACAAAATCATGTCTTGGACTTGATTACTATTTTTATTTTTATCATCGACTTATGCAATTAAGAATTATTCTTTTATGTAGTAATGAGATTTGCAACTTGAATATGTGTAAACTTTTATTTCTTTTTACTATATATGTTATTTTGTGAAGTATATAATTTAAATGTTCAAAATAGTACCCGTATTTTTTTGTCCGAATTTTTGTAACAGATACCGTATTATACACGTATACGTATTAACACGTTTTTTAAAAGTCAACATTTTTTTGAACAATTTTTTGACCGTTTTTTCATTAATGTTACCGAATAAAACGCGTACGTATTAAACCTCGTTTAATTCCCGTACCGTATTTAACTAACAAGTCTAGATCCATTATGTTGAGCTCAAACTTTGCTCCTCAGTGTAATTTGCATAATTATTAAGCACAAAAGGCACAACAATTCAAAATGAGATGGCGGAAAAAATATGAAAACCATTAAAAGCTTAAGATATGAGTTGTCTTGCACAGAACACTATACATTTACATCTGTGACTTTAAAGTTAAGTTTATTTATTCATTATAACACAAATAATTTACTATTTATTAAGGCGGTATTGTGATATCTACAAATAATTTACTATTTATTTACATTTACCTGAAATCTAATGGATGATGAAAAACAATGAAATAGAATGAAGGGTGAATTTCTTAGACTTTAGGATTAATAGAACAGAATATGATTTCCTTGGACATTATGGTTGTTTGTAAGGAAAAATTGTTCTCCGCAAAATATTCTATGACGCTTATTTGATAAAAAAGTTCAGCAAGCATGACTTGATTATGATTAATTTAAGTGCAAGAAATTAAATATTTTGTTCAAGTACATTTCATAGTATTGTATTGTAATCCTAGCCGCCCTAATGCTCATTCCGTCTTTTTGGTATTTTCTAGTTTGTCTTTTTGGTTATTTTACAATTGGCACAAATGATGTGGAATATATGGTCTGCTAATAGGATCCGGGGCTAAAGAGAATAATAATAGAATAATGTTACATTGTGTGTTATTATGTTTTAGGGGGTCCAGGCCTGGTATAATTTAGTTATGGGCTGGCCCGTAAGGAAAATATTATAAATAGGAGCTAAGAGTAGAATAAGAGGAGGGGAACATGGGACTTGGACTGGGAACTGGGAGAGTGAGGCCTCTCTAAGAGTCTCAATCTGTACTTTCTTCTCTTTTTTTCTGTTTTCTGCTATTGTACGTTGGTTTACTGTTTACTGTGAAGATTGGTTCCTCTCATTTGGTATCATAGCAGTCGAGCCTGCAAAGGAGAATGAATTGTACACAGTCGCAGTCTCGCAGATGAAGAAGCCGATGGAAAGGTCGAACGAAACTTGGAAGATATGAGAAAGGAGGTGGAAGAGATGTGAAGTTTAATGCTGAATCGGGATCGGCGCATAGAAGAGATGCCCGACCTTACTCTTGCAGAAATATCACTGGAGAACCAGAGGACGATCGCCCCAGGGCTCAACGCGTTCAACACTAGCCGTTCCTCATTATTCTCACTGTTCGCTGTCTTCATCGCAAGCCATTTCTCTCTGTTGTTTGCAGGTTTTCTCGGCAACATCTTCTTCCAGTTTGCAAACTTCACCGCGAACAGAATTCTGCAGTTCGGCGGCCCCGTCGCGTACAGCTTTTCACAGGTCGCAGAGTCCATCGCTATCATATTCTCCCAGTTCGCAGGTGTCATCACCAGCGGATTCTCACACTTGCAATCTTCACCCTGAGCAGATGTCTCCACTTTTCAGACTTCATAACGGGCCGATTCTTACACTTTGCGAACTTCATCGCCCAGTGCAGAGAAGTTCACTGAGGGCAATGATGAAAGCGAGGAGAATTCGTCAGTGACCGCTGAATTTGGCGTAACTGCAGTTCCTGTTTCTGTGGGACGCGCAGATTCTCAAGGTTCTATGGCACTCTTCAACTCGGTTGAGGGTAGAGTTCAGCCGGTAACTTCTGAAAATGGTAATAATCCGAATGCTTCACATGATCAAAATCTTCCCCACAATGTTGAGATTGGGCTACAGGAAGACACTGAGGTTCCAGGAGTGCGAAATATGAGAATGTTAGGAGTTACTGTCAATCCTAGCTCAACAGGTGAACTGTCAAAAGAAGTTGAAGCATTGTTTAGCTCAGTATTTTCTGATGTGCAGATTAAAGAGGATGAGAATGCGAAGGTTCAGGACATGAACACAAATTGTGCCACTGGTGAGGTAATTGATGCAGTAAGGGACATCAAGAAGAATGATGTGTTAACAGTTGATCACAACTATGTTCCTGTATTTGGCGCTGCTGCAAAAACAGGTGTAGGTAGTACACCTCAGGAAAGCAAAGATACATATGTTGCTATTGAAGGCTTGAAGGCTACTGAAGAGAACGGAATGTCAATAGATACACCCTCTGCTGCCGAAACAGCTGTGATTTTGAAGATTCAAATACTGAAGCTAAAGGTCCAGAAATCAGGGATGTACTAGGAAGGAAGAGGCGCAAAGATGAAGCTAAGGGTCAAGGCGGTTTCCTATCACCCACCTTGAGGACAAGGTGGTTGTCTAAGGGGGAAGATAAGAATATAAGATAGGATCAGGGGCTAAAGAGAATAAAAATAAGAATAATAGAATAATGTTACATAGTGTGTTATTTAGTTATAAGCCGGCCCGTAAGGAAAGTATTATAAATAGGAGCTGAGAGTAGAATAAGGGGAGGGGAACTTGGGCTGGGAACTGGGAGAGTGAGGCCTCTCTAAGATCCTCAATCTGTATTTTCTTCTCTTTCTTTCTGTTTTCCGCTATTGTACGTCGCTTGACTGTTTACTATGAAGATTGGTTCCTATCATAATCTGGACCCATTAAGATCATCATATGATCCCATCAGCATCAGTATCTGAAAAGCCAAATTTCAAATTCAAAGAAATAAAAAATGAAAACACTGCCCAAGTATACCATGCATTCACACAGTGACTGCATGGCCCTAATTACACTATTGCTTGTTCCATTATACTTCTGAATCTGAGCAACAACCTATCACTAAAAATGGAGTCAAGTAGCACCCCAGGATATAACCATTTTTTCATACAGAAATACAGGGCACAAACATCCACATACAACCATTTACATGTTTCTCATTCTAAAAAACAAGAGTTGAGAAGCACTTGTAAGCAGTTCTAAAATATAGGCTCTTTCTGGAAAAGAAAAGGCATTAGGCCTGCGACGCATCAAGAGGCTACGCTTCGGAACTTACGCCTCAAACACTCAAGGCGTAAAAATCTTGACATAGCAGAGAGGCTTAAGCCTCAAGGCGATTTTCTGCCATAGTGCCATTACGCACTGAGGCGCACCTCAAGGCATACACCTTGCGTAGTCGCGTGCCTTTCTAAACCATGTTTCTGACATTGCGGTCAGATTAGCTACAATGATCAAGCAGCACCATCTTTCTATGTCAAGAGTCATCTCTTCTAGTTGTATTCATTTCTTCCCTTATATGTTGTGTTTCTATACCTACACGCCTTCTAACAGGTGTGTCCCATTGGGCATCTTTGAAGCTTGAACATGGTCAAGCCATCTCAACTTGTTCTCCTTCATTTAACCCCAATCTGGGTAATCCAGTTTTCTCTGTAATTTCCTAATCTTGTCCTTCCTAGTTCTGCCACACATCTATCTCATCATTCTCATCTCTTTCATTGAAGTTCTATGAATAATTGAACATGTTGAATTGTTGATACTTTACTGCCCAACATATAGCAATGCAAGCCAAAACGCTGCCTCATGAAATTGCTCTTTTAGCTTCAGTATTTTTTTTTCCATCATTTGCAATGGAGCCAAAGATTCATTTTTTTGGCTTGAGATTATGATGGAATAAAGCAAAATGGCTCACTAAACTGTCTGCGCTTCTTGGTTATGGAGCAGCAGTCAGTCCATGCAATTTTGGACGCGATTTTCACTATGGGTCATCCGGAAACAGTCTCTCTGTGCTTTAGTACAGGGGTAAGATTGCGTACATCCGACCCCCCCTTACCCCGCCGTAGGTGGGAGCCTTTGCAGCACTGGGGTAAATGAAAATGATGAAAATGATGAGCTTCAGTGTTTTTTTATCACTACGACGCATTGTTCCAATTTGTCCATCCTACACTCAGCATCTCCACTGTGTTGCCTATCTTGTTGAAGTGTCGAACCATAAAACCCAAATAGATGCTCTTTTTTCTTGTACTATCTCTTTGTCTAATTTTATTTCAGTCTCCCTCTCCGAATGAGCCTCTTGAATCGACATTCCAATATCCATATAACTACATCTTAGGCTAATCTGCTTGCAAGTAATGAAACCCTTAGATTCTAATGTTGATCTCCACATTCGTGCTTAACTGTTACAGCTTTCCTCCACAAGAACAATGTCATCAGAAAATGTCATATTGAATTCGGCAAGGGAGTTCATCAATGACAATCACAAAACAGGCTAGGTAGTTAACTCGCTACTCGGTAGTAACTCGGTCAAGGACCGAGTAGCGAGTAGGGCCGATTACTCGGGATTACTCGATTAGTCGGCCTTGTATTAATTAAATTTAATAACATAAGTGCCAGAGATTATAGAAATATAATAGTCTTAAAATTATCTTAAAATGCATAGAAATGAATAAAATGATAGAAATGCTAATGATGGAGTAGAAAAAGTCATAAACATTCTAAGTTTTCAAGAAAATCGATCATCTAATAATTTCGTAAGATCTCTGTTCTCTCCCCAAGTCCATCCTACATCATCTGATTTTCTCTCAAGTGTAGTATTAGCATATTCAGCCCCATTAGAAGCCTCAGCAGACTAAGCAGAACTCATGATTGTTAATTAGATGATGTGTGACAGTGTGTATCAATCAATGATATGCCATAGTAAACAATATAGTGATATTAATTAAAAGTTACGTAGTATAATATATATAGTCATACTAGTGAAAAGAATTTATTTATATCAAAATATATGTGTGTTGATACTTTAAAATAAAAATCAACTGAAGGATGGGAGGGTGGAAGAAGAAGAAACGAGAGAGGGGAGAGGGGAAGATACGGGAAAAAAGATGACAACTTATTGAGAAATTGTAGTCACGGCTCTAGGGGGATAGTAGATGTCAGAAATTCTGTTCAATCTAGGTTTTGTAACTTAATTTTTCAATTTTTTAAGGGGGGCCGAGTTAGACCGAGTAACTCGCCGAGTTGAAAACTTCACCGAGTTGAGAAACTCGCCGAGTACTCGGCGAGTAACTCGGAAATAAAACACGAATCGAGTTAGGTAGCTACTCAACAAGGTCAGTACCCGAGTTGCGAGTACTCGCCGAGTACTCACCGAGTAGATAACCCAGCAAACAGGTGTGGGCTCAAGACTGGAGCAAGAAAAATGTTTGACAGAGTCTATTGTAAGTGACAGTAAGCTAGACTCGCATCTTTGTATCTACAGTTCCGCATACTAGTAATTGTCTATTAATAGATATAGTTTAAGACTTCAATATAGGGCTATATGTCACTCGTACGATGTTCTTCTCTTGTGCCCTCCAAAGACTTCATGTAGGCACTGGAATATACAAATTATGTATTAGTCTACTTTATTTTTTTTATAATGTTTAATCATGGTTTTTACAGTGTCGCCTATTTGCTGACTAGGCGTCCAGGCGCTGAGGAGTGGTCACCAGGTTCTGTCGCCTTGCCTGAAGAAGACTAGGTGACTGCGTTGTCTTCCGGGCGCAGTCTAGACGAAAAGGCACGCCAGATGTAGAGTTCAGAAACCGACTAAACCAAGCCCAAAATAATAGATTTAGAAAGCGAAAATTAGGAAGATAATTTAATTAGGGCTCATAATTACGTCGCCAGATTTAGAAGTATTATAAAAAAGCCCAAGTCTTACTTCGACCTTTGTAACTTTGTAATACTGAACCATCAAACTCCAGTTGAAGAAACCGGAAAGTTTCAAAAGCCAGAACACAGTCCAACTCCAGTCGAAGGAGAAATTCAAATCGTCAACTGAATTTTCCTTCCGCATGTCTCATTTTCGGTTCTTTCTAGGTTTGCCAAATTTTCCTCCTTTTCGTTTTCTTCTCGTTTCTTCTTGCATATTATAATGCAGGTCCCTTATTTAATTATGTATGTTAAGAGTGTTGTTCCACATTATGCACTATGGAACGACCTTCAATTGTAAAATCACATTAATAGCATCGTTCCACACTATGAACTATTTCCAAATGTCAATTGTAATGTCGATAAGACGGGTACCCCCATCTTATGTCAATAGCCCCGCCGTCATTAAATACCTTATGAAAAGGGATTTTCCTCCTATTTTTTAGGAGAATATTAATGAGAATTTTGGATTTTTGAATAACCACACGGTATTTGATATTGATGCTTAACAACTCCATCTGTACCAAAATATGTTTCATGTTTTTCAATATTTAATTATTCACAGGTTGGATTCAATAACATTTTATTTTCTTACCCTTATTCAATCACACTGATGAACTCCAAAAGTCAACGCCTAGAGCTTACAATAATTGGATTATTTAAGCGTTGTTTAGGGGAATTAGGGAAGACTCGGAATACAAAACTAATTAGTAATTACATCTTCCACGATAGAAATTCCAATATCAGCTACTATTCCTACTAATCTCTATATAGCTACTACTCTATATGATCTTTCCCAACCCTTCAGAACTATATCCTTTCCATGGTATCTAATGACAGTTCTCCACTATATGACTATATCTCAATTTGTCATTAAAGAAAACACCCTGAATAACAGCACAGTTTAAACTAGCACTTTGAGACTATCACAATTCACAATGACACTAATAATAGTTAGCTAGTTAAAAGCACATAAATGTAAAATAGTTACAAAGCACAGTAAAAGCAATGAAAATGATAAAATTTTGAAATAAAAAGAAAGAAAGAAAGAAAATGTTTAAGAAAGGAAGAATTCGAAAATGTAACTTGTGAAGGAGAGTAAAAGGTGAAACAATACCAGAAATCTTAGACATGAGGAAACTTGATTTCTGAATAGCAATTTTAATTTCATTGGCATTGCTTGCCTGAAACAAATCCCTAAAATCTTCATATTCAAGCAATCCTGAAATTCCAAAGCCCGCAACAAGCAATAGCAAACCGCGAGCGTCCATTTTGCAAGCCTTCCCCAGGCCTCCTTCATTGATCAACCTCTTTCTCCATGCCCCAGCGGCCTGTTCTGCCTCTTCCTTCACAGCTTTCTCAATCTCAACCCCTTGGTCGATCCCCATCAACAAAAAACATTCTAGAATCAACACAGATGCCTCCCTTGCTGGGACCATAGGAGATTTTGCATCAGCAAAGGCCTTACTTCCCTGAAGAAAAAACCTTCCAGAACAATCCAAAACAAGCCGAGCTACATTGGGGGCAAGCTTCAATGCATTAGGAACTTCCTCCCTCAGTTTACTAATTTCTGAGAGCTGTGAAGCCATATACTTCCGGAGTCCACGGCTATTCATAGTTCGGCAGAGGTCTTCTAGTTCCGAACGACTTGATTTCGATTTGTTCTCTTCAACGGAAACCGAGGAAGAAGCTTGTTTACACGGGACAATAGGAGATTCGTCTTTTTTAACCCGTGGCGGTTGAGGCTTCAGAATGGTCGTCTCTGGGTGGACTGCGCAGTCGATGGCTGCATCTGGGTGCACTACGGAGTCGATGGCGGTCTGAATAGAACTAATGTGTCCCTGTAGCTCGTTGAAGCATCGCTGGAAGGCGGAAAGCGCAGTGGAGAGCTTCTGGAGATTAGCGATTGATTTGGAGGGGATTGACGCAGGTTGCTGAGACTGAGATTGCATAGTTTCGGTTAGTGCCGGCGGAGGATTGCGTGCAGGGTTTTGGGGTAATATTTTCGATCCCGCCGGATCTTTATTAGACTCCGACTGTGGCAGGGGAGGAGAAGTTGCGCGGGAGGTGGGTATCGCCGGTTGCGCCATGACAATTGAAATAAACTTTCTCAGAGCGTTGCCCTATTTCTGAGATTATTTTTTGTTTTTGCGTGGGGAAGACAGTTTTAGAAGGGAAAGCACATGTATACTCGGGTTAGTTCGATTTGATTTGGAATGTTATTCATAATGATACATATTTTCGGATTTTTTTTAGTTTTATTTGATATTTGCTTAATCAATGTGAGCAATGTGAGTAAAAACGATTTTCTCTCCTCTCTAGGGTTACCTTCGGGTAACGCCTAGTCTTTGTCCGCCTCCGGCTACCCAAGAGGTCTAGGCCATCGTCGGTGGTTGTGTTTGGAGTGCGGGTTTTCTATCGAGCTCTTCGGGGCTTCGCTTTGGTTGGAGTTTTGTTTCGGTCGAGGAGGTCAACGGTGGAAGGAGGAGCGTTGGAGATTCGGCGTGGTCTGTCAAAGGCGGCGTCCACGAAAGCTTCGTTTTGTTGCAGGGGTTTGTGCTGTCAATGGAGTGTTCTGTATACATATACAAAAACATGGTGATTAGGATGGAGGAAGAAGATCTGGATTTCAATACGAAAGACGCTCTGATAGAGAAAAGCAGTCCAGGGTTTCAGGTGGTAGGAGTGCTACTGACTTTTGAGGGACGATTCGAGGGACGATTCGAGTTTTCTGGCTGAATCAGAAGTTTTTTATTTTTGTTTTGTTTGCTGTTTTAGAAATTGTTATTTCTGCTTTGCGGTTTGCTTTTTTTTGTGTTCCTGTTTGTAAGACGTTGATTTTGGATGTAGGGGATGAGAGGAATATGGTGACCGTTTATGGCTTAAAGTTTCCCACTTTTGGATCAGTGAATTATATTGCTTCATTGGAGGTGATTAATTCCGAGTCTGGTTCTCGGGATAGCGGTTGTCAGGTTTCTTTTTGTCTTTTGACCCATACTCTGAATTATCTATTATCAATATAAAGCCGAATTCTTCCAAAAAAAATGTGAGCAATGTGAGTTGCATACTTTTTCCAAAAAATGTGAGCTGCATATGTATTTATTGTCTGATATAGTGCAATCTCATTCGTTTAAATCTGTTATAATCTAGTATGATATATCTAAATTTGACCTGATATATTCAAGTAAAATCATAATCTTTTTTCTCAATTTTCTTTAGGAAGTTGCCCTATATAAGACTTGAACTTAACAAGAGTGTCACATAGAATTGTCTACTTTCCCTCTATTTTAGGACTTATATGCTCATATTCAAAGTTTGAAACAAACGTGTATTATCTAACACACTCTTGTCGAAGTCGAATCACGTGCTACAATAGAGATGTGATTTTTGTGTACATTGACAATCAAAATGACATTCTTGTTGCTAGTAGAGATTGACATTTTTCAATTCCCTTGTTCAAATGTACATTGACAATCAAGATGACACTTTTATTACTAGTTGAGATATCATTTTTGCTAGTAGTTTAAGGAGGTCAATGCAACATCTATTGTGATGGCATTTGTTTTGTTGTGAGGATGACATTACTGTTTGACAATGACAATTTGACTTGATGTTTATAATTTAGCACAGTGATGACATTATGACTTGATAACGATATAATAATGTGGTCATGATGACATTCTCGATGAGGTGCTAATATAAATGATCCTTTTAAATAGAGACATTTTTCATTCATTCTAACTTCTACACTTTCAACATGATTTAGTTTTTCGAGTAAATTTCGCTTTTTATTTTTCTATTTGACACTCTAGATTTATCTTGTAACACGTTCAATAAAATTTGTGTTATCGTAGTCAATTATTACTTTCTTCATATTTTAGTAGTTACATAACTACCTCATGTTTCAATTTTAGGGGGCGGAAGCAAAACGTTATATATGCATCGAATCTGAATTGGATTACAAGATAAACATTATCTCACTCACAACTTATGTCTATGCGAAGAAACACACAAAGGAAAATATGTGTAGGTGTTTCACAAAAAGACATTGGTTTGTAGCGCATATAAATAACTTTCATATGTATGAAGAAAATCTTCTTTAAAGCTCGTAGCTTATTTAAATAGATAAGTATTGTTTGTGAACAAAGAGATTACTTTACACGATCACATATACATAGTATTAGTTTGAAACTCGTTTGTATAATTTATGTGCATGCCAATGTTTGTAGTAGACTAACTAACATACATAAATTGTCTTTGGACAATCATTAGTTGTACGTGGCAAGACATTAGTTTCCTTTAAAATTTAATATTTTTAAATGTGTAAATGGAGTATAAGCTATTGTGTATACCAAGTATTTTTTTAATTACTTTTAGTTATGTCTTTTAATTTGGCGTGATTATGAAATATAATCTAGCATGGTTTAATATATGATCTAGTTTAAACACTGAATAATATTGTGTCAAGGTGTTGAGAGAGATCAATTTTTTTAATACGTTATATACGTAAGGGTTATGTCTATAAAATAGTGCAATTGTAATTTGCAAATATGATGGATTATATCCCAATTTATCAATTACGAAAGGACAACGCACAAAATCATAGAATAATGAAGACTTAAAAAGATTTTGAAACATTACATATCTTTCTACAATTTTGAAAACTTCTTCATAAATGATATCTATTATCTTGTGAAAAACTTTATTCTTTGAGAGAGAGTTAATATCTTTACTCCATTGTTTGTGTTGATCCTCGATGTATAGGGAGTAACATACAATTGATTGTGTCTAAAAGCATTTTTCTCAAAAAACAATCCAACCTCATATAATGGTTGGTCTTGACTTTTTTCAATGCTCATTGCAAAGCACACCATTACCGAGACCGATAATTGCTTCCTTTAGAAAGTGACGGTGATAATGGCACTTTGATTATGTAAAATGTGCCTCATACTTCTTTCAATGTTTATTCTTGCGTTCAACACAAGTTTTCTCATATCGGCAACAATATTAAGTATAAAGATGTTTTTAATTGGACTAGTTTCAATATCAGACTAGACCATACCAGACATAAGCAAACCCGAATAGACTTCATTAGTAGTAAAATACACATAGACATACATATACTAGACCAGACTAGATCATAAATTACAGTCTGCAATTAAACACCCTAACATGATGTTTTGGTTCGATTAGTCTACTTTACTCGAATCTGTTAGAGAATTTTTATGGTGTCCAATTATGTTTTATATATGTGTGTTTGTGTTGTGACAATTTAATTAATAGACAATGAGAAACTTTATATTAGGGCTTGTATGTCTTTTTCATAGGCTAATATTGTAACGGGTCTAACCCTTAGACCTATAAAGTCTGAGGCTAGGCGCATAAACCCTAAGAATCGTATGTAGAAGAGTAGGCATTCACACACATATTCACAGAGAATAGAGAGCAGTAGAAGTTTTCATACCCTATACTGAAATTCTTCATCATTCTAGTATTGAATCGGAGCTTTATTTCTTCCCTATTATGTTTGTATCATAGTTTAATTGTTGGAAACTGTTTTATCAATTGGTATCAGAGCCGAGGCATGAAACATGTCGATTTTATCCGCATTTTTCGAACCTACCATTGATGAAGAAGACCTGCTACTAAAAAACTCTTTTGGAGATTTGATCGATCTGTCACTGACGTTATTCTACGACTTTTGGAAGGAAAGGACCAAAATCCGCCGAAATCTTGCTGCTGGAGAAACTCTTATAATCGCAGGTTGCAGATTCTACGAAATTTCATGCCATCATTCACCTACGCTGAAAATTCTCCCACAGCTGAAATAACTCAAAAATGGGTTCCTAAATCAAAACTACATTCATGTAGCTCTTCCAAAGCTTCAAAAGAGACTGGTTTTTTACGCAAAAAGAGACTGCTTTAAGAGCAAAAATAAAACAAAAATTTCAAATTTGTTTTGCTAAAAAAGGGATAAACTCACCTTGAAATGGGTACAAAAGGTTTCTTAGCCATATGCAGGTCTGTCATGTGTGGTATCTGATCTTATTGCTCCACACACGTGGCGGGGTATGACGAGTTATGAGCAATCAACCAGTGCATATTATGAAGGGGAGTATTGGCATGTATACCACCTCATTGAGCAGAAAATCACCAAATACACACTTCAGAGGGGGTTCATTTTCTCCTCTTAGCATCTTAGGACCCAAAACACGTCAAACAACACGTGCATATTCTGAGGAAAGTGTTTCTTTTTCACTCCTCATGATGCCTTACAAGAAAGAAATCACATTTCAATGGAGAGTTTTCTGCTCTACTTCCCATGTGACAAACAACACCACTTGCACATTGTGAGGGGGAGTTTTCATTTTTCTCCTCATGGCGCTAAACAATGTACAACGCAAGGATTATCTCAGGAATGCAAATATTAGGGGGGCTTCAGTTTTCTCATCCCCGATGCCAAACAAAGACAAAGCATACCTAGTGTTCTAGTTAAGGGGGGCACAGAGAGAAAAGAAAGAAAACATCAATGAGAAACAAGTCTCAATGACTTAGTAAACCTAACTAAGTCTACCCAATGGATAAAGCTGAGAGTGAGGAAGTGAGTGAGTGAAAACTATAAGAGAGAGAAAGCAGAAGGTTCATGTGAGAAAGAGAACAATAATCAAAGATAAGTCTCCTACCTCAAATGTGATATCAATTGAGAAATCAATCCTAGTCACTCAAATACTCTGAACAATCTTCATAGGTTCAAGACTGAATTTATTCAGATCCTGAGTAGAAGTTGCCACATCCTGTCCACCGGTGCATGCACAAACCTACCCTAGACCACTCATCTGTCTTCCGACAGACAGTTGATTATTCACATTTCATTGGGAACCTCATCTTTTATCATTGTCTTCTTCAGAGACGACCGATACAGACTACGGTGGCCCTCGGCCTTATTCCATTGAACTTTCATTAATCACTTCGTGTCTGGTTACCTCACTCCTAAATGTTTTGAATTTTCTATGACACAGACACATTTTAAAGTCAATTGTTGGTCTTTATGATATAAGAGAACTTTCATAGGCTTATTTCCTATATATGATGTAGAACAATAATCGGAAGGAAGCCTTGATGTTGCAAAATAGAAATCACCAACATGTTCAGACCATCACTTTGGAGTTTACCCGTTAAGGTGGTGATAATGGGCGTCTACGTGACCCTAGGGGGCTACAATTTTCTTTATTGATCCTTGTGATGATGACAAGAGTGACATCTACTTTAAATGCTTCATAATAATTGGTCGGAAGTCTTGTTGGAACCGTAATGCTGCTATTATTATATACAATTCACACATCAGTGTTTTTCATTGATAATGTGATAACAGAATACCATGGTGTTTTCGATTTTTACTTTTTGTATTTTTTTTTACTTCTGTTTTGTTACCCATAATAAAATGATCAATAAGGCATGACGTTTTGATTTTATCAGATCGTCATGAGGGGGAGTGGTCCACGTGTTGTTTACTCTCAACAAATCATACTCGGATACCATGCAAAGAGGTGCAGATGTCGGTGGATCCTCTGCCATCACTGCACGAGATCAACTCCATCATCTTCATCTTTGAGACTCAGCCTGGCGTATGTTAAGATCAAATCTTCCGTGCTGAACTCGATGACAACGAAGCTACTCTAATATTTTCATTTGATGACATGTAATAAATAAGATGATGACACGTCATCATCTTATCAACAGTCGAGAGTAGTTAGTTAGTTGAGTTGTTAGACTGTTATAAAACAACCAATTGTACATTCAGTTCGTTAGCTTGATGATAATAACAAATATCTTTCTCTCTGAACTTCTTCTTCCCCAATTCTTCATTTCTTCATCATTGTCTGGTTATATTTCTGTAATCTCTTAAGCTGGATCATAACAATTTGTATCAGAGCAGTATACAGAAACGTTAAATAGCAAAAATGAGTAATACGGATCGTATTACGCAACTGGAAGTGGAGTTCGCTGACGTGCACTTGTCGTGAGGTGCACTCAAAATAATTAATCAATACAACGAATATACGTAGTATAACGAAGTAAGGTTCGTATCCACAGGGAAATGAATACTTTTCTTTTATAAAAGTAGTAACAAGGGGGGTTTATATTTGTTTGATTTAAAAACACTAAGATAAACAACCTATATGAGTTTAATTCAATGAGATGAGGACTTGGTTTTGCTTTTATCCACTTAATGAAATGTTCGTCGATCCTGGTTATATCTTTAACTATCTTCCTCTCGAATACTCAATCGAGGAGTATATCCAGTTCATCAAGGGTAGTTATTAATAACGAGATGCGTTCATTAATAAAACTTACTATCGAGTCAATATAGAACAAGCGCCGTATATTAACTTAATAGTAGCAATAAACTTAAGATGAAAACGATTGAGATTGATAACCTCAACACAAGCGGTTTATTGGTTTAATCAATATAATTAATTCCCCTTGGCATATCAACCATGAGATGCATGCATTAATATTCCAAGTTTACTACCGTTGAAAGAACCGCATTAATAACAAGCGTATTAACCGATCGATTCTAGTAATAATTAATATGAGAAACAATACTAGTTGATACTTTAAGTAATGTTTAAGATATTAACATGAAATATGAATAGGAATTGATTAATACTCAAGGAAGAATATTAAAGAATATGAATCCTACTATGATTAATATCAAGATGTTAACTAATTGTCATCTTAGTAACACTCCCCAATATTAACATAGAGGAAGAAATAGCTATTACTATGACCAATGTCAAGATGTTAACTAATTGTCATCTTAGTAACACTCCCCAACTTTGATATAGAAATAGTATTTTAAAGGAAGAATTAATATTCAAGGAAGAAGATTAAAGAAAATAACTTACAACTTACAAATTCATTAAGCTTCAAAGTAGCAAAACCAAGATGGAAGAGTTTAGCTCCTCATTTGGAGACTAAACATGATGAAAAATATAAAGAAAGAGCTATTCTATACTGAGCTTAGATGTACAAAGGGATTGGATATCTTTTTATGAAGGAAAGGAGGTGTATTTATAGGCTTTTGGGATGGGATTCGGGTACTCGATCGGGTATATACATGGTACCCGATCGAGTATGTGTGTAATACTCGATCCGAGGTGTACTCGATCGGTTTCAGGCTGTTTTCCATAAGTATACCCGATCGGGTATATGTTTATACCCGGTCGAGTATGCTTAGAAAATGGTATTCGTACCATACTCGACCGATCTTTGCTTAAAATTCAAAGGCATACCCGATCGGGTATGTCGGTCTACCCGATCGGGTATAGACATTAAATCGTGGCCAAAATCATCCCGGCATGTTCCCTTGTCTTCGGATCTGATCCGATTTGAAGTTCCAACCTAATACCCGATCGAGTACAGTTAATACTCGACCGAGTATAGACCAAAATTCAGGATCTTCTTTTGTCTTCCAATTTTTGCACCTTCTTTTCACTCTTTGGGTTCACCAACTGTACTTCGAGTGATCAAGACCTGTTTGAGCTCAGAATATATCTAATCTAAACTATTTACAAGAATTTAACAAACTAATCTATTACACCAAAAGTGTGTAATTTCCATAGTAAAGATCAAGCAAAACTAATTAAAAACACAAACATAAATATGGAAATTACAAACGTATCATTCGCTAATATACGAACGGAAATGGAGAAGATGAACGAAGCTCAAAGAACTGATCTCGCTCGCATAACTGAGCTGCAAGAGAAGCGATTCGAAGAAATCTTAGCAGCAGTTAAAGGAATCAATTCATCTTCACACATCGAGCATGATACCAGACCTCAAAATTCCGGAATACTCTCTACTCTGGGAAACACATAGGTATTAAATTGGATTTTCCCCATTGTAACGGTGACAATGAAAGAAGCTGGGTTAGAAAATGTCAGCGTTATTTTTTGATTCATAATATGTCTGATTATGAAAAAATAGTGTTGGTCGGGATGTATGTTCAGGGAATTTCGGAATACTGGTACATGGATAGAATTGCTGGCAGGGAAGCAATGAGCTGAGATACTTTTGTAAACTTGTTCCTTGACAGATTTTCTAAGGACAATGACATAGTTGGGGAATTTAACAAACTAAGACAAAGAGGTGGAGTAGAGGATTATATAGATAAGTTCTCTGAACTTAAATCCTTTATGTTACAAAGGAATAAATTCTTAGATGATTTCTATTTTCTGAAAAGTTTCTTGAGTGGTTTAAAGGAGGAGATAAGGCATATGGTCGAAATTGTGGATCCTGAGACATTAGACCAGGCCTTTATGATTGCCAAGAAACAGGAATCATTATAGGAAGCAATGGGAAGAACGGGAAGAATGACTTTGAGAAATAACAGCAACAAAGTGGGAAATGAAAGCAAAATGACAACTCCTAATGAGAAATCATTACCAATTAGGAGACTAAATAAAGATGAACTGGAAGCTAGAAGAAGAAAGGGAATGTGTTTTAATTGTGATGAGTTATACACAGTAGGGCATAAATGCAAAAAGATCTTTAAAATCTTATTAACAGAGTAAGAGGAGAATACAGGAACTTCACTGGATGATGAGGATAGTGATGAACAAATCAACTTTGGAGTGTCATTACATGCGCTAAAAGGACAAATGCCTACTGATACTATCAAACTGACAGGGAAGGTCAAGAACAATAGCCTGACCATACTGGTGGATTCTGGCAGTACACACAGTTTTTTAGATCCGGGAGCAGCTAGAAAAATTAACTGTGAAATTAAAATCACTAATTCTCTACAGGTTACAGTGGCAGGAGGAGGACAGATTGAGTGTAACTCTAAATGTCCTAGATTGGAGTGGGAAATGGCAGTGCATTGTTTCTCAGCTAGTGTCAGAATATTGCCATTGGGAGGTTATGACATGGTGATGGGGTGGATTTAATGAGGAAATTGGGGCCTATTATGTTAGACTATGACAACCACACTATCACTTTTGATCATAAAGGACAGAAAGTGTTGGTACCAGGCATTCAACCAGAAATCTCAGTCAAAATGATAACAGGAAAGAAGATGAATAATTTGTTGAAGAAGAAAAATGGAACTTTGTTTCAGTGTTTTTGTATGGTGGGGATTATTTCAGGTGCAAAAGAATCTGAAAATCATAAAGAAGAAGAACTTGAAATTATTGTCAGAGATTACCAAGATGTCTTAAGGAACCTAAAGAGTTACCTCCTTCAAGAGCTTGTGAACATCAAATTAACCCGAAATCAGGGGAGAGACCATTCAAACCAGTTCCATACAGATATCCATACATTCAAAGGCAAGAAATAGAGAAACCGATCAAAGAAATGATCAGTTCTGGAATAATCAGACCAAGTCAAAGCCCTTATTCCAGTCCTGTACTTCTAGTCAAGAAAAAAGATGGATCTTGGAGGTTCTGTGTAGATTACAGAAAATTGAATGCTATCACCGTCAATAATAATTACCCCATACCATTGATTGATGATCTGTTGGATGAACTGCAAGGAGCACCAATTTTTTCTAAAATTGATCTAAGAGCAGGATATCATCAAGTGAGAATGAAATAAGAAGATATTGAAAAGACTGCCTTTACTACTGCTAGTGGACTATATGAGTTTGTAGTAATGCCATTTGGACTTACTAATGCTCCAGCAACATTTCAAAATATGATGAACACTATTTTCAGTCCTTATTTGAGACAATTTGTACTGGTCTTCTTCGATGACATATTAGTTTATAGCCCAGATAAAGAGACTCACATGAAACACCTTCAGCAAGTCTTTGAATTGTTAAGGGAACATACTTTATTTGCCAAGAAGTCCAAGTGTGTATTTGGGGTTCCACAAGTGGAGTACTTAGGACACATAATCAGTTCTAAAGGAGTGGCAGTGGGCCCTTTAAAAGTTAAGAGTATCATGGAATGGCCAATTCCTTCTACTCTTAAAGCACTGAGAGGATTTTTGGGGATGACTGGGTATTTCAGGAAGTTTTGCTCAAGATATGGTGTTAAAGCTAGACCTCTAATTGAATTGACAAAAAGGGGATGTTTAAATGGAGTGAAGAAGCACATAAAGCATTTGAAGAGCTAAAAAGGGCTATGTGTATTGTGCCTATCTTGCAACTTCCTGATTTTAATAAACCTTTCATAGTTGAAACTGATGCATGTTATGAAGGGTTGGGAACAGTACTACTACAGGAAGGTCATCCTATATCTTATGTTAGTAAAGCTCTGGGACCTAAGAACCTGGGGTTATCCATCTATGAAAAGGAGATTTTAGGCATTCTCTTGGCTATTGAGAAGTGGAGAGCATACTTATTAAATGCTCCATTTGTAATAAGAACAGACCAAATAAGTCTCAAATATTTGGTCAATCAGAGAAATTCTACCCCTACTCAGCACAAATGTCTTACAAAGTTATTGGGCTATGATTACAAGATAGAATACAAAAAGGGTTTTGAGAATAAAGTGGCAGATGCTTTATCAAGAAGAGATCAAGAAGAGAGCAGTAAGATGGGGAAATGTGCTACTATATCAGTTATCAAACCATTATGGCAAGAAGAACTGATTCTAAGTTATCAGGGTGATAAAGAAGCAAAAGAAAACATTTTAGAACTGGTATCTATTCCCTATAACATGAGTTGTTTTTCATATCAAAATGGAATGCTCCGGTTTAAAGGGAAGTTGTATGTGGGGACTTATGGAGATATGAGAAGGGGGATAGTTACTATGATCCATGAGGGTGTTACAGGGGGACTCTCAGGGGTACTGGTAACTCTGAAAAGAGTGGAAAATGTATTTTGGTGGCCAAATATGAAAGTAGATGTTCAGGAAGTGGTCAGCAAGTGTCCCATTTGCCAGTTATGCAAACATGAGAACATAAAATCTCCAGGATTATTACAACCACTACCTCCTCCAAAACAAGCATGGCAGCATATAACCATGGACTTTATTGAAAAATTGCCTAAGTCTAATGGTTATGATACCATCTTAGTGGTAGTTGACAGATACACTAAATACGCCCACTTCATAGCGTTGACTCACCCTTTTACTGCATCCATGATAGCTACAGTTTTCATGAATTATGTGTGCAAATTACATGGATTACCTGAATCTATCATATCTGATAGAGACAAAATATTCACCAGCTTGTTTTGGAAAGAACTCTTTAAATCCTTGGGAGTGCAACATCATTTGAGTACTGCATATCACCCACAGACAGATGGTCAGATAGAAAGAGTAAATCAGTGTGTGGAAAATTACTTGAGATGTATGAGTGGAAAGATACCTAAAGACTGGAGTAAATGGCTTCCATTGGCCCAATGGTGGTACAATAGTTGTCATCATACAGTTATTGGGATGAGTCCTTTTGAGGCTCTTTTTGGCTATAAACCACCAATGATGGAAATCAGATCTTATGAAGAGCTTTCAGTAGTAGGAGTTGAACAAACACTAGAGCAAAGACAGTTGATTTCAGTAAAACTTAAGCATCAACTTCAGCAATCCCAACAAAGGATGAAAGAGCTAGCCGACAACAAAAGGAGTGAAAGGGAATATGCAGTAGGAGATTGGGTTTACTTGAAACTCAAACCGTACAGACAGATGAGTATGAGGAAGTCTGCTATATGAAGATTGAGCCCTAAATACTGTGGACCTTTTCCTATTATTGAGAGAGTAGGAGCTGTAGCCTACAAACTGCAATTACCAGAGGGGAGCAAAATACACCCAGTTTTTCATATCTCATTGCTCAAGAAACAAGTGGGGGTTACTGATAGAGTTGTTAATGATGTTCCCATCGTGACTTAGGAGGGTAACACTCTGAAATTCTAGCCAAAAGGATTGTCTAAAAGAATAATGTTGCAGTAGTGCAGTTACTTATCAGATGGGGCATCTACAGGAGGATGAAGCTACTTGGGAAGATTATGACAAAATAAGTAAACAGTTTCCAGAACTTAAAGCTTAGGGACAGCTTCATTGGAAGGAAGGGGAAATGTTAAGATCAAATCTTCTGTGCTGAACTGGATGACAACTAAGCTACTCTAATATTTTCATTTGATGACATGTAATAAATAAGATGATGACACATCATCATCTTATCAACGGTCGAGAGTAGTTAGTTAGTTGAGTTGTTAGACTGTTATAAAACAACCAATTGTACATTCAGTTCTGTAGCTTGATGATAATAACGAATATCTTTCTCTCTGAACTTCTTCCCAAATTCTTCATTTCTTCATTATTGTCTGGTAATGATTATGTAATCTCTTAAGCTGGATCATAACAGCGTACAAATCTAGGGATGGACTCGGGTCCGAGCCGGGTCCGATTCGGGCCTAGGCCCAGGCGGGCCGGCGGTTGAGAAGTGGTGGACCCGGGACCGGCCCGGGTAACCACCGGGTCCGGTCCGGGTCCGGGTCGGGCCGGGAACATTATCAATTTTTTTTCCTCTTCCTAATTAACCCCCCTCCCACCCCCAACCCCCCCAAACCACCCCAAATGGCCCAAAATACCCAGCCCAATCCGAAAATTGAAAAAAAAAAATTGAAAAAAAAAAAGTTTTGGCTCGAAGCGGGCCCGGGCCCGGCCGGGTCAGGCCTTGTTTTGGGTGACCCGAGCCCGGACCGGAAAACCCACGGGTCGGGCCTACCCGGACCGGTCACTGACCGGGCCACTGGGTCGGTCCGGGCCGGAACAGTACCGGTCCCGGGCCAGTTCCGAGTCGGGCCACCCGGCCCGAGTCCATCAATATACAAATCTTCCATGTCGCTAGCCATACTGACGGAATACAAAAGCAAGAGCTACATGAACATTAGAACAAAAACGGTGAACAAAGGGCGCAACAACGACAGAAACCCTAGACATCTAGCCATCTAGGGAGGGAAACTGTTATTTTATGAATATGTGATTAGGGAAATCTCATTTAACCATTATATACTTCGTATTGTTTAAAATTACTACGTATATACTTGTAAAAAATTTAATGAATTGTTTCAACTATCAACATTGAAACAAATTATTAAATGTATTTCCATATTATAAATTAATACGGAGTATGATTTATGAATAACTAACAGTCAAAGTTATCAAAATTGTTAAATTGTCCTCAAAAGTCAAGAAGTGATGTTTATTATGCGATGGATGTAGTATATAAAAGGTAACATGGTATTTTGATAAACTAGCATGTTTAATTAACCTATAAAGAGAAAAAAAAAGACTAAATGGACCTCATTGGCTCATTATCTTAAGCGTCGAAGTGCAATGGAAAAATGCTTTGCAAGGCCACAAGTCCACAGACCACCACTATGAATATTCTACGTACAAATATTAACACAGTGAAGTGAAAACTACAAAATGAGTCCACAATCAGTAGTCACATGATCAGTTGACTCTAAGTTAAACATCAGAAGCTAATTCCCTTTTACTGAATTCAGAAGCTTGCCTCTTCTGTTGTTGGTCTTCTCAGGAAATAGCGCAGGCTGTTTTCAAGAACCTGAAACGTCGGTTTGAAACCGCTAGTAAAATTATACGTAGTACTATGTAATTGTATGTTCGTATTCAAAACTATGATATATATTGTTAACCTGTTGAAGGGGCTTGAAGAGAGCTTTACCCTTGTAGCTGGCATGAAATTTTGCTTTAGCCAGCAATCCCTGATGAGTAAGCACGGAATGAAAATCAGCTTAAAGTCTTCATAATATAAAATCTAAAGATTATCAGCCAAAATAATTTGCATTTTGGAAATAGAAGTTATGACTTTTGACGAGCCAAATGTCCATGTTTGACCTTTACTATTCACAAAAATGTACAAGGATTTCCTCCAATATTACTAAAAATACTCATGGTGAAAAATATGACTACTTTTTATATATTCCAAAAAAGGACTATATGTGCCAGCCACTTCTTATAATCTTATGCCAATGACACTGCCATTAATGCTACTGCCCCACATCTCAGTGTCACTGACTCGATGAACTTTCCTGGAAAATTTTCCAAGGAAATTTCGGAGGCCGGCGGCAGTGACCATTGGAAGGTTCATGTGGGAGAGAAAAATATTGAGATGGAATTAGGATTAATGGGATAAATTAGTCCCATTTAGGTCACTTTTCTGAAAATATTATAAGTGGTCATATTTTGTCCTTTTTTTGGAAGAAGTCATATTTTGTCCATTGAAAAGCTAGGAGTTAAAATTTGGTTTTTAGTTAATCCATTCATAATATATTTATATAGTCTCTAATGAAATATTATTTCAAAAGTATATTATCGGTCAAAGTTAACAAATTTTGACTCGAACTGTCAAATCAGGAACTTTAACTAGGCGGGTGAAGGGCTGCCTTGTGTGGCTTGGATCTTGGGCTGGTTTTGTTGGGCGTGAAGCTGGGCTTCGCTGCTGGTTCGTTGGATTATTTGACTGAGGGCTTCCGGAAGCTGGGCTTTGGGAAAGCGGTTCATTGGTGACTTTGCTGGCCCATGAGCCTTTACTGGTTCGGTGGTCAGCGCCCTACGAGAGGCTTATGACTCCTTAATGGACTGGTTCTTCATGGGCCAGTCCATCTTAGTTACTTGATTTTTGTGATACGAGCCGGGGCCTGTCCCGTGCCGTTTTGGATTGTACCATAAAATTCTCTCTCCCGCCTACCCCCTCAGGGTGGGGGTGGGGGTGGGGTGGGTTGAATGGTTAGATACTATTTTTCTGGATATATATATTTACATTCCAAAAAAAGGAACTTTAACTAGGCATGGAAGGAGTATCTCTTAATCCATGTTAATCCATACCTGATCTCACAATGTTGCAATATAAAAACACACACTATATAAGCATTAGATGAGTACTAGTACAGTCAGCATTATTGTTTATAACTTAGTGTTCTTACCTCAGTTTCAAATTCCCCAGACTCAACATCAATGTTTATGTCAGCAATGGTCTTTACAAGATCAACTAATAGTCCAGGTCTATCTACTGTCTCTACTCGAAGTAAGCTGTAAAAACATAAGACAAACATGTCTTATATCATCCATTGCATGCACACACAGCTTTTGCAATGATTGCATCAAATGCAGGCTTAAGTAAAAAATCAGCTTTAATTTAAAACAGACACTAACCTCCGTTCAGGGCTGTCATCGTAAACATGAACATGGGTCGCTATATCCACATCAACCTGATCATTTTGTACAGAACACATCAAAAGATTTGGACTTGTGGATAAAATGGCAGCAGTGTAGCCTCTTTGTTATGGGAAAACAGAGTGCAAGTTCAGTTCAATAAGGTAGCAGTGATATTTTCATGATTTTTCTATTTATATTTTGGGTTCACCCCCCCCCCCCCAACCCCCCCACCCCCCCACCCCCGCAGAAAAGAATGCTGTGATATTTTGAAACCAGCGGAGCGCCACGGTTCTAGTGAGAGTTGAGAGCTCTTCTCTCCCAAAAAGTGACCAACGGTCATCTTCTTGGCTCTTTCACGCAAACCACCGTCAAGCGCCACCATACTCCGCCACCTTCACCACCCTTTGGACCTTGATATCTTCTACATTACATATTCCTTCCTAAGGGGTTGTAATATCTAAGATATCATCTCCATTCGTCGCGTAAAACATTCAAAAAACTCTCACAAAACACTATTCACTCAACAAGGTCAACGCTCATATCTTCATTTCTACTTGGCCATTCTTGGATTTGAGCATGGATTGAGCATCACCTAGGTGGGGGGATTAAGCAAATCAAGTTTATTCCTACATCTACTACGTCCGTACAACTGACTACTGTTCACAAACGACTCCATTGGTACGGTTTCCAAGCTCAAAACACAAGAAATTCTCAATGTTTCCTGTTTTAGAAGGGGTTGCTATTTTTAGCTTCCCCTTCCATGGTTTGAAGGTATCTACCTATTTTGCTTCTCTATCATCATGCCCAAGCTCACGGGTAAGAAGAAGGATGCAACACTTCCTACCAAATCTTCCTCAAGGCTCAAAGCAAAGGCTCAAGCTAAGGAAATAGAGGAAGCTATCTCGGCTTGGGGACAAATTAGTGACTCGGAGTTTGATGTTGAATCTCATACTAGTGATGCCGAAGGGGATTCAAAGGCTATCTCAAATGATGAAGTTCAGCAAGACAACAACCATGAGGTACCTCCTTTAACACTTGAGGAATCTAATATTGAAGTACAACCTATTGTCCGAGGGAAGGGTGCTATTGAACGAACTGTTGAGACATTAGACAAGGCCATTGAGGTTGTAACTTCGGGGGAAACTGTGGCTAAAACCCTTCTTGAGGACAAGGGCAATGAAGTGTATGCCGCGGCATTAGGGAAGAGCTTGACATGGGGGCAAACCGAAACAACAATGAAGCAACCCTTTGCCTCATTATTAAAAAAAAAGGGAGCCGGACAAAGGTATGAAATTGAGATACATTGAACCCGTAGGGGATTATGTTGATTTGTCCAAGAGAACTATGAAATCTATGATTGAGCTATGGGGACATTGCCTAGTTGGTTATTTTGTCGGTAGATAACCTGGATTTAAACCAATACATGAGCTTGTGGCCAAGTGGGGAGTACAATGCCGTGTAAGGACACATGATAGAGGTTGGGTGATCTTTAGGTTCCAAAATGAGGAGGATAGAACAAAAGTATTGATGGAGGGACCCTACACCTTGTTTGGAAAATCTTTGTACTTGAAAACACTATCCGAAGACTTCTCTTTCCAAAGTGATGAATTCCTAAAGGTACCCATTTGGGTTAAACTACCTCATCTTCCTATGCAACTTTGGGATGAGGAAGTTATTAGTGAAGTGGCCTCTCGGATTGGGCTACCTTTGACAACGGATAGAGTTACACAAGAGAAGGCTAGATCACACTTCGCTAGAGTATTGGTTGAGGTGGATGCAGCCAAACCCCCACCATTGCAATTGAAAATCAAGATGCCAAATGGAAGATTTCATACTCAAAGTGTGATTTATGAGACATTCCCAAACTATTGCTTCCAATGTAAGATGTATGGTCATCATGCATTTACATGCAAAGTGATAGCCGAACAAGAAAAGAAGGAAAGGGAGGAAAAGAAAAAGAACGCGGAGGCCACAAAAGACAAGATAGAAGGGGGCAAGGCCGAGGGAGAGAATGGAGATAAAGAAGTGGATAGGGATCCCAATGCCGCGGCATCCCCTAACAAGGCCACTAATGAGGAGCACCCCTTCTTAAAAATTGCAAGGCTTAAAAAGAAGAGAAAGGAGAGGGCAAGGAAGAAGAAGAAAAAAGTAAGAGAAGATGGTGAAGTTTCATCCGACTACGAAACAATGCAAGAGGAGGAGGAAGAAGAAGGGGACCCTAGAATTATCAAACACTTTAGGGATGTATATGATGATGAAGTTATTACTTATTATCAACATGGAAACCGATGAGGTTTTGACACGAAAAATGGATGTCAAACATTTGAGTGAAGTAGATGAACCTATTATCCGACTTGATCATTATCTAAGGAATGTAAAGGAGGACCAACCTGGGGTGTGGTTTACAAAAGCTTGCTTAGAAAGTCTACCCGATGTGATAAAGAAGAAAAAAGGATACGGCTACACTTCATGTTGTATGACACATGTCCTTAGACATTATCTTGATAGATATTATGAGGATGGACACCCAATGGGGAATGGGGAGCAAGGTGAAAGACCTAAGGAAGTTCAAAGACAAAACTGCAAGAATAGTAGGGGATATCCGAGAGGTCTACTTGGATGACATTATCACTAGCATTGAGTTCCAAGATGACAATCCATCAAAGATTCACCTAATGCATTGTGATGAAGTAAAGGAGGGAATTACAAGGCTTGACAACTACCTTAATGTGGATGACAAAGGGAGATACCAAGGACTTACTTTCACAACAACATGCTTGAGGGAACTCCCCGGAATAAACCACACGGATGATGGGTATGTCTTTACCTCTAACTTTATGACTAGTGTTTATCAATTATTTCTTAATAGGTACAAAGGATGTGACCAATATCGAGAATGGAGAAAAGGGGAAAGAGAGGTGAACCGATTGTCCAAAAGGAAAGGGGGTAAGGCTAAAACTTTTTAATGATAGTAGCATCGTGGAATGTTAGAGGGCTTAACAAAGCCTCAAAACAAAACACTATAGTTAATTTCATAAAGGTGAATAAGGTACGTATTTTTTGCATGCTAGAAACAAAGATGTCTATGACTACTTTTACTAATTTCATGAGTGTTAGGCTTCCATCTTGGTTGTATGTTACAAACTTTGACAAAATAGATGGGGGACGTATTGCTTTGATATGGGACCCTACCTTTGTGGAAGAAGACGTCATAGATGTTAATATACAGCATGTGTATGCTAGAATTACACAACTTCCTTACTATGTTTCTTTTGTTTATGCTTTATATAAGGTGTGTGATAGAAGAGTACTATGGGAACACTTAACCGGGCTAGCAACCACATCCTAGCCCCTTGGATCATTTTAGGGGATTTTAATTGTTTATGCTCCGGAACACCATGAAACTAAATGTTAATATAAATGATGCTCCTTCCACCGGGGAGTACTTCACTTGGAATAGAGGGGGGAAATGAGCAAAACTTGATAGAGTGCTTATAAACTCATTTTGGAGTAACCAAGGAGTAGCATGCTGAGCTCATTTTTTGGAAATGGAAAGTGAGTTTGATCATGTCTCCTCTTTAGTTATTATTGGGCAATCAATAATGGAGGGTCTAAGCCTTTTAAGTTTTTCAATATGTGGCTTAAACATGATAAATTCTTAGATATCTTAAAGAATGTTTGGGATAGGCATGTTATTGGAAGTGAACAGTTTAGACTAGCTCGAAAACTTAAACTTCTAAAACAGCCTCTTAAACAACTTAACCAAGAAGAATTTAGTCACATTTCGGCTAGAACAAAGGAATCAAAGAAGGAATATAAGAGAATCTACTAGTTAGCCCTCTTATCTCCTTTAGATGATACACTTAGAGAAGAGCTTTCGATTGCAAAGAAAATATCATTATTTATTAAAGAGGCCGAGGAAGCCTACCTTAAACAAAAGGCTAAGGCAATTCACTTGATTAAGTCGGATAGATGTACGAAGTACTTCCATTCTATTGTGAAGAAAAAGAATGCTCAAAATTCCATTGCCTCCATAAGATTAGAAGATGGAAGTCTTACTAACTCTATGGATCAAGTTGCAAAGGAATTCATAGATTTCTTTAAAGGACTATTTGGTACAAAAGAACAATCTATTGGGTTTGATACCAAGGTAATGCTCTCGAGTAAACTCATTGCCCAAGAGAGTATTGTTGACCTTATTAGACCTATTACTGATTTGAAGATCAAACAATCCTTGTTTGATATTGGTAATGATAAAGCCCCGGGTCTGGATGGCTATTCATCACCTTTCTTCAAAACCAATTGGGGAATAGTTGGGGATGATGTATGTGCTGCGGTAAGGGATTTTTTTGTCACTGGGACTATGCTTAAACAGGTAAATCACATTGTGGTAGCTTTAAACCCAAAAACTAATCACTCCCCTACTGTTGTCGACTTTAGACCAATCTCATGTACAAATGTGACTTACAAGATAATCACAAAGATCTTAGCATCTAGGTTGGGGCCTTATCTTTCTAGCATTATCCACCCCTCACAGGAAGCTTTTGTGGATGGAAGGTTGATGTCTGACAACATCTTCTTAGCACAAGAGTTAGTTAGGGGATATGTTCGGAAAAGGGTTACCCCTAGATGTATGATAAAAGTAGATCTTAGAAAAGCTTATGATACTGTTTCTTGGGAGTTCCTTGAGATGGTGCTTAGGCAAATTGGATTTCCAAACATATTTGTGGGATGGAATATGGAATGTGTCACCACATCCTTCCTTTTTCCATATCCATTAATGGGGTTCTACATGGATGGTTTGAGGGAAAAAGAGTACTTAGACAGGGGGACCCTATGTCCCCTCTACTTTTTGTCTTATGTTTAGAGTATTTTTCAAGGTTAATGGATCAAAGGACTTCCAATCCTTTATTCAAATGGCACCCATCATGCTCACAACTTAAGATCTCTCAGAGCCTATGTTGATGACTTAATGCTTTTCTCTAAAGGGGATTATAAGTCTATAAAGAATTTGGTTGATACTTTACATGACTTTGGCCGAGCTTCTGGACTTATGGTCAACCATGAAAAGTCTAACATCTTTTTGGGGGGAATGTATCAAATCAGTTGCCATACATTATGCAGATGGTAGAGGATCCTTTCCTGTTAAGTATCTTGGGATTCCATTGGCCCCACTAAAGGTGTCTGTGGCCCAATTCTCTCCTTTGATTGATACGGTCACATATTTTATTAATGCATGGAATACTAAGACTTTATCTTATGCATGAAAGGTTGAGTTGATAAAAACAATTATGCACGGAGTCCAATCCTTTTGGCTTGGTATTTTCCCCATCCCTATGACTATTTTAGATAGGATTGTTGGCGTATGCCATATTTTATGATGGGGAGGGAAACATGCCAAAGTAGCTTGGGAAGATGTTTGTTTACCAAAAGAAGAAGGGGGTTTAGGTATTAAAGACTCAAAGGTTTGGAACAATGCTCTTTTATCTAAGACTTTGTGGAATATACACCTAAAACAAGATAACCTTTGGGTTAGGTGGGTTCATGGGGTATATCTTCATGGTAGGGATGTGTGGACTTTTATTCCACACAATAGGGACTCCCTACTTATGAAGAGGTTGGTAATGATTAGAGATGATATTATCTCTAAATTCCCCTCTTTAGCTGAAGCTATGCAATACCTTGGAAAATGCTCTTTTAATGGAAAACTCTCCTTCCAAGGTATATGATTTATTAAGAATTAAAGGGACAACTCATGCTTGGATGTCCTTCATTTGGAAACCATATGTCCCTACCAAATTTTCGTTTATCATGTGGCTTGCCTTTCGTAATAGGCTAGCTACCTCGGGCAATTTAAGATATCTTGAATTGCCTAATGATTGTTACTTTTGCAAGGGTGGCTTAGAAACAGTGCCACACCCATTTTTTGAATGTTGTATTACAGGTCAGGTTTGGAAAGCAATAAGGGAATGGCTATGAATGAAAAGGCAAATGACATCGCTAAGGAGCGCTATAAAGTGGATTCAGAAGGAATGCAATGGAGCACATATCAGAGCTAAAGCCATAAGGATATCATTTTGTTTTACTACATATTGGATATGGAGGATAAGGAATTCCCTACATTTTGATGGAGCTACATGCAATGTGGAGGATATGGTCGCTCACATTAAGTTTATGGTCTATAAAGCGTTGTATTCCATTTATCCATACCACATGATCACTTTTTGAAATAGTCGTCACCTAACTTTTTGCTATGGGCTTCATAGATAGAAGATCTTGTCTTTTGAGGTGATAGGGCATCCTTACTTGGGATAGCCTACATTTTTGTATCCATATATATGTTGTACAGAACTACTTTGGATATCTCTATTTATATTTACAGTTCATCCAAAAAAAGACTGCTGCTACACACATTTAGTCCGATTATTATGAGATGACACTTCTGATACTCTTTTTGAACTTCCGAATAATACTTGGAGGAGTAAAAGTGAAATTGTCAGAATAGTTAGAGGACCGTAAGTGCCACCATCCCAATAGACAGAGAACCAAAAATGGAAAATCAAGACGGGTGCTAAACCTGTCTCTACCTAAGCTAAAAGGACAGAAGTGGAAAAACTCCTAATTATATCTTTACATGCAACAGACATATGAATTAAGCACAACAATAAATTTGTGGACCTTCGTATATGGTTGGAAAACACCAAATGCCTCCCCCATTGCTAACTGCGAGCTCGACTCCTGTTCAAGAATTTAATAGTAGATGAAAGTCTATCCTAGGAGTTTTACTCATTAAAAAGTTCTGCTATACAAAAATACAGTACTCATTTCATACTGGGTGGTACTGAAGCATATTGTTAATAATAGTCAAACGTATCGCCTCAAGCAACTCTGGATCCTCAATTTTCTTACCTGTATAACTATAAACAATACCAATACAAAATTGTCAGAGAAAAAGAGGCATCACAAGCAAGCAGACAAATACTTTGAAAGTTTGAAGCAAAAGAGTATTCTGTTTGTTAGATAAGGTTATATAAATGTATAACTTTTGTTACTTCACATGGTTGAGTGTTACCAAGCCATATACAATGTCAAACCTGGCCATGTTGAAGTTTCTGACCCATGAAATTCAAAACATGATCAGAAGTAACCTTCTATTCTTATGTCCCATTTGGGTATCATAACCTTTTATAATTCTAAAAGCTACTACGTGATAGAAGTTGTATAGTAAATAAATAAGAATTAGCCGAATTTATATTATTCATGTTAATTTTGAAAGCCGCTAACTTCATTTGATTTCCATAAACTTGCTTCTAATTGGAAAAACAAAATGAAAACGATGCCGAGTAGGACCTAAAGTACAAGATTAGAAAGACTAGTAAAGTGAGCATAATACTGTTAAAACGTACTGCATTGACTTACAGTTCAGTAATGGCAAACTTGTTGTGCTTTCCTGATGAATCTAGATAAGCATTTGCTTTAACAACGCTCAGTCCAAGATTTTGCAACGCATTCATCTGAGACATTATTTGGTGAACTAAGATATATATGTATTCTTCTTCAGGAAAATACTTAAAGAACAACTTCAGTTTTTTATATTTCGATGCATGCAAAATAAGAAGCACTTGCAAGTTGCGACAACGTCACATTGAACCAGGAGAGGGTTATAGAAGACAAACTGTATCAAGAAGTGTCCCGAGGCGGTCACCAAAGGTAATCTCCACTAGAGTTGAATCCGGATCAGAATCAAGATCTATCATCACTTTGGGTGTCGGGACGTCTGCAATCCCTGTGAAACTCTTGTCCTAAGTATGAACAAGCAAATCATAATGAAGCAGACATCAGGATTAAGTTAGTGCAAATAAAACCTATGACAATAAGCAAATTCTAAACACCTCGACAACAGCTGAAGGTGTTTTAGGAATGATTGTACTTCCAAACAATCCCGACCTGTCATAGGATACATTTAGATTGAATTCCAAGACACTTTCACCAACTAAACACTACTGATCTCAAAAGTGTAAAGTTTACCACGTGTGTCAAATGTAAATAAAATAAACTCACATATAAGATCTTTTCCTACCCATCTTTTTAAATAATTCTCTTCAGATGCAATCCATGTCAGAACACATTTAAGCGAGCAACTCAATCTGATTAAAACTCAAAAAGAAAATACATTGATTTTGACTTCCACGTTGACAAAGTATCCTCCTTTATAAAAAGGCATCCAATTAGGTGTTTCAATAAAAAAAAACTTGATCTTTGTGATGCATGAAAATGCTCATTTTCCTAATAGAAGAGCTTGACTATAACATCCACCACGCCATAAGTAAATACTACTAGTAGTATATACTGGCAGAGAAATGGAAACTCGGTATCTCAAAGAGGCCATGTTGTAAAGAACTCAATTTGAAACAATTTCCTCATTTTAACTACCAGGAAGTGCCCTGAAATTACCCATAGATTATTAAAATTTCAAGAAAATGATAGTTGCATTACCAAAGCCAACATAAAAATAAAAGAAAAATAATGATAATAAAACTCAGGCGCAGGAGGGAGATTTTTTACCTCCTGGGCCGAATGCAGACACTGTGAAATGGATCCACAGCAAAAGAATGTCTGGAAATACCATGACCAGATAAGGCTTGCTTTTCAGTTACTTTCAGACCACCGGATAGCCCAGAAAATTTTCCGCAAGAAGCCATAGCTGCAGACATTCCTTAAAGAAGAAGTGAAGAACTGTGAAAACAAAAATGGTTTCAAGTATAAAAAAGCATCGGAGAGATAAGTGTAACAGGGCAGCCTTGCTTGTTTCACTAGAATACGCCATTATTATGACGAAGTCGTGAGGAAATAAGGAAAGTGGATACCCCACATACTCCGTTTCTGATGATATCCTGAGGTGTCTTAAAAATGTTTAAAGGGCGGATCAGGTTGAAACCGTATCATTATCTAAATGTTTGCACAATATATCTTTAATGTATTGCATATCGAAATTTAAAGTGTGGCATATTATTAACGTTCAAAAAGAAGAATCCTAAAAAAGTTGATTTTTATTACAAAAATGTCATCTTACTTTTATAGCCTATTGATCAACTCATCTGATGATCAAGATGAGTTTGAAGTTTGTAAATTAAGGAGAGTTTGTATTTGATCTTTATTCATGTTCAAGGTGTTATCGGCAAAAATAATTTATATATTCCAAATTTCAGTGTGAGGTAATATTCCAAATTTGAGTATTTTATATATAATAAAAATACTTTGAAGTTTATATAAAAATTTAACTTAACATCATTATAATATATATTTTCTTTCACAAATGTAAACTCATAGTGTTAAAATTTAAAATTAAAATACTTTGAGCATTTATAATAATGAAAGTATCAATCTAAGCTTTGATATTCGAAATAAATAACGTCAATAAATAAGTTTATTGTGTTAATTGCAGACTAAAAAAGCATAGGATATTTAAATTATATACTCACCACTATAATCTTACATTTGTGGGGGAAAAGGTGTGATCATGACATTAAAATATATTTTTTATAGAATTTATGATACTTCTTTTAGATACGGAGTATGAAATTTGGGGTGTTTTGGCTCAAAAGTTGCAGATATTTAAATTATTTTATACTAAGTATATTTTATTTATAGCCATATTGTTTATTTATCACACTATTATGATTATCCACATGAGTGAGTCACTATTTTGTAAGCAATATTTGTCTCTGGTGCAGATCGTGGGACTCGTGGGTTTGGATATGTATTGTCCAAAACTAGATATAAATGTTTAATTATTAAAAATCTAATAGAAAATGTTTTTTTAACGAAATTGACTTAAATTATTATAATAGATTGTAAACAGGTTACAATAACGAAATTGCCCAAGATAAGTGTCTTCTTGAGGAGACTCTGGAATAAAGGGTTGGCCTTTCCAGAGAGACTGGCTGCATACACAGTGGTATACCCAACTATGTGCCCTTTCTGCCATCAAGATAATATGGTTGTTTTTACTTGAACTGTAATTCGTCCCAGATCAGACCAGATCAAAACAGATCAGATCAGACCAGACTAAAACAGATCAGATCAGACTAGACCAGACCATATTTTATTATTATTATTATTATTATTATTATTATTATTATTATTATTATTAGGGGTGTGCACCGGTTCAAAACCGGACCGGACCGTACCGAACCGGACCGGATATCATTCCGGTTCGATCCGAGTCCGGTTTTTCCGGTCCGGTTCGGTCCGGTTTCCCGGTTTAAACTGGATAGTGCATACCCCTAATTATTATTATTATTATTATTATTATTATTATTATTATTATTATTATTAGGGGTGTGCACCGGTTCAAAACCGGATCGGACCGTACCGAACCGGACTGGATATCATTCCGGTTCGATTCGGTTCCGGTTTTTCCGGTCCGGTTTTCCGGTTTAAACCGGATAGTGCACACCGCTAATTATTATTATTATTATTAGGATGTTTTTACTTGGACTGTAATTTGCTGGTCTGGTCTGGTCTGTTTTGGTCTGATCTGGTCTTGTTTGCGTTGCACTTTTTGGCCATTTTGATTTTGGCCAAATTCGGTCAAAATGACGGTGGCAGTTTTGTAAATAAACCATTTTTTTGAGCTACCGCGAAAAAGTGCAACGAAAGCAAGAAAAAGTGCAAGTGAAACATGAAAAAGTGCAAATTTTGCACTTTGCACGTTAAGACCACTTTTTATTTGAACCACATCCTATGTGTGTGTGTGTGTATAATCAAATGAGAACAACGCTTAACGTGAGAACGTGAGAACACCACATTTACCCCAATATGATGCATAATGAGGCTCGTCCAATGCACATTTTCGTGTTCGGCATAGTATTTACCAAAATGCCACAGTCATTATTTATATTGGCTTATTTGGAGCAACGTCAAAATGTGCACCAGCCGGGCTCTATTGTGTATCACATTGGGTTAATTGGGAGTGTTCTCACGTTAAGCACCATTCTCATTGGAACTTCTCACCTGATATTTTCTCTCTCTGTCTCTCTCACTACACACACACACACACACACATATATATATATATGGGAGAATTCATATACAAAGGGGTCTACCCATGCAAAGAGAGAATTAATCTTATGCATTCATTTTTAGATCTAATGGCTTAAAATGAGCCAAAAATACACTAAATTTGATCAAAAACGCGGTGTCAATTTCATAAATAAATCGAAGTTTTCAGCCACCACGAAAAATTGCAACAGAAATATGAAATAGTGCAACTCAATGAAAAAAAGTGCAATCGTTCACATTAGCAGTTGAGAGTCAACATTTAGGGTTAGCATTAGGGCTTCTTCTTTTTATAGAAATAATATGCGGAGTATTTGATACTCCAGTCCACAGTATATATAAATATACTAATTTAGGTTGGGGCTATGATAGACTGAGGGGATGTTTGGATCTGATTCTTAAAACTGTTTCTGCTCCTTCAGAGAGCAGAAGCAGAAGTAAGAGTGTTTGGGTGAAAATGCAGAAGTGATTCTGGTGTTCTAATTTACTCTTAGAATCAGTTTTTTTAGAAACTGGGGTGACCAGCTTCTGAAAACTGATTCTGATTCTGCTTTAAAAAAGAAGCAGAAATAGAATCAATTCCAAACACCCCTGAAACGCAAGACAATTTTTGTGTGTAACTTTTTCATTTTAAGCCCAATATAGTTACGTCTAGTGCATCCCCTGTTCGTAGATCTGCCGCTGAATATAAAGAAATACTCTGTATGTACTCTGTATGACATGTGGAGAACATTAGCAGAGAACGTCGCCCCTTCAATACATAAGAAGAGAACATTAATATTTGGCTAAAAGGTCAACTATGTTTTCAAACTAACTTAAAAAGTGCAAATCATCCCTTATATAGAAGACTTTGTCCGAGTGTCCGACCGTCACCATTCGGGGCGGTTCCCGGTGGAATTGTTTGATGACATTTTTTGAGCAAATTTCAACAAAAAAATTAATCGGGAAGGCAGCCAAATGAATTTTTGAAGATAACTGCGCAGTTAAACAACGCATTACATTTCAGAAACTCATTTGACAATCATCCTAGTTGAATTTTTCTCTTAAATTTGATATGGATAAACTAGACTTAATGAAGAAGATGATCAAAACATTTCATCAAAGAATTCCACCGGGAACAACCCCAAATGGCAATGACCAAAGAGAGCCTCATATATAAGGAATGATTTGCACTTTTTAAGTTAGTTCGAAACCGGCCCAACCCGGTACTGTTTCAACCTGGCCCGGTACTTTTTCGGGGTAGGCTCCGGGTCCCAAAAACATGACCGGCCGGGCCAAATTTTTTTTCCAAAATCTTTGGGATGTAAATGGGTTGGGCTGGGCGTTTTGGAGGGGGTTTGAGGTGTGGGAAGGGGGATAGGAAGTAATTAGAAAATAAAAAAAAGGTAGCCGGCCCAAGGCCCGACCTGAACCGGACCTTGTAGGCTTGTAGCTACCCAGGCCTGTTCCGAGCCTCAAGAATCCAGAAAAAAGTCCGGTCAGGCCCAGCCCGAGGCCCAACCCGGACCGAGTCCATGCCTAGCCTATTTGACCCTTTAGCCTTAATGTTTTAAAGAATAAAAAGATATGGAGTCTGTAGATTGTCCCAAGTGGCCTGGAGATGGGAGCCAATTAAAGTGTAGTAGTAAAACAATTTATGAAAGCATTGCTGTAGAAAGATCAGATGCTTGATTTGATACAAAAATCACTCCGTAAATTGAATTGAAATATGCTTAAGTGCATAACTATGAAAATGTACAAGCAGACATTGAAGATCTTTTAATTTATTGGCAGAGAAATTACATTAACTTATGATTCCCCCCAAAAGAAAAAAAGAATTACTAATCATATAATAATTGAATGAAATAAAAGAACATCACAACACAATACAATTTTACCCAATAAAAGAAAATCGCAACATAAATACTTTCCAACACAACCTTATCCTGTGTGTTATCAAGTATCCTCAACTCTAGAGTGAAACACAAAGCTTGGAAACGTAGTAGTGATGTCCCTGTTTAAAGGGAGAATGACATTTAGAACTGGTGGTTAATTCAAATAGTTTGCAAGCGTAAGAATGGAATTTTGTAGCAAGACATACTTGAGATATTGAAGGGTCATATTCTTGAGCAGTGACGGGTGACGCAAGACTAGATTCCTCCATTCCTCCTTATCGATCTTTCCGTCGTGTTTTGTATCAGCTTCCTCAAAGGTCTGCAGAACGTAACAAGTAATGTCAAGTACAAAGAATGTTGATCCATTATTTGGCTTAAATAAGTTTTTCGTCCCTGTTAATATAACTTCTTTGTAATTGTTTACAATCCTGTAGAATTATACTAGTTCTCACTTAGTCCCATACAGGTTGGTCAAATATAACTTACATGTCGAATAATAAAGGGAAATAATATGAACCACAAATTTGTTACAATAAAGGGAAATGACGAAGTTTTTGGGGGCAGCTAAATAAATAAATTTGGCAGAACTTTTTGGAACGGATGGAGTATTAATGTATTATTCATTCCTATAATTTAGTTCCTGTCTGCACAGGACTTTAGTTTGACCTGTCTCAACTATCTCTAACTCATCAACAATAACTAGTAAGCGAGCGAGGGATAAGCCAAGCTTATCACCCTTTTGGATTTCTGAAAATAAAATTTCACAGATTTTTTTAAAGAATACTGTTGAAAAGCTATACTTGAGTTATTTGAGCAACCTTCTTTTTTAAAGAGGTTAAAGAAGAGGGACTTATAATGAAAAGACCTATAATTTTAGAGATACCTAAAAGGATTCCCAAATTTCTATCTTGGCTTATATCCCACAAGACTTTGCCCCTTTCCCTTTCAGAAAACAAATTTTGCAATTTATATTGTTTCTCTCTTCTGCATTCATGTCAATAAAACCGCATTCAAATGATTTGTATTCGTGTCATTCAAAGTTGGCAAAAACAATTTTGGACGGAGGATACTTATGTACTATAGGCCTTTATAAAAAGAAACATAGGTGTGTCTAGGATGAAGAAGCACCTTGTCTATAATACTTTCAATTACATCATCAGAAAGGTTCATCCCAGATTCAGCTAGGGTAGCAACCACCATTTGTTTCACCTGAGTATCAGAAACCAAACTTAATCATTTACTGAAGGGAAATTTCTCAAAATAGGAACAAAACAATGTGATAATTCAAAATAAGAGTACTATATTTCCCCCCTAAATAGAAATAAATTATTGTCATTCTCAAATCATACTGCATTTTTAGACAATAATATGACAGTATTAATGTCATAATTGGCAGCATTTTCCATTCATGGCAGTTATTACTATTATTTGGGGGTGGGGCTGACTACTACTATTTGGAATTTAACATTATTTACTCCTATTTAGGGCAATTTCTGTTTGCTCAAGCACAAGATTTATAAGTATATAAACTCTGTAACAATCAAGAGTCCATTTGGTAATTGTTAGTCGACATAATAAACTGAATATTGTAAAATTCGTTTAATCCACTGAAATCGATAGCTTCTTATTCTCTTAAGTTTCATTAGTGGTGACAGAATAAGATAAGACAACTAAGACTGTTTTCCCAACAAAAGAATGTGCAGTCTGGACAACCATATAACCATATTATACAATATTCCTGTGTTCAGAATAAAATAAAGAAGTCACCTCTTGTCTCTCAATGTAACCTTGTTGCTTGAGATCATATAGTTGAAATGAAACTGCAATATGAAAAATGAGCACATAAAATGTAGGCCAATCATATACCTTCCAAATGAAATATCCCTACCAAATACACAGATAAAGGATCTAAACATACACTCAATCTTATCATCGATAGGAGCATTTGGGTGGAAAACAGACAAAGCTCGGGCAAACTCCTCAAAACCAAGAATGCCATTATGCTTTGTGTCAAATAAGTCAAACACCTAGATCATGGAAGAAAACCGCAAAAATGAGTCAATAAAACAAAGAACCCAGTGTGTAGTTAATGTTAAATACTCTGTATCAAGTACCCGGTCAGCAAACAAGCTTTCCTTTTTGTTTGTCTTGAATAGAGCCAATTGGAATTCTTCCTGCAGTATATGACACAACTAAATTATTAGGGCACCAACTGAGTCTTTAAAATCATAAAGCACTTGCTTTTCTTTTTGCTAGTGAGTGTAGCTCAACGGTTAGTTGATAGGGTGTACCAACAAGGGCAACTAGGCTATGGGACAACTTTGTCCCACAATGAGTCTTTGTAAACACCACATGCAAACTCTATCGCAAGTGATATACTCAATTTAACCCTCTTAGCGAATTACCTGCCTAATGTCGGGGAGGGGGGCTCGGGGATGGATGCATCTTTTAAAAAAGAGAACATAAAGCAGAATGCTAGACATCTCTCCCATTGGCACACTCTTTAGCGTGCTAGACGATATTAGCACACTCTTTAATGTACTTTCACACTTTCTACTAGACATCTCTCTCATTGGCTAAAAAAAGTAGGGGAAAAAAGAATGCTGGGTCACATATAGACGTAGAATTTCACACTTTCTACTAGACATCTATCATTGGCTAAAAAAGTAGGGGGGGGGGAGAAAGTTGGGTCACATATAGAGGTAAAAAGGTAAGTGGATTTTACAAACTTTAAACAACTGGACGTAGAGCCTTTAATACAAAGGGCATAAAAGAGTGTGTCTGGCATTCCTTTATGATAAATATTTAAATAGAAGGAAGCTGCATTTAGAAGACAGAATACCTTGTTGATCAGCCCATCATCAATTACAGCACTGCTAATCTTCTTAAATAGTTCATATAGTGCTTCAATTTCACTTACGCTAACTGCGTTGTTTAAAAATAGAGAGAAAACATTAGTTAGAGAGCTGTCATATATTGGTAGTTAGCTATGAAAACAAACAACTAAGAATATGTGGTTAAACTCGCACACTAAATAAACATTTATGCAGAAAACTTGAAAATGCTTTTAAAGTCCATGTACTTTTGCAATTTTCAAAACGTGAGGTAATAAGAATAATAAACTGTAATGTTACGGAAGAAAGTTTGCATATCCCCCAATAACATAAAAACCCCTGATTTCGATAAGTCAAGCAGGAGATATGCCGTTCCAAGGCAATGAGACATTCATTTAAAAAATCAATGACTACACATAAAAAGAAACAAAAGGATGGTTGAGTATTAGTACAATAGTAACATACAAACAGTCTCTCTTGCTAGGATTTCAGGATCATCAAGACCCCGTGTTTGCTTAAAATCAAGATCACAACATCGTAGCACTGAAGCACCCAGGTTCTTGATTCCCTCTAAGCACTGCAACATGGCAAACTAGGAAGGTGGGAAACGCCACTCACCTCCAGGTTTCCGTTCCGGAAACGCGAAACGTGTGGAAACGGCAGGAGACGCGAGGGGAACGCCGGGAAACGTTTAGGGGGGATTGGGCTTTTGAGCCGGGTGCCAGAAACGTTCCCGAAACGGTTTTTTAGCAGAATCGACGCGTTTCAGAGAAAAGGAAATCCCTCCATCAGTCTGCCGCCCTTAAGCCGATCGGCAAACCTAAACGGGAACACCTGAAACTGAAGAGTGAATACCTGGCACCTGCGAATCGGAAAACGGCGAGTCGTCGAGAGCTTAGCAATTTGCCCACTCGGCAACGACGGTCGACGGCAAGGTGAAGCAATCCGACTGGGTGTTGCAGCAAACGGCCAGACGCGAGGGAAGAGATTGGTATCGGCACTTCGGCAGTGTCGGGTCCAGATTTAATCGCATGTAACCAGGTTGTAAACTTGTAATCTAATACGGAGTACTACTCTCAGTCGAATTCTCGAATTTGGTAAAGAGAGTCAGATTTAATCCAGATGTGTATTTATTTTTGTTCAGTACTTGAATTTAAAAGACTAAAAGAGTATTTATATTTAATTTGATTCATTTTTCAAATATATTTGATTATGTTTGAATATATCATCATTTATTTTTGAAAAGGGATAAATGGCTAGCTATATAGCCTAAAAATAGGCCAAATTCAATTAATAACTTCTACTTCGTAGCGATAAAAAAAACTTCTACTCCATATAATTTTTTAGTAAAGTGTATGTCACTATAGTAATTACTAGTAATATATAAAATGTGATAAATCAAATACAAGATTCAATCATATTTGATAATGAAATATGTATTGAATTAACATCAAACTAAAAAAAATCTTTATGCATTTCATTGATATTGTTGAACATATACAGCTTAATAGCTGATAAGTGTATAGAAAATAAAAGGGCTACACTTTATTTTTATGGATATGCAATGTAACATTAAGTTAAGCGTAAATACTAAAAAATGTATATAGACCCAATTATCTCTTTTTCTAATTATACTATATACTCCATATAATGTTTAATAGTAATTGTAATTAGAATAAAAACAAACAAATAATCAAATATCGCGAATAAAATCTCTAATTTTCTCGTATTGAAACATCAATGGAACTTATGTTCGAAACTATTTTAGAAATCTAGAACAACAAATATATGGAAAATAAAGCAATTAGAAATGACGATTAGATGACTAAAACAAGAAGCAATAAAATAAAAATGGAATGTAAGATTTTAGGTGTATGATGTTTAGCGGTGCAAATTATATAGGAAAAATTGATTGTAATAATTTCAACTATTGACGGTCCGCTTATAATAATCCCAACTATCGATTATCTCAGAATAATCCCAACTTTAGTGACCTTCCGCCAATAATGGTCGGACATGACCGGCTATAAGTAAATTCCTATAATTTCTAAACCGGATGAGAAGAGATATAACAAGTAATCCCTATAAATAATTCAACTTTTAATTTTTACGCTTTATTTCTATTTAAAATTCACTTGTTATAGCAGGTCATATCTGGTCATGGACCATTATTGGCGGAAGGTCACTAAAGTTGGGATTATTCAGAGATAATTGATAGTTGAGATTATTATAAGCGGACCGCCAATAGTTGGGATTATTACGATCAATTTTTCCAATTATATATGAATTGTCCAATCATAAACATCACCTATTTGAATTATTTTTAGTAACATTTTAATCGTTGGTTTGTCATTTTAATGTTGTATTGCTTATTTGTTTTTGTTATAATAAGTCTATGTAAATAAGCAATACAACAGAGTCTAAGATTATTCACTTATTATTATTATTATTATTATTATTATTATTATTATTATTATTATGGGTGTGCATCGGTTCAAAACCGGACCGGACCGTACCGAACCAGACCGAATATCATTCCGGTTTGATCCGGTTCCGGTTTTTTCGGTCCGGTTCGGTTTTCCGGTTTAAACCGGATAGTGCACACCCATAATTATTATTATTATTATTATTATTATTATTATTATTGTTATTATTATTAGGGGTGTGCACCGATTCAAAACCGGACCGGACCCTACCGAATCGGACCGGATATCATTCTGGTTTGATCCAGTTCCGGTTTTTCCGGTCCGGTTCGGTCCGATTTTCCGGTTTAAACCGGCTAGTGCACACCCCTTATTATTATTATTGTTATTATTATTATTATTATTATTATTAGGGGTGTGCAACGGTTCAAAACTGGTCCGGACCGTACCGAACCGGACCGGATATCATTCCGATTTGATCCGGTTCCGATTTATCCGGTCCGGTTCGGTCCGGGTTTGTGGTTTAAACCGGATGGTGCACACCCCTAATTATTATTATTATTATTATTATTATTGTTGTTGTTGTTGTTTGTAATTATAAATGAATAAAATATAATTATTTATGGAATATAATATATATAAAAAATAAAATCTTTGTGCAAAAAATATAAAAAATAAAATTTCAGACCAGACCAGATCAGACCAGACCTAACCAGACCAGACCAGACCAACAAATCACAGTCCAAGTAAAAACATCCTAAGAGAATGATTAGATTTGGTATTGCACTTGTAATTGACTTGTGTGTTATAATATTTTACTTTTATTTGTTTATTTGTAGTCTCGAACACAAACGAGTGGTTATGAGTGTAGATACTGTGTTATAAGACATATGGCTATGATTGTTCATGGATGAAGGTGGTAAGTTTTATCTTATTTTCTCACATATACTTTTCATTTTTATTGTTATTGTGCTATTTTTTTAACTTCACTTTTTGTTTTGATTAATTTACTTTCATTATTTAATTTGTAAGCATTTTAACATTCAAGATTCATTAACTGCTTAAGAAATCATGAGGCACGGGAGTACTGGGCGTCATTTTCTGCGGAGCTACGAACATTTGATATGAATTTTATAGCATATTAGTATTAATTTAGTAGTAGTATGTGTTGTGAACTCATAACTAGTTTTTGGTGAGTGTTAGTGAACTCATAATTAGTTTTTGCTGAGTATTATGAATTCACAACTTTTTTGAATATTTTTGGAGTAACACAATATCGACGTAAATTGTGTGTTTTTGTTAGTTATGATTAATGATATGTTTTCGATGTTACGATAAATGTATAACCGATATTGAATGTTTCAACGGTTATGAAATACATTCTGTAACGGTTACCTGAACCCTTATGAAAGGTACTAGACTATTAATGTGTGCTGATACCATAACGGTTCATAACGGTTATCAAATGTCTGTTTTAACCGTTATTAAAACCCTAATTTCCACTAGTGCCAGGGTCATGTGAGGCTAAGGAGGGATGAGTGAAACACAACAAGGAAACAACTCAAGAGTTGCTCAAGGCATTTAATGACTATGCGATCATGCACCCAGATCGGTTCTTGAGAAGGTCGAAGCCTACATCCTCTACAAACTCAGCACCACCGACCTCTCCCGATCACATCTCTAAGATAGCTAAGATCAAGGAGCTTACCATGTCCATCATCCATGCTAGCCCGATGTTACAGATCCAACCACCTCCCCTCCCTCGATTACAACTCCATTGCCTTCAACGAGCTCTTCGAGGATGAGGAGAGCCAAGCTTTCCAAACTTCAGGCCTAATCTCATCCGTTGTTTGCACGAGCACGAGATTGGTATTGTCATGAAAAATGTATATAACAGGGCTTGCTCGACTCATTAATTGAATTCCATTTATCTACGTGTACATGTTTATAAGATTATACGGTTGGAACAAGCGGCCTGAGCCCCTCTTTTTGGACGTGTCGTACACACACATATTCTTATGGTCGATCAATAAAAGTAATTCGCATACAAAATTTTAACCAATGATGTATATTCCAAGTATCCTAAACTTTGATCTTCAGCTCCTAAACAAGATTAGCTTTGTCCTTCAATTGGCTTATTTCTCAATAAGTGGATTTTGTGGATACGGGTGCAACACAGGAATGTAGAAGAAAATGAAGAATTAATTTCACTTTTGGTCCTATGAATTTTAGGGTTTAATGCACAAAATGCCCCTGTGATATGGTCCATATGGAAATTCGACGCACTAACCCCTTGTGATTTAAAAAATGTGTCAACCCCCCTTGTGTTTTAATTAATTATGCACAAAATCTGAACAAATTCAATTGTCAAATAAAAGAAAAACGATTAACATTTTTGTATCATGTAGAGGTTTTGACATATTTACTTGCATATTCAATCAGAATATTAGGAAAAATGATTTCTAAATTGTTAAATTTATTCATAAAAAGGGGCTTTGTGCATGATTAATTAAAACACAAGGGGGTTTGACGCATGTTTCAAATCAGATGAGGCTAATGCGCTGAATTTCTATATTTGGTGCATTAAACCCACAAATTTTATGTCAATTCATCAATTTGATCCTTGACTAATGGTGTTTTTAACCATTGTGAGTTTGTCCATTTGCGTACTATCTCTAGCGATTTTAATCACCGGAGACATTGTCATAAGGATCATTTATGGGTGAAAACACAAAAGTTATGTACTAAAAGTAGTCAAACTCAAATACGTGGATCGATCGTGGAATTGATGCGATACTCGTAGGACCAAACGTGCAATTTTAAAAATGTACACATTTCATATATATAACGGTAGACTTAGAGCTCATGTGGTATCCTTCGCTTTCAGTTTATGAGTCATTTTGTTAGTTAATTTTTCAGCAATCACACAATTTTAGATTTTGCCCATTGAACTATGTTATAATTAAAAGAAGAAAAATGTAAGTTATTTTTTCCAACTGAATTAACCCAAATGGTCAAAGAAACTCTTTTAATTTTGTTTCATTCATTTAATTAATAAAATACGTAGCATATTTTAAGCATATTCTTTCATTGTTGAGCAGATTTAGTCTATACAGTTTCTCTAGTCCAATTTTACAAATTTCTATTTATTCAATCGATACAGTCAATTTAATGTGATTTCAATTGTTTATTTTTTATTTGAATTAGGGAGATAAAAATTAAGTGAGTTTTGCCATTGCTACTACGTTAAGAAGTGTTATTGTAAAGTGATTTGGAGAAAATATTTAATAATAAAAGTTGGTAGTATTTGAGTAAAAAATGGATCTGAAACATAAAAACCTGGTGGTATTTTCTATAAATTAAAAATTGAAAAAAATTTAGAGTGCATTTCTTTTGATTAAAGCATTCAATTAAAATAGAAGATGTCACTTGAAAACACAAATTCCACTTTTAAAAGTAAAACATGAGAAAGCACTTGTTAAGAGCCAGTTTGATAACACCAAAAAAATTAATTGATTCGGTTGAAATTCAAGAAATTCCGAATGAAATGAATGGATTTGTTGAATTATAAATTAATTGTATTCAAAATATATTTTATTAATGAATTAAAGAATAATCACGTCCAAAATAATATAACAGTGCTTTTCAATAAATTTAATTAATTTAATCAAAAAAGTAATCCTAAGCCTGAACCTTACCTATTTCAAATTTTCAATTATTATACAATTCGGTACGCATATTAAAAATAAAGAAATTAGTCTAAATAGGACTAAAACATATATAAAATATATAAATAAGATTACTCATGTTTTATTTATAAGACACTTTTATCTATATTATAATATCATCTAAATAATTTTGTGTTTTTTATGATAAGAATTTTGTTTTTTTTACAGGAAAAGGCTTATATTAATATCAACTTTTGTCTCTACTTATTATCACTTTATATGTTTACTTTTTCTAAATTTTCTATTCGCCTCTTTTTACACAAATTACTTTATTTGACTATTTGTCTAAAAAATCCCTCGAATGTACGAGAAACTTTCAACGCGGTGACGGTGACACAGAGTAGTATATAGAGTAAATTTTTTAAATAGGAGTAAAAAAGTTGAAATTCCAAAATAGGATTATCATATTTTTTATTCCATAAATAGGAGTAAATTTCTGCCAAGTTTGAAATTATTAGGCTTTTAAACATGATATTTTTTTCCAAACTTGACAGATTACTCCTATTAAAGGAATAAAAAACGTGATACTCCTATTTTGGAATTTCAAAGCGTTTTTACTCCTATTTAGGGTAATTTCTATAGTATATACTCCCTCCGTCCCATAAAATTCTTCCCACTTTCCTTTTTCGGTCGTCCCAAAAAATCTTCTCACTTACCATTTTTGAACAATTTGTGTGGTTCATATTCATTTCACTTTTTTCTTACACATCTACATACACATTTCCACTTTATTTCACTTTCTTAATCTCCGTGTCAAGTCAAAGTGGGAAGAATTTTCTGGGACGGAGGGAGGAAGATTTTTGTGTAAAAATAAAAATAATTGATTAAACTAATAGAAAGAAAATAAAACTAATCCGGAGAAACAGGAACTGAGACTCCAACTCCAAACTACAACTTCAACTTCAATTTGCACGCCACTAATGTAGATTCTGGAAGCATTTGCCGGTTTCTTGTTCGTTTTAGGGGCTGCAGGATTTCCCAAGGTTTTCAGGAACATGGCATCATCCTCTTTGACTGCAGTCCAACAGTCAGCCCCGCCGTCGCTTGACCTTTCCTGTGACGACTTCTACTTCTCACTCGTCCCCAATGATGACGCTGATCAGACTTCCCCGCCGGTTTCAGATGCTAAATACGCGGAGGAGTTGCAGTTCCAAGAAGCCCTGCTTTCCTCCATAACAACCGCCGCCGCCCAACCCTCTGGTCCCCCCGAACCGCCGCTGTCAACCCTAGAAATCATGAAAATGGTGACTGCCGCCGCATTGGCTGAAGTGGAAGTCGAAGAAGTAGGAGAGAAATGCGAATCGTCTCAAATGTTCTGCGAAATTTGCACGGAGAGGAAAGATTTGGACGAAATGTTCAGACTTGATGGGTGCGGCCATATGTTCTGCACGGTTTGTATCAGCAGGCATGTGGAAACGAGAGTTCAAGACAGCATCCCTGTGGTGACATGTCCGGGCCTGAATTGCTCTGCCTCTCTCGAATTCGATTCCTGTAAGGCTTTTGTCCCTCTGGATGTGCTAACCAGGTGGGATTATGTTTTGTGCCAGTCCATCATTCCGGCCTCGGAGAAATTCTATTGCCCCTACAAGAATTGCTCTGCAATGCTGGTGAATGACAGCGGTGGGACGATCAGGGAATCGGAGTGCCCTTTCTGCAACAGGCTGTTCTGTGCTCAGTGCAACGTGCCGTGGCATTCTGGGGTCGGGTGTGAGGAGTTTCAGAAGCTCGGTGAGGATGAAAGAGGTAGAGAGGATATCATGGTCAGGGATATGGCTAAGCAGAAGAGCTGGAGAAGATGCCCTTCTTGCAAATTCTATGTTGATAAGACTGAAGGGTGCTTGCATATTACTTGCAGGTTGCGCTTTCACCTAGTTTCACTCCTGCATCCCTGACCCAAAAAATCCCTAAGAATCTAATGTCAAAACAATGCCGTTTAACGTAAACGATACCGTTTTGATTTGAAATTACATCGTTTTGATTTTAAACGACATTGTTTTGGTAACTAAAAAACAATGGTGTTTTGATCAAAGCGATGTCATTTTGAATGAGGTTGGATAAGGAATCTGTTGTCTAAATTTCTGAGGGGTCTTCTGCTAATTAAGCAAAAGATTGTTCAGGTGTATTGAAACCTACTTCCTCAATCTTATAAAAATTCACATTATTTTACTTTTTAGTCCAATATATTAAACTTTGACCAATAATATATCATTATACAAGTTTGTTTATAATGTGAAAGTGATGTGAGAATGTTCTTGGCTAAAAATTATATATTTTCACTAAAATATATTGATTCAAAACATTGGTCAAAACATATCACCCAAAAGTCAAATATGACAAATCTTTGTGGGTGGAGGGAGTATAACTATATAGTTATGCACCATTTTTTGCAGAAGTATGTTTCAAATATCACTAAGCTTATACATTTTAAAAATGAAAAACTTAAACAAGACTTAATAAAATTTTACTAATATATTATACAAAATAGTGTTTATATGCTTAATATACACTATAGTGACAATATTTTCAATACGTTAGGCCATCAACATTGAGAAGCCAAGTTCTAATACTCCGTAAGAATTCTTGCACGCCCTAATAACTTCACCATGTCCGCTGTTCGAATTGTTAATGCAGGTGTAAGTTTGAATTTTGCTATGCCTGTGGAGCAACATGGAGTTCAACTCATGGGGGCTGCCAGTGATTGCATTCCATTATGCCAGTGATTAGTTTGCCTTTTCAATATGCATAGAGATTTGAAAATGATACTGGTACTTTGGTAAGGGCAGAGTTGATGGTTAAAAGAGTGATAGAAGTTATTTCCAAATTACTTCCAAGTATAACTTTAGAGTAATTTTTAGATAATTTTACTGCACCAGTTTGTAAATCCTCTCTACCCACATCATTATATGCTTTATTTTAATGATGAACTTGTGTGGTCAGATTATTTGTCTTGTGAAATTTGGCATGGCATTCTGTTGAAACAAGCTGTGTGGCAAAGGAGTCCAAGTCTAACCTGAGGATTATTGAACAGTCTCTCTAACTTTGAGCACATTTCCAAAAGATTTTCAATCGAAGGAATTGGATCGATTTAGCTTAATTCCAGCACTCATTCGTTATTTTGCCCTTTCAGAAACCGAATGCATTAATCCTCTTCATTGGCCTAAATATATAAAGTATTTGACTTAAAAAGGAACAAATTATTAGGAGAATTCTCAAATAGGACCGCACTTTAATTTATTCCCAATATAGGAGTTAAAAAACGAGTCACCTATTTCCTCTTCCCATTTTGCCCCCAATCTCTGGTATCTTCTCTTCCCTCATCGTTTACACCCTCAAATCCCCAATCTCTGGTATCTTATGTGGCCATATATAGCACTTTCCCCTCCATCTCAATCTACAGCTGAAGTTTGATTTCTCAAAGCTTCCCGGCAATAAATGAGTAGCAACATCGTAGGTAAATTCCGGTCTGCTTCTTCCTCCTCCGACCTCTGACCATCCGTTCTTCCTCTTTTCCTTTTTTTTCTTTTTCTCTTCCTTTCTTCTTCCTCTTCTGTTCTTCTTTTCTTTCTTCTATTCTTCTCCTGTTCGATCCTTCTCCAACAATTCGTTCTCCTCCCTTCATCTTTTTTATACAATTTTAATTTTATTTTACAATTGATTTCAATCGATATTTTTATAAATTTCAAATTAGATTTTTTAATTCAACCTGCAATTGATGTTTTAAGTATTCTACTTCAATTAACAATTAAAAAATTTAATAATTGTTTGGTACTAAGAAGGAGATATTACGTATTTCAAAATAAAGGCTAAAATGTCACCGACTCCACTAAGATGGCTTTATCATGCCACTGCAAATCCAAAATTAATACTCTGTAATTCCATGTTGTTTTCCATATAAACTGTTAATGTCATTTTAAAGAGTAATAATGACATCTTTAGAAGTACTATTTCCATTTAAATGACATTTAATGTCATAAAAATGACATTATATGTCAAAAAACTTTCATAAAAAATGACATTCTATGTCAAAAAAACTTTCAAAAACATGGCATTACAACAGAGCAATATTTTCCACTTTTATGACAAAAAGATTTAATTTATTCCACTTTTATGGCAAATCTCATATACAACGTAGTGCTATCTCTGTGGCACTAAAGTTCATCACGATGACAAAAATTTCCTTTTGCAATGATATGCTTATAATGCATGAAACTATGAATATGGCAATAAAATTAGCCTCCTCTGTTTTAGTACAAATTGCATTAAAGTGGCATTAAGATGCATTTCAATTGTCAGATGACATACTTTATGGTACTCTCTTCAAGGCTTGAGATGGATGATGATGGTGCCAAAGGTGGAGCCAGATGAGCCAAAGGTGACGTGGGATGAGGAGGCAGTGGCACACGATCCGACAGTGATGCCGAATGAGGCGGCAGCAGAATGATGGCAACGATAACGATGGCGGCTATGGCAAGCAACATCAATGGCCACGGCGGCCGTGTCGGCGGTAGAGGTGCCCACATCGCGGCGATGGTGACTGGCAGGGCCGTTTTTTAGGGGGTTCAATAGGTTATCCAGAACAGGGCCCCAAAATTTACGGGGCCCCAAAATTTCAAAATTTTATTAGTATTATATAATACTCCATAATATTATACTACATATATTAATACTGATCAGTAAAACACAGTTAGTGAGGATGAAAAATATAGATCCACCATTTTTCCGTTGGTCGTTTTAGTTTTCTTTACTCAAATTGCTTGAATAACGAGTTGTGTTGCTTTAAATCAAATATTAATTCAATTTTAGAAATTTTTTATTTCATTATTTAATGAGTATTCAATTAATTTAAGTATATGTATTTTGATTGAATTTTTTTTGATACTTTTTTATATTAATGTGGGGCCTCGATTTTACATTTGAAACCGGGGCCTCCGAATTCATTAGACGGCCCTGGTGACTGGGTGAAAATAACGATAGCAAATGGTGCAACAATGATTTCTCGCTTTGGTAGTCGTGCACAAAGAATAGGTTGCCTGCCCATTGCGTGTCTACTGCTTTTAAATTACGGAGTATTATTTCATTTTATATTTTTGATATAGAAATTAAGATTTTCATTAAGGGTACATTAGTCAACTCATAAACCTTTACTCCTACATAACTGCACAACACTATCAAGTCCTACTTTTGCACTTTTTTTATTGTTTACTCCTAGGGAATTATCTCATATATATAATCAGTACTAGGACTTGCTTAGGCAACACTAATTCAAAGCACACTCTTTAATTAAAAGAAGTATGGAAGCTTATCATTGTGTTTAACATTAAAGCGTCATAACCAATCTCAATTTGTATAGCTACTTAAATCTAAATATCTAGTCTTGTTAGGTAACATCAAAGTTTTGACTTTTGAGTAAGATTTTTCTCACTTTAACTTTGATTCTAGTACACGGTGAAACGTATTTATAATTTTAGAATAGTATATGTCATATTTTTTACCTTGAATTTAATATTATAACAAAGTTTGTATATTAATTATTAATCTCTAATATTTGTACTATTTGTTTTTGTATTAAAAACTTGGTTATATTGTCTTTTCTTGATGAATGAGAGTAATGTTTTAACAATGATTTTATTTAGGGAAAATCACACTTTGAGTCCATCAAATAGTACCGATATTGAAATATTACCCCGTGTTACCAAGTGTGTAAATGTAACCTCTCAAATGCCCAATTGGTGTAAATATAGTCCTCGCTCACATTGTACATGTCACCCTTCAGAAGATCTCATTTACAACAATTTGGACAATTGAGAAGTGATATGTACAAACTTGAAAACACATAGGGTTGAGTAAGGGGTATTTGGATCTACTTTCTAAAACTATATCTACTATTTTAAGAAGTATATGCAAATATTGAAGTGTTTCGGTGAAAGTGTAGAAGTACTTCTAAATGCTCCAAAATGTTCCTAGAGGCAGTTTTTTAAAAGATGGGGGAGACCATGTTCTAAAAACTTGTTATGTTTCTACATTTAAAAAAAAAAGAAGCAGGAGCGGAATCAATTCAAAATACCCCTAAGTATGCAATTACATTATGAGATTCGATTTTCCAATCTGTATTATATTTCAGCTTGGTAATTACTCCTTAGAGTATCCTTTTCACAATTTTAATTATAAGAATTTATTAGTTTTTTTATTTTGGTTAACTGTTATCAAGATGGAATTCTGTAATAATTGTTTTACAATGTGTTTTGTAAGAATTCGTGACATTTTTTTCAAAATATGAAAACTCGTAGAAAGAAGTTGTGAGAAAACCAAAACTTATAGAGGTCGTAGCATACTCCCTCCGTCTCTTAGAGTTTCTCTTTCTTTTTTGGAACGTCCCAAAAAATTCTTATAGTTTCCCTTTTGGAAAATTTCGTTTGTCTAACATTCATTTTCTTTTTTATTACTCAATCAAAACGATACATTTTCACTTATTCTCGTTTTCTAATTCTCCAATTCAAGTCAAACCAAGAAGAATTATGGATGAAGAGAGTATTTTATTAGAGAGTATATATTTAAGTGTTCGTAATATTTATTTGTTCACGTCAATGGCACGGATGCTGATGGAAAAAGTAAACTTAACTCTAATATTCTTGGTGTACACCTTCTTATACACATCAGTACACATTCGTGTCTGTGAGGTTTTTTTTTTATCTGTGAATCTCAGTCCACAAATAAAAACAAGCATGTTTTGTATGTAGAATTTTTCACAGACAAAATAAAAACAAAAATTAGCTTTAGAACTAAGTAAGTACTACCCAACCCTGTAAAATAATCAAGTTTGGAGAAAATAGTTTTTTCATATAATACTATATAAAAATAACACACTCCACCAAAATTTTCTTCTCTTTGATTTTTTACAAAATCACTTATTGAGAAAACTCTCACACACACGAGGGTGTACTGATGTGTATAAGAAAGAGTAAAAAAGGAATTTTTGAAGATGTTACTCCGTTTTACTTTTTTGTATTCCATATTGCAATATGTTCAGATCTTTTTGTCATTCTTAATCTTCTGTTTCACAATAAAGAGTAAAGTTTCAACTTTCAACGAGCCATCATCATCTCTGGACTCTAAAATTTATGAGACTGGGAGTGACAGATAACTGTGGATTCACAAGCACTACCTTTTCATTGCGGAAATGGTAAGAAATCAAAATCAAAATAGCACCAAAAATGGAAAGTCAAACTCTCACTAACAAGCACTACGCTTCCTGATTCAATTGCAGTTGAATGATTAGTATTTAGTGTAATAAAACACTGCAGTAGTGATTTTTCTGTTTTGTAATTAAACTTGATTGGATTTCGTACTTTGTTTGATTTTTTTTTTAAATTATAACCATACTTATAATTGGTGAAATCTATAAGAATAATTTCTACTTTTAAGGGTTCTACAATAATAATCCTTACTCATAGTATGTGCAAAAAGTAATCCGAACTAGCAATGATGTTCATAAGAATAAATTAGGTATATTTAGATTAATGTTTTTTTAATACTCTCAACTTTTATTCTCACTTTTCTCTTCTCCACTCTTCTTCCCAGAGCAAATTCAAACTAAAACTCGTTTAATCTTAAAATCATTTCCCCAGATGTGGTTCTATTTAGGATGAAACATAAAATTGTTAATCGAGGCGAAAAGTGGTGAAGGGAAAAGTGGAAGTAAGGGTAGGAGTAGTAAATGAGCATGAGTTTGAATTCACTTCAATTTATTTTTGTGAACACTATTGCTAGAACGGATTATATTTATGGACACTTTTAGTAGAAATTATTATTGTAGAATTTATAAAAGCAAGGATTATTCTTGTGAATTTCGCCTTTATAATTTAATTAATTTCAATGTGTAATACAAGTGATTGGATATGGAGAGAGAAAGGAAAAAAGATAAGTTTACACAAAACAATCATATTTTTTTACTATTTTATTTATTATTTTATGTGTAATTTTGGTTATATTTTGTTTAATTTTATGAATTATATAAGTTTTTTCTTACTTTTTGAGGTTCATTGTTATGAAGACTGAAGCATAACGAGGCGCGAATGGAGCGCGCTGCTGATTGTGTATGCTTTGGTCTTATGGTTCTTTTCAAAGGTTATAGTATTTCTTCGAAACCAGATTTATTTATATAAAAAACAATCATGCTAACTATCACATTTATGACGTTATCATTGACTCGTCCCCCTTTCGAACAACCACTATAAAGTAGATGAGTTACCCGGGTTGAGAGATTGTACTTGATTTCCATAAAATGATCGAGGACAAATTGGCCGGATTAAGCGCCGATCATTTTAGTTTAAGCCAAGGGGAACATGTCTAATTAAGAATGGGTAGGTCTAATTAAGAATGGGTGGATCACTACAAAAAAACACGCCGTTTGTCACGGATTTTTGTCACGGATTCCGGCCGTGACAGATTTGTCACGGGCTTTGTCACGAAAATTATTTGTCACGGATTTATCCGTGACAAAATTTTGTCACGGACCAAATCCGTGACAAATTTACTCCGGCGACCGGTTTTTTACTCCGGTGAATACTTTTTTGCTTCCGGGCATTTGTCACGGACAGATCCGTGACAAATCCGTGACAAATTTCAAAAAAATTCAATTAATAATTTTCCAGCGGTAACCTTTAATAATACGGTATGGGAAAAGATTTGTCACGGATAAATCCGTGACAAATCCGTGACAAATTTCAAAAAAATTCAATTATTGATTTTCCAGCGGTAACCTTTAATAATGCGGTACAGAAAAAGATTTGTCACGGATAAATCCGTGACAAATCCGTGACAAATATTTTTATATAACCCAACTCCATCGTCCATTACAATTGCAAGAACAACAATCAGTTTAAAAATTCGTAGATTCGAGTGATGTAGTATCGGTTTAAAGATTGAATGATGTAATCCGTCAGTTCATCATTTTCCGAGTTTATGCTGATAAGGTATGTCATTTTAATTAATTTCCTTTAATTGTGTGATAAATTAATTATTAGCTTAATTAATTAATTATTATTAGTGAGGTTAGGATTCTTTTTTCTTTATATAATAATAATTAATTATTAGCTTAATAATTAATCAGTGAGGTTAGTTAAATAATTAATTATTAGTTAAATTTAAATATAAATATTAATTAGTTAAATTATTGTTATTATTAATGCATAATAATTTAGGATGTGTAGTGATGATTTAAGTATTAGCTAGCTTATTATAGATTAATTAATTAGTGACTTGTAGTGATTTAATTAATTAGTTAGCTAGCTTAATTATTAGGTTATTAATTATCACCAATTATTATTTATTAGCAATTATTGTTAATGGGATGCATAATTAATATAGCTAGCTAGGATTGAAACTTTATTATTATTTAGTTTAGTGTGAATTATTATTGTGAATTATTAATGAGATAATATTTAACAATAATATTAGTTAAATGTAAATTAATTAACTAATTAATTAAGTTAAAACATTGAGGAAATGGGTTTAGAATTTGATGAGTTGATAATATTAGTTAGATTTAAATATTAGTTAATTGATCAATGATGATAATGCATGATTAGGTTTAATTTGTTTATTAATTAGTTAATTATTGTTAATGCATAATTTAGGATTTGTAGTGATTTAAGTTAGGATTCAAACTTTATTAGTTAAGTGTGAATTATATATTATTGTGAATTAATTATATTTAACAATATTAGTTAAATGGAAATTAACTAATTAATAAGTTAAATTAGTTAATTATTGTTAATGGGATGCATAATATATATAGCTAGGGTTGAAACTTTATTTTTATTTAGTTTAGTGTGAATTATTATTGTGAATTATTTTTGTGAATTCACAATAATAATTCACAATATTAGTTAAATGGAAATTAACTAATTAATTAAGTTAAAACATTGAGGAAATGGGTTTAGAATTTGATGAGTTGATAATATTAGTTAGATTTAAATATTAGTCAATTGATCAATGATGATGATTAGGTTTAATTTGTTTATTAATTAGTTAATTATTGTTAATGATTAATTTAGGATTTGTAGTGATTTAAGTTAGGATTCAAACTTTATTAGTTAAGTGTGAATTATATATTATTGTGAATTAATGATATTTAACAATATTAGTTAAATGGAAATTAACTAATTAGTGTGAATTATTATTGTGAATTATTATTGTGAATTATTATTGTGAATTATTAATGAGATAATATTTAACAATAATATTAGTTAAATGTAAATTAATTAACTAATTAATTAAGTTAAAACATTGAGGAATTTGAGTTGATAATATTAGTTAGATTTAAATATTAGTTAAATATTAGTAAATCAACGCTTTTAGTTAATGTCACAAATTAAAGTTGGTTAATTCAAATTATTAATGCCACAAATTAAATAATGTACTGCTTTTAGTTAATTAATAATATTAATGTACTTATATATTATTTTGATTATAATATATATACAGGCATAATGTATAGACAAAACAGAAGTTGGATGTACCAAAAACATCGTGATAACTATGGAATACGCAGTGAATTTTTGAATGGTGTTGAAGATTTTATTAAATTTGCACAAGAACAGAAGAATTATATGGATGGAGATAAAATCAGATGTCCATGTACAAAGTGTAAAAATCTTCAATTTAAAGATGTCGACCAAGTTGTGTGGGATTTGTACGAAAAACCTTTCGTTGCCAATTATTATTGCCGGAAGAGTGGTACGAGATCCCCCTCCTCCGAGACTTACAGGTGAACAAGTTTTTAACCGGGTTCGACGTTTTCCTACGGCCGTGCAGCAACCCCACGGGGAGCCAAATGGGTATTGTGATACCCATAAGTGGACAAAGAGAAGTATATTTTGGGAGTTGCCGTATTGGAAGGACCTTCTCATTCGTAACAATTTAGATGTCATGCACGTTGAGAAGAACGTCTTTGACAATATATTTAACACGGTTATGGATTTTACCCACAAAACCAAAGATGGTCTTGCATCTAGAAAAGACATGACAATTTGGTGCGACAGACCCGAACTCGCCGTCGATCTAGAATACGTGGGTAAAAAAATTCCAAGACCAGTCTACCAACTCACAGCCCCACAAAGGGAATCAATATTAGAGTGGCTTGTTTCTCTGAACTTTCCAGATGGCTATTGTTCTAACTTGTCAAGATGCGTGGACCTGGACAAACAAACAATGACGTCGAACATGAAAACTCATGATGCTCATGTAATCATGCAACGACTTCTGCCGATTGCACTGAAAGAGATGCTTCCTGCAGACGTCTGGGGCTGTATTACCGAAATCAGTCAATTGTTTCAGTCGATATGTTCCGCCGTTTTGGATGCCGAATCCCTGAGGAGACTAGAAGACACTGTTCCTATTCTGATGTGTAATCTGGAAAAGATACTGCCCCCATCATTTTTTGATGTAATGGAACATCTTCTAATACATCTTCCGTATGAGGCTTTGAATGGAGGGCCCGTCTTCTATCGTTGGATGTACAGATTTGAAAGGTTAGTCATAATTTCATTTATAAACGATGATTTGTTTAATAAGAACATTTGTTTGTTTACAAATTTTATTTTGCATGACAGATTTCTGGGAGATTTGAAAAAGAAAGCGACCAACAAGGCACACATTGAGGCTTCAATTTGTCAAGCATATATTCAACAAGAAACCTCAACGTTTTCATCTTTTTATTTTGAGCGTGAAGTAATCAGTAAAAGAAAGAGACCTGCTCGGAACGATGACATTGGCGAGGATTCATATGATAAAGTAGTTTCTATTTTCAACTACCCAGGTAGAGGTAAAGGAGCTGCGACTTACCGTTACATCGTGGGCGGAGAAATGAAAATTGCACATACTTACATCCTCATGAATTGTCCAGAAATCTTACCATTTTATAAGTAAGTTGAATTGGTAGTTACATTTGTAATATAGCTAATATTTTTTTAATAATTAGAGTGTTATAATAATATCTTTATGTTCAATTCACAGTGAATTTAGAGCGTCTTTATCAGCATTTCCTGATGATGCAATTGATGCAATGGTGGACTCTGACTTTGCATCATGGTACCAACAGCAGGTATTATATATATATATATATATATAAATACATTATATATACTATTAGCTAGTAATTTTTAATCATTACCTAATGTTATCATGTTTTAATTTGCAGATCAGGTACCGTGGGATTAACGACCCTCTGTTAGTATCATTATCGTGGGGCCCTTCTTCCTATGCAAAGGTTTGGCATTCATATGTGATAAACGGTTATACGTATCACACAGTTGAATGTGGAGAAGGTCGACCAACAATGAACAGCGGGTTATGTGTCCCGACCATCGGTTCTGATAACTCGGAAACCAATTTTTTTGGTTTCTTGCATGAGATTCTCGAACTTCAAATGCCTTCTGGTTTGCAAGAATTAACATGCGTGTTGTTTCGCTGCACATGGGTCGACCCTACACGTGGTGTGAGAAAAAATTCAAAATATAATATAATTGACGTCAACCACTCTCGTGTGTATCAGAAAAATGAGCCATTTATACTCGCTCAACAAGCAGCCCAGGTTTATTATGCAGAGTATCCTTCAACGAGGCGCACACGGAATCCTTGGGTGTGTGCCATTAATATCCGTCCGAGCAAAATTGTAACACAGGCTCAACAAAGGGATATTGACTTTGATGCTTTTCAGCAAGATTTTTTCCACCATCCGCCTATTGCTGATACGGTCAACCATAACATTCAGTTAAGTGACCCAAATGGCGGAGATGTTGAAGTTATGCCTGAAACACACCTTCCGCCCCCTATACCTCAAAATGAGCGCGAAATTGAAGAATTATATATACAACAACTGCACGATGACCAGGAGGAAGAAGAAGAATGGATATCTGGTGATGAAGATACAGAAGAAGAAGTTGCCTATCAAGAAAATACTGATTCTGATAGCGATTAAATGTATAGTTAACAACCAATGTAATTACTTTTAATTGAACTATTTTAATTTGAATTTTTAACTTTCTTTCGTCATTATTATATTATTCCAAGATATAATAGTTAGGTATGTAATTCGCAACTATCATTTCTAAACAAAATAATTATTCCATATTATATTGTAAAATAGCGATTAATTAATTAATAAAATTAAGTTTTTAAAATTATTCAATTGAAAATTAGTGGTTCATTATTATCGATTCGTAAATTTAAAATTAATTAGGTAATTTCGAAAATCGAAAATTAAATAATTCGAAATTTAACATTATTTAAAATTCGGAAATTAGTTTTTTAACATTATTTGTTATTAGTTTTTTAACATTACAAAATTTTAATAATTCGAAATTTAATAAACAAGAACATGAATTTATTTATTAAATTTAAAAACTAAGTAGAAAACACACAATTTTTTATCATTTATTACATTCAACAACTCACAATACAGATAAACAAATAAACACAATATTATTCATTAGCGTCAAAACTTTCATCTAGAGGCCTATCAAGTAGCTCGTTAATTCTTTCTGCAGCTTCCGCGTTTATAGGTATCATATACTCCGAACATTGTTCTGCACGTAAAAGTGCCCTACGCAAGTTTTTCCCTCGTGAAACGTTGTATGAGTCCGATTCATAGTCTATAATATCGCCAAAGCTTTCAAGCGGTCTACTCATCAGCTCACGGATGCTTTGAACTGCTTCTGCATTTCGAGGCTTCATCAACTGTGTAACTTGTTTTAATCTTTGTACACTTCTACTGATCAACTTCCACACATCTGGTTCTGGATTAGCCATTTTTTCGCACCGAAAAAATGGGACTCTAAGCACATATTTATACTTAAATTTGTCACGGATAGGTCTGATTAAGGCTGAAAAAGCTTTAATATTCCCTGCACCGGTTTGTCACGGATTCATCTGTGACAAATCCGTGACAAAATTCAAAAATTTGAATTTTGTCACGGATTTGTCACGGATTCATCCGTGACAAACCGGTCAACCTGCCGTTCTGCCGCCTCGTCTGCCGTTCCCTGCCGCCTCGACTGCTGTTCCGCAGTTTACAAGTTCCGATAACTTTGTCACGGATTAATCCGTGACAAATTTCAAATTTAAAAATCCGTAATTAATTTCTCACGGGCTTTGTCACGGACGGGTCCGTGACAACCCCTAATATATAAACGACACTTAGCCATTTTTTTCTCTTACGCTTCCCAATTCCTTCAGCAACCCTAAACGCCTCCCACTACTCCCTTACGCCTTCCGACACCCGCCCACCGCCACCCTCCCAAACGCCTCCCACTCCGCCGCCCTGCTGCCGCTCTTACACCCGCCGACCGCCACCCTCCCAAACGCCTCCCACTCCGCCGCCCTTCTGCCTCTCTTACACCCGCCGACCGCCGCCGCACACATCTCACCGGCCACCGCGGATTATCTCCACCCCTGCCGCCGTTCTTCGAAGCCGGCCTTCTCTTCTTTCCCTTTCATTTCTTGCCTTCTTCTCCGAGGTTATGTTTCTAACTCTTTAATTTCCGAATATTTTAGAATAAATGTTTTAAAATGCCAAAAAGTAAATGCATGTTTTTCTTAATATTCTTTAATTGTTTAATTTAATGTGTATATGTTAATAAGTTATCATGCATTGAATATGTGTATATGTTTAATGTTTACATGTTTCCGAATATTAATATGCATGCTCGAAATTTTATGGCATGATTTTAATTATTTAATGCATGTTTTTCTTAATATCCATGCATGTTTCTATGTTTTTCATAATATTCATATGCATGCTCGTAAATTTATTTATTTAATGCATGTTTTTCTTAATATGGTTTTAATGTTTATATGTTTCCGAATATTCATATGCATGCTCGTAATTTTATTGCATTTTTTTAATTATAGTCGGATTACACGGATATAATGCATGTTTTCCGAATATTCATATCCGAATAGTCGTAATTTCCATATAAGGCATGTTTTTCTTAATATTCATGCATGTTTAAATGTTCTTCTTCATATTCATATGTGAGGTTAGATTTAACGTTTCATAATGTGTATCATTTGTGTATAGGCTTTAAATATGCCTTAGATATTGTTAATTTAAGAATGCCTGCTTTAGAATAGTTAATTATTAAATTTTCAGTCAAGGTTATTTTGAGTTTTTGTTAATTTCGGATATTTATTAAGACTAATAATTTCAACTCCATTAATTTTCGCCCCCTCATGTTACACTTTCAAAAAAGTTAACATGTCTAACCCAACAAAATAATGAAACTGTTAATTATTATTTTTATAATAGTTCGGATATTATATTATTTTTTTAATATTATAAAACACTTTAAAAAATTTTGGATCATTTAACTGATTTTTAAATAATTTCGGATATTATAATATTTTATTTTAAATAAAACGTTGTTTCATAAATAACATAAAACAGAAATGAAGTAAAAAAATGTATTTTATATATTAAAATAGAAATAAAAAACCAAACAAACTGTTTTTGTTTATATAATACGAAAATGATTTCATATGTTTCATGAAAAATTGATTTTATGGGTTTCATGAATAAACAAAAAATGAAACTGATTTTTAAATTTTTTTGAAAAAATTGATTTTATAGATTTTAAAAATCAGGTCACTGTTTTTTTTATAAATTAATACCATACCCAATTAAATTCCATAACATAAAAATCATACAAAAAACTCATTCTACCCCTCATATTAAACTCAAGTTTAATACGTTCTATATTTCAAAGATTGATAAACACGTAACACAATTAAATTCAATAACATAAAAATCATACAAAAAACTCATTCTACCCCTCATATTAAACTCAAGTTTAATATGTTCTATATTTCAAAGTTTGATGAATAAATAGGAAACTAATAAGTTTAAACCATTGATACCACACAAAAACTTCATAAACTGATTTTAGAAAACTGTTTTTTATAAATAATACCAAATACAAGATGTAATAAATTGTATTTTTCTAAATTAATGCAAAAAACTGATTTTCGATGATTTATAATTTAATAGGGAAAAACTGATTTTATTAGTTTAAATTAAAAAGTTTGATCAATTGATTTTATATAAGGTTTCATAAAAAATACACACAACACAAGTTACCTCCATAACATAAAAATCATCCAAAAAACTTGTTCGACCCCTCATATTAAACTCAAGTTTAATATGTTATATTTATCAAAGTTTCATACCACACAAAAACACCATAAAATAATACCTAACATCTTGAAATTCAATAACATAAAAATCATACAAAAAACACATTCTACCCCTCATATTAAACTCAAGTTTAATGTGTCTCATATTAAACACCAGTTTAATATGTTCTATATATTATTTCTCAATAATTTTAGATGAGTGAGCACGAACGCCGCCTTTCCACCATTGCTCGTCGTGGGCGTCAGAATTCACGACGGGCCTCAAATGCTGATCGTGATATCAATGATGATATCAATCCCGACGAAGGACAAGCTCTTGACGGACATGTCCAAACTCCTCCCTCCGAACAATCAGACGCTCATATAAGCGTGCATGGGGAGGGGGCATCATCTCATGCACCTCCTTCATCTCGTGCAATATATGCCCCCCCCACTCAAGAAGAGCGCCACAATCCCGGTTCGCTTGAGGTGACACCTCAATCGATCCATAGGTAATAAAATACTAACATTCTGTAATATAAAATAGTATAATCTCTTTATCTAAGAATTAATACAATTGTTTTTATCAATTATCAATTTTTTGAAGCGATTCCGAGGTCTTGAATAGAATCAAGGCTATCGTTTGTGGTCATTTCACCGGGCCGTGGTCCACTTATGGTGAGGTTCCGGCGGCCACTCGTGAACTATGGTGGCGGTTGTTCAAGGTAAAAATAAATATTTTAGCTACATTTTAGTAACTTAAATTTAAGAAATGATGATATATCAATGTTTTTCATGAAGGCTTCCCATCGTTGGCATTTTGCCCTAGACCAAGCGATTCTCAAAGAATACAATTCTAGGATTTCTGGGTGGTTGAGACCCACTTTTAGGACCGCCCGGTCTACGGGTAAAAAGCCAAAGTTCCTTGGCGATGATGTGTGGGAGATGCTTTGCCGCCACTGGTCTACGGATGCCTCATTTTTGCTGAGAAGCGAAATGGGCAAGGCAAACCGGGCTTCCGATAAAGCCAAGGAAGTTCAATGGCACGGGGGCCGCAAACCCCAAAGTCAACATAAAAAAGATCTGGTAAACTCTATTCAGTTAAAATTATTTCCATTCCATACCATTATGTATATATATTTTTTATTAACTTTGAAATCCGTGTAGGAAGGATCTGGACCCGTGCCAAAACGGGTCACGCCATTGAAACTCATGGCACATTGCTGGACGAAGAAGGGTGCCATGCCGCCTCCCCGCCTTTCTGAAATTGAAGTAAATAATGAAACATAATTCAATAAATTTCGATTTTTTTAGATCTCTTATATAATAAATTTTTGAACTTGTAGAAAAAATATGAGGAAGAGCGGGGTAAGAGAGTTGATGAGCTAGCTGATTCTGATGCCGAACTTGATGAAAATCAAGATGATGAAGCCATCTTGGCGGCAACCGGAGTTTACAAGGGCCGGGTGCCGTTTATGGGTTCTGAAGGCGTACGGATCCTCGAGAAGACCAAAAGAGCTAGCTCATCTTCTCATTCGGCATATGATGATCGGGTTACCCGCCTCGAGAAACTATTGGAGGAACGTGAAGCCGAGGCTCGAAGGCGGGATCAAGAAGCTCGGATACGGGATGAAGAGCAAAGAAGAACAAGAGAAAGGTTGGAAGAGATGGAACGCCAAATGCGTATTTTCAACGCCACCTACCGTCCATCCATGCACATACAGCACCCCGAGATGACCCCACAAGTTCCCTTCGCGGGCAATATGGGCAATATGGGCAGTATGGGTAGTAGGGGTTTTGCTAATTATAGCCACATCTCCAACAACTTTCCATATGGATATTATGACGATATCCCGACTCCCGGAGCTCAAGCTTACCGTGGCAGCAGCCGTGCTGGCAGCCGCAGTGGCAGTCGAGGCGGTCATCGTGGTGGCAGCCGTGGCCACGGAAGGCAACCCGATCATCATGACGAACCTGATGATGCTGATGCTGATGCTGATTATGATGACCATTGATGGTTTGGAATAATTAGTTTATTAACATTTTAAGGATTTTAAAATTTTGATGTGTTAATGTATAAATATTAATGTGTAATGGTTTGATTGTGTTTAAATAATAGTTTATTTGTGTTTTATAATGATGGTTTGATTAGATTATTATTTATTATGATACCTAATGTGTAATGGTGATTAATGGTGATTTATTATGATGGTGTTTTGTAATAGTTGATTGTGATTATTATTATAAACAATTATTTATTATGATTATTGTTTAACTATTTATTATTAAGTTTAATTTTTTGAAAAAGCGCCTAAATTTTAATGGTTATTTTTATTAAATAAACTTTTGAAATAAACTTTTAAAAATGCGTTGAATTTTTAAAATTTTTTTTAAAAAATTTAAACTTTTGTCACGGACTGTTCCGTGACAAAATATAAATTCACGCTAAATTAACGTATTTTTTTTTTTAAAAAAAATGTTTTGTCACGGATGGGATCCGTGACAAATTCAAAATTTTGAATTTTTTTTGAAAATTTTAAAGCTCCCGCTCACTCTATTTTAAAACTTTCAAATTTTTTTCAACATATTTTGTCACGGATATGTCCGTGACAAAATTTAAAATTTGAATTTTCCGGACTGTTTCAAATACCCGCCCACTCTATTTTGAAAAAACCTTTTTAAAATTTGTCACGGATAAATCCGTGACAAAAAATTATTTTTTTTTTGAAAAATAAAAACATTTATTCACGGATGCGTCCGTGACAAATGAAAGGCGATGGGATTCCGGTGAAGTGTTTTGTCACGGACCGTGGCCGTGACAAATCCGTGACAAACAGTCTCACGGATTAATTTCCGTAACAAAAACGTTATCACGCCCCTGGTGTCACGGATGGGATCCGTGACAAATCCGTGACAAAAAATCATTTGTCACGGATTTTTTGAACTGCCGTCCGTGACAAAATCCGTGACAAACGACATGTTTTTTTTGTAGTGGATTCATTCAGTCATTATGTTGTTTCGTTTTATGAGTTTGGTCTGTTGTTACATTTGTGTTGAAAACTATGTTTCTAGTTTTTTAAGTTGATTGGCAATTCTACTAGTTTTGATGTTGTTTGAGGTATGAAGATATATATGAACAATGATAGTTGTTTTATATGTCTTGGTAATTAGTGATTTGTGGTTCTCTTTCAGAATGATAATATATATGATATGTCTTAACATTTGGTTATCAGTTGTGGTTGAAGTAGAGTTATAGTATGTATTGTTTGTTTTGAGTATGACGCAGTGATATTGATTTAATGATATTAATATAGGCGAGATATTGATCTATTGTATCTATTGTGAAACTTAATTGCCTTCTGAAGATAGGGCCGGTAGATTGTTTCATCCGAGACGGTTGAAGCGCTTAGAACTGCTTCGAGTTTATGTGATGAGTCAAATCTCGCGTCAAATGGGTAGAGAAAGTAGTCTGTCTCGTCCTGGGGTTTTTTGGAGTGGCTTCAGGTGATCATGGGGTGTGAAGTATACCCCATTTCATAGTATTGTTGTTCATCTTGTCTAACTTCATTCAATGTGTTGTTTGAGTTCGTGTTTCTGCTTTGCGTCTTTTTACTTCTGTAAATCCATTTTGGAGTTCTTCTTCAGTTGGGAGATGATCTGAAAGACCTGAAACAGAAAAGGTAAGTGTTTTACTGTCCTCAGAGGAAGTATCATCACATGACAGTATTGTTGCAAGCGTAATACTCCCTCCGTCCCGAAAAGGTTGGCCGAAGTTCACTTTCACGTGGATTAATAAAGTAAAAACTATGTGATTGAAATTTGTGCAGAGGAGAGAGAATTAATTTTAGCCACATGTTCGTTACTTTAAATGGAAATGATAAATCTTTTTGGGATATCCAAAAAAGAGATTTGGCCAACCTTTTCGAGGCGGAGGGAGTAATTGTTTTCTCAAGTGTAGAGTCAGAGATGTTCTCATCATTTCCTGTTTTGTCTACACCGAATTCATTGATAGCATCATCACCATTAACCCGTTGAAGAATTCCCACGATTACCGCCACGGAACGGGTAGCCACCGGGGTTCATCCTTAGCAAAATCCACCGGGGGTTTAGACGTCTGTATTAACGTTATACTAGTATATGGTGAGCTATTGAATTTAACTCATCATATATATGTACAAAAACGCTTGGTAAAGAATGTATGTACCGAATATGTACTGTACACCTAGCAAACTCCACGTATGGTACCCTCTTGATTCAAAAACAAGTTCAGGTTTCCATTTGACGATAAAGAATACTCACAATACTCAAATTTGTTACCACGTAATAATTAAAGTTTGCATTTATAAAAATTAGTTTATAAATTATATCGAAATGTGAAGTTGAATTCAAATATTGTAAAAGTTAATAAACTAGAGATTAAGGGGGTGTTTGGAACTGATTCTGCTTCTGCTTCTTTTTTAAAGTAGAAGCAGAATCAGAACCAGTTTTCAGAAGCTGGTACCCACAGCTTCTAAAAAAACTGATTCTGAGAGTAAATTAGAGCACCAGAAGTGCTTCTGGAATTTCACCCAAATACTCCAGCTTCTGCTTCTGCTCCCTGAAGGAGCAGAATCAGTTTTGAGAATCGGATCCAAACACCCCCTAAGAACCTATTGTTTTTTTTTTGAGAAAAGAGTTAAATTATTTACAATAATAGAAATATAAAGAGAGATTCCCTAAATAGGAGTAAAAAAGTTTTGAAATTCTAAAATAGGAATATAATGTTTTTTATTCCCTAAATAGGAGTAAATTTCTGTCAAGTTTGACATTACTCGGCTTTAAAACATAACATTTTTTCCCAAACTTGGTAGATTACTCTTATTTAGAGAATAAAAAACATAATCCTTCTGAAATTTCAAACTTTTTTACTCCTATTTAGAGTAATTTTTGAAATATAAACGAGTACAACAAAATGATACTGCGAACTAGGAAGTTTTGTTGTGCGGCACTACTGCAATGTGCCGACGTATTTGTGTTGCCGACCTGATATGTGAATTTCTTTTACTTCATGGTTTTTATTCTTAGTTTACTCTAAACGATGTCGTTTAAATCCTTAACAAAAAAGACCATTTCCAACCGTTTGGCGGAAGTACTCGAGTGCTCAACAATCCAATAAACATTAAAATATACTAAACAAATTGCCCTAAAAGTAATACGGAGTAGTATTAGTCCATCTTAATATAGAATTGCTATATTTAAAATAAAACTAATATATTTTTACTCCCTAAATATAAATAATTACGGATCATTCTTGTTGTATACATAAGTTGTACATATTTTCTGTACACACTTTCTAGTTGCATCTGAAAATGCAACTTCTGAACAAATCGTCTGTGTACACAAGTAACTAAGGGGTGTGTACATAAAATTTACTCACTCCGTTTCACAATCAAAGTCACAGTTTGACTTTTGCGGTCTTCTAGACGGATGTTTGACCGTAATTATCTATTAATATACATATAAAATCTATAATAATTTGACATTTGAATAATACATATTATAATGAAGTACATTGAATATTTTTTTTGGAGATAAAATATTATTAATTTTGAGTAATAAGCGGTCAAAGTTTAACAAGTTTGAATCTAAAAGTTTGACTGTGACTTTAATTATGAAACGGAGGTAGTATAAAATTATGTGTACAAACAACTTTTTCCAATAATTATTGTCATATTTTGATATTATCAGACTTTAAACATGATAATATTTTTCAATTTTGAATGCAAATATGCATATCCAAAGAATATAAACAACACACTACTATTTTGAAATTTCAAAACACTTTTACGCAAATTTTCTCAATAATTATTTGGTTTCACTTCGATAGCAGACCAAAAGGTTCAGAACAGACATGATCATATTTAAACAGACTGAATCATATCCGATCAGATTTCAACAGTTGTAAATTAAAATACACATATATCAGACATTTTCCAAATCAGACCAATTCTGATCAACCTCAAACAAAGCGCTAGACCCAGGGACGGATTTTGGGGGGCGACCGCCCCCCTTGGACGGAGTATATATGTAATATTTTCACACTTTAATTACATATATATGTTTTCGCCCCTTAACTTTTAGTTTTCAAAATTAATATATAGGCTCACATGATGAAATATTTAATTGGAAATTTAAAAGAAGTAAAAACTAAAATAGTTCACATAACTTAAACAAATAAAACAATAGAACAACACAATTCATATATATATATAAACTAAAATAGTTCACATACCTATTATATAAAAATTCTTAGTTTTGTAATGGTTAATTATCTTTATTTGTTAATTAGTACTCAATTTTGTAAAATATCAAAGCATACTAAATGTCAGACACAATTTATAGTTAAACAGTTGTTAGATCATGCATGTAAAGAGAATCCAAAATATAAATGTTTATTGACATTAAATTACACAATTCATTTACTTCTTGCTTTCTAAAAATAATTCGTTGCATAGATAAAAAACTTTAACTTATTTGCATTAATACAAATATTATATGCACCATATATATAAATTAAAAATACTAAACATAATATTATTCTAAAAATAATAATCTCATACATCCTATATATTATAGTATTAAAAAAGTTTCTCGTGACTCACTAATACCCTCTTCCATAGACCAAAAAAAACAATTGAAAAATCAATTCTTTAATTTGATAAGATTCATGGTTAAACAAGAGAGAAGTTAAGATTCAATGGAATAATGGTACAAATGCTGTACAGGTCAGCATTATTTGTGATTGCTATATTTCTCATTGAATTACTATTGATTTCATCAGTTATACAGTATAGAATAATATAGTTGTATACACTTGTATGTGTACACTGTAGAAATTTTCTGTGTCGATCATGAAATTGTCAAATGTCATATATACATGCATATCAAAATATATATGTCCCGTGCAATAATACAAGTTTAAGCGTTTTTAAGCAATAATAATACACTTATACACAAAGTATAATTAATACGTAGTATAAGTCACATTAATAAATTATACGATGCAGGCAGCAGGCATAGTAAATTTTTTTTGTAATTAATAAGTAAGTAATATTTCAAAAGGGTAGTGAGTATTATCAATTTATCATTATCAATTAAGACAAAACATTTACTCAAAAACTCCATAATTTAGGGGGACTAACAAATCAAATGTGACTAAACATTGCAAATTTATAACTAATTATACTCTATATTAAGAAATTATTTGCAAAGGCTGGAGGCCTTCTTAGTTCTTACTACCACCCTGTGGCTAGTGGTATCATATAAACTTGTCATTTAATTTTTGAACTCATGATTTTAACTATTATTTTATTTAATTGTCTACAAGTATAAAAAAACGGATTAAAAATTTTCATTAAAATATATTTATTTAATTTAAAAAAACTTCTTAATACATTAAAATATATTTAATTTGATATCATGTATTTTAAGAGGAATGCCTCTTAGAAGTGGTTTGACCCACTTCCCCACTTCATTTGTACACTTTTTTTATATTAATTTAACTTTGACAAATGTTCTTCAGCATTTACCCCACTGATTTTGTTGGTTTGCCTTCTGGGTTAAAAATAATAATAATAACAAATATTTTAAGAATTTTCATAGCTAGCCGCGTAGAGAGGAGCGGCAATAGAAAAGCCCTAGCCACCTCATTCTCTTCTTTCAATGTCTTTTTTATTCTAATCATGCAAAAAGATTATATGAATAAGTGTTTTGAGTTCAATTTATACGTTTATTTTCTAGTGTTACTCTATTTTATATTTATTGGGTGAGCACCGCGTGTCAGATCAATATTCACTGCCATTTTCAATTTGGTCGAGTGCTTTTGTCTTTTGTATGCTAATAAGAGGTTTAATTTACACCGACCTCTTCATCAATTTTGAACCTGATTTTCCCTTCCCTACTCTAATGATGTTGAGGTTACTCAACCCCATCCGAGTCACTGTTGGGTCAGGATGATGAGATCACATGGATTACTTTTATTCCACTTATCGATGAAATCAGAACAAATTTTACACTTAATCTCTTATCGTTCGTTGACCAAACTAGATTGACCCACAGTTCCTTTTCAGTGGATAGAGGTGCATGTCTTATGTCCCTTACCGACGGATGCTCTTGATTACAAATAGTAGTATGTGAATGCTTCAAGAGCGAGCATGTTTGGGAACTTTGGGGCTTATGAAACTAATATAGCCTTCTCACGGTCATTTAACTAGTGGAGCGCCCTTATTGCATTGGCCTTTTTGTTCTTTGTCTCAATCTAGTATTTCTGTGTAGCATTGATTGCTGCTCTCTCCATCCCAATTTGATTTGCAAAATTTTCTATTTTGGTTGTTTCAAAATGGTTTTCCACTTTCTATTTTAGGTATGTAAATAAGAATAAAGTAACAAATTTACCCTTACTTTTACTTTTTTTCGATTAACTTAAAAGCATCTACTTTTAGGAAGATAGGCAAAAGTGTAAAAAGCAAGCATCATTTATTGCAATTCCTTAATCCATGTGCCGGTCAAAGTTTGCAATTCAATTCAGGATGGAGGGAGTATTATATTGCTCTAATACTGCTTCAAGTTTTGATTATTACTAATATATTGTATATCAGTAAATATGAGTTTTCTTTTTTCGAAAAAAACTTTTTAATACACTAACAAATTAAATATAGAGGGGATAAGGGTCAGATAGGGCCTCAGACTTGAAAAAAATGTCAAATAAGGCCATATTTAGGATGCTCTGTCCGGACGACGCTATTTGGGGCGGTTCCCGGTGGAATTTTTTGATGAATTTTTTTCAGAATCTTATTCATTAAGTCTAGTTTACTCATATCAAATTTGAACTAAAACTTCAATTGGGAAGGCATACAAATGAATTCTTGAATATAACTGCGCAGTTAAACGAGCGGTTATCTTCAAGAATTCATTTGAGTGCCTTCCCGATTGAAGTTTTAGTTCAAATTTGATATGAGTAAACTAGACTTCATGAATAAAATTCTCAAAAAAAATCATCAAAAAATTTCATCGGGAAATGCCCCAAATGGCATCGGCCGAACAAAGCATTCTAAATATGGTCTTATTTGACATTTTTCCCCAAATTCGAGGTCCTATCTGACCCTTATTCCAATATAGAGCGGTATAAAACTAATCCATCAATTACAATAGAAATTTTAAATTGGTGCAAGTAAATAAAGAAGGAAAAATCTAAAGTGTATACTGTATATGTCCATGTACACGCTCCGTCTTGTACGCATATAAACACCTTTTTTCTCCATTTTTAAGGTGATTGAATTGTCCATGAAACCATGACACAAAAAATTCACCTTAAAAAATGAAAATAATTGTCTGTACATAAAATAGTATGCACGCTTTTTTATAATCTTTTGGAAAATTATCCTAAACAGGACAAAAAAGGTTTCTATATTTCAAAATAGGACTACCGTGTTTTTTATTTACAAAATAGAACTAATTACTACCATATTTTGACAATATTAGACTTTAAACATGATAGTATTTTCCAAATTTGGCAATAATTACTTCTATTTTGAAAATAAAAATATGACAACTAGGGGTGGGCAAAAATCCCGATCCAAGTGTCCCAAATCGAAAATTCCCGATACCGTTCCGAAACTATCCCGATCAATTTATGATGCAATTTTTTCATCCCGAACCGGTCCCGTACCGATATTAACCGGGATGGGACCAGGATAGCTATAAAATATCATGTTCCGTCCCGGTGTTCCGTTTAAAATTAGTAGATTATTTCAAATTTCTAATACTATGTAATAGCTAAACCCAATTTACACTTTCTAGCCCTTAGTCTCCCTAGTGTAATTTTATCTTGTTTTGTGTCTCTCTTAGTCTTGTTTCTTTTGATTAATTTGTTTAGTTCTCATTCCGATACTACTCTATATAATAGCATATTATTAAGTGCCGAATATTATTTATGATGGAATAACTACTACTCCAAAATATAGTGTTTTTATACATTTAATATTTTAGAAATTGCTCTAAATAGGAGCAAAAACGTTTTAATCCAAAATAGAATCATGTTTTTTATTTTCTGAATAGAAGTAATTTGCCAAGTTTGAAAAAAAAATTACATGTTTAAAGCCTAGTAATGTCAAACTTTGCAGAAATTTACTCATATTCAAGGAATAAAAAACATGATAGTCCTATTTTGGAATTTCAAAACTTTTTTACTCCTATTTAGGGAATTCTCTCTTAATATTTTCCAAAATAACTGCTAGAATATATATATATATATATATATATATACATATATATATATATATATTCTTTATAGATATGATATTTAATTTAATGTGGTATTGAAAAAATACAAGTGTACTGCAAAGTATAAAAATATTTTGCGCTACTATTTTACCAGAAGAAACACAAGATTAGGGAGACAAAAAAATCACAAGACAATAATTAAAAATAGCTAATTGGAGGTTTTACTTAACTTTTTAGAGAAGCTAAATTTGCAAAAAAACAGTTACGTCTTTATTTTGATGTTATGCTTATTTTTACATCACATTTCACAAATGTATATTTTATGGGATGTCCCGAACCGTCCCGGTTTTTCTCGGGTTGTCGCGGTCCCGTTTTAAATGGGACAACATTGGGATAATGACTTATCCTGAATCGTACTAGACCGTTATTATAAAACCAGATCAGATCGGGATATGCCAAATCCTAATCCGTTCCGGAACCCACCCACCCATGGATTTTTCAAACTTATTTACTCATATTTAGGAAAGTTTTCCTCAATCTTGTATAGCACCCCCATCAAACAAAAGTTCTGTTCCATTAGTGACTCTCACATAGGCCAACGGTCAACCTCCTCTGTTCCACCCGAAAGCTCTGTCACCCCAGCATCACAACCCACTTTACATTTATATACTCCGCATATATAGAGAATATATATATACATCCTCTTTTTTATGTACGTAGTATAAGAAAAACCTCCTGTCCCAGCCATTATATTGTCTATCTCTCTCTCTGTTCATCGATTGAGTCCATGTCATTTTAGCATGTTGTCCATGTGTGCCTGTGTGGACCGATCATATACACAGGTCGAGAAGAGAGTGAAGAAGATACAAAGAAGAGGGGAAGCTCCCGAGACGACGACGACGACGACAAAGACGATATTATTGAGTAGATTACGGGCAGCCGGAGATAAGAGGAGGAAGAAACACAGCAGCAAGATGGGTGATTGTTGGCGTAAGTTGGTTTTTCCGGTCAGAAAAGTTTGGTTGGCTGTTTCAGCTCGCGTTAAGGCTCGTAAACAAGGTTAGTAATTAGTCCTTCTCTCTCAACTATAATCGCCCATCCGAGACGCCCCAAATCCCGACCCGACAGAACAGCGGAGGGTTAATTAACCCGTCTTTCTCAATTTAACAAAAAAGTAGAATCGCCCACCCAAGAACCCGTATATCCCGACTTTCCCAAAGCTCTCGACGCGCCAGAATGGTGGAGGAGTAGAAATCTTGATCGTGTTTCTCATCTAAAAAAGTAGAAGGTTGGCGTCTTTCTCAATTAAAAAAATTAGAATCACCCACTCAAGCACCATTATATCCCCGACTTTCGTGACCCTCCCAACCCCGCAGAGTGGTGGAGGAGTAGAAATCTTACTCGTGTTTCTCGACTAAAAAAGTAGAATCACCCACCCAAACACTCTCATAAGTCATATCCCGCTCGACCTTTCCCGACTCGACAGAACGATGGAGAAGTAGAAATTTTGGTAGTTCTTGATTCAAATTTTTTCAGTGGGAGCCAAGAGGAAGGATAGATGGATAAAGTGTGGGTTTTTTTAATCCAAGAATCCTTCCCTTCAACAACACGCAGCTTTATTAATTTCCTTCTAAATTAGTTCGATCACTTTAATGGGGAAAAAATATTTGTGTCGAACACTTTTTGTCAACGATTGATAAGAGCGTGATTGGAATTTGGATGCGTAGAGGATTTGTGCGTGAAGTATCATTACACGTATCCTCTCTTTCGATTTTTCTTTTGTTTCTGGATTTCAATTAATTTGTTTCTTGACCTTTTTTGTTTTTTTATTTATTTTTAGCTCGTGTGTGTCGGTGCTAGTTGTTGGTGTGGGAGATGGTGCACCGATTGGGCACTTTCTTTTGCACTTATGTTTATTGATGACGAGAGTAGATTAAATCTAATTCAAAAAGATTAGACCTATAATCATTAATATCATACCATGTATTCTATTAATAAATAATGAAAATAACAAACAACTAAACTTGTTATTTCCACTTTTCATCTTTTATTAAACTTTTTTTCTACTATAGTGATAATAATAATTATTTTTATAATTTTTATGCTATTTGTCATCTTTAAATTAAACAATCATCAACATTTAACTAATTTATACTCCGTAATATATACGAAGTATAACATTATTTTCACACACAACAATCACATAAATGTATCAATAATATTGGTGTTAGAAGTTATATATGGACGCTAAAGGAAAAGACAGCGACCTTGTATTTGAATTATTATTTGACTAGCATAATTGAAATAATTAATTGTTGTTTATGTCATCCTCTTTTCTTATAAGTATTTTAATGAGCAAATTACATTTGGTGTGATCTAATCGGACTTCGTCCAAATTGGTACAATTGCACACTTAAGTTGATTGTTTCTAGTTTAGTTTGGTTTGGCTTGATCTCATTTTTATTCATCTATTCCGGTCAAATATGATTTGAGGTGTTGTAGGAGATGTTTGGATCTGATTCTTAAAACTGCTTCTGCTCATTGTCTGCTCTTTCAGGGAGCAGAAGCAGAAGTTAAAGTGTTTGGGTGAATGTGCAGAAGTAATTTTAGTGCTCTAATTTACTCCTAGAAGCTGGGGAGATCAGCTTCTGAAAACTGATTATGATTCTACTTTTGTTTTAAGAAAAAATAAAAGCAGAATCAATTCCAAACACCTCCATAGTCGTATAGCTAACAAGTCTGGTCATGTGAACTTGTTTGATATTATGTGAATTTTATTATCGTTAATATAATCCCAAAATTATTATATACTCTCTCCATCCCAAAAAGATTGACGAATTTGACTTTTCTTTATCAATAATGTTTAAGTTTAAACAATAATTTTTAAATTGTACTCTTACGAAAGTTTTTTAATAAAGATTATGCTCATATAATTCATATTTGAAATAATTTTGTATTAAATAATATCATTGGTCAAACTTGGCCAACATTGATAAAGATAAAAGCAAAATCAATTTGATGAATCTTTTTGGGACGGGGGATATATTTTACTAATACTATCTATATTTTACTCGTATAGTTATTAAAATATTAAAAAACAAAAACAAAAAAATTTTATCTCAGACTTTTATGAGATTATTATTATATAAGTGTATTGTAGTTTTTATTATAAAATAATCATAACAACTTAAATGTAAAATGCAAGCTTGTACAATAATAAATATAGTTTGAATACGTGATACGCTTATAAATAAATTATTAAAAAAGTCACATAATTCAAATAAGCTAAAAACAAATTCTTTAGGAGGTGTGAATTGGAAGTATGTTCCTTGTATTCTTTCTTTTTTCCATTTTCATCTTAAATTGCCAAGGAAAGTGGGCATATGCCAAGGAAAGTAAATCAGTACATATAGATAGGAAAATTGGAAGGGAAAAAAGCATGGGAATGGAAATGGAATTTATTTCCAAACTCCGACTCAAAGGCCATTTTTAACATTTTTTTCAATATTGACTTTATCATACTACAATATCTCTATTACTTAAATATAAGAAATCTAAACATATGTCTAAATTTTAAAATTTTAGTTTAGCTTTTTGTATTTTATTTTCCAAAGTAAAGTCACACACAAAAAAATTAGTACTATTTTTTTTCTTTCCATACCCGTTTTCAGATTTTTTCATCATTTGCAATGGAGTCAAAGATTCTTTATTTTTTGGCTTGAGATTGTGATGGAATAAAGGAAAATGACTTACGAAACTGTCTACGCTTCTTTATTATGAAGCATCAGTCAGTCCATGCAATTTTGGACGCGATTTTCACTATGGATCATCCGAAAACAGTCTTTTTGTGCTTTAATTCAGGGGTAAGACTGCGTATATCCGACCCCCTTACCCCACGTAGGTGGGAGCCTTTGCGGCCCCGGGATAAATGAAAATGAAAAACCCGTTTTTTGATACTGCACCAAAAGTCAAATAATAATCTCAAGAGAATTTTCTAACATTCAACTTTTCATATATTCTGGGGGCTATTCATTGAAACAGCCTCTTTAGTCTCTACCTCTAATAATATGTAGTTATGTACTAATAATACATATTTTAAGAATTTTGTGTAATCATTATACTTGATGAGACAAAAAATGAGGGGCAGTGAAACCGACCTCTCCTACGAGTCCTAGTCCAGAACAGTGGTTTTAGTCTATTGACATTGTTTGATAAATGATTCATTATTTTAAGGAAAATTGATGAAAATATTTTCTCATGATAATCTCTCATATACGTAATCCCAGAATGATCTCACATTTGCACCTCATCTTCCTTCGTTGGACCCTGTCCCACTCATTATTCTTGTCAATTTTCCTAATTGTAAATAGTAAAGAAACTCAACCTCTAACAAGAATATTCCTTTTTTCAAGTAGAATATAGTTAAGAAAAAGAGTGTGGGTAAAAATGTCATTTCCAAATCTTAAATTTATACAACTGCATAATGCGGCAACTCTTCAAGTTCAAAAGAGGTGTTTTATCAAGGATAAGCATAGATAAGTGGAGCCGTGGAGGGGGAAGGAATATTGTAACAATCTGTGCTGATCCATCAGACCAATATATAGTACGCATCTGATTCTTCAAGACTCGATACCAATGGCAAGAATCCGGGTAGCACCGGAACCTTAAGCGGCCACCGCGTCTATGTGTGTCAATTTATACTCCTACTTAGACCTGCCCCGATTTTCAGTTCAACCGGAACCGAAATTGGAATCAGCAATTTTTGAACTAGAACTGGGGTAGGCTTACTGTTCGGAACTGATGGTTCTTTTTCACGTGCTTCCAAAATACTTGCATCACTCTGTGATCCCGTCAATACCAAGCGAGACATGACCGAAACTGATCCTAATCGAATCGAAATTAATTCAAGTAGTAGTGTTCCGTTTCTCTATTTCACCCTTTTCTTACAAAGTTACAATTTACAAACACGATCTTAAATTACGTGAAATGAGGAATACTTTGGAATAAACTAAACAACAAAACTAAGTGAAGTTTTTGTGCTCGGAAATCTTAGCCACAAAGTAATATGATTCTCATTCTTTTTGGTTTCGTACTTAGCCATAAATCCAAAGAAATTAAAGTAGGCCACACACTTAGTCACTTAGATTAGCTTTAGTCTTTTTATTTATCCCATGAAAACATTGACAAAGCAGGCTATAGTCTTACAAAGTTAAAGGCAAATGCATATCGCCTATGTAAATACATATATTTTTGTTATTTTGTGTGTGTATATATATATACATACAATAATACAATAAGAGAATAACTATATAATACGAAGTATAAAATAAGAGAAACAAAACTCTCTTTTCTCTGTACAATTTTCTTATAATCGAAGATCTGTCATGTCAACGGAAGTCCAAGCATCTCATGCTGCCTCAATTGATATCTTTTCAAATGAATAATTGTGTTCTTTGCGACTATTTCTTTATTTCATTATATATTATATACACACACATTCCACATATGTTGAAATATTTTGAATACATTTCTATATTTTCACATTTACGGATTTACCTGTGTGGCTGCATAATGTCTCGAACATTTTTAGAAATGATGTTTCCCTATCTCGCTTCCCTGGTGCCCATTTCCTTTATCTGTGTTGCGCACCAAAAAACACAGTATCACATTAGCATCTCTCTATCTTACTATCTCGACAAGCAAAGATGCAAAAGCAAATATTCCGACAGAGGGGAATGACGAATAACTGACTTGTTTTTGGTTTCCCCTCCCAGGTGCAGCAGGCCTTTTGAAGCTTCATGATGATATACAAACTTGTGGGTACGAGGATGTCCAGGTGATGTGGGAGATGCTAAGACAAGCAGAATCCAAGCTGACTTCTATTGGGCATGACGATAATGCAAATAATAAGCAGAAACAACACCGACCTTTTTGGAGAATTTTTGTTTGGTCAAACCACACAAGTTGCTCATCTCTCTCCACCGCTAGTCAACCTGCTGCACTATAGAGTAATCCTAAATGTGTGCAAGGAAGACATGCTGAGGAATCATACTTGACTGTTTGATGTTACATGATATGAGTCCAGATATATTTAGTGTCTATATCAGTATATGATAGTGTAAATTGAAGGTTGTGTATCTACTTCACCCCGCTAAGCCCCGTACTAAGTCGGCTTTGAGAAGAAAAAGCTAGTCACTTGTAAATAGAATATCTTTTCTCACCGACCTGAATGATGTTATGTCACACAGGATAATTGAAGGGGAAAGAAAAATTATGAATATGATTTACAGCACGTTTCTAAGCATACGCTTCTTGTTAGAATCTCACACCAGAAAGGCGAAGAAAAATTGTGGTTTATAATTTGAACTAGTTAATAGATTGGTTTTAATCTTTTAGTGATGTTTTTCCCGATAAGACCACAACTCCCGCATCTATTCAAAATGACCTGATTGTCCACTTAAGGAGTTTATTTGAGTTCCATATCAGACAAGTTAAGAGAATGATAGCTTTTTAAGATTTTGAATTGGAAAAGCTAATAGGTTGAATTTAATTTTTTTCATGTAGTTTGACCCAAAAGTCTTAGAACGTAATTGAGTGACACCCTAAGTCAATTTTAAATTTTATCACAATCACCATGAGCACTTAAGTATATTTACTGCATCTTTTTAGCAGCATGCACTGCCAAGGTGATAGCGTGCAATTTTCAAAAAGATTTATTACTATATGAAAAAAAATATTTAGCATCTCAAAACACAATACCTGTTCAAGGAATAAGACCGAAGACAATGGAAAATCTCATAAAAGCCATCAACATCAACCACTGAAGGATTGATCTCAAAGATCATCCTGTAATTAGCAAACAGCATCCAAGTTTCAAAGAGTTACCACTAGTCAATAAATCAAGTTAAAGTTGCATGCTTCCTTCCCCAGATCTTTCATGGCATCAAAGCGTCATACAGGTTATAGGTTAAATATAGAACTGCAAAAGCAACAGTAGAGTGGTTGTGTGGTTAATAGAAACTAAGGCAGATTGTCAAACATACATAAATAGTACTCCCTCCGTCGCTGAATTATCTTCCAAATTTCCCTTTTGACAAAGAATTTGTGGAAATAAAAATGACTTCTTCTATAAAACCAACATCAGTAGACACTTACGTGTCTCTATTATTATAACCGACTAGAACCAGAGTAAGATGTAAAAAAAATTGGAGAAAGAAAGACTTTGTTAGATGGTTCAAACATTAAACCTGCAATAATAACCACTGGTCCTCCAGGAATGAACCTCACTTCAGATTACCCCACATATATTTAACAGATGAATCATGAGACCTCACAAATAGCTAAATACAGAATACCAGAAAAGAGCTGGACTGCTGGAGTCATCAGTTTTGATCTTACAGCGTTAATTGAAGAGTTCTGACCTTCAATGGTGATTAAACAATTACCCCTAAAAGGAAATAGGGAAAAACAGTATAACAGAGTTAAAGTTAAGAAAGCAAAAATATCTGAAATCATTTCATCATTTGGGATTTCTGACAATGTTCTAGTGTGCTCAACAGAACTGATATCTTCTTTATGTATATCCATACCATCCTGAATTCCTGACTAATAAACATTGAACTCTCGTTCAATGTATACACATAAATGCATCTTTTTTCAGTCCTCATATAGCTACTAGTCAAGGCATTTGAGAAAAAGTGTTGTCTAATGTAATGGGAGTTGGATACTTAACTTTAGATACTACTCCGTAGTACATAGCATCCTTATATCTGTTTGGTTGTCATCCTAAATAACATTAATTACCATGTGGGAAATGTATAAGGAGATAACAAATTACTTCAAATACAAGTAAAATATGGGCATGTGCAAAAAACAGGAGTATCTCTATTTTGTTCTAAAATAAGGACTCAACAATCATCAAGTCCTTAAAAAGAATAAGGATGTTTTCTTTTGGACTGCTTTCAATTTCAGACAAAATGAGACCAGATCAGACCAGATTTAAACATACCAGACCAGACTTAAACAGACTAGACTTGGACAATTATAAAATACACGGAGACCAGACACTTACCAAACCAGACCAGTTCAGACCAGACTTAAACAGACCAGATCAGACCAGACCAGCAAATTTATGTCCAAAAGAAAACATCCTAAAAGTGGTAAATAATTCCTTTCGTAGGAGTGGGTGAGTCTTGTTTTCAGAAACAACAACATCAATACTCCTATTTGGATAAATGTGTTATGTTTTACTCGTACTTATAGAATCTTCCTGCTATAGAAATACAAGTAATTCCACAGTGATTGAAAGTGTGAACTGAATGATGCTCATTAAAACATTCAAAAGAATGACTGCAAAGTGTGTTTGACACAGAACCAGCACCTGGTATATACACTAAAACTGTGAAGTGCATTTCTAAGTGCAACAGAAAAATTTAGAATAAATTACAGATTCAGAAGTAAAAAAGAAAGTAAAAATTTTGATTTTAACAGGTCGGGCTAGTCATGGATATTTTTGTCAATGGTGGATTCCAATCAATCTTGACTTTGATGATACATACAGCCATACACATGAACTCTAGAATGATTCACCTTTTCCTTCCAGCTAATGAACTATTCTATTATTCCTGCAAAACTGTTCTATAAATCCTCATTGACCATAAATTACAAGACAATGCAGAAAATATGCAGTGAGAATTACATTAATCATACAACAGGAAAACCGAGATGGTCAAACTTCTGTTGGAGGGGCCAACCCTTCGGTGGTTGCGAATATTGAGTTGTGTCGAAGACAAAAATACCCCTGCTATTGCACTCTTGACCCCACTGCCTGTCTAAATGTCAACAGCTGCAAGACTACTCGGAAAGGCCACTAAGGAAAGTTCCAGCATCACGTTTTAGTGTTTTACATAAAGGCCTTAGAGAGAACAGAGAAGATGACCATCTTTTCCGATGACTTTCAAGCATCCAGGGGAGTAGGGACCTCACCAAGAGCCACTTGACCGTGTACCAAAGGAAATCACATATTATTCATTTATTCATCAAATGACTCTGTACATATTCTCTCAAGCAACAATGGCCAGTCTTCACCTAGTTGTTGGGGATTCAGTTCCATGGCAACCCTAAAATCCTGCAATGATATTACGCTAGGTGGGGTGTTCTCCTTTATGACTTCCAAAGGCCTACAAGTACGTAGTTCCATGCCATTAACAAGCTTCCCGTTTATCGGATGCTTCTTTATGGGTTTTGTTAGCTCACACCTAGATCTTGCTTCCATAAGTTGAACGGTATGTATGATTATACTTTTTAAGTAAGAATCTAAACCTTTATTCAATAAATTTGCACAATCTATAGGCACCCCTTCTAGGTCATGTTTTATAGCAATCTGCTCCATACGTTCTCGTAGAGTCAAAGTGTCTAACAAAGCACCACTGGTACAAACACGCTTGCTGTCACTCATCAATGGTAATGTTCTAACGTTACATAATGGAATGCCAAGTGGAGCTTGAGGTTGGACCTTAGCACGACTTTCTTCCCCTTCATTTCTCACTCTGTCCTTGTTATGTACAGAAACAGGAGCAGAAGTTGGTATAGTCAATACTGAAACTTTTGTAGGGTCAAGGCCCAAATCACCTACACAAGGTGCACTGTAATCTCTATTCTCCTCAATTACTTTAGAATCACAAGGTCGAGTAATTGATGGTCGTAGAGAAGTGGAAATACTCTTCCCTTTCGTTCCAAGGGGTCCATTTCGCTCAACGGCATCACCTGAAGTCTCTTTATTGGAACCTGCAGTAGCATGCACTAAAAGTTCATTGTCATCATGACTTGACGGTGGGACCTTCGCACTACAGGCATTTTTCAAGATTGAACGTATGAAGTGATTATGCAGTGCAAGGTTCTCTCTTCCGAGAATCCGGACACAAAGTTTGTCAAACTCAACCTTGCCTATCTTCATGCCTAACAGCCTGCTCAAGTAATGAAAGTACTGTTTTGACCTCTCTGGTCCAAGCTTCCTCACTATCTGAGATTTCAGTTCTACAAGATTGATCCGTGATTGCTGATGTGGCTGTGGCGGTTTCATCTCTTGCAAGCACCTATAATTGCATGCACAAAAGGACAATTAAAATTCTGCAATAGTTACTCCTCTGCTCAAGAACACATAATAAATCACATAATCCCAATTCCTCTGCTAAATTAGGGTTTTGCAACATGTCCAAATGCTAATCCTCCAAACAAGATCCAGCCACTCTAATAGTAAACCCGAAATAGATGAACCCAAAACCATCTCCAATACATTAACTTCCTGTGAACTGTAGATTGGGCAGAGCCCGTTCACACTTCAAGGTCCGAAATGCACAAACTAACTCTTTCTCCAAAAATCCCAAACGGGGAATTTCTAAATTATGAACCCAAAACCCCAAACATCACTATCTGAACCTTCGACCAAATTAACCATACACTCAAAACAATTGTATGACCACTAATTCCAAGGAAAGTCCACTTTCCCTCCCAAATCAATGAGTTACACTCCTAATTCCCGGAAAACCCAAACCAATTTCAAAATGCCACCTTTTAACCAAAGACTAAAACTTGAAGCTTCAAACTTCAACTTCGAGATTCATTGTAACTGGGAAATGAGGTTACAGTAATTCAAGCTCAAAATCAGAGCCTGATACTAAGAGCGCGAGAAAGAGAAAAGCTGGGCTGACCTTATTGGAGCTCTCAGGAACTGATTACAAATTCCAGATTCATAAAATGACACATCAATGACCAAAAAAAACTTCGCTTTTCTGATGGTTTCCTTTCTTGCTACTTGTTCGTTGGAACCCAGGTACAAGCTTCCTCTTCCATTGCTACTCCTCTCCCTGTAAATTGGTTCGCATTCTGACACTCTCTAAAGAAACCGATAAGTACTGAAGACCCACTCGCCGGTATCTCTCTCCCCGATCGCTCTCCCCGCTTCGCTGCGGTACTCTCTCTCTCTCTCTCTCTGATTCGTACTCTCTTTTCGTTTTTGATTTTTTTTTTTCCTTTCAGAATTTCTACTTCCATTTTCTTCTCACATTTTATTGAAAAGGCCAAGCGTAAAATTTGATGCCATGGGACACGCCGATAATTTACTGGCTAGATAGGGGCGCTTGGCAAAGACGCATACATGTTCGCGTGTGTAATATGAGCCTCTAAGGAAAAAAATTGGATAACTACCCAATAAGGTATGAAAAATTATATATTCACCTCCTAAAAACTAAAAGAAAAGATTCAATACTAGATTTAGCAAGGGGAAAAACACTACACACATAATATGATTTCGGACTTTCAGGGACTAAGAATCTAAGATGAGTGATGAACTGATGAGGGCATTGCACCGCACTAGGCAATACTTGTCTCTATGACAAATAGTGATGACGGTTGTTTGTGTTTCTCTAAAATCTACAGAATAAATAATTAAATAAATAATTATAAATAATTAAGTTGAGTGAAGATAAAATGATCCGTGTCACAAGAAGACAAGAATCAATCATACTGCCCAGTCAAGTGGAACAAACAATGTAGATCAAGCAACGATCAATATTGGATCACTCAGTCAACAGAGGAGATTCAACAACAAAGTCTATAAATACAGAAGGAGTGCGGGAAGACCAAGTGTGGCACCAGATGACAACAAACCCTGGTATATTGGAACCCAGTGGAACATAAGGGAATCACGGTTTACAAGAAAACATCCAGCTAGTTGATTCACCTTCACCACTCGGCTACCACCCCACTCATCTAATGCTCTTAGAATAGCTTATCATTCATACACATCTATAGAGCTTAGATTAGTTGATAGATTAGTTTAAACCCATGTAAACTAGTCTAGTGTATTCATTCTGGGATGTGTGTGATCATCTAGAAGGTGAGGCAAGGACATGAGTAGCTTCTGGCTGGGCAAGCCATTAGTGAAAAACCTTGGACGACATGAGTAGCTTGGAACAGTGTGGTTCCTCGTGAAAAACCTCACAATCTATGCCCGGGCCAGTGGTAGACTGGACACTAAATGTAACGGGATATTCATTTAGTGGAAAATCCATCTGAAATAGGTTGGGACTGGATGTAAGAGGATTACACCACCTCTGAACCAGGATATATCTTGTGTACCTTTTACATTCAGCACTCAACACATACTTCAGTTCTCATTCACCTTCATACTATCCCAAAGGCTTGCATATTCACTGACCAGAAAACTCCCTAAAGTTTTCTGTGAACCAAAAACTCCTTACCTACGCACTACAAAGAGATCTATGACAATAGGTCTAAATCCTTCACACAAAAAGTATTCTGTCCACCCATCTCTGTTAAAACTAAAAGAGTCATAACATTTGTTCCTATAAAGTGTCACATTCTTGAGGTCAAGACTTCCGCTGTATGTTTCAATGTATCCCAAAAGATATTGGAACACATTCTATTAGAGGAAAAAGGGTTGAAAAGAAAAGATTTTTAGAAGTCTATTCACCCCCCCCCCCCTCTAGACTTCTACCTCACTTGGGACCATCATTATCTATGCTACATCTTTGGTGAATAAACTCATAATCACATTTATTGCAAACACCTAAAAGATAAATTTGAATTTGTGTATATCAACAACCACAAGAAATAAAAAGAAACAATAAAAAACAAAAATTTCAAAGTTATAAACAAAATGAAACACAAAGAAATTCAAAGAAACAACTAATTTCTTGTATACCAACAACTAATGATTATAATATTGAATTACAAATTTATATATTTGTTTGATTTTTATGATTTTAATTATTTAAATTTTCGTTATTTGGACATATTTTCAGCTTTATTTAACTTACACGATTTCTAGTTTACTTTAATATTTAATTTTATTTATTGAATGTGTTAAAACTTTATATATTTAATTGATTTTTTTTCAACTCTTTTATATTTAGGATTTTTTGATGTTTTTTGACTTTGTGTATATATCTATTTAAAAAAAAATACTCTTTCAAAAAGATTTAAAATTACTGTTCATATTTTTAAATAGCTTCAAAACATTTCTATCCTATTTTACATATTTTTATAGTTTTTTAATTTAAAAGTTTTCACTTTTTATAGTTTTATATTTTATAATTTATTAGCTTTTTTTTTTATCTTTTTACAGATTTATTAAGTCTTCTCGAGAATATATAAATTTGTTTCAGTTTCTTCAATAGGAATTTTATATCATTTTTTATTTTCTCTTAAAGTTTTAAAATTATGAAATTTACAAGTATAGTTATAAAGCTTAAAATTGGGGCAGAATGCATTATCAATCACCCTTGTGTAGTGTAGTGTAGTGTGCAATCACTTACTTAACAGCAGGCTTCCGTAAGTGGTCTGTAGTCGAAAATGAAATATTTTCTAGTCTATTTTTAAAAGAAATTTTGAGAAGTGAAAAAAGTGATATTATTTTCACTTTTTAGACCATTTGTGAAAAACTCTCGATTATTTTCGGCATTGCTAGGGAAGGGACCCTTAGGCCTCTCATATTGGCCTTTGCAAGTTGGTCTATTTGGTTCGGCAGAGTATGAAAAAATATGTAATACGATTTAAAACTATAGTAATAAGCTATCATAATAAGTCATACTCTTTCATGAAGTATCACCTTGCATTTCATTCCTGGGAGCCATACAAGAAAGTAATCAATGTGAACGTAGTACATACGAAGTATTAATTTGTGAGCGAGCCCATTTGGTGACTCTATTTTTCGACTTATTAGACTTATCAACCAATTTTTCACCAAATACGAAACTTTTTATTTCACATACTGAATTGTATAAGAGCATCTCTAATGCTACAATGTGCACGGTGCACTTGTGGCATGAGAGATAGCCACATAAATATTAGTAAATAAATTCTTTATCTCCTTAGCTTATTTGAATGCTTTTATGCAATTTTGGTAAGTTTTTCTCCACAATGTCAATGAGATCGTCTAGAAGTTGACATTGCAGGGGAAAACTTACCAAAATTTTATAAAATCATTCAAATAAGGAGAAACATAATTTATTTGCTAATATGTATGTGGTTATCTTTCATGCCACATGTGCGTCGTGCACACTATAACATTAGAGATGCTCTAATAATAAGAAAAAGTAAGGTTGAAGTTATGTTTCTCTTGACTAAAATTACTGTAGAGGACCATTTTAAATATTTTTTCATACAATATTTTCTTTATTTTATTAATAAAAAATATTTTAAATATGATTTTTTCATAAATCAACAGAATTATTCAATCCAGCCACTTCAGCTAGAATTTCATAAATTTCAGCAGAATCAGTCGATTCAGCCAATTTCAGTGATAAGTGAAAAATTTGAAGGGTTTACGAATCAAATTTTTACTATGGAGAGCTTTTTGTCAAAGCTTCAAAGCTCTTACTCCTTACTTATAATTGTCACATACAAAGCTCTTACTCCTTACTTGAATCAATCTGTTTCGGATTATATATATTATAAAAACCTTTTGAACCCTGATCTTAACAAGTCGTCGATATGTCCGAGTGGTTAAGGAGACAGACTTGAAATCTGTTGGGCTTCGCCCGCGCAGGTTCGATCCCTGCTGTCGACGTTCTTTTTTAGTGGTTAATTTACCATTCGCATGGAATTTCTCTTAGGTTTTTTCAACAGATATTTATAACAAATGTAGTTTTTGCATTTACGCCTGTTTGGCTGTTTTGTTTTGTAACTTATACTCATTACTTCAATGATGACGATGATGACTGATGAGGTGCACAAATCAAATTTCCCGTTGCTCTAGTTTAGAAAAAATGTGCGAATATAACGTTAGTATATACGAGAAGTATCTTTTTAGTACAAATTGGCTTTAACATTGACAGATGCGAACACCAAATATGCCACAAGCATCAAAGTATATTGGCGTCCCTCTACACAAAGGAATGACAAATGGGTATAGGAACTGCGGGCTGAACAAGGTACTACTAGTTCGGGGCAGGACCGGCAGGTTAAGGCCGATTTCTAATTTTAGAAAACCAAGCAGAACGGGGTGGGGCGATTCCAAAAAAAATTAAGAATCGAATGCGTCTTAAATTTTGAAATGGGTATCCAGATCGTACCATTTTAAAATATTATTTTAAAAAACTCTATTATATTTAATATACGGAGTAATATACTAAATTACTAATAAATAACACACAAAAAACTCTTTTGTCTTTTTGTGTGTAGACAAAGGCTTTCGAAACTTATGGTAAGTCTACTAAAAAAATATTAATGTTCACATAAACTCCCAAATTGTTGTACCCAATTCTCTGTTTCAAATGCATCAAATGTCCTTTAATTATTTTTTTATAAACAAAGACTCGTACTGAATGAAGTATGACATATTCATTTGATTGTCAGAAAATGGGTAAATAAGACATCGAACTATTTACAATTTTGCACTAGAAGACTTGCAAATATACATCTCAACTTATTGAAAGTTAAGCAATGAGATCTTTTTTATTCGCTTACAGTGATAATTTCTCTAAATAAAGTTATCTTCTTACTTGCATCAGCAGGTAAAAATGATTTGATTGCTTAATTTTTTAATGAGTTGATGATGGGTATATTCACAAGTCTTCCAGTTTAGGGATCTGATTGCATAATCGCAAATAGTTGGAAGCCTTATTTGTTCCTTTCCCCTTTGATTATCTTAATTCTACTTACAATTTGAGATTTATTAAGCTTTAAATTGTTCTCTAGTATGATGATGTATACTGACTAGTTTTTGTATGATGATGTCTAAGTTTCTACATTTCAATATTAGGTGTTACTAAATTTGTGTGAGTGTGTGTTATTTAAATTATAAATTTGTAGTTAGATATTTTGTTAACTAATTCAAAATTTTGTTTCACTTTTTTATTTTTGGGGGTGTTTGTTTTTTGGTGTGTTCTGACCAAAACGCTGGAAAAGCAGTGTTTCCGTTGTTGAAAAGTGGTGTTTTGCCCAACACACCGCTATCCAATCGGACTCTTCAATGTTTACTATATTATGTCGACATTGATACCCAATTAGTTTGAAAATGTTATTACTTACTAGTGGTCTTTCCTCAAGTGGTCTTTTCTAGTATATATGTTCACACATCCAATGTAGCACACGCATGTCAGACACACTCACAAACCCATCTTTTGAATGTGATATTGTTTTATCGTCTCACACTCTACACCATATAGTAATGCAAGCCTAATTGATTCAGATAAAATTTATCAATCAATTTAGTCAACATACCTTGATCATATAAAAATCCAACACACTCTTCCATTTCATCCACTATGTTCTAAATATACGAGATACATCTCCATCTAGTTCACCACTCTTGTGGATTATGGAGCCCAACAGAACATATCACTGACCTATATCTCCTTACCGACTAGGGTAATCCTATTATTACTGTTGCTTCTACCACCACCAAACTTATAGTCTAGCACCACCAAACTTATAGTCTATATACCCAAGCTTGCTTCAACTCAGTCTTAAACCTTTGTTCTCCGATGTTTGTCACCATACTTTCCACTTTGATTTAACACTAGATTGTATCTCATCAATCAATAGAATATCGTCAGCAAACATCATGCACCACGATATATTTTCTTGAATTCACTTCATAAGTTCATCTGTGACTATATCAAATAAGAAAGGATTCAGAATTGATCCTTGGTGCACTTGATAGTAATAAGGAACCTAACTTTACAGTCCTCCCTAAACTAGTATGAACATATGTAGTACAATCTCATACATATCCATGATGATGTTAATATATATGTATATGATGTGTCTTTTTTAGTTAAGACCCATCAGAGGACTTCTAAAGTACCCTATCATATGCGTGTCCTTAGCTGCATATACTTTTCCACAAGTTATTTAAGAAAGTGAATAACTTTTGTTGTTGAGCGATCAAGTGTAAACCGAATTGATTCTCTGAAAGATCCACACTTCTTCAGAGCGTTTGCTCAACCACACGCTCTCAAAGTTTCATGATGTTACTCATAAGCTTAATCTCTCGATAGTTGGTATGCTATTGTACATCACCCTTATCCGTATCGGAGAATAAGAGTACTCTTTCGTGAACTCATTGACATAGTGTTATTTGTTCAAATCTTGTTCCAGAAAAGTGTTAACAACTCGATGCTTCTCTCTCAAACTTTTCAAGACCTCGATACATATACCTTCTCGACCCACTGCTTTCTTTTACTAATCTTTCTTAGAGTCTCTTTAACTACTATCATTTGGATCCTTCTCACAAAATCTCAATTTGTCATACAATTTGGCATAAAAGATCATCAATATCTTACATTTTATTTCTATTGAATCAAAGCAGACACTAAGGTACTCATTTTAAGACAGTTATTATATCCCTACGAGGATCAATAATCACGTACAACTGACCTTTAAAACCATGTTTAGTAAGGTACTAATTTTTCCATTTGCTTTCACTGAAAACAAATTCAAATTGAACTCGAGTGTTGAGAGTCCCGGCCAGATCTTTGGGAGTTTGGGTACACATAATATATGTACGCTCTTTATCTAAAGTGTCCACACAGAAAAGCATTAAACATTTTCTAAATAGTGTTGAATTCATGCATTTTAGACATCAGAAGCAATTGTTGACTTTCACAACCATCATGCATATATTGTCATGAAAACAATACACAAGCATTAGGAGTGTCACGGCACACAACATTTACATACCATGCAGTCGTTATAATAATGTTCATGCAGATATGGGATAGTGTGCATCCTCAGAACTCACGATCTGGGAAGAGAACCGGAGCAATCATAGACCAAATGAATAAAGCAGCAGTCACCCAGCAAGTTGTCACTCTAACCCAAACAGATGCCCATCCAACATCGACCAATTTCCCACTCTCCCCAACGGATGTAGACCATCCTGTGAGTAGCATTGCAGAATACATGCTAGCAAGAGAGAAGATGATGTGGAAGAAGGAATATGAATACGTGACCGGCTTTGACTTCTTACTCTCGTCATCCCCATCGGCCTTGTCTAACGGCAATAAAGGTTTACCTTCAATAGAAAAATCACATTTATACTCATCATTAAATCAAGGCATAAATATATTTGCAGCCCCTGAAAATACACACCTTTTGTTATAGATCCCTCCGAAATTCTTTTTTTCTCTCGTAATAAAAAAATCTAATGTCACTTTCATAACTCAACCTCAAAATTTCCATGTCAGCTTTTTGTAAAATTTTAGACACCATCACTTATTAGTTTTCCTCTGTTTTAAATCTCACTTCCTTGGGTAAATGCAACCAATCATTCATGTTTAATGTTTAATACATGTCTCAATGACTTTAAAAACAAAACTTACCTATATTTTGAAAATGAGATGATGAGAAAAAGAAAGACAAAATTATGTTAGTCCCGTCTGTTTCACCGTGAAATGAAGGTTGCTAGAGTCGGCGTAAGATGAATAAAATCAAGGAGCTAAAAGTTTAAGCCTAATTCAAAATAACAATTATTATAGAAATCAAGTGGTAGGATTCAAGAAACTAACCAGCACGTGGTGAGCTAGGTGGGGAAAGCAAACTGGTAGATGATCCAGCACGAACTGCAGAGTAGACTACAGATAAAACTGTAGTAAGTAGCCCAAGAGTTAGTGTGCCAGTGGAAACAGCTTTTGAGTGCTTATGAAGGCCATTGCATTCATAATCCCTAGGTTCACTTGCAAGCGCACTATAGCAAAGGTATGTGCAGTACAGAGATAGAACTGATGCTGGGAAAATGCTTCCTTTCACCTATATTGCATCACCATTTTCAACACTATTACGAAATAATTCATTACTCCTAATCTAAAAAACAATAAAAAGAAACAAGTTTTATCTCAGATCTTTAAAACATTTTAAAGTGTAGAAAACAATTATGATAAGCAAGGTTGCATGGGCAACCAAATACCCAAAGATAAGTCCAAATGAAGCATTGATTGAGATACAAATAGCAAGATCCAAGATGCTTACTGAAGGATGCAGGGTGACAATAGCGAAGGTAAAGACGAAAATAAGGGTCATCACTAGAAAGAAAGTGTTCAGCCCACAGTCATGCCCGGACGGAGCAAAGAAGTGAAAAAGAACTCCACTAATAGTAAAGGTTGCCACATAACACACAAGAGAAACAACAAGCAAGGCAACATACCTAAAAAATTAGTCAGAAGGGAAACAAGGATTAGAAACCAACAGATGCAAAGGGTCCTCATGATATACAACAAGAAAAAAATGTATGATAAACAGACCAGAATTGCTCGTCATATCCAACCCACTTGTCGTTCCATCCATGGACAAAGTCCAACAGAAGCACAACTTGAACAAGAAGAAATAATCCTGAACCAAACTTTGATGTTGCCTCTGCATATGAATCAACATACACAAAGTTATTCCTATTACGGAGTAAGTAGTCAACGAATTAGTTTATGTAAATGGAGATCTTCAGGGTTATGCTATAATCATAATAATTAGACTTTTCACTGTCATAAGAAAACACACAGAGAAGACAATTTGACATTAGTGAAAAAAGTAAAAAAACTCAAAAAGTATAACAGACATATAAAAACAGCCAAAAACATTACAAGAGTAAACTTACCATAAAAGCTGATCAGCTCATTTGGAACAAAAAACATAAAAATGACTAAAAGAAACCAGCAGATTATTTTCACCATCCACCCGCCATGGTGCAAATTATCACGAGGGTCCTTCTGATTCTTTACACCAACCATCATGATAGATAGGATAGTAAAGAACATGAAGTTTCCCAAGCTAACTCGAAGTACAGCATCTGTTTCAAACCATTCTCTATCTGGTGTTTTGTGGAAATGATTAATCCCTGAAAAGAGATCATGCACAAAAACAATCAGTAAGTCAAAATAAGGGCGCACTTTGACAAAATCATCATAATAGTGTGCTAGAAGTTATAAACACCACCAACTGTCCCAAATATCAACAAATGGTGGAGAACTGGATACATTCTCCATTTGTTTATGCATGTACTCAGATATAGGTTGAGGTTCTTTATTCTAAATAGTGTTTCATCATGTATTACCCATCTTTCAAAGCATGCCACATGGGCTGCAGTGATTTCATCCCATGTATGGGTAATGCATTGAACTTCAATGGTGGAATATGAGGTGAAACACAAAGTTGGAATAGAGGAACTCAATCTAGGATATAGCGACCAGTCATCACGACCAGTCATAACAGTAATTAATCAGTAAACTGATGCAAATTAGAAGTTCGGCACAAACACAAAGGAATTTGTTAAGAAAGTGGAACTTGGAAGCAAGACGCTTAAGTTCTTAACCGTCACGCTTTTACTGAAATTCCCATAAATGAGCACTAAACACGCATCAGCAAAGGGAAGAAAACTTACACGGTATTTTCTCCATGAGAGGAGCAGCAACTTGTCGAAGAATCCATGAAACAATCAGAGACAGCCCAAAGAGACCGCAATAAGCTATACGAGCGGACCGGCGACTGATCCCTGACACTACCGTTCGGCAAGCATCACAAGCGCACGCGGCGCAGCATGACGCAAGGCATGAAGCTGCCCACATATTCAGACACCTCTCCTATTTTTTTCCTTAAATCGGCGATCAAACGAAACAGCTCAACGATTAAAAACCTAAATTTTCAAACAACCGGAGAGAAGTAAATAGAGACATCGAAGATCATAACAGATATCAGAGATCAGATGAGCAAATTCAACTGAATAATTCAATAGAATCGTGTCGAGAAAGAGAATATGTACCTTGTTGGCTTGTTGCGATTGCAGGAGAATATAACGAAGGAGGAGTAATTTTTTTAGGCTTTGACAAGTAATTTTTGTTTATTGGCCAAATCGTTTTTTTACGATTTATTTTAAAATTTTCAACAACTACCTTCCGATGATTCATCATCTACTAGTAGTGATTTGTTACTCTCAAATATGTTATATTAATTCAACAACTAGTAGTGATTTGTTACTACTAGTGATTTGTCACTCTCAAATATATTATATTAATTCTTATCCAGTTACTCATACACAGTGATTAATAATATTTTTATCTAAAGACATAATTAATCATATTTTTTTTGAAAAAAATTGTTAGTAATATGTATGTCATTTTTTTGAAATTAACTTTTGTTTTATGCTATTTAAACAACACTCAAGTCCTTTTATTATTTTCTCTTTGTCAACACTTCAAATTTTACATGATCAAAAGTTTGAATAACACTTTAAAGCTTATACTAGTACTTCGTATATGATAAGCAAAATCATAGTGACAAAATATCATGCTCCTCTGTCCCAAATTAAATTGTAAATACAACATGTTTTGGTCAATTAATGTTAAGGGAAAACTGTTAAATAGGTCATCGTACTATTTCAAAAAAGTCAATTGAGTCCTTACACTTTATCAGCGATCAATCAAACCCTCCAACTATAAAAAAATATTTAATTTTGCTTTTTACCATGTTGGTTGTGAGTGTATTTGGTGACAACTGACGTGGACATTTATGTGGCATTATACCTTTTTCTTCTGTCTCCCCCCCCCCCCCCCCCCCCGCAACTTCTTTCCATTTTTTTTTCTGCTCTTATCTTTCCGTTGCCGTTCTTCTTTCTTTGTTTTCTTTGTTCTCTCCTCGTCAGCCTTTCTCCGGCGAGTATGCCGCCCTTCGACACAAAACCTAGAAATCTCCGTCTTATTGGGATTGGAAAATTCTTATATTCGATATCAAGAACAGAATTACAATAGGAGGAGCAAACTCTCACACTCAACTATTACAAAAACCCAATCCTCGCAAATACATTTCTACACGAAATGTATTTCACTATTCACACACTTTTCTCACTTTCTAAACTGATACAAATGAACAACAATACACTCCCTATTTATAGGTGTATATCGTAGACATGAGGAAGTTGCTTCCAGGCTTTCATTTCCATTGCTAGGGAGTTTCCTAGCTATCTCCAAGAAATATTCTCCCATGTTCATATGTTGGAAACCTCCTTCCAAGAAGGTGATATATGCTTCTTAGCAACTTCCAAGAAAGAAGGTGGAAGAACCCTACAAATCCCCCCTCCACCTTTTTCTTTATTTCTCTCGTTCCTGCGGTGCTCGTTCCCCCCCCCCCCCCTCGCTAGCAACAAGTATCCATTCGGATGTGGAGTATTTTCTCTGTGGAACTATGCCTCACATAGAACGTCGAACATGAGTACCTTCAGCTTCGTCTTCAGATGAAGGCTCCCCCTGCTGAGGAATATCATCACTGTGATCATCATCATTACCCACCGAACCATCACTCTCTTGTTCAGTAGTATCATACATCTCCTCGTCGCTGAGAGGAATGTTTGATGATACAGGGACTTCATCTTCAGGATTATGTTGTTTGCGGATTATTGGAGCGCACTCATGAAATTCGTTTTCATGAAAAACAACATCTCTGCTTCGTATAACTTTCTTCACTTTGGGATCCCACAACTGGTAGCCGAATTCTTCATCTCCATAACCGATGAAGATGCATGAGTTTGACTTGAGATCAAGTTTTTGTCTCAACTCTTTGGACACATGTGCAAATGCCTTGCACCCGAACACTTTCAAGTGAGAGTAAGAAACATCTCTTCCTGACCATTTCTTCTCTGGAACTTCAAAGTTTAAAGGAACAGAAGGTGATCTGTTCATAAGATAACAAGCTGTCAGCACAGCTTCACCCCAGAATGGCTTGGGTAGTTTAGCCATACTCAACCGACAACAAACTTTCTCCACAATGGTTCTGTTCATTCTTTCGGCTACACCATTGTGTTGTGGAGTTCGTGGAACCGTCTTTTCATGTCTGATTCCATATGCAGCGCAATATGCTGAGAATTCCTGGGAAGTGTACTCTCCTCCATTGTTTGAATGTAGACACTTCAACTTCTTCCCTGTTTCTCTAACTACCATGGCATGAAATAGTTTAAAACGATCAAACACTTGATCCTTTAGACAGTAAGCTCATACCTTTCGTGACGCATCATCAATGAATGTCACAAAACATTTGCTTCCTCCAAGTGACTCCTCTTCAATGGGTCCATATACATTTGAGTAGACAAGACTGGGTAACTCTGAATGGTTCTTCCTGGTAGAACTGAAGGAAATTCTGTGTTGTTTCCCAAATAGACAGTGCTCTCATGGATCTAGGGCAACAACTTTGTCAATGGAAATGGCTTCCTTATTTGCAAGAGTTGTCAATCCCTTCACACAAAGTGGCCTAACCTCCGGTGCCACAAGTTTGATGATGTCTTTTCTTCAACAGCATTGAGACTTGGATGACACAACTTTGCATGAGTTTTATAAAGAGTACCACAAATATGTCCTCTTGCAACAAGCAAGGAACCTTTAGATAACTTCCACGTACCTTCTTTGAATCGGTTAAGATATCCTTGCTGATCCATATTTGTACTGGAGATACGATTCAATCTAAGATCCGAAGCGTGTCGAACATCTTTCAACACAAGTGCACATCGGACATTGTTTGTTATGTGCACATCACCAATGCCAACAATCTTCGAGAAACTGGTGTTCCCCATCTTCACAGCTCCAAAGTCTCCAGACTTATAAGATGTGAATAAGTTTTTGTGTGGAGTGGCATGAAATGATGCAGCTGTATCAACCACCCACTCAACATCATGAGTACCTACGTGTAAACATTCTTGTTCACCGTGTGTAACAAGCAACACATCTGATGACAAACTAACCATGGTCGCACCATCTTCTTGGCTAGTATTTTGACTCGTCTGTGGCTGCTCTCGTAGAAACTTTCTACAATATGTTTTTCTATGCCCATAATTACTACAATAATTGCAATATCCTTCGAACCAAGTATTGTTTTCAAAGGACATAGCTCTCTCTTGTGATCTGCCGCGAACTTGAGAATTTCCTCTACTTTGACCTTGACCTCTACCTCAACCTTGACTTCTTTCTCCATTTCTGCCTCCCCCTCGTCTGTTAGTTTTTGATATGAGGTCATATGATTGTTCCGTCCCGGCTTCCTTCTTTCGAGTTTCTTCATTCATTAGGGCATCTGTGACCATCTGCATAGTCACCTTCTCATTTGGAGCAGAATTACTGAGAGTGACAACAAGAGTCTCCCAGCTGTCAGGGAGAGAGCTCAAGAGTAGTATCGCCTGCTCTTCATCTTTGAGAACTCATCCGGTGGTGCTCAACTAATTCACGAGATTCTGGAATTGACTGGTATGTTCTGACACCAAAATACCACATTGTAACTTGTGGTTTACTAATCGCCTCATTAGTAACGTCTTATTTTGGACAGCCTTTGCTTGATACATGCTACCAAACTTCTCCCATAGTGTGTAAGCTTTGTCACGGTGCGTCAAAATAAATTCAATACTAAACACTTATACGTAGTATAGCGTAGTAGAGTTCGTATCCACAGGGAAAGGAATATTTCTCTTTTTTATGATACTTAGCAAATAAAAAGGGGGGATTTGGTTTGAGTGATTTAATTTAATTAAGAACTAAGATGAACAACCTATATGAGATTTAATTCAAAGATAAAAAGGACTTGGCATTGCTACTTTCCACTTGTTGATATATTTTGGTCGATCATTGTTATATCTATAACTTATTCCCTCTCGAATACTCAATCGGGGAATATATCCACTTCATCGATGGTAGTTATTAACAACGACCGTTCATTAATAACCCTTACTATTAATCAAATATAGAACAACGCCTTATACCGATTTAATAGTAGCATTTAATCTTTCTAACTCCTTGATGAAATCAATTGAGATTGATAACCTCAACACAAGCGGTTTCGGTTTAACCAACAAAATTAATCCCTCTTAAGTTTATTAACCACGACCGTGCATTAATAAACCGGAGTTACTTACTTGTGAAACCATCAACGATTAACCATCAGTTCGTTGATCGTTTCTAGTAATAATTAATATATGAAACAAAACTAGTTGATCCTTTAAGTAATGTTCAAAATATTAATATGAAATAAGAGTAGGAATTAATTAATATTCAAGGAAGAATATTATTAAAGAAGATGAATCCTACTATAATTAATATCGAGATGTTAACTAATTGTCATTTTAGCAACACTCCCCAACATTAATATAGAGGAAGAAAATACCATTCTAACTAATGTCGAGATGTTGACTAATTGTCATCTTAGCAACACTCCCCAACATTAATATAGAGATGATATTAAGGAAAGAACTATTAACTAATATTCAAGGAAAGAAGTTAAGAAAATAACTCACAACTTTAATAATCAACAAGCTTCAAGAGCAACACCAAGAATGGAAGTTTAGCTCCTCATTTGGAGACTAAACATAGCTAGAAAAATATAAAGAAATACTATTCTAAACTGAGCTAAAGAGTATGGAAGAAGGGATTCTTTTAGAGAAGAAAAAGTGTGCTATTTATAGGTGTTTTTCAACACCTTTGGCCGGGTACCCGACCGGGTCAAGTACTCACCCGACCGGGTCTGGTCAAAATCAGATATTTCCCCACGTTCTGGTGATCTTCGCACGTCGTTTTGTCTCGGGTCACATCTGACCCGACCGGGTCCAGTGACTTTCTTGGCAATTTCGTCTGTTAAATCATACCCGACCGGGTGGGGGTTTCTACCCGGTCGGGTTTCACTCCTGGACAGTCAAATTTCTTGTTTTCTTCTCTTCAAAGTGTTCCTTTCCAACACCACTAATCCTAACTAAACTTTACAACTTATAAATAAAGAATAAAATACAATTACAACTGAAATTACATAAATGTTTACAAACTAAATAAAACGTCAAACAATCAACATAAATCAAACATAAAAACATATAATTATGCACTACTAATTAGTGTGCATCAAACACCCCCACACTTAAACCTTTACTCGTCTCGAGTAAATCAAATCCGGTCCAAGAAGTCCTTAAAATGACAAGAATATCAACACACACATCCACGAGTGTTCTTAGAAACACATAAAGTATATCCCCAAAAATATAATAGTAAAGAGGGTCTTCAACTCCATATTTCTTTATCAACCTCAACCTTTTTTTTTTATTTTCGTTACCCTTAGGATCCTGCAGAAATAAAAGAAAATACTTTCTCTCATTCTCTCATTTTGCCTAGGTGCCCTTTCGGGTTTTCATCCCAGCTTCCCACATTTTTCTGTTGTAATCCTCACAACTCACTCTTATTTTTGCTTTATTTTTGCTTAAGTTGCCCTTTCGGGTTTTCAACTTAAAAAGCTTTTATAATTTTTTTTTCACAAGAATAAAGGGTATGAATGTGAGTATTCCATAAAACTCTCCCCCCAAGCTAATCAAAGCACTGTCCCTAGTGCTTGTGTCTGAGATGATTTTTTTTTTGTTACTTTTTGGGAGGTTTTGTTGGTGATTCGTGGGTGTGGAGATGAAAAGGGTGAAGAGGTGATGAATGAAATGGGTTTAATTGGTGGATGGATGTAGGAGATATGAAGCTTTTGACTTTTGAAAATGGAGGAAATTTGGGGTGTGGTTCGAATGGGAAGAAAAGAAAATGGGGAAGAAAAGCTGCCCGCCCGCCCGCAACCTTATCGGGCTTTTGCCCGACCGCCCGGCCGGGTGGGGTATTTTACCCGGTCGGGCATAAACTGTTCACCGTAGGCAGAGAATTTTTGCTGGGTTGCCCGGCCGGGTATAGGGGTCTACCCGGTCGGGCGGTTGATTTATTCTTTGTTCTTCATCTGCCTCGCCCGGGCGGTTGGTCGGGTGCTGTGTTTTAAGAGGTAACCCGACCAGGTAGGGTTTTATACCCGGTCGGGTTCAATCCCAGACCTTTTTTTTTGAAATGTGTAAAAATAAGTAAACGTACCTTGCTTGGGTTGCCTCCCAAGAAGTGCCTTAGTTAACGTCGTGGCGCGACGCCATGGTTGTGTTCAATCGTTCAAGCTTGGATCGTGATAACTCATCTTCTTTAAATTTTCACCCGGGTGACTCTTATAGAAAGACTCAGTTTTTCGACCCTTTATTTTGACCTTTCCAGGATCAAATATCCAGATTTCTATTGCTTCATATTGTGAGAGTGTTGGTCCATGAATTTCATTAAGCATGGTCAATGGAAGGGGTTTTGATCCGGGTGGTATAAGAGGAAGTATGAAATATTTGTGTAATCCCACCGTTATTCCTTGCTTATTTGTGAACAAAGAGAAGTCTAAATTATACTCACAATTGCTGAAGATTTCATAGATATCTTTGTCCTTCTCCACCCTTTGTGTTTCCCTTAGAGCCTCAGGAAATGGTGGCATGATCTCAGGAATGGCCGGTGGTTGAGTTGAGTTTTGAGGTGCCTCCTCCGGTTGAGCTTTCTCCGTAAGCTCCTCTTCTTCTTCCTCCTCGCCCATGTGGTTCACAATGCTTGGCATTTGTTTCAACTGATTGTCCAAGTTCTGTTCATTAGACACTGCTTCTTGCGAGCATTGTGGCATATTTTGTTCATATTTGTCACATTGATAGTGAGAGCTCGGATCATGTCTTCAGTGGACATGCTGGAATAAGAACACGAGTATGGGCTATATGTGTTGGAGGATGAATCATACCTCTCTTGGAAACCAACACCATTCCTTTGTTCAAAGAATTCTTCTCGAAGCTCTGGGCAAAAATCCGTAAGATGCCTTTGTGACATGCAAATGTTGCATGTACGGACATCTTGAGATTTTGAACATAAGATAAACTCCTTTATTAGAGAAGTCAAGTCGGAAATTTGACTCTCTAGGGATGATGTGTTGGTATCCATTTACTCATGTAAGCTCAGAAAATAGTTTTATATATATATATATATATATATATATATATTTTATTTTTATGAGATAAAATAAAAAGAAAAATAATTGCCTTTCCCCGGCAACGGCGCCAAATTTGACGAGCACTTTGTCACGGTGCGTCAAAATAAATTCAATACTAAACACTTATATGTAGTATAGCGTAGTAGAGTTCGTATCCACAGGGAAAGGAATATTTCTCTTTTTTATGATACTTAGCAAATAAAAAGGGGGGATTTGGTTTGAGTGATTTAATTTAATTAAGAACTAAGATGAACAACCTATATGAGATTTAATTCAAAGATAAAAAGGACTTGGCATTGCTACTTTCCACTTGTTGATATATTTTAGTCGATCATTGTTATATCTATAACTTATTCCCTCTCGAATACTCAATCGGGGAATATATCCACTTCATCGATGGTAGTTATTAACAACGACCGTTCATTAATAACCCTTACTATTAATCAAATATAGAACAACATCTTATACCGATTTAATAGTAGCATTTAATCTTTCTAACTCTTTGATGAAATCAATTGAAATTGATAACCTCAACACAAGCGGTTTCGGTTTAACCAACAAAATTAATCCCTCTTAAGTTTATTAACCACGACCGTGCATTAATAAACCGAAGTTACTTACTTGTGAAACCATCAACGATTAACCATCAGTTCGTTGATCGTTTCTAGTAATAATTAATATATGAAACAAAACTAGTTGATCCTTTAAGTAATGTTCAAAATATTAATATGAAATAAGAGTAGGAATTAATTAATATTCAAGGAAGAATATTATTGAAGAAGATGAATCCTACTATAATTAATATCGAGATGTTAACTAATTGTCATTTTAGCAACACTCCCCAACATTAATATAGAGGAAGAAAATACCATTCTAACTAATGTCGAGATGTTAACTAATTGTCATCTTAGCAACACTCCCCAACATTAATATAGAGATGATATTAAGGAAAGAACTATTAATTAATATTCAAGGAAAGAAGTTAAGAAAATAACTCACAACTTTAATAATCAACAAGCTTCAAGAGCAACACCAAGAATGGAAGTTTAGCTCCTCATTTGGAGACTAAACATAGCTAGAAAAATATAAAGAAATGCTATTCTAAACTGAGCTAAAGAGTATGGAAGAAGGGATTCTTTTAGAGAAGAAAAAGTGTGCTATTTATAGGTGTTTTTCAACACCTTTGGCCGGGTACCCGACCGGGTCAAGTACTCACCCGACCGGGTCCGGTCAAAATCAGATATTTCCCCACGTTCTGGTGATCTTCGCACGTCGTTTTGTCTCGGGTCACATCTGACCCGACCGGGTCAAGTAGGGGACCTGACCGGGTCCAGTGACTTTCTTGGCAATTTCGTCTGTTAAATCATACCCGACCGGGTGGGGGTTTCTACCCGGTCGGGTTTCACTCTTGGACAGTCAAATTTCTTGTTTTCTTCTCTTCAAAGTCTTCCTTTCCAACACCACTAATCCTAACTAAACTTTACAACTTATAAATAAAGAATAAAATACAATTACAACTGAAATTACATAAATGTTTACAAACTAAATAAAACGTCAAACAATCAACATAAATCAAACATAAAAACATATAATTATGCACTACTAATTGTCCATTCTTCATCTGCCTTCTTATCCAGTTTGATGCCATTATTATCAAGAGGATCAACTAAATCCCTCAAATTTAGCAAATCATCAATCCGAGGCTTTCACATATTGCAGTTTGTGGAAGTGAGCGCAATCATGGTGTCCGATGACGATTTATCCATAAGAAAACGCTCAATATATTTCGTACCTTATTTTGAAAGCCAAATTTGGACAAACAGAGCTCACCGTTGAATCTGGAATGGTCGAAAATGGTAAGAACCGGTCTTACCTCGTCCAAAACCGGTCTGGAAGGCGTTGAACCGGGCTCCACAAATATGAACCGGTTCGGTCCGGTTTAGGCAACATCCCAATGTGCAGACCAGCAGGCGGATGACGTGGCAGAGGCTGGCTCTACGCTGGTGCTGACTTGGTGCCACGTGTCGGATGACGTAACGATGATGTGGCAACCGCCTGAGTACCCCGTGGCGCTGACGTGGTATGACATGGCGCTGACGTGAGGATGACTTGGCGGCTGACTGGTCGTCTTCTTCCTCTGGCTGGTGCGTACAGTGCATGGCCGAGAGTGACCTCACTCTCCGGCGAAAAATACCAGTTTTCTCCTCTCGACGAGACGAATCCAATAGTATGATCAGATCGTGATTCCGAGCAACTTCAAGAATCACGATTTTCTAACCTGTAGAAATTTTTTCTGAAAAATGAGAAAAAAATGTATGAAAACTCAACCTCGCTCTGATACCACTTGTTGGGATTGGAAAATTCTTCTATTCAATATCAAGAACAGAATTACAATAGGAGGAGCAAACTCTCACACTCAACTATTACAAAAAATCAATCCTCACCAATACACTTCTACACTAAGTATATTTCACTCTTCACACACTTTTCTCACTTTCTAAACTAATACAAATGAACAACAATAAAGTCCCTATTTATAGGTGTATATGGGAGACATGAAAAAGTTGCATCCAAGCTTCCATTCCTATTGCTAGAGAGTTTCCTAGCTATCTCCAAGAAATATTCCCTCATGTTCATATGTTGGAGACCTCCTTCCAAGAAGATGACATATGCCCCCTAGCAACTTCCAAGAAAGAAGGTGGAAGAACCCTACACGTCCCACCAAAAGGTTTAACAACATCACGTCTAGAAATTGGGCCAAGGGTTTATTGCAATCTCTGAATTTCGCAGTGAGATAAGTGCTTCATTCACACTGTTCGCACATCTTCACCACCACACCAAGCTCTCATCTCTAATCTCCACCACCTCCTTCCCCAATCACACTGCCTTCGCATACCCATTTCACCACTATCTCATACCTTAAATCTAAAACCCTGCATTTTTCTTTCTCGAGAAGTCTGAAACTGAAGGATCTCCCAAATTTAAATTGCAATTTAATTCCAAGTCAGAAACTTAAGGAGGTCTTTGAGTCGGGAGACCATAGAAGACATGCTTAAAGCTCTCAAGGATATGGAAACCTACTCCTATGAAAGAGAGTTCATTATGACTTGCCTTAAAATGGTACTCAAACTCTACCTGGAAGGTAAGCAATCCTAAAAGATTTTATTTTTTCCCGTGCTTTATTCTTCTTCTTCTGGAAACCGTTGAAGGACCTTTTAAACCACAACAACAACAACAACAACAACATCCAGGCCTTAATCCCAAAAAAATTTGAGGTCGACTAACATGAATCGATCTATGATATCGATGCCAAAAAGAAAAAAAAAGTAAGATAAAATGAATAAAATAAAAATAAATAAATATAAGATAACAATAACACAAGAATATAAGAAAGATAAAAGATAAAAAATAAAAGAGTATAAAAAGCTAGAAGATAAAAATAACATAAGAATATAAAATGATAAGGAAGATAAACGATAAAAGAAAAAGGAGAGGAAAGGTAGAAAAGACGTCAATCGTCCACACGGATGTTCGCCCTCTACGTTGCTCTCTCCAAAGCCATACTCTCATCCAACCCAAGAAGACGCATATCAGTTCTGATTCCTCTAATCCAAGTCTGTTTGGGTCTTCCCCTACCTCTCTTCTCTGCCTCTTCTCCCCACCCCTCAAGTCGTCTAACAGGTGCATCACTCGGTCTTCTACGCACATGCCCAAACCACCGCAAACGAGACTCCTGCATCTTATCGTCTATAGGTGATACTCCCACCTTTTGTCTGATTACCTCATTCCTCAAGCGGTCTTTTCTGGTATGTCCACACATCCAACACAACATACGCATCTCTGCCACACTCATCTTTTGAATGTGGCATTGCTTCACCGCCCAACACTCTACGCCATACAATAATGCCGGCCTAATTGTTGTACGATAAAATTTACCTTTCAGTCTAGTCGGCATACCTCGATCACATAGAAATCCTGAAGCACTCTTCCATTTCATCCACCCAGCTCTAATTCTATGGCATACATCTCCGTCTAATTCACCATCCTTCTGAATTATGGAACTCAAGTAACGAAACATATCACACACCGGTATCTCCTTACCATCAAGAGTAATCCCACTGTTGTTACTACTTCTACCTCCACCGAACTTGCACTACATATACTCAGTCTTGCTTCGGCTCAGTCTGAAACCCTTTGTCTCCAATGTTTGTCGTCATATTTCCAACTTTGCTTTAACACCGGATTGTATCTCATCAATCAATACAATATCGTCGGCAAACATCATGCACCACGATATTTCTTCTTGAATTGACTTCGTAAGTTCATCCATGACTATAGCAAATAAGAAAGGACTCAGAGCAGATCCTTGATGCACTCCGATAGTAATAGGGAACTCTGTGGTCCTCCCTACACTAGTGTGGACACTTGTAGTACAAACATCATACATATCCATGATAATACTGATATATTTACGTGATATGCCTTTTCTAGTTAAAGCTCACCAAAGAACTTCTCGAGGTACCCTATCATATGCCTTTTCTAAGTTAATGAACACCAAATGCAGATCCTTTTTAGTGTCTCTATACTTCTCCACAATTTGTCTAAGAAGGTGAATGACATAAGTTGTTGAGCGTCCAGGCATAAAACCCAATTGATTCTCCGAATTTTTCACACTTTTACGAAGTCTTTGCTCAACCACTCGCTCCCAAAGTTTCATGGTGTGACTCATAAGTTTAATCCTCCGATAGTTAGCACATTCTTGTACATCACCCTTATTTTTATATAAGGGAATGAGAGTACTCTTCCGCCAACTCACTGGCATTTTGTTGTTTCTCCGAATCATGTTGAAGAAACGTGTTAGCCACTCGATGCCTTTCTCTCCCAAACTTCTCCAAGCCTCGATCGGTATGCCATCTGAGCCCACTGCTTTCTTCCGCCCCATTTTTCTCATAACCTCTTTAACTTCTGTTGTTTGAATCCTTCTCATGAACTCCTGATTTACCATACACTCTGGTATAGTAAGATCATCAATAGCTTGCACTTTATTCCCGTTGAACAAGGTATCAAAGTATGACCTCCAACTCTCTTTTATTTCTACGTCATCCATTAGTATCTGATGGATAGTCTACACGGGGGGTATATATCCGAGGGCTATTGCAGGGAATAACTTAGAGAGAAGTCAGAGCACAAGTAAGTAAGAGAGAGAGTGTATTCAGTCTGAATGTCGTGGTTACAAATGGGGAAATCGGGTGCTATTTATAGTAGCAATAAATGCCGGACAGGGACACGTGTCAAGCGCCTATTGGCCGAGAGGTCACCTCAACTGGTTGGCGTTGGCAGCCGCATGTGGTCGCATTTAATGCGGCTGTTGGATGGGACGCCTGTACAGGGTACGGTGATCTGTACACATGTGAGGCGGATATTATGTCGGGAGAGGTGCCCTCGGCTGCAGAGGACTAGCCGAGGGCTCTTAGTGCCGAGGATCCCTGAGTGCCGAGGGCTCCAGGTGCCGAGGGCTACTGTTTTCGCCGTTTTCTCCCAGTTCCTCTGTTTGTTCGAAATATCCACGCTGTGATAGTTTGGAGCCTTCGGCCAGGGGGCCGAAGGCACCCCTGGTGCGTATTGCGGGCTGCTTGGTACTCTGGGCGCCGTGATTCGGGCCTGTTGGGCCTTCTGGGCCTGATGGGCTTCCACTGGAGTAGTAGGAGTCTGTGGGCCAGGTGTTCCCGGGCCATATACTCTATCAGGAGTCCCTCACTCCTTTTGCCGAAAGGTACTTGAGGGAAAAGGAGTAATTTGTGTTTGTCCCCTGCCGTTGTTCCGTTGTAATTTCTGAGGTTGGTTTTGTTGCTTGCATGTCCCTGCCGAAGGCAGTCCCTCAGTTACCCGCATGTCGGGACTTGAGGGCTTGCTTTGTCGTTTGTTGGAATTTCACTAATTTTGTAATATAATGATTTTCCCGAGGGGGTTCTCCAGTCCCCCACTCCTTGAGGCACTTGTAAAGTGGTGAAAAGGAGTAGAGTAGTTGCATTGCTGTTGTGGGCCGAAGGCTGACGCTTTTCGTTTCATTTTGGGGGGATGCCTCGTTAAAAACCTCATTAGGAAAAACCCTGGGGAAAAAAATCCTAATGAGGGAAAAAGAGTGCACCGAATTCCCCCAACGATGAATCGAAAATGTGAAACCTTGGTCAAAAATGGAGAATAACGGGAATGCCGAAGGCTCTTCTTTTTCTGAGGGCTCATGTGTTGATTAGCCGAAGGCTTGCTGTTGATGTCCTGGGGGTGCCGAAGGGGAGCCCCTCAATCTGGGGATCGAGGGCCTGATGGATGAGGGCAGCAGTGGAGTTGTTACCGGGGGGTCCACTGTTTGCTGATTTGTTGGTGATGAAGGTACCCGAGGGCTCCCATTACCCGTGTGCCGTAGGCTATCCGTCAATGAGGCAACTCCCCGGGGGCTACCCGGTTCTTACAGTGCTGAGGGGGAATCCCCGAGGGGTACCCTGATATGAAGCCCTGGGTTTCTGAAGGAGTGATCCCGAAGGTGTCTGTTATGTGCTGTGTGGGGCACAACCCGGGGGCGTCTCTGGGTAAGTGTACCCGAAGGCTCTCCTTGATGAAGTGGAGTGAAGTAGAAAACCCGGGGACTTCCAGAATATAGCCGTTGGAAATATAGCCGTTGGAATATGTAACGTCAGGTTTATAGCCATTGGGGGAGGAGGACACGTGGCGCAGGACGGTTGGCTGCCCGTGGGCGGCGTCACCGGTTGGGTGAAAACACGGCGCGTAATGATGACGGCCCGTCCGGAGGCCCGGTTCCCGGGCCCAAGCCCGGATTCCAGCGCCTATAAATACCCCGGAGCCAGAGCCATTTCTTCTTGTGCGATCATCTGTCTTAGCGAAGCTCTGCCGGAATTTTTCTAGAGAGAGAAAATCACCCTCGATCACAGCAACTTTCAGAGGTCAGTTCTCCTTCCGCCCTCAGCTCCATTTGAGTATTTAGCTGTGCCTTGTGCCCTTCGGTTAGGAGATAGAATTCTCTAGAAAACCTTAGTTCCCCAGAGCCCTCGAGCTAGAGTTAGAATGTCGTCCTAGAGTGATTCTCAAGACATTTCGGGGGTGCCCTCGATGGAGGACGAAGGCATCTCCGACGTGGAGTCCAGTAGCAGTCAGCCCTCGAATGGTGGTGATGCAGCTCTCGCCACCGAGGTGCAGAAGGATCTGGTGGCCGAGGCCGAGGCGGAGGAGTTCGAGCGGACCGCCGAAGATGAGGAGTTGGCCCTCGCCGTCCAAGTTGCTGAGGAGGAAGAGGAAAAGGAGAGGGCGAAGGTTACCGTGGCCGTCCTTCCCCCTCGGGGTGCTGGTGAGGCCAGTACCTCTCAGCCGCTGAATGCAGTTCCCATCCGGGTGGCCCCCGGGAAGAAGAAGGCCAAGGCAGCTGCCCTCAAGAAGAAGATTGTTGCTGCTGATCAGGGGAAACCCGTAGATATGCCGGAGGGGTATTCCTGGCTCAATACTGCTGCCTTGGAGATAAAGTCGAAGGCGGACAGGGCGGACCTCTACGTCACGCAGCTACACGTAGGGCCCTCGGCCGTGGTGGTCGAGCCGGGAGTTGACGACGTGCTATCTCGGGCGCCCGAGGGGTGTATTGCAGTACACGTACTGTCGGTCTCCATGGGCCTTCGGTTCCCTCTGCACCCCTTCCTCCGGGAGTACCTGAGGTTTGTTGGCTTGGTACCCTGCCAGCTGACACCTAATAGCCACTCCTACGTGGCGGGTTTTTTGAACCTCTGTAGGGACCGAGGGGTGACCCCCAGCCTGGACTTGTTCTTCCAGAGCTTCAACCTCTGTCGAGGGGGTCACGCGAATGCCGAGGGCTTCGCCAACCTGCAGCAGGTAGCCAGGTGGAAGCTTTTTACGGAGGCGCCTTCGTCCAATAAGGGCTGGAAGGAGCGCTGGTGCTACGTCAGAGTTGCTGAGAACCCATTTCTGGCGGAACTTCGGGATCGCTTTCGTCGGCATCCGAAGGTTGGAAGCGCCGCTCTCGAGAAAGATGGCCTGGTGATAGCCAAAATCCCGGAGGGTCGCACGAAGCAGGTCTCTATCAAAGACTACACTGCCGATAAGGGACTCTACGCCCTCGGCTTTCGGAGATACCGCTTCATTGGGGAAGCGGACGAGAAGTATCCCATTTTTGCTGAGGCCTTCGGGGGAACAGGAGGTAGTCTACGAGGGCCCTTGGTTTTCATATCTTAGCACATAGTTTATCTGTTCGTTTTTTTTTATTCCTTGTGCCTTCGGTTAGTAACCCCTCGATTTTAACCCCATACTATTTTTGCAGGTATCCCAGTGAAAATGATGAACGTCAAAGGCCTTGCGGACCTGAAGAAGAAAATACCTTCCAAGGGCCCGAGGGGGACGGACGCTGGTGTCCCGAAACCCGCCGGTGACTTTTTCAAGAAGCCGGAGGGGCCATCGGCGGGCCCAAGTGCTGACGCGACTGCCGCCGCCAAAAGGAAGGGCACGGGCAGAGATCCCGAGGGCAAAAAGCCCAAGACCGGGGATGCCGGGAAGAAAGTCCCCCGGTGATCATTGTTGATGAATGCCCCGCCTCCGGGGCGCATGAGGAGATGCCGGTGGCGAAAGTGCCGTCGGTTGTTCAGGGGCCATCTTCCGAAGTCCTTATGGTTTCCCTCCCGGCTGGTACGGCCGTGATGAACGGCACGGCTGACCCGAGGGCGCTTCTGAGAGGCATAACCCTCGAGATTGATAGAGTAGCCCTCGGGGCTGATGAAGATGAAGCCCTCGAGGACAGGATCCTCCGGTCTTCCCTCACGGTAAGTCTTCGATGGTTATATCTTTCTTCTTTACTTTGAGCTAAGCAACCATGTTCGGCCCTGCTAACTCCTTTGTTTTTGTAGACCTGCATTGCCCTCGGGGAGCAGGACCGGCGGCTAGAGGAGTGGCGCCTTCGCAAGGCTGAGCAGGATGCTAAGATGCGGGAGCTCATCCGCCAGAATGCTGATGCTGTCCGGCAGATGGCTATGCTGGAGGAGAGCCTTCGGCAGATGACCCTGCGGGCGGAGGCCGCAGATCGGGGCAGGGTGGAGGCTGAGAGGTCCGCAACTAAGGCTTTGGAGAGAGCTGCCAGGGAGGCCGAGGCCGCGAAGATGGAAGCCGTCGAGAGAGCCCGAGGGGACGCAATCTCGGGGTTCTTGGCAGGGGGGTGGCGGGCCGAGGAGCACAAGCAATGGCTGTCCTCGGTTGTCGAGTCCTCGATTGACGAGTGGTGCGATGGGCCTGGTGTGGAGTGGGTTTCCCGAAAGGGTAAACAATACTATGATGGGGGTGAATTTTTCACCCAAGCCCTCATCTACCGGAGGATGGCTCGCCACTTGAAGATTGAGCCAAAGGACTTCGACCCGGCGGCATACGGGCTCCCCCCCTGCAGCCAGACGTCCGCGTTCCCCTCCCCTCCGATGTCGAGAGGCCGGACCTAGAGGATACAGAGCTCATGAAGGAAGCCGAGGGTGACGAACCTGAGGCCGATGCAGAGGTTACCTCGAAGCCATCGGAGGAGGCGGCTCCCGGAAATGACGTTGTTTAATTTGTAATTTATACTCAGTAATTTGAACACACTTGTAATGATCACATTCTCATGTTTTCGGCCCCGTCCATCTTTGTAACTATCACATTTACTCTTTCTTTTTGCCGATTGATGAATGTCTGCCTTCGGGCTTCGTATATATGGCTTGTTTTCTCTAATTCCTTTCTTCTTGAATGTATGCCTCCGTTTTTCTTGAGTGTATGCCTTCGGTATTTTTGAATGCATGTCTAGGACTTAGAATATTTTCTAAGTGTTTGAATACGGTTGTAGCCTTCGGCAGTTGGGCACCCTTTGCTGGATATACAACCGAGGGCTCAGCAGTAATTAGGACTTAGAAAATTTTCCTAAGTGTAGCACACCATAGGGCCTTCGGATGTTTGTAGTTCCATTGCTGTGTGGTGATTAGGTTGAGAACCCAATTCCTAGGACTTAGAAAAATTTCTAGGTGTAGTTTGGCCTTCGGATGCCCTCGGCTGGTAGCCTCCTTCCCGATGCGTGAATATTGGACCGAGGGCCCAATGTACAGGACTTAGAAATTTTTTGCAAGTGTAGTATTTCATGTAGCCTTCGGCTACTGTGGAGCCCCAACTGGAATGTTGATTAGGTCGGGGGCCAATTCTTTAGGACTTAGTAAATTTTCCTCAGTGTTGATTCCTTGTGTACTGTAGCCTTTGATTGATAGGTAGCCTTCGGCTATTGGGTCCCTTTATAAGTTGAGGGTGAAATATGCAGGGCTCAGAAAGACTTCCAAGTGTAGCTTTTCCCTTGGGAGCCTTCGGGAAATGGCATCCCTTCTTGATGTATGAGTAGTTGACCGGGGGGGGAATATGTAGGACTTAGAAAATTATTCTAAGTGCTGTTGTATCGCATAGCCTTCGGCTATCATATTCCCTTGGCTGTAATATTGATTGGGCCGGGGGCCCAATCTTTAGGACTTAGAATTTTTTTCCAAGTGCTGCTTCCTTGTGTCGCCTCCGGGTGATAGGTGCCCTCTGACTCTGCATCACTTTGCGAGATGCCCGGGGGCTACTCATTTAGGACTTAGAATATTTTTTGGGCGTAAAGTGATGTTGAGCTTCCGGATGTAGAGCCCTCCGGGTATATGAATAGGACCCTTCGGGTGATCGTGGGGCCCTTGAGTTGTATGAGTATTTGATCGAGGGCCAAATATGTGGAACTTAGCAAAATTTCACAGTGTGTCGTAGATGTTGGACCTTCGGTCGGTGAGGAGTCTGTCCGAGGGGCAAATATCTCGGAATAGTCCCCCTCGGTTGGCTTTTGATGATTTGTAATAGATGTCTTCGGTTGTCTGGTGACATATTAACCTCCGGTTGCTGTCATTTTCCAAAAGTGTGGATTTAGGAAAAGTGTGGAATCCTGTTGTTGTGAAGAAAGCCAATGAGGAGTGTGTGCCCTCGGCATACACTTTGAAAAGTTGTAGAGTCTGACTTAGCCAGTTGTGTCCCTTGTAATGGGGTAGGGGCCCTCGGTATTAGTGCATAACAGATGCCTTCGGTATTTGTTTGAAGTACCGTTTAGTGGACCTATGATAGTCCAGTCCCTTTGTATTGTTGAAGCCTTCGGTGTTTGTGTGACCGGAGGTGACCAGGCAGTGGACTTAGCCGTTTCTTGATGCTATTTGTTTGAGTAGTATCCTTCGGGAAATAAGAGCCTTCAATTACCGGAGGTGTTCCCGTGGGGAGCCCTCGGCATGTTGTGATCTGTTGGAGTGTACTCTTTGATTTCTCGCCGAGTCTACTCCCCTTCACCCCCTTTTTTTTTGGTGGTGAAGGGAAGGCATCAAGAAACTTGGTTTCTTGGTAAGGCTGGGCCTATCAGGAGGCCATCAGAATACACCAATGGCTCTCCTCCCTCGGGTTAACCTTCCGAGTTCCGAGGGGATCGAGGGTCGTTTCCTGTGCACAAGATATGGTGGTCTGTAACCTGCCTCCCCTTGGGGGATGGCGCGGAAAGCGCCTCATTTTTGAAAGTCGTCCCCTCGGCGCTAGACATAGTCCGTGGCCTGCCACACCCTTGGGGTGGTGGCGCGGGGAGCGTTTCGGTTTGGAAGTCGAATCCTGGGCATTTCTCGTGCATGTCATACCCTTGGGGTGATGACGCGGATAGCGTTCCGTTTTTGAAAGTCGGATCCTGGGCATTTCTCATGTCTGTCATACCCTGGGGGTAGTGATGCGGAAAGCGTTTCAAGGAAGGGTTTTCATTTGCACACAAGTTGCAAATGGCCGGGGGCACTACGTGCCGCCGGCACCGATGGTGGCGCCTTCGGTATATGCGTCCTCGTGGGGTACGGCTTTTAGAAACAACACTTGGTGTTAGTTTCGATGTGTAGCCCCCGGTACTTGGTACCGAGGGGTCTTCTGTAGGAGCACTTGGTGTTCTCTTTTGTTGCAGTTGATGGAGGTGTCTACCCTCGGTACTTGGTATCGAAGGGTCTTCAAATGAAACACTTGGTGTTTTGATTGGAGTGTTTGGTGCCGGAGGGCCCTCGGAGGAAACACTTGGTGTTTCCCAACAAATGTTTGGAAGTTGATAGGAGAGCATATCCCTGGCACTGGGTACCGAGGGGTCTTCTTTGAAACATTTGGTGTTTTTCTTCTGTAGCAACACTTGGTGTTCTTATCTTTTCTTTTTTGATGTTGAAGGTGGGGATGTACCCTCGGCACTGGGTGCCGAAGGGAAATAAAACACATGGTGTTCCTTGTCGTTGGTGACGGGAGTTCCCACCCTCGGTACTTGGTACCGAGGGGTCTTGTTCGAAAACACATGGTGTTCTCCTGTTGTTGTAGGTGTTGATGGTGTCCGCCCTCGGCACTTGGTGCCGGAGGGGGTTCTTCTTGTGGTGAGGCCTGGGGCCTGTAGTCAGTATGAGGGTGTGGTGTCTTGAATGTGTCTTCATTCCTCAAAAGTGGAGGCCTTGGGCCATAGGATAGTACATTCATTAGTTATGAGGGCTTGGCCGCTCTTACATTATTGGTAAAATTTAACTAAATGGTGTACATTCCAGTGCCTAGGGACCTCTTTCACGTTGGGGCGTTTGAGCTTGTAAGTCCCAGGTTTGATGATGGCTGCTATGATGTAGGGGCCTTCGAATTTTGGTGCCATTTTTCCTCCCTCGGTTGGTTGGCTGGCTTCCCTCCTCCGGAGGACATAGTCCCCCACTTGGAATTCTCTGGTGCGAACTTTGGCGTCGATGTAGCTTTTGACTTGCCTTCGGTAATTTTCTGCCCGGATGAAGGCCTGCTCCCGGCGTTCTGAAATGAGGTGGAGGTCGAGGGCCATGTTGTTGTCGTTGACCTCGGGGTCATATTGGATCACCCTTCGGGTGGGAAGGGTGACTTCCGTAGGAGCTTTGGCTTCAAAACCGTAGCAGAGGGAGAAGGGTGTTTCACCTGTTGCTCGCCGAGGGATGGTGCGGTAGGCCCACAGGATGTTGTGGAGTTCTTCCACCCAGCCACCGCCCTCGGCCTCCAGCTTCTTTTTGAGGCCCTCGAGCAAGGTCCGGTTGGCATTCTCTACTTGCCCGTTGCCTTGAGGGTAGGCAACGAAGGAGAAGGTGTGTTTGATGCCCCATGCCTCCAGGAGGGCACAGAAGGGGGCTGCCTCAAATTGTGTCCCATTGTCGGAGATGATCTGCTGGGGGACGCCAAACCTTGTGAGGATGTTTTTGAGGACGAAGTGACGGCACTTCGCCTCTGTGATGCTGGCGAGGGGTTCAGCCTCCACCCACTTGGTGAAGTAGTCGATGGCCACAATGATGTATCTGTTGTTGGAGGTACCCCTCGGCAGAGGGCCTACAAGGTCTATCCCCCATCGAGAAAAGGGGACAGATGTGCTGATGGGGGCATAGTTGACCGCTGGCCTGCCGGGGGCTTTCTGGAAATGTTGACATGCGGCGCACCTCCGGGCCAGGTCAGCACAATCTCTGGCCATGGTTGGCCAGAAGTAGCCCTGGAGAATGAGCCTTCGGGACATGGACAAGGGTCCCTGGTGAGCTGAGCAAGTGCCACTGTGCACTTCCTCCATTGTGACCTCGGCTTCATCTTGATGAAGGCACCAAAGTAGCGTGCCGTTGTAAGATCGTTTGTAGAGCCTTCCATCTTCGATGGTGTAGCTAGGAGCCCTCAGCTTTGCCAGTTTAGCGCGGGTCTCATCCTCGGGTAGCTGCCCTGTGGAGATGAAGGCGGTGATATCTGAGATCCAATCCTCCTGGCGTTGTTGTATGTTCATAACGGGGCTTGCATGGATACTTGAGAGGCTGAGTTCCTCAATTTTGGCAATTTTGGAGATGTGCTCGGGGGAGTCGGCCGAGAGCTTAGATAATATGTCGGCCTCGGAGTTCTGAGCCCTCGGTATTTGAGTGAGAGAGTGTGCCTCAAATACCTTAAGCAACTCCTTGGCCGCTTCCTTGTACTGTTTCATTCTTCCCTCCTTGGCCTCATATTCTTCGGAGATTTGGCCAATGACCAACTTGGAGTCGCATTTGATGTGGATCTGCCGAGCCCTCATGTTGGCAGCCAGCCGAAGGCCACATAGGAGGGCCTCATATTCGGGGTTGAGCCGGAGCCAGGGTGCCGAAGGCACCCGGGTTCTGAGTGAGCGTTTGGATGAAGGCGGAGAGCGCCGATTGCACGTCGATTGTGAGAACCGGAGGGCTGACTTGGTCATCGCTCCGGTTTTTCTTCTTGGCCTCGATGCCGAGGCGGGCATCGGGGGCATTCTGTTGGATCTGAAGGCGTAGGTCGACAGCCGCCTGTTCCAGCCCAGCGGTGACACCGCCCTCGGGAGCCCTGTGAGAGGCTTCGGGGGCGTTGACGTCGCCGAGGGCCAGGTTCTTGTCTTCTACGTTTTTGGAGTTGGCACGTGTTGTTCTCACCATTTTGGTAGAGGGCTAGTGTTTGGCGAAGGGGGAGGGTTTCTTACTTGATTGTTCGACCTCTCAACGAGAGCACCAAATGATGGATAGTCTACTCGGGGGGTATATATCCGAGGGTTATTGCAGGGAATAACTTAGAGAGAAGTCAGAGCACAAGTAAGTAAGAGAGAGAGTGTATTCAGTCTGAATGTCGTGGTTACAAATGGGGAAATCGGGTGCTATTTATAGTAGCAATAAATGCCGGACAGGGACACGTGTCAAGCGCCTATTGGCCGAGAGGTCACCTCAACTGGTTGGCGTTGGCAGCCGCATGTGGCCGCATTTAATGCGGCTGTTGGATGGGACGTCTGTACAGGGTACGGTGATCTGTACGCATGTGAGGCGGATATTATGTCGGGAGAGGTGCCCTCGGCTGCAGAGGACTAGCCGAGGGCTCTTAGTGCCGAGGATCCCTGAGTGCCGAGGGCTCCAGGTGCCGAGGGCTACTGTTTTCGCCGTTTTCTCCCAGTTCCTCTGTTTGTTCGAAATATCCACGTTGTGATAGTTTGGAGCCTTCGGCCAGGGGGCCGAAGGCACCCTTGGTGCGTATTGCGGGCTGCTTGGTACTCTGGGCGCCGTGATTCGGGCCTGTTGGGCCTTCTGGGCCTGTTGGGCTTCCACTGGAGTAGTAGGAGTCTGTGGGCCGGGTGTTCCCGGGCCATATACTCTATCAGTATCCTTTGATCGAAATCCTTCACACACTTGACTTTTCCGATATCTTGAGTCCTACGGTCACGAAGGCGAGCAAGTCTGTAGATATCTTTTTCTCCTTCCTTAGAGTCCAACTTTACATACAGTTCCTTGTTCACTTTTCCTCTGGCTTCCTTCACAGCTTTCTTGGCTCTTCTTCTAGCCTCTTTGTACTCTTCTATGTTCTCGTCGCTCCAACTTTTGCCCAATTTCTTATAGCATTCCCTTTTGGTCCTTATTGTTTGTTTTACCTTATCATTCCACCAAGACGTGTCCTTTTTTGGTGGCAGACATCCATTAGATTCTCCGAGTATCTCCTTCGCCACCTTGTTAATGGTGGACTCCATTGATAACCACACATCATCCACATGTGTTTCATTATCAATAGACCATACATCTTCCTCCAACATTTTGTGTGCAAAACTTTGTTGGAGATTTCCCTCGAGCCTCCACCATTTTATCTTTGCCTCCCCTTGTACCTTAATTCGTCTACTCTTTTTACCTCAAAAATCAAGCACAAACATCCTATGCTGAGTGACAACACTCTCACATGGGATAACCTTACAATCAGTGTAGCTAGTTCTCCATGTCATCCGTACTAAAAAGTAGTCAACTTGGGTACTATTAGCTCCACTTCTATAGGTGACAAGGTGAGAGCCTCTTTTCTTGAACCAAGTGGTCATCACAGTCAACTCATATGTCAAGGCAAAATCCACAATATTCTTCCCCGCTTCATTTCTAGTGCCAAAACCATGTCCGTCATGGATACTCTCAAAACATCACGACTTAGGCCCACATGCGCATTGAGGTCACCTCCTATGACCAACTTCTCTCCCCTTGGCACTCGTCGCACCACTTCCTCAAGATCCTTCCAAAATTGTTGAGTGATACATGCATCCAATCCCACTTGTGGTGCATAGGCATTTACCATGGACACGGTCTCATCCTCTATTATCAACTTAATGCTCATGATGCGATCGTTCTTCCTAAAGACTTCAACCACACCGTCAACATAATCATGTGCCACCATAATGCCTACTCCATTTCTGTTCCTCTCTCTCCCCGAGTACCAAAGCTTAAAACTTTCGGGATTAATCTCACGTGCCTTTTCTCCAACCCATTTAATTTCTTGCATGCACATAATGCTGATATTCCTCCTCTTCATAACCTCGGCTATCTCAGATGATCTTCCTGTAAGAGAGCCAACATTCCATGTCCCAAAACGCAATCTAACACCCTGCCTTCTCTTCTTCACCCCACATCGACCCCACCATGCCCTTGCATATTTGACACCATCCCCGGGCATTTGAGTGACGCGTCACTTCTGGGCGACAACCTAGCAGCCTTAGCATTCTTATCACCACACTCAGGTCTATGAAGTGTAGCGCGTCCTTGCTCATTTGACACCACCCCAGGCGGAGGGATGACGCGTCGCTTACGGATGACGACCTAGCTGCAGTGATATTCATATTTCGATTCATGTCATGTGATGTGACTAAGTGATAATGTTGGTCATCACGCGTCTACCACAGCACCCTCCACCTTTATCCTGACTTGGGACATGCATGATACAAAAAATTGATCTCATGGCAGAGTTGTGATGAGGATCTTTTTTAACCATGTGGAATCAAAGACTCATTAATAACCTCCACACATATGCATCCACTTCAGCAAATAAATGGATCACCGGCTGGTTACCTAGAGGTAGGGATGGATTCGGTTCGGGCCACCCGGCCCGTCCGGCCCGGTACTGTGCGGGCCCGGGACCGGCCCGGTCAGGCGGTCCGGGACCGGGTATGGACCCGAACCGATGGGAAGGGGCGGGGCGGGCTCGGTTCTGCATTATTGTGACCCGGCCCGGCCGGGTCGGGCCCGGGCCCGGGTCCGGGTCCATTTTTTTTTAAAAAAAAATTGGTTTAGGCTCCTACTAGCCGTTGGGGGTGGGGGTGGGGACAACCCAAACGACTATATAGCCGTTGGGTGGGGTAAAGGGGGGGTCCGGGTGGGTTGGCTGGTGGGGGGGGGTGGTGGGGGGTGGGGGGTAAAAAAACCTATAAATACTTCTAATCTTAAACATTTTTTCATATCTCTTCTCCAATTCTTCCTAAATCCTATTCTTAACTCTCTACTCTCTAATTCTCTTATTCTCCATTCTCCAATATATTATATTTATTATTTATAGTTTATATTAATTATCTACTTATATAAACTATAAATAGATATAAATAGTATTATATTACTTATATTTGTTATCTAATTATATATTACTTATATATTTATTATATCTATTAATATAGTTGGAATTATATCTAATTAATTTGAAGTCATTCTATTACTCCCATCCGAAAGACCGAAAGTCCCGAAAGAGGTACGAAATTATTCTATTATTTACACTTGTTTAATTACTAGTTAATTTGCTACATTTGACTCATGTTTAATAGTTAGATAAATCATAAATAGTTAATTAGTTTTTTACAATTTTTTATTAATGGCTACATTTGACTCTAGTTTAAAAAATATGTTGTACACAAAACTAGTTAATTCACTACTTAATTTGCTATAACTCGAATTAATAGTTAGATAAATAGTTAATTAGTTTTTTACAATTTTTTATTAATGGCTACATTTGACTCTAGTTTAAAAAATATGTTGTACACAAAACTAGTTAATTCACTACTTAATTTGCTATAACTCGAATTAATAGTTAGATAAATAGTTAATTAGTTTTTTACAATTTTTTATTAATGGCTACATTTGACTCTAGTTTAAAAAATATGTTGTACACAAAACTAGTTAATTCACTACTTAATTTGCTATAACTCGAATTAATAGTTAGATAAATAGTTAATTAGTTTTTTACAATTTTTTATTAATTGCTACATTTGACTCTAGTTTAAAAAATATGTTGTACACAAAACTAGTTAATTCACTACTTAATTTGCTATAACTCGAATTAATAGTTAGATAAATAGTTAATTAGTTTTTTACAATTTTTTATTAATCGCTACATTTGACTCTAGTTTAAAAAATATGTTGTACACAAAACTAGTTAATTCACTATTTAATTTGCTATAACTCGAATTAATAGTTAGATAAATAGTTAATTAGTTTTTTACAATTTTTTATTAATTGCTACATTTGACTCTAGTTTAAAAAATATGTTGTACACAAAACTAGTTAATTCACTACTTAATTTGCTATAACTCGAATTAATAGTTAGATAAATAGTTAATTAGTTTTTTACAATTTTTTATTAATCGCTACATTTTTTAGATGGATCGTCCTAGATATTCGGTTGATATGGGTAACCTCGAGCGCAACCGAACGAAAGAGCTTGCGAGGAAGAGATCCCGCAAAGGTAAATCACATATCGGCTCTTCATCTCAAAGTCAAGATGATTTTGATACGGGTTACGTAAGGAGGGATGGGGATGCGATGACCGACGAACAACTAGAACAAGAATTGCACCGACATAATTCCCGCTTTTTTCAAGACCAACCGAGGACCATTGACGAAGAAGAGCTCGAGGACGAGGACGACGATGTGGAGGAAGCAATTCCGGAGAGCCACGAGGAGGAGGAGGAGGAGGGTGGCGGCAGCCATGACTCCGACCAAGCAGCCTCATCCCAAACAGGTACAAAAAAAGTAAATCTGAATTAATGGCTAATAATTTTTCTAAGTGGAAGGACCCGAACACCGGGAATTGGACCGCAACTTGCAATTGATGCAAGAAAAACTATAGCTTGGGGATTTCCGGCGGATACGGATCCGCCACAAGACACCTTAAGTCCAAACACCCGGTGGAGTATGCAAAATTAGGCGGCGGAACGGGGAAGCAAACGCAAATATCGAGGTTTGCAAATAACCAACAAGCTTTTGGTAATTTCTCATACAATGATGCACAAAATTTGACAGGTATGGCTAACTTACTTGTTGAAGAAAATTTGCCTTATTTGTTTTCTGAAAGTCTTGCTTTTCGTGATTATGCACAAACTTGTTTAAATCCGCAATATAGAAGTTATAGTCGCAAAACGGTTAAGAAAGAAATTTCAAGGCTTTATGGTGCGGAAAAGGTAAGGTTACAAAATTATTTTGCAAACTTTGATGGACGTGTTACTGTATGTTCTGACATATGGGAGGATACTTATCATAATTTACATTATTTGGGTGTGACTGTACATTATATTGATAATGATTGGCATATGCATAAACGTGTTCTTGCTTTCCGTGAATTTAATGATCGTCACACCGCTGAACATATTTATATTTTGATTGAACGTATTTTAATTGAGTATAATTTAATTGATAAGGTGTTTGCTATTGGTTCTGATAATGCTACTAATAATACTGCTGCTATTCCTAGATTGCGTGAATTGTGTGGTTCTACTTCTTTGATGGGTAGATTTTTTCATCAACGATGTGCATGTCATGTTCTAAATTTATGTGTGCAAGATGGTCTAAAAGCGTTGGGAGCATCGTTGGAGGTAGTCAAGGGGGGGATTAGACGTATTTGGGGTAATGGACACCTTAGGAAAAATGGCATGATTATTTGATAGAAAGAGGTGAGAGATATGTGACTTTTACAAAAGATTTGTCTATTCGTTGGAATAGTACCTATAAGTTAATTGGAGTTCTTCTTAGATATAAACAACATTTTTCTGCTTTTATGAAACAATATGATAACTATATTATAAACTCGGCTGAGATCGACACCTGTGAAAAAATTTGTAATGCTTTGATATATTTTAATAATGCAACTGAAACTTTTAGTCATGTTTATAAACCTACCTCAAACCAATTTATTCGTGAAGCTGTTAATCTCGCCGGTGCTTTTTCAAATTTTGAGAATGCTGATTATGTGAGTTATTTTGCTGGTTTTATGAAGGAAAAGTTTTTAAAATATTATTCACATATTCCGCATATTTATGGTATTGCATTTGTTCTCGATCCTCGTTTTAGACTTGGTTCTTTAGAAGAATGTTTGAATTATTATTATGCTGCTTTTTTTGGTCCATTGCCAATGTATGAGGACAACCCAATTGATCCGAAAAAAGAATACAACGAGGTTAGTGATATATTTTATGCATTATTCAATGAGTTTAGTGCACAATATGGCAATGCGCCCTCTCCCCCGACACAAACATCATCTAAAGGAAAATCAATTTTCAAATCTACGTTTGCCAATCTTATTAAAAAAACAAAATCAACTCCCGCTACACAACAAAGCACAATTAATGAGATTTCTTTGTATTTAACTTATGATGTTGATTTTGAAGAAGATGATGATTTTGACGTACTAAACTGGTGGAAGGGAAAAGAAAGAATGTTCCCGATTTTAGCAAAGATGGCTAAGCAAGTGTTATCAATGCCGGTTTCAACGGTTGCCGTGGAACAAGAATTTAGTTCGGCCGGCAATGTTCTAACACAAACCAGAACGAGGTTGAGCGCTGAATCTCTTGAGATGCTTATATGCTACCACGATTGGTTGAAAGCAGCACGTAGAGCTCAAGAAATTGACATCACTCCATCCCAACACTTTATGGATGAATCTACAACAGAGGGTGGCTCTACCTATGCCGGAGATTCCGATTAAAAACAATTATAGTTCCTATTTAATTTTCAAATGTAGTTCCTATTTCATTTGAAATAAATGCACTTGAAGTTTGTTTTTTAATACTTGTATAAAACTATAAAGTATAAAATAAAAATTAAAAAAAAAAATATTTAACCGGCCCGGCGGGTGGCCCGGCCCGAACCGGACCCGTCCAACCCTCGGGCCGGTCCCGGGCCCACTATTCTTGAACCGGCAGCCCGACCGGGCCTAGGCCTGGCCCGGGCCCGACCCGGCCCGAATCCATCCCTACCTAGAGGATTTGATTGTTTTTAATACTTTAGGGAATTGATTGATTTTAAAGTGCGAGAACTCAATTGACTTTTCAGAAATAGCATGAGAATCTATTTGACAGATTTCCCTATTGTTAAAGTTAAATCCTCCATGTTGATAATCTCTTCAAATTGCAAACTCCAAATTAAAATATAATTAAAAATTTACATCCTAAATAAGTGAATAAAATAAAATTATTTGACCAAGAAAAGTCAATTTTACAAATCAATTTGGAATGAAGGTAATATACTTATTCAAATTGTGAATCAAAAAATGAAAAACCGATAACCATATCGATCTAACAATAAACATGTGAGTTTTAATAAAAGGTAGATAGACCTTGTTAAGTGTAAAGAAAGCAAAATATTACCTAACTATTCATTATGTTTAGAAAAATAATTAAATTTGGATAATTGGATATACACAATATTTTTTTCTAAAATAGGATTCTTTTGTTTCATAAAATTGAATTTTGATTTACTTTCATTCTATAATTGTGACAATTGGCAAGTCAACTATGAACAAGTGTAGTATTTGATTTTATCATATTTTGCTATATGTAATTTAATTTCAAACGTTTTATATCTCGTTGGAAGAATCTTGTCCTATCCTAAAACTCGTATTTTACACCGGTCAACTGGTGTATATATATCCAACTATTCATGATATCCTACTATTCATGAACAACTATGTATGATATCTTCGCATTTAGCATTAGCCTTTTTATAAAATGTTGATTTGATACAACCTAAACTATCCAACTTAAGATCCTATCCCTTACATGTATTTAAAATAATCATAAATCAGAGCAAAATCGTACTCATCGCAAAATCTAAATCATGATGTTGTTTAAAAATCTGAAACTGATAATCACGAATTAACGCTTACTAAACTGGCTGTTGTACTAATTTTTAGGACCTAGAAGGAGAATGCAGCTATACAAAATAAGCAAACAATTCAAATTTTCTTTAATTTATACAACATTTATATCATTGAGCCATGCGGTATGCAATGGACATGGATCAGGCTTTCCGGCTGCAAGTGCTTTCTGTGAGAGCGAATAGAACCAGCCATTCCTCCATTGGAACTACAGGAAGAAGTGGAGAACACCAACAAAAAAGTACAAACTACAAAGTTAGCCCATCAGAGGTGGTGGTTATGCTGATATCCCCCCAAGACTGACTTAAACATTTCCTACCTCCTTGACTGCTGTCGGGAAGTTGGAAACTGCTCGTGAGTAGGCACATAGCCTATCCTCCATAGTTTCTTCAAAGAGTATTCCTTTCTCTGCAGCTGCAGCTGCTGCCAGCTCACTAATAAGGCTGGATACCTGAAAGGATCCACCTGATTTTTTAATCTCATTCTTGATCAATTACATAAAGGCCTCATTTAAATTGACTTTGGTGGTTGCATGGTTGTTGATGGCGCAGAATGGCGCGTGCACCATGCGCCATGCGCCATGTGGCACGCAAGTCACTCATGCACCATGCAAATAGGTCGTGGCGATGAATATACAAGTGGAGACGCCATTCTCTTGCCTTCGCCATCGTCATGGCGCTGCACCATGTTATTTAACAAAACAGAACCTTTTGTGCATGAAGCGATGATGCGAAAATAGCGATTGCTTTAATCGCTTGAGGTGGGAAAGGGCTTTTAGCCTTTTATTAATTTATGTTTGAGCCTATTTTTAATAATAAGCCCATATTTATTATTTAGCCCATCCAAATAATAGGTTACAACCTAAACCCATGTTAAACCCTTTTGGCCTTTTAAGTCACGGTAAAAGTCTTCTATGGTGACTTCATCGTTGCAACTGCATTCAACGATCAACCCACAGAAGCCAGCAATCCATAAGATGTCTTCTTCATCATCATCTTCCCATGATCTTTCTTCTTTCCTTTTCAGATTGTAGTTTTCATTCATTTTGCCATCTTCATGTTGATCCTTTCTTTTAATTCTTTCAGCCTATCTTCTTTCTTTACTTTTATCACTTCCAGTCATTTGCATACCTTATAGTTTTCTTTGCTTCTTATATATTCTATACGTTATAGTTCTCTTGGCTTCATCTTATTACACAGTCTATAACTCTATATCTTCTTATTATCGTTTCATATTTTAATTGTACAAGACTTCATTCATACTGAGTATAATCTAACTCAGTTAATAATAGTTTCATACTGAATACTACCTCTGTCCCAAATTGATTTGCAAATTTAACTTTTCTTGGTCAAACAGTTTCATTTTATTTGCTTAATTAGGATGCCAATTTTTAATTATGCTCTAATTTGAAGTTTGCAACTTTGAAGAGATTTCAATTTAGTTTCTGAATATGTAAATTTTAATTAGTAAAAATTTAATTAATTATCAATTGAGAGGATTGACTTTCATTGTTGGTTGACCAAAAAATGTTGAATTTGCAAAATAATTTGGGACGGAGGGAATATAATTTAAACTATTTTAACTTCACATGTTTTAGTTAGAATGTTGTTATTCAATTTTTTATCATGTTTTGGTGGTAGGGTGATACAATTATAGTGTCTATAATTCGGTTTTTTAGTTTTTATTTTTTTTGTCACGTGGCGTAGCCATATTTGCGTCATTTTCATTGCCATGGAAAAATGTCTGTGCACCATTGATGTCGCCATGCGCCATTGAGTCGCCATGCGCCATTGAGTCGCCATGCGCCATGACAACTATGGGTGGTAGCAGTTATTGAGTTGTTGGGAATTAGATAAAATCACGCTTGATATGGCGGGAGTTGCTGTGAACATAACCACAGTCACTATTCAATGTATAGTGAAAACAGGCCCCATAGCAAGAAATTATGTATTCCATTAAAGAAATTCCTTCATGTAAATTACTTGAACATCACCTTGATCATAATATTCACTGTTAAAACATAATCATGATCACTGTTCCCTAAAGTCACATTTCTGTCCATTGTTTTTATTTTACTCAATAAACATTTTAAGGGAAGCATGTGAGCGGGGTTTTCTTAAATTAATGTCAAATTTAGTCTTTTTAGAACTTTTTTAATGAAAAAAGCATATCCAGTGAAACATTGTTAAGTAAACCTTGACGAAAGAGTGGTAGATGATCTTCAAGATCTATAGGCTTATATTGCTTTCACATTAAAATGAACAATACTATTGAACAAAAAGCAGTGCATTGAACCGATGCACAAAGAACAACTATTTACGGAGTACTCCCTCCGTTCCTATTAAAACTTCCAACTTTCCTTTTTCGTCCATTCCAATTAAAACTTCCACTTTCCCCTTTTAGTAAAGAATTTGTGGTTCACAACATTTCTTACAAATTTCTCTCTCTTCTGCACAACTCTCCACCGCACAATACCCACTATCTTAAATTGTGTGCCAAACATATTTGGAAGATATTATAGGAACGGAGGGAGTATAATTTACCTCGGTTCGGTACTGCTTTTCAACATCACCTACAGTTGCTCCCGGATGACGAGCTCCCACAAGCATGAATGCACTTATCCATATAAGTTTTTCTAACATTTGCTTCTGAAATGCCTCTTTGTCAATGACCTGATTTTGAACCCATGACATAATGAGACTTCAAAAGAATACTCATAAAATGATGGACTTCTTTCTGTGAAAAAGGAAATTGAAATATGAAAATGACGATCTACAGCTTAGATCATATATATATATATAAGGTGCTCTTTAAGGACTAGTAGGGTCACTTGGCTGAGCCATAAGACACTTGGGACAAACCACTTTAAGAGATTGAATCCATTCTATTAGCTTGTTCAACCCACAGTCTTAGTAACCATTATTCTCTCTTCAATTGTCGCCGTGGGACTCTAACAATTCTATCCAAGTCATAGTATAGAATATCAAATGCAATATATATTCATACATACTTTACAGGAAAGTCCACCAGCATGCAATCGGGAAGCAACTTCAGATCCCCACTTGCCATAAGCTGCCGTTAAGCCTTCGGGATTTGTATCAGTTTTACCATCGATAGGGGGCTCACCTAGTTTAGCCACCGCAAAGTATGCCAAAACTTGGTCGGCATCACCCAGGCCTTTACTCTGGAACCATGGCTCCAGCATTCCATTCTGGAAAAATACCAAATCTGCTACATTGTTAAGATTTTATATGCTTGTTATAGTTATCCAAGAAGAACCAGTTAAGAAGACAACCCAGACTTGGGATGTTTGTTATCCTCAATTCCTTGCACTGTAAATAAATTAATTAAAACTTTAAAATCCAATTATCTTACAAATTCTGAATGCATAAAGAATAATACATTCCATTATAATCTTCATGCAACTTCAGTGTGGCTAAGGTTTCTTAATTCATGAAAAATTAAGTAATCGAGTTCTAAATCTAAACATGTACACATTCATTAAAAACTACTTGATTAGAGAAATCTACTGCATACAGTTGAAGTATAAGTGTATAACTATATATTCTGATAATTTTACTACGTATAATATAGCGGAAACTAAGAAGGGAATAACATATAATGAGCCCGTTTTGGTAACACTGAAATTGGCTGAATCGGCTGATTCTGCTGAAATTTATGAAGTTCTGTCTGAAGTGCCTTATTGGCTGATTCTGCTGATTTATGAAAAAATTAAAAACATATTTTATTAATAAAATAAAGAAACAATTATATGTAAAAATAGCTCAAATGGTCCTCTACAGTAACTTCAGCCGATACAGCCAGAAAAGTATCTCTAACCTTACCTTTTCTTATTATTACAAATTTCAGCGCGCGAAATAAAAAGTTACATATTTGATGAAAAGTTGGTTGATAAGCTTGATAAGCTGAAAAACGATGTTACCAAACGGGCTCAATATGTACGCGTTTGAGAAGATATTCAGTTGAGCAATTTTCTAGTTGTATTAGTACTTAAGTAATTCTTTAGCCTTATATACACACTCATTATTAGTATTGTGCAGTTTCCTAGTCCTGGAGAGGCCAAATGTTTTGAGCTATTCCACACTATTCCAACTCATACATAAGTCTCTGGTACTAAGATCAATATCATAGGTTTCGATAATCAAAACACTAATTAGCTGGGAGAGCACTAAAAATGTATATTAGTTACATTCTCATTATTCTTTCTTAATTATTCTATGCATTCTAGCTTTGTTTATTCTCAAATGAATTAAGCTAAAATTGCCAATAAGTTGTTCATCAAATGTATTAACATTTGTCTCTAAGGGATCTTGACAATAAAAAACTAATACAAATAATGAGGCATAGTAAATTATGATACCCTTCCAGCGAGCCTTAGGTGTGGCTTCTAGTACAGCCTCAAGATCATCATTTCTAGTACAGACCAAGATGGGGCCGGGAAAGTCATGGGGCACGCGTTCGCCCCTACTCACCAACGCATCTTCACCATTTCCCATGGCTTGAAGGACTTTTCCCACTCGTCCGCCGCCTACTATGACGGCCGGAACTACCTTTGTGATTGTGATGCGAGGAGCTGCCATGACGATCGAGGGGTTGATAGTGTTAGGTTTTGTCCTGTCAACGCAATGGGCGTTTCCAATTGGAATTTTTCAACGAAACTTTATAATCTTATCTTAATTATTGGTTAAGTCTAGTTTACTCGTACAAATTTTCAGCTAAAATTTCAATCGGGTAGGCATTCAAATAAATTCTCGAGGATAACTGTGCAGTTAAAAGCGAAGTTATCTTCAAGAATTTATTTGAATGTCTTCCCAATTGAAGTTTTAGCTGAAATTTGGTATGTGTAAATTAATCTTAATGAATAATATGCTCGCAAAATTTCATCGAAAAATTCCACTGGGAACCGTCCAAATGACGTCGGCCGGACAGAACCTCCTAAATAAGATCTTATTTGACATTTTTTTTTGTAAGTTCGAGGTCATATCTGACCCTTTTCTCATTTGGATGAGATAAAATAACCCATTAGTAACATGGTTTAATGAACCAAATCACTAGTTAAATATAAATTCGGTGCATTAGACATCTGTGAAAAATATTCTAAATTTCGAAGGGGCTTAAGGTAAATATTCCAAACTTACATGTGTAATTTAAATATCCTAAACTTTACATAATAAGTTATTTTAGTGTCATGATCATATATTTGTCATATAATTTATGGTGAAAGTTATATGCTCATGGTGTTAAGATGACTCTTTTTATAAAGTTTGGGATATTGAAATCATATGTGCAAGTTTGAGGTGTTTACATCACACACCTTCAAAATTTGTGGTATTTTAATTATTTTTTCCTTTGAAAGATGCGTCAAATCCCCTTATTTATAATCATTCATGCCCGAAACCTCTCCAAGAACAAATTTTACAATTTTGAATTCACTTTTCTTAATAATATGATGGAATATGCATGTAACTTTGTCAAAAATTTAAATTATACTAAAAAACTAATATGTGACACCGCACCCGGATGTATTTGAATTTGAAAATTCAACACATATTTTTATTTCCTAGCGAATAAAAATTGTGCACAGAATGATTTATTTAATTAATTGGTGATTAATTAAATTATTTATCGGGTCCATTCTATTGAGAATGAGCTACCGAATAATTAGTTGGGTCATCATAATAATTATAGAAACCCATTAAAATGTTAACTAAAGTTGAAAAAAATGTTTGGACAACTCAAATGCTATTTTGACTCAACCTGCCAGAAATAGCGGGAATAATTGAGAGGAACTTTCTACACACACTTGGGATATTTTATGAACCAAACAAGTCTCAAATTAGAAGGAAGGTGCCTTCCTAGAGACAAAACACACATCTCCATGACCCCATCCCTTAATTAAATTTTGGGATCGATTGCATAGAGATGTCTTCCTATCCATTGCATCATTCTAACAAGCAAAGGAGGGAGAGCTTAAGAGAAAAGTCTCCGGCAAGTCCAAGCTTGAAGGAAGCCATATGAAAGAAAACCCAACTCAAAAAGGCTATGTCTTGAGGTAAGAATCCAACTAGCATACATTAACTAGTATTTTAATTTATTCATACGATTTTTAAGAAATCATACGGTGGATTAAACCATGAATTCTACACGTTTAAAAGGGTAGAATATTGGTATAAAGTGTTGGTATTTTATAACACCGCCCCCAAGTATTTGTACTTTATCAAATTATGTATTGAACCCTGAGAAATGAATAAACGCATTTTACGTGATTGTAAATTTTTATCATTTCATTTACGTGAATAGTAAAAATCACGTGGGGCCCACGCTGGAAGTGGGGGCCGCCCGGTAATGTCGAGACCATATATTATATTCATCTGGGACTAGATAATATTTATATGGTGGTGGATATCCTAATTGGGCCATGGCAAAGGCATAGGGTTGACCGGTTGGTCAAACGAGGCCCAATTATCAGTATCGGCAATTTATCAGATAACAGCCCGAAAAGGGATTTCGGAGACTTCTAAATTAAGTTGAGGAAGGTATATTAATTCCAAAAGTCCAATAAGGATTTAGAACACGAGTTATATTTTATTTGACCCGATAAAATAAAATATAATTAAAACAATCCGGGAAATACAACTTTCGGGACCAAGTGTACACTTGGGAACATAAAAGGATGACCTCCCACATGAGTGGGGGCCACCCCACGATTTTAAGTAGTCAAAAGTCAAGGGGAGCCGCATCTTTAGGCTGTTGAAAAGGGTTGGAGACAAGGTGTGAAAGAAAGGGGGTCTCTCCCCCATCTTATTGATGAATAAGCCAAAAGTGCCATCCCTACCATCCCTTAGCCCATGTGTCCGACCATTCCATTCATTTTTGAGAGAGGAGCTCTGCAAGTTATCACCTCCACCAGTCTTAGTCGAACCAAGCTCAAAGGAGGTCTAAGAAGAAAGTTTAAGGAGGATTAAAGTGAGGAAAAGCTGGGAAAAGTGTGAAGAATTAAAGTAATAACCTTATAACAACTTTTCCTTAACTTCTTATCTAACTTACGACTCATATGTCCTATAAAGGACCCCCAGAATTGCTCTACATGTTTAGAGGTGTAGAATGAGGGGTTGGAAGGTAGTTCTTAGTCCAAGAACGGACTTAGAAGTCAAAGTGACCGGTTCACCGGAAAATAACCTTTTGGAGGTTATTCGTATTAATATGGGTTTTAGGATGATAAAAGTAACTTGTCTAAGGTATTCAAGGAACTTTCACGGAGTTGAAAGGGTCGCCGGAATTGTCGCCGGAATTCGTTGAAGTTCGCCGGAGTTTCGCTAGAGCTTAATAAGGAAGACTAGAACTTCATAAGCTTCATTTAAGGTGAGAAGACGGCTTTATGCTTTATAACTTTTGCGTGAGGCATGAGATTACCTAAATTAATCAAGAATATGTTTTATGGATTAATTAATGGTATTAAAGCATGTGTTATGTTATGTTAAAGAATATAACATAGTTGGAAAACATGATTTGTAGGTTTGATTAGTGAAATTATCATAAAGTGATATGTATGATGTTCCAAGGACCCAAATAGGTATTTTTGGATTAAGGACGTCAAATAATACTTGCATGTAAAATTTCACGTTAATCGGACTCCGTTTGGGCGGTCAAACGGGTGTTGACCGCCAAGTCAACTGCTCCTATGCAAGAAAAGGGTCTAATTGATAGAATATAGAGGAAGCACCATACGTATTCTGAGAGCCAATCCAATGGCCAAGGCTAGCCCATCTTGATCAAGAAAGACGAGATGGTGCGGCTTAGGATTAGGTCTAACCTGCGCTAGGGACTTTCATTGAATCAATCTCGGTATGTCATATTTGAATGAATTGTGTATTTATGTTATTGATAAAATAACTGAGAAATGGATTTATTGATTTTCAAATAGATATCACATTCCTGCCAGTCTTTCGGTACCAGCTCCTGTTCTTTCTGCGACACAAGTTTCGAAAAAAGGCTTTCTCTCTAGTGAAAGAGTGAAGTAAGGAGCGAAAGCCACTCGACTGATAAGGAGAGGAGTGAAAGGCAGGCGATAGGGTATGGGCAAGTACCCGACCGGGTATTTGCTGCAAATTTGTGCCAGGGGCTATTGTCTCCTATACCCGATCGGGTATGGGTAGGTACTCGATCGGGTATGCATTGAAAATTCGCCCCAAGGGGCTACTGTCTCCTATACCCGACCGAGTATAGGTAGATACTCGATCGAGTATTGGGTTTCACACCCCAACGGTCAGTTTTGAATGAGTATAACGAGGGGCGTTCGGGTGAGAACTGTCCACGTTGATTACTAAGGAATATTATACGATTATAGGGCTAGGTATTGTCCATAGTCGAAAGAATGAAACGTTAACCACATCCAGGTTAGGATTTGGTAGAGCATAGACCGGGGATTGAGTATCCTTGGACGGTAAATGATCCAGAATACTCCAGGTGAGGTCGAGTACCCTTGGACTGTAAATGATCCAGAATACTCCAGGTGGGGTCAAGTACCCTTGGACGGTAAATGATCCAGAATACTCCAGGTGGGGTTGGGTACCCTTGGACGGTAAATGATGCAGAATACTCCAGGTGGGGTTGAGTGCCCTTGGACGGTAAATGATCCTAAATACTCCAGGTTGGGTTGAGTGCCTTGGACGGTAAATGATCCTAAAACACTCGGCAGTATGAATCGAAGGTAGACCATAGCTTGTGAGCTAGGCATCCGGGAAAGGAGTGAGTAAAGTCAGGTAAGAACTTTATCTCTAAAAGACTCTTTAAAGGAAATAACCTACGGGTTGAGTATTTTACAAATATATATATATATATATATATATATATATATATATATATATATATATATATATATACACACACACACACACACAATATGTATCATCGGGTGGATGAGTCACATCTAAATAGATGTATCACCCTATTTTTGGGTCTCGTGTCTGAAACATCAGTTATTCCCCATATAGCCTACTTGTCACTAGTACTTCTGTGGAGTACTGACCCCTTCGGGGGCCCTCACATTTTTTCAGGTTAAGGCTAGAGTCCTTCTACCTGCACCTTTGCCTAGGGTGATTGATCAAGGAGGAAGACGTGGTTCGTGCTTCCATTCTTATTTGAAATTTATAAACTGCTCATGGATATTTTTAAACAATGTTTTATATTAAAACATTTGGGGGCCTGCGAGCCCGTGTTTGCCACGTGTGGCTAAGTATCAAACATTCTACTTCCGCATTTGTTTTGATTATGATATTGATGTTGATTGTATGTGTTTGTTAATCGGTTTGGCAATAGAATCTATCGGACGCCTTGTATGATTCAATAAGGATGAACTAAGGTTGTTCTTATCGGGTTGTACAGTGGTTGTCTACGTGGCTCGGATGCGGTCCGGGGCGTGACAATTAAATGGTATCAGAGCCATCGATTTCTAAACTATATAATTAACCTCTCAATATTTTCATCATCAAAAAGTTTTGAACAAAACCATGAGCAAAAGTTTTTGTACTCAAGGAACCGTTGGAAACCAAGTTATTGACCTCTTATTGTTAAGACGGTACCCTTAATAGTTTGTTGGCCATAATGTTGGGCCAAGTGGGGTCTTTCGTACTAATCCGTCAATTGACATTGAAACGAGTCTAATGACTCATTCCTTATTTCTCTCAGAAAATGGAGGGTGGACACAGGATTACTAGGAGAAACCCAACGGGTCGTGCACCGGGGCCACCGGGTATGACACATGGGCAGAATCACGGACCTCTAGGGGTAGAGGCCGGGGCCAAGACCGAGGAGGAGGCCGATGCAGGGGTCGTGGGCGTTCCACAACGCCGATGGCAAGTAGCACGTGTGTCGGTTTGGTGCACCCGTCTTGGCCACCGAACCGGACGTCTTCACCTATGCTCCAAGCACGGAGCAAGAGGAGACCCCATACAACGGGGAGGACTTTGAAGAAGAAGATGAGGATCCTCATTATGACCGTATGAGTGAGGTACTAGAATGGTACCTCAAGAACAAGGCAAAGAGAGAACAGCGGCGCCAAGCTAGATAGGCTAGGCAGGCCATGGGACAGGGAAGCCGGGGAGCTTCTAGTGCTCCATCTGGAGCATTCGGAGGAGACACGATGGTACGTATCTCCAAGTACCTCAAGGAGGCTGGGGCCTTGGGGTGCAAATCGTTTGATGGCAAGGGCGACATATCTGAGGCCGCCGACTGGATTAAGAAGTTGAATGATGCTTCTAGGGATATGCAGATTGGACTCGACGTGAGGTTGAGGGTTGTCACCAGGCTACTAGAGGGGGTAGTTGTTGTATGGTGGGAAGGCATGGAAGGAAAGTTCCACGGCGAAGCCACTTGGGAGAAATTCGAAGTGGAATTCTATAATCAGTACTACTCCGAATTTGTAATAAACCTCAAAAGAAGAGAGTACACGAATTTGAAATAGGAGGATGGTTGCTCAGTGAGGCAGTTGGAACAGAGGTTCCGGGACTTGGCACGATTCATACCAGAATACTCTTTGGATGAAAATCGTATGGCCAATCATTTTTGGGATGCCCTACAGTTGGGCATCCGTGATCGGGCTACTTATCATCATCACATGACTTTTAGCCAAATTGTGGATCAAGGACTCCTTGGGGAAACCCAATGGAATGAAAGAAAGGCGAGAGACGCCGAGGAGGCAAAGAAGAGGAGATGGGGAAACTCTGGACCCCAAGACCATTCTCGGAAGCATCACGCCGGGGGTGGAAGTTCATTTAGGGCGCCAGCACCACCGGCAATGAAGAATAAGGGCCCAGAAGGGCATAGGGCCAACCCAGGGAGAGTATGGCCGCCGAGATGCCCAAATTGTGCCAAGAATCATGCAGGGAAGTAAAATGCACCACCCCGGTGTTACAAATGTGGTAGCACGACCCACCTCAAACCCTCTTGCCCAATGTTGAATGGAGGAGGACCATCGGGGGCTATGGAAGGACCTACGACTAGTAGGGGATGTGCGGGGACGTCTCAAGGCGGCACAGGAAGGGGCGGACCCACAGCTAGCAACGCCGCGTCCGTTAAACAAGGGAGGACCAAAGCATGGGTGTATGCTATGACCGAGGCAGATGCTCGGGCCAACCCGGACTCCATCGCAGGTAATCTCTTGATTTCACATGCGTTTATCCATTTATTTGAAGTAAAACCTTCAGAAAATATGTATGACCCGATCGGGTACCCCTATAGACCCGATCGGGTGTGGACTATGTTTTAGTTTTGAGGTGTGTACTCGTTCGGGCAAGCGTGCCAGGATCTTTCACTTTTGGCCCTTCGAGCAATACCCGATCGGGTATGGCTATATACTCGATCGGGTATGTGTAAAACTTTAGCTTCGAAGTATGTACTCGATCGAGCGTTGTTGGCAGGAAGCTTTTAGTTGAAAATTTCGAGTGATACCCGATCGGGTATATATGCATATACCTGAACGGGTATTGACAATTTGTTCTAGTTCGAGGCATGCACTCGACCGGGAAAGGATAACAGGAAGTCTCTTCCGTAGGGGTTCGAGTAATACCCGACCGGGTATGGGGTCTTACCCAACCGGGTATAGGGTAGCCCTAGGCTGAAAAATTTTCGTTCAGTCCTTTTCAGTTGGGATGTTGAGTAGTGTGTCTTACATGACTTATATATGTAGGAACACTAAAGATCAACGATAGAGACGCGAGAATTCTCATCGATACCGGGGCACAATGTTCATTCATGAGCGAAGCGTTTGCCAAGGGATTGGACATGCCTTTAGTAGAAATGGCGCAACCTTTGTTGGTCTCTACACCATTAGGAGATGACGTGGAGAGGAAACACTACTATTCCTCATGTAATGTAGGGATAGGGGAGCACCGTCTAACGGGTGACTTTGTGCCGTTAGACATGCTCGAGTTTGATTCTATACTTGGCATGGATTGGCTTGTAAAACACCACGCGAAGGTAGATTGTTACACCAAGGTGTTAGAACTAAAAGATGGTGAGGGAAATACTCTATGCTTCAAGGGAGATAGAGGGAAATTCAATCCTTGTATCATATCGGCCATAAGGGCAAGGCGTATGACGAGGAAAGGGTGTCAAGCTTACTTAGCCTATGTCCTAGGCAAGGAAGGCAAGGGAAAGAGCCTCACAGAAGTGAGGGTGGTGAGTGAGTACCCAGAAGTTTTCCCTGAAGAACTCCTGGGACTCCCACCAGATCGAGAAATTGAGTTTGCAATTGAAGTAGAACCAGACACAATACCCATCTCAATTCCTCCATATCGAACGGCACCGGTTGAACTTTTGGAGCTGAAGGTTCAATTAGAGGAATTACTGGATAATGGGTTCATTAGACCAAGTCATTCGCCATGGGGGCACCCGTTCTTTTTGTAAAGAAGAAAGATGGTTCACTTAGAATGTGCATTGATTACCGTCAGTTGAACAAGGTCACGATAAAGAACAAATACCCTTTGCCAAGGATTGATGACTTGTTTGATCAACTACGGGGGGCAACCGTGTTCTCTGAAATTAACTTGAGGTCGGGCTACCATCAGCTGGAGATCAAGGAGAGTGACATACCCAAAAGTGCATTCCGTACAAGGTATGATATGGTCACTATGAGTTTCTAGTGATGTCGTTTGGGCTTACGAACGCCCCCGCGGCATTCATGGACCTCATGAACCGAGTATTTCATCAATACTTGGACCAGTTCGTCATAGTATTCATTGATGACATTTTGATATACTCCATGAATGAAGAAGAACACGAGAAACATCTAAGGCTTGTGCTTGAAAAACTGCGGGAGAAGTAACTCTTTGCCAAATTCTCTAAATGTGAATTTTGGCTCGGGGAGATCAGTTTTCTCGGGCATGTGGTATCGGGCTCGGGCATTTTAGTTGATAACTCCAAGATTGAAGCGGTCACTAATTGGGTGAGGCCCAAGAATGTGAAGGAAATGCGGAGTTTCCTCGGTCTAACGGGGTATTACCGCAAATTCATGGAGAAGTTCTCAGTGATAACATCTCCACTCACAAAGCTCACTAAAAGGGGGCTAAGTTTGTGTGGGATGACAAGTGTGAGAAGGAATTTCTTGAGCTAAAGAAACGTTTGACCGAAGCACCAGTGCTTTCCCTACCCGTGCAAGGGTTAGGGTATGACATCTACAACGATGCTAGCATCCAGGGGCTGGGATGCGTATTGATGCAATCGGGGAAGGTAATTGCTTATGCTTCTCGGAAATTGAGAAAGCATGAAGTAAGTTACCCCACACACGATCTGGAGCTAGGAGCGGTGGTGTTTGCTTTGAAGATTTGGAGGCACTACCTCTACGAAGAGTTGTGTCACATCTATACCGATCACAAGAGTTTGAAGTATGTGTTCACTCAGAAAGAGTTGAACATGAGACAAAGGAGATGGATGCAGTTGATCAAGGATTACAACTTGATTATCGAATATCATCTAGGGAACGCTAACGTGGTGGCCGATGCTCTTAGTAGGAAGAGTTCATCGGAGATTTTACTCACATGCTTACAAGCATTGAGGGCACACGTGGAGGCATCCACAGATGGGGCGTTATTGGCCATATTTGAGGTGAGACCCACCTTATTAGACGAAATCAGAACATGTCAAGGCAATGACAGGGAGTTTCAGAAGATCCGAGAACGGATGCTTATGCAACCCGTCGAGGGTTTGCGAGAGAGAGAAGATGGACTCTTGCTATTCAAAGAACGAGTGTGTGTACCGTCAGATGAGGAGCTCCGAAAGTCTATCCTTGAGGAGGCTCACTCATCTGCTTATGCCATGCACTTGGGCGGTACAAAGATGTATCGGGACTTGAAGGAAAGTTACCGGTGGTCGAGGATGAAAAGAGAGATTGTAGAATATGTGAACTGTTGCCTTACCTGTCAATAGGTTAAGGCAGAACATCAACACCCAACAGGATTATTACAAACACTTACCATTCCAGAATGGAAGTGGGAGCATGTTACCATGGACTTCGTGGTGGGTCTGCCACGAACGGTTAGGAACTACGACACGGTATGAGTGGTAGTTGATAGGCTGACCAAGAGTACTCATTTCCTACCGATCAACACTACTTATACGCTTGAACGACTGGCCAAGTTATACACAGATGAGATTGTGAGACTGCATGGGGTTCCGGTTACTATAGTATCAGATAGAGGCCCACGGTTCACATCGCGGTTTTAGCCTAAGTTCCAGAAATCCATGGGTACGAAATTGAGGTTTAGCACCACATTTCATCCTCAAACGGATGGGCAATCTGAACAGGTGATTCAGATTTTGGAGGACATGTTGAGGGCATGTGCCTTGGAGTTCCAGGGAAGCTGGGACAATCAGTTGGCTTTAGTGGAATTCGCATATAACAACAGTTATCAGGCGAGTATAGGCATGCCTCCATACGAAGCATTGTATGAGAGGAAATGTCGGGCACCTTTGTGCTGGGACGAGGTCGGCGAGGCTAAGCTTGAGGGCATCGAGCTAGTCGAGATCACCAAAGAACAGGTAAAGGTTATTCAGGATAGACTCAAGGCTGCCCAAGACCGACAGAAGAGCTATGCAGATAAACATCAGAGGGCTTTGGAGTTTGAGGTCGGTGATGAAGTATTTCTGAGGGTGTCACCTTGGAAAGGGATCATCAGGTTCCTCATTCGAGGTAAGCTTAACCCGCGTTACATAGGCCCATTCAAAATCATTGAAAGGATTGGGGTCGTAGCATACCGACTTCAGTTGACTCCAGACTTGGAAAAGATTCATAATGTGTTTCATGTCTCTATGCTCAAGAAGTATGTACGGGACCCATCACATATTCTTGAGAAACCACCGGTGGAAATTCGAGAAGACCTACACTTTACGGTGCAGCCGGTAAAGATCATATATTAACCCAGCACAATCTAATTTTAATTGCATTCTCATAAGTGATTTGTGTGTTTTAAATAAGGGTGTGAAAATATACCGAAATTTCGGTATACCGGCCATACCGTACCGAAAAATACCGAATTTACCGAACTTTTCGGTATACCGAAAATTTCAGTACGGTATGATACCTTACCGGGTCACTCCGGTACGTTAACGGTATGCAGTTTTTAAATTTTCGATATTTTGGTATATACCGAAATACCGTTAATTTTTGGTATGGTATGGTATATACCTAAATACCGAATTTGAATTTGTAAATTATTAGGCCCAACCGGCCATTAAATGAAATTGGTAAATTATAAGGCCCAAATTTTTAAAAACCCATCTTCAAACCTGTCTTCTTCATTCTCTCAAATTGAGATCAAATCCCTAACCAAGCAGTTTACCTTCTCCTGTTCTCCCAAGTCCCAACTTCCCCTAACCAAGCTGCGGACTATTGAGTATTGAGGACGAAGCTGCGAAAGACGAAGTTGTGAACGAGTGACGAAAGTTCGAGCTAGAGTTGTGGACGAGTGACGACGACGCATAAAGAGCTTTAGACGACCTTCATCATTTGCTAAAGCTTCTCAATCCTAGTAATATTAACAATCTGGTCTATGTTCATCCATATCTATAAACAAATGATAGAGTATATTGATAAAGACCGTGCTTGTGCCCCAGGACATCTTTCTGTATTCATTTGTTGGGAAAGCCTAGGGAACTAAACTACTTAGATTAACCTGTTCTTCTGGCTATAAATTCTGTATATCTGCTTGGATTTCTGATATGTTGAGAATTTATTAAGTTTTTTATATATACATTGTTGGGCCCGGATCTGTCAAGCGAATCGGCCCATTACATTAGATTAGAGTTTACTGGACGGATCGGCCCACGTGACCTTAAGGAGTCCACAAAATCCGGCTTGGTCAAATGACATGACGAAGTGGATAAGAAGTTGAGGAGAAAATGGAGGAACAGATCCCGATTCAGTAGGGGAAGGCTACCATTTCGCCGGGTAGTTCGTCCACATGGGGAAAAGGGTTGGAAATTCTATTTTAAATAGGCTGGCGGTAGAAGAAAGAGAGAACTCACTGAATTATCTATGCACTTGTAATACCACTTTTCGAATCATACATCCAGATTAATATACTCTCATTCATTAGCTTTCGGTTCTTATATTGTGTTTCTTGTACGATCCCTACATACATATAATTTTAGATTGGTTTAATTCTTGCTTAAACAATTTGGCGCCCACCGTGGGGCATTGTGCAAAGAAAGATCATCAACCATGACCGGAAGCAGCCCTTTGTTAGAGGAAATCCACGCTCAAATGGAGGCAGTTCGAACGGAGTTTCGCCGGGAATTGGCGGAAAGAATGGCACACCTCCAACGAGAGAACGATCTATTACGATCCCAAGTTCAGTCAGCAGTCTCAATCGCATCCAACTCTAGGGGAAATCGAAGGAACGATCTCATGCCCATAGTCACGAGGCTAGATTTGGAATCTGTTCCGACGGCAACGGACACGCCCACCATCGCTTCCGAGCCCATATCTCTCACGTTGGGCCTCTCACCGGCCGGGGAATCACAAACCACCGTCATCTCTCAAGTGATACCGTACACGCCTCTCATCCCTGAAACGACCCCTATCCCGAGCATTCCGACCTGTTTCTTCCCAGAATCGTTGCGCCTAGGATCAAGAAGGATGGGGTTGCAGGCAGCCACTCAAAGCCTACCCATGACGTCAGGCGTGCTATCCCCGACGGAGCCATATGTCACTCATTACCAAAGCAGAACCCGTGACGAACCCGGACCGTCTGGTCTCATGCAGGGAGGGACCCGGAGTATATTCGACGAATTGCCACCTGTATTTCAGGCACAGCGGCATCGTGGACCAACCGCGTCAGCAGGGCAGAATCGTGGAGGACGTCGCCCAGAGGTCATAATCATTCCGTCGCCAACCCGTCCCGAAGCAACCCCGATGGCAGGATTAGCAGTCTCGGCGCCGGAATCCACTCAGCCAGTCCAGGTGGATCCGATAGCAATGATTATGGAGCAACTCCGACAGATGCAGGATAAGATCAATGGATTGCCCGGAGTACCCCTTCCGTTGGATCGGGCCTCAAAGACATGTTATGCGGACTCGCCCTTCAGCAGACAGATTACAGATGTCGAAGTGCCACGCAAATTCAACGTTCCCTCCATGAAAATGTTCGACGGCACATCTGATCCGGTGGAACATGTCGCCCAATACAAACAGCGAATGCTTGCAGTATCACTCCGACCGGATCAAAGGGAAGCATGCATGTGTCGCGGCTTCGGGGCAACATTAGCTGGCCCAACGCTCAAATGGTTTGTCAATCTGCCTAATGAGGGTATCGAGTCATTTGCAGAATTGGTCGATTCGTTCAATCATCAGTTCGCGAGTAGTCGAATACTTGAAAAACAGACTAGCGACCTCTACAGAATCATACAGCGACGCGGCGAATCGTTACGGGATTACCTACACCGTTTTAACAAAGAAAAAGTTTCCATTCCACGGTGCGATATACCAACAGCAGTTGAAGCGTTTCGGAGAGGCCTATCCGACGACTCAGAATTGTACCGGGAATTGACGAAATAGCCGTGTAGAACCTTTGAAGACGTCCAGGCTAAAACCTTGGCCTTCATCAGGTTGGAAGAAGATCAGCAGACGCGACATCGGCAAGATGCGTATGACGGAGGGCAGCGTAAATCAAGCACGTCCAAAAAACACGATTACAGGACCGGAAAACCCTATGTCAGAACCGAGGATAGACCGGTCTCGTCGATAGGAAATTGGCTCGATGATCCGGATTTACCACCTGTCATCGATGACTATTGTTTCAATGTTGCCACCCCGGGCCTCATTCACTCTCTGGAAAAATTAGGGGAGAAGGTCAGATGGCCTCGAAGGACAGACAAACCAGCGGGCCGTCGAGATCCGAGTAAACGATGTGATTTCCACGGCGATATCGGACACAACACGGAAGATTGCGTCGCATTAAGGAAGGAGGTGGCCTATTTGCTGAAAAACGGTTATCTAACGGAGATCATGTCTGAACGCACCAAATCACTGCTAGGACGGAATGACAAAGCGTCACCAAATGAGTCTAGGCCACCTTCACCCTCTGCGCCATGTAAGGTAATCAACTTTATTAATGGTGGATCTGATTTATGTGGACTAACATACTCTGCAGCAAAAAGACACGCCCGGGACTACACCCGAGACAAGTCGTTGCAGGTTTATAGGATCGGAAAACGTCAAGAGGAATGGAGGAATGCATCAATCACGTTTGACGAAATGGACATTTATGATCCGATACAATCTCATCACGATACATTGGTGGTCTCCCTTAGAGTGGCAAACTGCGAAGTCAAACGAATCCTCGTGGACAACGGAAGCACCGCGAATATTACCACCATGAAAACGTTGGAAGAGCTGGGGCCAAGGAGGAAGATATAACAGGTTCCGGGTCAAGCTTAGTCGGATTCAATGGGGAGCCAAGCAGAACCATAGGTAATATTTCTTTACCTGTATATACCCATGGTCTAAACATGCAGGTCAAATTCGACGTGGTCGAAAGCATACCAGCGTACAACATGATCCTGGGAACTCCCTGGTTGCATCAAATGGGAGCAATTCCATCGACTTATCATCAAATAGTCAAGTTCCCAACACCATGGGGAGTACAAAGCATCAAGGGGGATCGACAGTCAGCCAAATCTTGCTACCAAACAGCGATGAAGCCAACTGCGGACCAAACTGCCTCCAGGACCGCATAGCAATTAAAGGGTGGCCCCGCCTTGGTGGAAGATGACGACAAAACAGAAGAAGTTGCCATCGACTCAGAACATCCAGAAAGGGTCATCCGCATCGGGAAAGACATACCAAAGCACCTCAAAGACGAACTGATAAATTTCCTCAAAGAACATAAGGACGTGTTTGCATGGAGCCACGACGACATGACAGGTATTGATCCTAATATCATAACTCACAGGTTAAACGTCAGCCCATTACACAAACCCGTCAGACAAAAAAGAAGACGCTTTGCAAAAGAAAGGAACGCTGTTATAAACCAGGAAGTCGACACGCTGCTCCGAACCGGCAAGGTAAAAGAGGTAAAGTATCCCGGTTGGCTAGCTAATGTCATTGTCGTTCAGAAAAAGAAAGGGCAGGAAGAAGGCAAGCCAGTCAAATGGAGAGTCTGTGTGGACTTCACTGATCTGAACAAAGCGTGTCCCAAAGATTCATTTCCAATGCCACACATTGACGCTTTGGCTGACGCTACGGCCGGGCATGAAATGTTATCCTTCATGGACGCATTCAGTGGATACCATCAAATACAGCTTCACCCTGATGACCAAGAAAGCACAGCCTTCATCACTGAAACAGGTACGTATTGTTATATTGTTATGCCTTTTGGACTAAAAAATGCAGGCGCGACGTTTCAGAGACTAGTCACCTTAATGTTCAAAGATCTAATGGGGGACACCATGGAAGTTTATATCGACGACATGATCGTCAAATCAAAGAAAAAAGAGGATCATATCTATCATCTGACGGAACCCTTCAGAAGACTGAAAAAGTACAATCTGAAGATCAATCCAGCGAAATGTACTTTCAGAGTGACGTCAGGAGAGTTTTTAGGATATATCGTCAGTGAACGAGGAATAGAAGCGAGCCCGGAACAAATACGAGCAATTATCGACATTGAACCTCCAAAATCCGTCAAAGATATCCAGAGGTTGACAGGACGAATTGCGGCTTTGAATCGTTTCATTTCAAAATCGTCAGACAGGTGCCATTTGTTTTATGACGTCTTGAGAAAAAACAAAAAATTCGAGTGGACAGATCGACACGAACAGGCGCTTCAACAATTAAAAGAATATATGATGTCGCCACCACTGCTCGCAAAGCCTAAAAATGACGAAGAGCTACAACTCTATCTGGCCGTTTCAGAGCACGCCGTCAGCGCAGTACTGACAAAAGAGGAGCAGGGGAAGCAAACTCCAGTCTATTACGTAAGTAAATCCCTAAATGGACCGGAATCCAGGTATGCTTTACTTGAGAAATTAGTTTTAGCTTTGATCGTTGCTTCGATTAAATTACGTCCTTATTTTGAATCACATACCATTTGTGTTAGAACTAACTATCCCATGAAGTCAATCATGAGGAAACCGGAATTGACAGGTCGCATGGCTAAATGGTCGATTCAACTTGGAGCTTATGACATAAGATTCGAACCGAGGACAGCCTTGAAATCACAGTCACTTGCAGATTTTGTGGCAGACTTCAGTCCAAAGCTCCAAGAGGAAGCAGAAAAAGAGATTTGCACTCTGACCGATGGATTCCCAAAGCAAAAATGGACATTGCACACTGACGGAGCGTCAAACCAAAACGGCGCAGGTCTGGGCGTGATACTGAAGTCACCACAGGGGGACACCATGCTCCAAGCAGTACACTGTGATTTCACCGCTACGAACAACGAGGCAGAATACGAGGCGCTAATCGTCGGACTCACATTGGCAAGGGACTTGGGCGTCAAAATCTTGGAGGTAAAATGTGATTCTTTACTGATAATCAATCAAACTAACGGTGTGTATGCAGCAAAGGACCCCAAGATGACATCTTATTTGAAAATTGTCCGAGAATTGATAACGGCATTCGACGAAATAACCCTTGAACAAATCCCACGAGAAGAAAACACACAAGCTGACGCTCTGGCCGCCGTCGGATCATGTCTAGGGGCAGAAATCAATCGCAACATCCCCTATGTGCACTTGATGAGCCCGACAATTTACAGATCAGAGGTTGCCTCTACCATTAAGACCCCGGCACAAGACGACTGGACACAACAATACGTAGCGTACTTAAAGTACAATACTCTCCCAAAGGACAGAAAAGAGGCCAAAGCTTTCCTATCCAAGGCAAGTAAGTTCTTACTGATTGATGATGTGCTATTTAAAAGATCTGTCGCAGGTCCACTCCAAAGATGTCTGGCACCGCAAGAAGCCACCAAAGCATTGAAAAATCTTCATGAGGGGGAATGCGGCAATCACGCAGCAGGACGAAGTCTGTCTAACAGAGCTCTTAGATTCGGTTATTACTGGCCGACCATGAGAGAAGATGCGACCATATTCACCCAAAGATGCAAGCCCTGTCAGATGCATGGACCAATTCGTCATCAGCCCTCCGAGACGCTTCATCCAGTTCTATCACCATGGCCCTTTATGAAGTGGGGCATGGATATTGTAGGAAAGTTGCCAGAGGCACCGGGGCAGAAAGTATATATGCTAGCAATGACGGATTACTTTTCAAAATGGGTGGAGGCTGAGCCTTTTCGGCAGATACGAGATGACCAGGTGATTTCGTTTATTAAGAGAAATATCCTTTGCAGATTCGGCGTCCCTTCAGAAATCGTTTGTGACAACGGATCTCAGTTCATAAGCGCTAAAACCAGACGCTTTTGCGAGAAATACAATATCAAATTGGAAACGTCGACACCTAGGTACTCGCAGTCTAATGGGCAGGCCGAGTCTAGCAACAAAATTATCATTGCCAACTTAAAGAAGAGGCTTGAAAAGGCGCAAGGCCGATGGGCTGACGAATTGCCCTTGATACTCTGGGCAGACATGACGACTCCGAAAAATGCAACCGGACAAACCCCATTCTCACTGGTGCATGGCTGTGAAGCGGTCATTCCTGCCGAGATTGAAATACCTTCTTCGAGGTATGGACTCATGACCGAGGACTTGAACAGAGTGGAGTTGGTGCACGACTTGGATACCATTGACGAGATCCGTGAACGAGCCAAGATCCGTTTACAGACATATCAACAAATGGTGGCAAAAAGCTATAATAAAAATGTTCGGGCAAAGGTGTTTCAGAAGGGAGATTGGGTCTTGAGGAGAGCATTTGGCAATGAAGCAGCCGGAAAATTCAGTCCTAATTGGGAAGGACCTTACAGAATCATTGACGTCATCGGTCAGGGGGCATACTGCCTGGAGTCAATCGATGGTAAACAAGTCCCTCGAAGCTGGAATGCGGTACATTTAAAGCGTTTTCACTTTTAACAAAAGTTTCTTTTGTTTTTTTTGCATTTCTGTCCCTATTACTAAATAACTAACTTGGCCGTCGGAGGGCCGTTGGCTTAAGGCCAGCGACCGACCCTGACGATAATTATAAATACAGGAAGGCACACAAAAATGGCCAAGTCGCAGGTAATTAGTCACAGTTCACATAATACAGTAAATACAATTCATCATTCACTAACTTGACCGTCGGAGGGCCGTTGGCCCCAAACCAACGGCCGATCCCAACGGAACGGTATCATCGCAGGACTATGACAGGTTAAGATCAAAATACCAGGTGACCGAGTACCATAACAACAGATAGAACATCAGATCTGCTCACGACAAAAAACATCAACATACAGGGGACATGAGGCTCATTATGGGGAAACCATGAATGAAGTTCCATGAAACCGAATAAAGTTTTGGCCAAAACACAAAACACAAAACACAAAACACAAAACACATATATGTTCCTCTACGCACACGGGGCAGGTTACATACGAAAACGACATATATAACAACACACACGTCAACATAAACGTCAATCAGGTGACCAAAAGGAGTAGCAACGGAATCACCAAACAACATGGATTTGGCTTGGATAAACCACCAAGCACAATATCCATAAATCCACAGGAAAATATTAAAACCATGATGCAGGGGCAGTAATAGCAGAGTGAGTCTTGGAAGCAAAAGCAAATGTTTAAAGATGAGAAAGTAAAGGGGAAGGGGTGCAGTTAGTTATCTCGAGAGCGTCTGGAATCAGCCTCGTTATCGGACTGACCAACGTCAAAACCGTCTTCTCCAATCGGGGGATCCATCTCATCTTGAAGCTTTGACCAGGTAGCAACGTCCTGTTCCGCAGTCCAGTTTGACGTCTCGCCTGCGAGGAATGAAGTCATCAGTTCACCTCTGGTTTTCCAAGCATAAAAACAGGCCGCGTCAGTGACCTCTTGTTTCTTTTTCCTCCCATACGCTTCCAACGACTTAATACGGATTTTTAAAGTTGAGATTTGAGTTGTCAAAATCGAACTATCGCTACGGAGACTTTGGATCGTTCGAGCATCAACATCAGCACGAGCGTGAAAACTTTTCTCTTTTCTTTTTAATTCGTCCACAGCCTTTTCTAGCAGAACCAACCTTTCTGCAGCAACAAGGCTAGCTTGAACACTCTGCCAGGTTAAAACAAATTTCTCTCAAGAAGGATTAAATTTCTGCAGGTACCAAGCACTTATAAAACGACAAGATACCTGGAAAGCAAAAGCCGAGGAAGCCAGTACCAGGCCAGCTGAGGACACATCCTTGAATACAACGGACGAGGAGGAAAGCAGGACTTGAGGCATTTCAATTCTTATCACAAGAGCATTCTTCAAACAGCAAAAGTCACGAGAGAAAGAAGCGTTCATCTTCCCACCAGAGTCAGGATTGGTTGTGGCACTCACTGGACGAGGAGGAGCAGATTTCATCTCTGTGTGGGGGCATTGTGAAGTTTTGGAACAACCAGAGGCCAACTTGGATGGGATTTTCTTCTTTCTCGAAACCATGTTAAGAAGATCGTAATCAGAAGGTATCGGCCGTGTGTTAGACGAAGAAACAGCTGCGGCAAAGGAAAATATATAAACATTCTAAATAAAGCAACATTTGACGAATAATTGAGATAACTGAAACCAGTACCAGTGTGTTGTGTAGAACGTTTTGCTGGAAGAGAACAGGAATCCTGACCACCGGGAAACACCATCTGAAGAGGAACGAAAGCACTTGCATTTTCACCTCCACCCCTCGAGGTTTCTGATTCATGGTCTGAATCATCTACAGAGACCGCGCGTGAATCTTGGGCATCGTCAAGGACGCTCTGAATATTACGGCGAGAGCGCCTTAATCCGACGGACCGAGAATGGTCAGGAGTGGGAGACATACCTTCATTATCAACCACTAGATTCCCAAAGGTCCGTTCAGCAGTAGTTAAAGATAAAATTTTAACAGTCCTTCCTTCAGAGTCTGGACCATAGCTCAAGGGGATAATCTTCCTATCTAAAGCAAAAAAAAAAAAAAACAGTGAAAACGGTAATTTTGACGTATTGCAGACCAGCCGTATAGCGATTAAAAGCATTTGAAATTCATATGTAAAGCAAGGAGTTGTCAAGATACCTTTGTGTAAACTCTCTTCAAGAAATGCGCCCTCAGAACTTAGGGAATCTTTTTGCACAAAGAAGAATTGGCTCATCCAGCCACGATCATTAGCTTTGTCCGCCCTCAATATCAGCGCCTCGCGAGCATCTTTGACGGCCAGGGTAAACCGACCAGCTCCAGAAGAACGAAGATCATAGGTAAAACCCAGATCTTCGAAGGAGAAGGGGATGCTGTGTTTTTCGCTTAATACTTCTAAACCACGCAGAACCCTCCATACTTGTGGCATTACTTGGGAAGGAGAAACCTTGACAAAGGCTAGGAAATCTCTAACTAAGGAAGAGAAAGGGAATTTCATACCAATCTTGAAAGGATACATGAAGAAGTTGACCCAACCATCACAATGCCAATCAACCCGTTCGTTAGCGGCCGGAAACCGGATGGATGCATGCGCTGGAAATCCGGAACCATTCTTGATGGCTTCGATATGATTCTCCGAGAGTTTAGCCTGTTTTGCATTCTTCGGATCAAGGATGTGTTGAGGGATGAACTGTTGAGACGCCATAGATTCTCACGATGGATCTCTGCAAGAATCAAGCGAAAGGTATTTCACAAAAGAAGAGTTATGGCTGAAAAGAGACTACTCTGACAGAGGGTTGGTTACTCGAGGAAGGAGGCTGACGGTTTTGTCCATTTCGAGGCAGCATCAAAACGTTTAAAATTCAAAGAAGTAATCGACCGGTTGGATTAAAGTGGTAACGATTACTACTTCAAATTTTAGGGGCAATTGTTGGGCCCGGATCTGTCAAGCGAATCGGCCCATTACATTAGATTAGAGTTTACTGGACGGATCGGCCCACGTGACCTTAAGGAGTCCACAGAATCCGGCTTGGTCAAATGACATGACGAAGTGGATAAGAAGTTGAGGAGAAAATGGAGGAACAGATCCCGATTTAGTAGGGGAAGGCTACCATTTCGCCGGGTAGTTCGTCCACATGGGGAAAAGGGTTGGAAATTCTATTTTAAATAGGCTGGCGGTAGAAGAAAGAGAGAACTCACTGAATTATCTATGCACTTGTAATACCACTTTTCGAATCATACATCCAGATTAATATACTCTCATTCATTAGCTTTCGGTTCTTATATTGTGTTTCTTGTACGATCCCTACATACATATAATTTTAGATTGGTTTAATTCTTGCTTAAACATACATTCCCCTGAATTTCTATTTTTGCTATGCAGAGTGTTTTGCCAGAATCATGTCTCACTTGTTCTTTGGTTTGATAGTTTAATTTATTTTTAAACATATTTCAGACTGATGAAAGTAGAAAACTAAAAAGTAGAAAACGCTCTTTTTGTTTTCTACTCATGAAACTAGAAAACTGAATAATTGAAGTGGACACTCGGCTATAGTAAAGGCTTCTTTACTTTTGTTTTCAAACGCTCCTTATTGCCTTTAGTGCATCAGTGCATGTGATGCTCCTACTGAATTTGATGTCCCTATTGTGAACCTAAATGACCTTGAATTCTTGATGCCCAAGTTAATGTATTTGCTATTCTGGATGCTCCAAAAAAGGTATTATCCATTGTGAAATAAGCATTATAATCTGGTTCCACTTTTATTTCTCCCTGATTCCACTTTTATTTCTGCATTGGTCCAATGTGTAAAACCAACACTTGCATTGGTAAAATGATTTACCGCCCGTTTTTTACGAAGCAGGTGAGCAGATAAGATGTGCAGCAGTATTCTGCAAACTCATTTAAGGTTACACTAATTTGTAATGCTAATTTTAGTATTGAAATAAGACCCTGACACACCCTTTCTGCAAACTCATTTAAGGTTCGTAATTTTTAAGTAGAAAAAAGCAACAACTGATATCAAATAATTTCATTCTTTAGCATTGAAATAAAACAAGGTGTGTTGTACTGAAAGGTATTAAACCTTTCATAACTTAAGGTTCAGTAGTTAAACCTTATTGAAATAAAATCAGGTGTGTATTGAAATTAGTACTGAAATTAACTTTTGTATAATTTCTCTGACATCAAATAATTTTATTCTTTACAACTTTAGTATGAAACAAGACCATCCCTAATTTTATTAAGTGTCTGCCAACTCTATTTCACAAGATCATCAGAACACACCCATGGATATACCTTGGTTGATGCGTTACTAATCCCAACCTCATTCATTCTTGTCATCCTTTCACTTTAATGATAATATTTTAATTGCCCCCCAAAAAGAAACATATATGGCTGAATTAAAAATAAATCATAGAACAATGGTATTTATTGATTTTTTTTTTCATTTGCAGGATTGAAGGAGGAATGGAGGAGTGAAGTTTTAGCCTACTTATCTTTTGGAGCTACAACAAGCGTTCAAAGATTTGTTATTACAAACATTAATTAATTATCACTCATTTGTGTTGGATAACTTATCTAATTTTCATTATGGATAATTTTAGTATTTTCTACTTTGGTTTAAATATTGTGTTTTAGTTTTGGTATAACTTTATGTAATTGATGTCGTTTGCTATTTTTCGACATATCCAAAATCAAATTTTTGGATGTTGGGTAGGCCCCTTTTTCTGATGTCTTATAAGGAATTGTCTTAGAGGTTTGGTGTTGTGAATTTTCGGTATAAAACGGTACGAGTCTCATATCGGTACGGTAACAGTATGATATTTTTTGGTTCGGCCCTTGGACCAAATGATATTTTCAAATACCGGTATTTCGGTACGGTATGAGGTATGGCGAAAAAATTTCGGTATAAAGATTATATTTAAACTAGCACAGTACCCGTGCATAAGCACGGGAAAAAACAGTTGATCCGTATATATTTTTGTTCACCATCTAATTAAATATAAAAAAAATCTTACAATTCTACATCATATCAAAAATGGAGTACAATAAGTGAATATTAAAAAGTATAAATCCATAGAAGAAAATATTCATCAAAGTAAAACAAAATTAGAGTAAAAACATAGATATAATTCATTAGGAAATTACAATTTTTTTCCAGCGATAGAGCTAGATATTTATTGATTGTCATAACATATGTGACGATTATAGAAAAATGTCTTTTCATAAGCACAAAAGGTCACGACAGAGAGAATATCAGAGAGGAAGTTCCCCTGCTCAGTACGAGGTTTGGTGTTGTGAATTTTCGGTATAAAACGGTCCGAGTCTCATATCGGTACGGTAACAGTATGATATTTTTTGGTTCGGCCCTTGGACCAAATGATATTTTCAAATACCGGTATTTCGGTACGGTATGAGGTATGGCGAAAAAATTTCGGTATAAAGATTATATTTAAATGGTGAACTTAACCCTATAAAATTATATTTGTGAAAAGACATATGATCATGATGCTAAAAAAACTTTTTATATAAAGATTGATGTACTTATCTCACACCTCTCCAAAGTTTGGGATATTAAAATTATTTTCCCCTATATCATACGACTCCATACAGGAGTCATTTGGACTCCATATACATTTGTACACACTCTTATATCCACTTTTATACTCACTCATGTTTGTGAAAACTTTTTCTATGAATTCAGTTAACAGACAAAATTTGCACAAACAAAATAACACATATTTTGCATATGAATCTTTGCATATGAATCGGATTCACGGATGAAAAAAATATTGATAGATATGAAGCCGGTATAAGGCATTCAACCATAGGTCCATAACCCAATAGTTACCGTTACTGGCTTTTCATGTTTCATTACGAAAACATGCCAGAGATGCAACAATACTCCGTATGATTCCAATTTAACACATTTCCCAATGCAAAACTTTCAAATTCAAATCCTTATTCAGGCCATCAATGACTGCAATTTCTGCCAAGCACAAGATAAAACAGTATCTAACAACTGCCTTAAAAGCATTTCCCTCTGTCAAAAACCGACCAAATTCCAATATTTTAGAAGCCCAAACTCTTGAATTCTTAATGAAACGAGTATGTCTGGTCTCAAGAATACTTCCCATCCCCTTCGCCCTTCAAATTCATATAATTCCCTTTACAATAACCCTCTAGTCGTTGCATCTGAGGACAAAGGGAATGATTCTCCGAATAAGCCCAAAAGTTCGGGTCTGGCTGGGAAAGAGAATGCTGCTCCAACTAGTGGAGCCAAGTCCAAGCTGAAAGATGGAGTCTTCAAGCCATCTTCACTTAAGCTGTGCATGAAAAAACAGGATTCTGATTCTGGGAATCTGTGGGACTATTCAGATTCAGAGGCCGCGCCTGCTTCTTCTTGGTCTACCTTACCGAATAGGTCAGTTTTTTACTTGGATGGAAAAGTCTTAGTGTGTTTGGAAACTTACGGATTTGATTCTTTTTGGGGGGGTTTGTTCAGGTCATTGTTGTGTAGGCCTTTGCCTGTGGATATAGGGAGGTGTACCTGTGTTATTGTGAAGGAATCATCTCCAGATGGTTTCAGCGGAGGATCTCTCTACTCACTCTACACCTATGTAAGATCTTTTCTTTTAGCCCTTCTCAAGAATGCACATTTTTTTGCTTTGTAAACATCCCAACTCATTACCATTTTCAAGAGAATTTGGAGTCTATTTTTTTTCTGTCAGTTTCTAAGAACATACTACTAGCTACCTTAAGGTCTTAAACTTGTGAAGAGGCCGTATCAATATGATGTCTGGATATAAATCATGTAAATCATGTCTGGATATAAATCATGAAAACCCCACTTGGAAGAAAAAAAGTGGGGTTTTCTGCAAACCAACTACTTTTTTGCTCTACAAATTATTGTGCTTGCCTTTGAACAACTGAAAGTGTGACTGTGGAAAATGGTGTTAAAAAATGAAATTAAAAAGAAACATTTCTCAGTTTTTCTGAAATGGTATTGAAAACTGTAGGATGGTTGTCTAGAATCTCTTATGTTCATTTCTCAATTCTTAGTACACGTCACATGCTTGTCTAGAATTTTTTTAAAATATGATGTTGAAAACTGAGATATACATAAAACCATTTCTCAATTCTTGGGAAGTTAAAGAAACATATGTAGCCTTCAGTGCACATACATGTGAATACATTCTGAAGCTATAGTGATTATCATTCTTTAAATAAAAATCTGTAGGAGGGTCAAGGAAGACAGAATCGGAAGCTTGCTGTAGCTCATCACAGAAGGCGAAATGGAAAATCAGAATTTAAAGTTGCTCAAAGTTCAAAGGAACTAATGATGAGTTCAGAAGACAGTTTGATTGGGAAAGTAACTGCTAACCTCACGGGATCAAAATACCACATATGGGATCAGGTACATTTTCTTTCAGGCTTCAAAATATGGATGTTTTGATTGAAGTAGTTGTATAACGGAACGAACAATCATATCAGGATGTGTTAATGTGTAGTAGAAACTAGAATATACATATGAAGTTCTGATGCATGAGTTTGGAAAACTGAATCACAAAGGATTGGGAAAGAAAAATTAACACAACAAAAAAGATGCTACTAAATTTGTCAATTATTATGAGAATTCTCAAGATATACAATATTGGAAATGGATCTTAATCTTGGCTGAAAAGTACATGCCGCCTCAAAGAGATGATTACTCCCAGAGGTTGTTGAAGTTGAAAAAAATATTAGTCTAACGCTACATGAAAATTACATCAAGACTTTTAGGTTTCATTCTAAAAGAATTAAAGATGTATACAACAAATTTGAAACATGTGTGGTTGTGTTTTAGTCTTAGTTGGATTGCTCATTGACCTTAGTTGGCTTGAAATCATATTAAGACTAAAAGTTCCATATGGAAAGGTCAAGGCTGTATCTTTATACTAGGCCTATATAGCATGTCTAACAGTTTATTGATTCACACAGAAGTGGCTGCTTCTGAAAATATTAGTCAAATAAAAGTGGCTACACAAACATCACGCTTTATGGAAGTAATTGCCTCCAGTAGTTTGATCTTGAGGCTCATATCATACAAGAGAATATAATAGTAGTAATACTTGAAACATTATATACGGAATCTGTACTAGTGTCCCTTTTTATTTTGTTATTCTTTCGTTCCAAATATGCCTCACTCAATTTTCTACTGAATGAATTTGTTTATATAAATCAGTATGTATATTATATAGTATAATAATACTAACATGGGATAATTAGGAAAATCTTAATTACATTTGAAAATGAAATTTCTGAGAGGATCACTTGTTGTGGGTAAAAGTTGTGTAATGGAACGAACAACAATAACATGTTAACATTTAATATAATACATTTATTAATTTATATAAAATGCACAGGAGTCATTCAATAGAAAATTGAATGACAATGAGATTTGAAAAGAGAAAATGACAAAATGATAAGGATACAACTAAATATATAGCATTTCAATCTAACAATATTATTCAAATTGATCTCTTAAGTTATTTTCTGTATGCAAATCACTTCCAGCTATCTTGAAACCAAAATAATATGGTACATCTAGTAATACTTCCGTAATCTTCTTGATAACAGATCAATTTTCTCTAACAATATATTCCATTGTGTCATCTGGTGCTCCTTTATTTTTTATTTTGACAGTTACGTGTTAATGATATGTGCTCATTATTGGCATATGATGATTGCTCATGTTTTATTTATCAATTGGTTTGGATTTACATATTTATATTTTATAATAATATATGAACCACTTCATTCAGGGGCAACTTAATTCTGGACCAAAACCATCCAAACTATTAGCTGTTGTGAGGTGAGCATCAATTTTTTTCTACAATTGGTTTGCAATTCCTTAGATTATAGTTAAACCATAGTCACCCACCACACAAATGGTAAAAATATGAAAATTGATTTATGTACAAAGCATTAGACTCCCTCTAATGTGATGAGTAAGGCTAGGTATACATTTTGTTGGGTACAATTTTTGTACATTCCGATGAGGAGTGATAGCATCAAGTTATTACATGCCAATAAGGTTTTATTGAAATATTTATCTCTTGTTCACAGGTTTTCTGCTACAGTGGCTACCTGGATTGGGAGTTACAGAAGGATCAAATCATGGGTACCAAAGCACCAATCCATGCTGTTGAAAAGCAGCACAACAACACAGGTATGTTCATAGAGTCAACTAAAAGTAATGATGCTTCTCTTGAGATGCACAACATTCGTTTTAATACAACATTCCAAGCTGCTCTTCATTAATCTTTGAACTTCAGATCCAACATATTAATGGATTGCCAATAGATTGGAAGGAACATATGGATAATGTTCATCAGCTGCTATCTAGGGCTCCCATCTTCAACAAGGTAATGCCATTGGACCTTTGACATAAGATGTTTGATCATATCTTATTAGGTATTGGGTAGCTTCTGCTATCCAGTTTATATGTTTATACGTGGTCGGTGTGGGATAGCTTAATACGCTTCCACACGATGGTGACTCATTGGAACCGACCAATCTTGTAGTTCTTATGCTCGTTGGTAAGGCTTACCACGATGTAATTGCTCATTAGAGTTTAATTGGCTCTCATTCCATATTAAGATTTGGGGTTTCATTCTAAAAGGTCAAGCAGGTAAGAGGAGTATCCAAAAGCTTAAACACTAGTTTGTATGTTTATATGCAGTCGGTGTATGGTAATAGCTTAATACGCTTGACCGACTAGGATAGAACTTCCACTTTCAAAGCCTTAGTATGACATCAAGTAGGTCATGCTCAAACGAGCAAACGCTTCAGCTAAGACTCAAACAATTGCCATTGCATTATGTCATCCAACACTCTCTGTGTGTGTTGTGATTTCTTGTTCTGGTACATGTTGTAGATTTCGAAACAGTATGAGTTAGACTTCAGAGACAGAGAAAGGCCAGGACTCAGAATCCAGAGCTCTGTGAAAAACTTTCAACTGATGTTGGAGGTAATTAAAAATTACCACGTTCCTCTCGATCTTACAAAAACTTTCGTACTGCTCAAAACATTCTCTGCATCAAATACGTCTTAACTACCATTCGTGTCTTTGTCATTTCAGAAGAATGGAAGGCAGACAATACTACAACTTGGGAGGGTAGGGAAATCAAAGTATGTGATGGAGTATAGGTAAGCAAGCAGTTTGATGGTTACTTATCTTCTACTCATTGCCATTATAGACCACTTGGTTAAAACATGACTAGGGAGTAGGGAGTCCAGATTTGAGTAATTTGATTAAGAAAATTAGCCACTAAAACATAAATTGTTTTTTCGTAGTTATGAAATAGTGTTCTATTGTATTGCAGATATCCACTAACTGGTTATCAAGCGTTTTGCATTTCATTGGCTTCCATTGACCCAAAGCTTTGCTGCATGGTATAATAACTTCAGAACATTCGGCTTAGCATTTTGTTTAGTTTGGTTTGAATGTATAAAGTGGTCTCAAGTGTGTCAAGAAAGAATCTCCTTGACATCCAGACTAACATTTCATTTTAATTTTATAGTTCTAAGATTTACTTTTTCATACCAAACATAACTATTATTTAGTGAGAATAACCAAGCATAAATATGAGAATAGTTTATGCAAGTACATAAAGCTTTGCTGATTTAACTATGCCTATAGTGGGTTGAAATCTAGTGCTACATATGTTTTTCTTATGTTTTTAGGATAATTGCTCACCTCAGTTATTGCTTTAACATAGGATTTAACTTTAACATAATCACCCTTCTTACGAGAACACATAACTATGTAATAATATGTGTGTATCCCTATGACCATTAAGGTGATCCATCCCTATCCAAGGTGTATGCACTACAAAAAACACTGGATTTGTCACGCATTTTGGTCAGGATACCGTCCCTAACAAGCTTGTCATAGATTTTGTTAAGGATTCAGGAAAAAACCGGTCAAACAGTTTTGTCATTGAAACAACCATGACAAAATATATTAGAGAATAAAACCGTGACAAAATCCCTGATTGTCTACTAAAAAGGCCGACGGCAGAGACACTTCGGCCGGAATTTGCGACAAAAATAAAGTAGATCCTTGTCACTATAGGATCTGTGACTAATTAAAAATATATCCCCTTCGCCTCAAATTGATTTGCAAAGTCAACATTTTTTTTATCAATAAACGTTAAAGTTAAATCCTTCCTACTAATAATTAGTTCAATTTTTAATAATTAAATTTTACATATTTAGAAACTACATTAAATTAAAAAATCTCTTCAAAGTTGCAAAATTCAAATTCGAATATATTTAAAAAACGATATCTGAATTATGTGAATGAAATGAAATTGTTTGATCAAGAAAAGTCAATTTTGCACATCAATTTGTGACGGAGATAGTATATTTTATATGTTTGTCACAAAATTTTCCGTGACAAAAGTACCTGTTAGAAGTGAAAATGCGATCGTTACACATTCGTGATAACTTCTGTGACAAATAATTACTATTTAATAAAATCCGTGATAAATTTCGTGAAACTTTTTTCTATGTATACTTGGCAGTTTAGTTAATTTGATTTCATTCTTATGGTGTTTAGAGAGTATTATAATGTGTTTGTGAAGTCATCTAAATGACGAACTTGGATGAATTTATGGAGCTAAATACGTGTTCTAAATAAGGTATGTTAATTTATTTCCATGTTTTTTTTGTCATACATATTGAATTGAATAGAGTATTAGTTTATTTAAAGCATTAACTTAAATAATTTTAAGTAAATAATAATAGACAATACATATTTATGTCATTAATTAATTGTATCATTGTATATAGTGGATTAGTCAATTTATTATTGGTTAGAACGTCCGCCATACCATTGGGTCTCGTTCGCCTTTGGACAGTTCCTGTTTATCTTCCTCGTCTAACTGTATTTTTTAAAAGTAAAATTGGATCAAATTGACTAATCCACAATGTTTCAAAAGACCTTTCCAAGCGTTGTCGGAAACCCATCCCGGCTTGGCATTTTGAAATCAAGCATGAGAAAATGTAGAAGTGAGCCAACAGCAACCTGTAACCCATCCCGAGAATGGAAGAATTTCTTAACTCATCTTGCTCATTTGGATCCCACATATACTCATGCTTCAACAAATTAAATATTATTATTTAACATCTTTAAGAAATCATTTTAAAATTATTTATAGAGACTTTTAATATATTACCATGAACATACCAAACATGTCATTCCGGAGCTTTTTAGGCATTTGTTCATAAGAGAGGCACTAGATCTTTAGGATAATATTCAGCGATAATTCTTACAATTGTTGATAACATTATGACATATCTTCATAAAAATAAAAATTTAATTAATTGCCTTTACATATTGTTTAATTGTTACTTTAATTGAAAAGAAAGATAATTTACCCACTATCTTCTTCAACCATTACCCATCTTCAATTATTGGGTTATTCAATATGAGGCTGTGAGGAGCTCCCACCACCGCCAACCCTACGCACATGAAAGACTTAAAAAGATCCGGGGTGTCGGGTTGCCCCGTATTGTCAATCGACATAGTATCATTGTTCGGGTCAACATTCAGCGTACGATGAGCACGAAGGGTTGAGCCCTGACCTCGACCGCGACATGATTGGTTTGAGTTACGGGAGGAGTTTGTCATCTAAGCTTTATAAAGGTAAGTAAAATAAATCGATTTAGTTTGTAACACATTAAACTTATACAAAACGTAATCGATGTTTTCACTCTCATACAAAACTATTTTTGCTACTTTAAAGATGGTAAGGCAATGGTGATTTTTTGAGAGAGGGAGTGCGTATACCGTGCAACGGGTGCGGCACCATGCACCCATTGAATATTATTTTCTCTTTTTCTAAAAATGGTAATAACTTTTTTATTTTTGATTCGATTTTTATAAAATTTATATCAACATTTTTTATTTTTCATTATCTTTCAAATGAGACCAATATTGCCTATGTAATTTTAACATATTAACATTTGTGTGTAAAATATGTAATTTTAAGTGTTAAAATATGTAACTCACGTTCAGTCAGGTCAAATGCAACTCGTGTGTATAAATATGTATCTCTACGTGTAACAATATGTAAATTTACGTAAAAAAATATGTAACTCGCATTCAGACATGTCACATGCAACTCGTGTGTATAAATATGTAACTTTACGTGTAAAAATATGCAACTTTACGTGTAAATATATGCAAATGCGTTCAGACATGTCAAATGCAACTCGTGTGTATATATATATGTAACTCGCTTATAAAAAGATGTAATTTGCTTATAAAAAGATGTAACTCGCTTATAAAAAGATGTAACTTGCTTATAAAAAGATGTAACTCGCTCATAAAAAGATGTAACTCAATGTATTATCAAATGTAACTGAGGTCACTGATCCACTCCCAAACAGATTCGATCTTCTATTTCGCAAACCTATCATCTCCCAAACAGATTCGATTTTTCTTATAATCCAATACTCATTAATATAATAGTTCGATAATTTCTTAAAATTACATACACAATATTGGTCTCATTTGAAAGATCATGAAAAATGAAAAATGTTGATATAAATTTTATAAAAATCGGATCAAAAATAAAAAAGTTATTATCATTTTTAACAACAAAAGCAAAAAAAAAAAGCAGATGCTACGTCGTTTTTGCAACCGGGCGCACCATCCTCATGGTGCGCCGGTTGCATCATATAATTTGTCTGAGAAATTAGCCGTTTGGTTTTGTCACGGAAAAATTTGCTAACGAAAATTAAATGTCACGGGTAGTAATCCTTGACTACTTACATGTTTGTCATAGAATTTTTGGTAACAAAAGTAATCGTTACATGTGTAACGCTGCTGTTACAAATATTACCGTTTGATAAATTTTGTAACAAATTTTGTGACAATTTTTTCTATATATACTTGGTATTTTAGTTAGTTTGATACCATATCATTCTTATGGTGTATAGTGTTATAGAGAGTATTATAATGTGTTTATGGAGTTATCCGAATAATGAAATTGGATGAATTTTTGGAGCCAAATACGTGTTCCAAATATAGTATGCTAATTTATTTCCACGCCTTTTTTTGTAATTCATATTAATTGAATAGAGAATTAGTTTATTTAAACCATTACACTTGTTATAATAAATCATTTTAAGTACATAATAGATATTTATGTAGTAACTAATAGTTGATTAGTCCATTTATTATTGTCTAATTTCATGTATTTATATTTTTGAATATATATTAACTTTTAGTAATCAATGTTAGTGTAGGAATGAAACTGATTTCTAAAACAATACTATCGTACATCAAATGTTAGAAGTTGGATGTACGATAGACATGACGAAAACAGAGATTTTCAACAAGAATTTTTTACTATTGTTGGTGAATTTGTCACTTTTGCACTCAGACAAACACAATATAAGGATGGTGATAAAATAAGATGTCCTTGCACTAAAAAGTGTAAAAACCTTAAATTTCCAGAGAGTGAGTACGTGGTGTGGCATTTGTACACGAAAGACTTTGTTGACAATTATTATAATTGGACTTCACCAGGTGAGTCATTCGACCTATCAGTTTTGCCACAAACAGTAGATTCGTCTCGTCATGTTCCTAATGAATGGGTGAATGGGGTGATTATGATCAAATGTCATGGGACTATCAAATGGTCTATGATATATTTGGTGCTTCAACCTAACAATTTATCCCTAATGAACCATTAATTAATCCCCCCGAAGGCCTGAGCTCTAATGTCCCTCATAGTGATGAGGATCCAAGCACTTATGTTCCTTATGTTGACGAATTAAGAAAGAGATTCCGAGATGTCTTAAAAGCAGTCGATCAACCTCTCTATGTCGACTATGATGGTCACTCTCAACTATCGGTAGTTTCAGAGCGGGTTAAACATAAAATTTGAATATAGCCATCCTGAAAATTGCACGTCTAGATTGTTGCAGTCTGTCTGAGAGATGTTACTGCGTGATCATGGCCTTCCTAGTATATATTATGACTAAAACAATTGATCTCTCAGGTGGGGCTTCCTGTTATAGAAATGGATGTGTGCCCCTTTTGGTTGCATATTGTTTTAGAAGGATGATGAGACACTGTCTAAAATATTTTCTCTTCCTCTAGCTCCACGATTGAAGCGAATATACACTTCAAACACTACTGCTGAACACATGACATGGCACGTCGAGCATGAAACAAAAGAAGGGTTGATGTCTGCAATGGAGATAATACAGAGTTTAACATATCGGCCAATATGAAACTTGTTTCCAAACTGGCCACACAGAGCAAAACCATCCAAACATGCATAATGTGCATGAAGAGTCATTTCATTTTTTTCTTTAATTTGTCAAGGCCCAAATGATTTGAAAAAATAGGCGTTTATCTGAAACCTCTAATCGAGAAGATCAAAGACTTTGAACGGCTATTGGGGCACAAAAATATAATGTCACTCGAGATCAAATGTTCATTATGAAAGCTGTCATTATATGGACCATTAGTGATTTCCAAGCATATGGGATGCTTTCTGGATGGAGCATTGCCGATCTTTTGGGATGCCCAATCTATATGGAAAAATCTGGTGCAATCTTTCTTAGGTACAGTCGCAAATCGGTTTACTTTGATTGTCACCGCATATTTCTCTCGGCCAACCATAGATATCGACGAGATAAGAAATCATTCTTGAAAGGAAGAACTATACGTGACCGCAGACCCCCTAGGCTGTTCGGAGATCAAATTTTCAACCGTGTTCGACATATTCTAAAGCTATGAATTTACCACACAAAAATCCAGATGGTTTTTACATTACTCATAAGTGGACAAAAAGAATATATTCTGGGAGTTTCCTTATTAGAAAGACCTTCTCATTCGCCACAATCTTGATGTCATGCATATTGAGAAGAATGTTTTTGATAATGCTGCCATGAACTTCAAAGACAACAAACGATGGTCTAAACTCAATAAAGGATATTGCAGTTTGGTGTGACAAACCTGAAGTTGGTGTTGATCCTGAACACCTTGGCAAATTCCAAAAGCAATTTTCAACTCATGGAGCACAAAATTGTAATATTATTGTGGCTAAGGTCTCTCAAATTCCCGAATTGATGCTGCTCTAACTTTTCAAGGTGCTTAGATACATAAAAACTTTTCATGACTAACATGAAATCATGCAAAGACTTCTTCGAATTACTTTAAGGGATATGCCTTTGTTTAAACGTTCCTCCAAACGTTCGAATTAGTTTGTTGATTCTAATGTTCCACTGTTTGGGAGACTCATGCCTCAATTTAGTGTTTGCATGCTAATGTGCAATTTGGAAATGATTATGCATCCATCCATCACTCTACGATACAATGGAACACTTGTTAGTCAATTTGGAAGTGATCGATTATACATCCATCACTCTACGATACATCAGGGATATTTTCATGACAATAGTGCACACCCGTGATTATTTCACCAATTACAATTTGTGCTAGGGATTAGTCACGGAAATATCTCTCACTAATTCAAAATTCAAACGGGGTGTCTAAACCTAACAAGTTGTTTACTTTTCATTTGAAATTTCTAAGGGAATTGAAGTTATCCCTCACAAAGATGTGATAAATTGAATACGTGTACCATTGTTAGGTATATAAGTTGTATCATTTTTGGTCCACTTTCAATTCCTTCCTCAGTCCACAATGCTCACAACTCTAATATTTTTTGCATTTTCGTATGAACCGCCTCACTTTTTGCATCTTTGTATGAACCTTTACATTCTAAATGCATGCTTTCCTTTTAAGTTTTTGTTATATGCATGTTTAAGTTACATCTTCTAGTGTATCTATGTTTCTATCTTCTAAATTCCATTTGTTAAAGATTTTTAACAATTAATATTTGTACGTAAAATTTTATTTTACCGAGTGCGAATCATCTCACTACATATTGTTCATATGAAAACTATTTTCCAGCACATTGTTTGGACTGCACATAACTATTCGAAATGTTTTCCAACATTTAATTATTTTAAATTAATTTAATGCTTTGATTTATGACATGCCTTGTTCGGACTTTTGTGTTATTTGTTTAATGTGCTGAACTGTTTTTTAGTTATTTTATATTTCTTTGAACCTATTTTTTGGACCTAATGTTACAATACATTTGCTAGAGTATATTCGCAATTTATACCCTGGGATCGGCGCATCATGAGGATGGTGCGCCTGATCCCAAAACGACGCAGCATTCATTATTTTTTTTTTCTTTTATTATTAAAAATTGTAATAACTTTTTTTATTTGATATCCGATTTTTATAAATTTTATATCAATTTTTTTTATTTTTCATGATCTATCAAATGAGACCAATATTGCTTATGTAATTTTAACAAATTATTTTGAAGTTACATTTGATAATATATCATGAAGTTATATCTTCTTCTGCGCGAGTTACATCTTATTGTACTCGAGTTACATCTTAATATACACGAGTTACATCTTAATGTATGTGAGTTACACCATGAAATAAACCACTGCTACATCTTTCATTTTTATCATTTAAAAAATAGTGTAAGAATATAAAATACAATATACTTATTTTATGTTGATTAATAAAATTTTGTATTAAATTGGCAAAGAAAAAAAATAATTCAGTTATAATTGAATTAGTTCAAGATAAAGATAAGTAAAAAATCACAAATAATTAGATACAACTCACACATAATTACATGTAACTCGCGCATAAAAGTATGTAACTCGCGTATAACAAGATGTAACTCACACATAACAAGATGTAACTCACACATAATTACATGTAACTCTCGCATAAAAGTATGTAACTCGTGTATAGCAAGATGTAACTCACACATAACAAGATGTAACTCACACATAATAACTTGTAACTGGAGTATAAGATGATGTAACTTCGTATATTATCAAATGTAACTCCAAACTAGAAGCAAAATAAACAAACTCAATATCTTAAAAACCTCTAAAACATATCAAAGTGATAAAAAATATATATTATAGAAAAAGTGTATGCACATAAAAATATATTACAAAAAAATGTATGAATGTAAAAAATTAAAATTACATAGGCAATATTGGTCTCATTTGAAAGATCATGAAAAATAAAAAATTTTGGTATAAATTTTATAAAAATCGGATCAAAAATAATAAAATTATTAACAATTTAAAAAAAAATGAGAAATAAAAAATAAAGGGTGCATGGTGCTCACCATGCACCGGTACCACGGTATAAGAACTGAATTTCTCACGTTTTTATCAAGGATTACATATCAAATCGCAAATTCCGGCCAAAGTGTCTCTCTGCCGGCGGCCTTTCTTAGTAGGCAGTGACGGATCTTGTCACATTTTTATTCCCTAACATATTTTATCAGAGATTTTCTGTGACAAAACTGTTTGATCGATTTTTTCCCGACTACCATCCGTGGCAAATTCAGTGTTTTTTTTGTAATGACATACTCCCTTCCTTCCATTAATCCGTGGCAAAACTTTTGTTATGATTTTTTTTAAATATTTTCATTGAGAAAAAATTAATAATATTATTTATAATATAATGTGGTCTACGAATTAATTAATTAATGATTAGAATATGATAAAAGTGGAACATGTAACTATGTAAGTAATATAACAGTCAAATTATTACAATTAATTAAGCACATAAGTATTAAAAATTAAATGATAAACTAATTGAAAATAGGGGAATATGGAATATGGAAGAACATGCTCTCTAAGATATACTCTATCCCGCGACCTGCATGCATTTTTATGCCACACACCAAAGTTTTAATTAATACTCCCTTAGTATATTAGTTGTAACATTGAAATTTACATATTATTCATGTACACTATTTTGATTACATTTTATTTATTAATGTATACAAATTATTTTTTTGAAAAATATTGTTGAATTCATCTCATTACAAAGTTTCATAATTTGTTTTTTAAATTTTTTTACTAATAGGGAACTACATATAATGATGATCAAAGTTTTGCGTTAGTAAGCGTAGAAAAGGGAATGTTGCAACTAAAAAAAAATGAATGATAGTATATGGAGCACATTGGCATGAATGCATGATGAGTAGTGTAAATTTTCTCATCTTTAAAGATGATAATGCTTCACTTCTTCATGCCAATATGCTCCATATATAAAGAGCATGTATGCATGTTAGCGTGCTAACTGAGTGTTTATGAAGATTGAAGACAATAATGGCCCTTAATTAAATCAATACAGTTGGTAAAATGAAAATAAGGAAATACTCAATATGGTAGAACATAATATTTTACTTCCACAAACAAACACTTAAAGTTTGATGCAAATATACATACATGACACAACTTGTACCTAAAAACATACCAATTACATGATACAGCTATGCATGCCGAGCTTACTTGAGATATCCAAACCCCATCTAAAGTCTAAGAGACAAGTCAAGTTGGCCAAAATCCTCTTGACCATTCCCAACAGGCTTGTGCCCATTCTCGTTTCTATACCCATAAACCACTTCCCTCATTCCAAAGCTTGCACCATCGCCAAACCTAGCTGCATGTCCTTGGCCATAGCCCGGTCTACTGGTTCCCGGTTTGATCCGCGGGTTGTATTCCGGGACGTCTACTAGGTTCATCATCTCCATGCTCTTCTTGGCTAGGGTTCTCTCCAGCTTATGTGCGTTTTGATGCCCTCCCAAGGCTTGTGAGCTATAGAACTTCCTCCGGCAATAGTTGCACGCAAATACCCGCAGCTCCGCTTGACTTAGCGGAGCAGGCAAGCTAGCAGATGGACACGCCAGCCGCTTGAACTCATTCTTAGATGATAGCAGGCTCAAGTTGAGGGTTGTGTTTGGCTCATAACTCATGGTTTTACTCAAGATAGTAGTATTATTAATTTGAGTACGTGTGATAATGGCTGGGGAATAACTATGTTTTTATTATTACATGCAACGTGGGAATTATATATAGTGCTTATATGCAAAGAGTGTATGTGTGTAAGAGCTAGAGATAGTAGTGGATGGTGGCATTGGTGGGGGTAAAAGTAGAATAAATATAATTATAGCTAGCTAAACTAAGCTAACTTGAATTATATCATTATTAAATTTTGTGCTAAGCTTTTGTCTTTGCCAGCAACAACAAAAGAAATGAAGTGTATAAATAAGAGTGATGAAGCTGAGAGAGAGAGGGAATGATATAGAGAGAGTAATAACCTCCAAATACAAGAGGGACTCAAGGGCTTGTCACCACCATTAATGGCACCCTTCATGTCAATTGTCAACCATGGTTAGGTTAGAAAAAGTCTTTTCATTTTTGTTATTTTGTGATAATCGAGTCGTTTCGATCTCTTCGAGGCCTAGGTCATCATCATTGATAAGATTATTTTGGCCCCACAGAACTACCGCTATGTAAATTCTGAGATGAGCGCCTTGAGTACGTATTATGAACTTTGTGATCGATATCTGAAGTTCAAGTCTATCTCAGAGAAACTTTAATGGAACATGTATTATGGAGGGGTATAGTGATAATGTGGAAGACATATCATAGTAGAAATATTGGGCGTGATAGAAGGAAGTTCATAGATATTGTCAACATGTATCATTCTTGAAAGATCATCAGTAATGTCATCAGATCAAAATATACTCGACTATATGATAAAAAGCTTAATTAGGAATCGAGTACTTGTCCTCAATATAGTTTTGATAAGCTGAATTGCATTCTCTTTGAAAATTAGTCAAAATTTTGTATGAACATTTTTGTGGGAATATTATGTATGTATGGAGTATAAAATGAGACGTCTAATCAAGTATCGGGTCACACTTTGATTTAAGTTGAGTCATCTTGATTACCTAGCTAGGACAAAGAAGAGATGATGTCTTACGCACTTTTCCTATAAAAGTACAAAGTTTTGTTTAAGATCAAACCAACTTGACTCAACCAAAACTCTAATAAAATAATGCACCTTTTTGCCATTTCCTTGGCAAAAGTCGTTTACCGGTGCACCCTGCAGTGAGACACTAATAAAGAGTGATCTTTTAATAAAATAGAACTTTACTACCAATGTTATCTCAGTTCTGATTTTTTTTTATATTGTAGTAACAACATTTCCCTCCATTTATTTCTTTTCAACCTTAATTCAACTTGTTTTTCTGATTATGTATTCTTTTTATATTGTAACAACATTTTCCTCCGTATAATTAAGTTACTCCAATAGGCTCATCTTAAGGTTCAATTCTCACTTGTCCCTTTTGAACGTTTCAGCTAAATGTTCTCATTTTTTAATAAATAATTAACAGTCTTAAATGCAGTCTTAAATGCCAATTTAATCGTAAAATATAATATTAAAAATAATACACATATAATATCACAGTTATCACCAAAACACTCATCAAAGTTACTTCTCAAGATATACTCGGATTACCTTATAATTCAATTGTTGCCTAAGTAATTAAATCAGTTCCCAGGAAATGAGAACCTTAAATGATTGATCAAACCATTCTGCAGTTGGAACTCTAATTCAGTTTGGGGGGAGTAGGCACCATAATTTATTTGTTTTTAACTTTTTGTCACATTTTGGAATGTCACACTATCTTTGATCACTCCTATTTCGATCGATCATATTTCAGAAAAAATATATTCGAAGTTCTTTTGAAAGGAAAATTAATCATATTATTAACTCAACTTATATTGAACAAAATCATTAGATGATGCATTAAATACAGGGGCGGCCTTAGGGGGCAGGGGGCGGGGCGCCTAGATCCAAAACATGAAAAGGGGTCAAATAAAGGGGCTTGTTTAAAAGTAAATGTGCTTATATGATTTTTTTCAGTACATGAGCTTAAGTGATGAATTGAAAATACTAGAAAAGTTTATTTGACTTTTTTTCGGGAAATAATTACGCTCATTAAATACTACTACCTCCGTCTCACTAAGACTGGGACAAGAGAAGATGACACAATTATTAAGAAAAGTGTGTTTGTGTGGTTGATATTAAATTGATAATGTAAGAATAAGTTAAAAATCATTTAGAGCCACACAAACTTTACCAAATTTGGTACTCGTATGAGACAATCTTTAATGAGATTTTCCAAAAAGGTAAAATGAGACAATCTTAGCGGGACGGAGGAACTATTAAAGTTTCATAGGGGTAAAATATGACTTACTAAAGTGCTATATTAACATTATAGACTGCTCCTTGGTTTGCGTCAATTTTTAAGATCTACTCCCTCCGTCCTATAAAATAGTTCCCACTAGGATTTGGATCGAGGTGTAAGAAATGAGAATAATGTGAAAATGTATAATTATGGTTTAGTAAGAAAAAGATAAATCAATGATAAACACACAAAACTTTTCAAGAAAGAAATCAGGACTATTTTTTTGGGACGACTCAGAAAGAAATCAAGACTATTTTTGTGGGACGACACAAAGCTAATAACATATACGGAGTATAATATATAGCTCGTGCACGCTTACCTCTGAAGTCTGAATCAAAGGTGCTCTGATAATATACACAGACCTTGGACCACTCCGAAAAGGGATTCTGACTTTTTCGATGGGCTCCTTAAATTTTACCCCGAGATAGATGGCTGGCTCGTAAAGCGGGGGACCAATGAACCGCGCGCCGTAACTCCGCGTAAGCTGCCTGGGCCCAGGAAAGCGTCTGCGACCACAGCGCCACGAATGGTGCATCTTTGTCGTCTCTAGCTCGATCCTCCTATGCATCCTCGTACAATCAAAATGTAGGCAAAATTGACTCATCATTGCTCAGGTTCATCTGAAAAGGTTATTAAGGAGTACCTACTAAGCAACTTGAATCTTCTTCATTTTTGTGAAAGACAGACTTTGCACCACATTTTTCGAGTAATATTAGACTTTACACTCCTATTTGAATTTTTTTTGACTTTGCATCTCATCATATATGGAGTAACATTTGTGATTAAAGTTTTCTAAATAAGGTGCTAAGTCAAAGGATTTCTAAGTGAAATGAGGTGCAAAGTCAAATTACCCCTTTTTTGAAAACCATATAACTAATTATTATTAAAAGATACTAAAGATACGAGAGAAATAATAGCCTAAGGCTACAATGGGATGACAAATAGAAAGGAAAAGGTCCAACGAATCCTTCCAAATCCCTAACCCCGCAATAATGTAGTCTAGTCTAACAGCTTTGCTGCTCTTCTTGCTATTCAAAAGAGAAAGAAAAAAGTCACAACTAAAAGATTCAGCTTCATCAATCAACTGGAAAGGGAGAATTGGTTTGACCAGCAACCAACAAATAAAAATCAGTTGAGAATAATTTTTTTGAATCATCAGTTTGACCTGCCACCAAAAAGGAGATTCAATTGAGTGTTTTTTTCTTCTCAGAGCGAGACAGTGGTTAAGGTGGTGGGCAAGTAATTGAAGCATCAGAACAACAAGGTTGAAAAAGCTTTATCAACCATGAAACAAAATTTCACTTGATCGATTAAACCGATTAGAAACACACAATCTCTAGACATTGTTAGAAGAATAACATATCGCACGCTAATATTAAGGGGACAAAATTCTCGGCCAATGAAGAAGCTAGATCATAATCCTCGAAAATAGAAAAAAAAAAACCGGAAGCATAGAAAAACTTTTGATTCAATCTTTCAATGCATATAGAATGCCACTATCTACCAAAACTTTTTGGTGATTGAAGAAGAAAAACTGAAAAATCACATCTTGAATGAGGTTGGGTATGGCTGCCTAGAATTTCCCTAGGGCCGGCTTTTCAAACGCCGCTGCTCTCTCGTACGGATCCAGTTCCTCTGCCTTGCTTAGGCAGGCAAGGAGGGTGCCTGGCCAATTTGAACCATCAGATCAAAAAACCAATGGCCTAAAATTAGTGGGTCCATTCTTGACACAAATCTCGAGTGCTGAATTTTAATCCCTGCCTTCTATTTTAGTAAGGTACTCTGCCTTATGGCAGAGGATCTCAATCCCCCTCGTACTACTATGCCTTGTTATTTGACTATTTCATGCCACTCGAATCTTCATTATAATTTTTTTTTATAAATGTACATTTTTTTATTACTTTTGTGATTAATTGATGAAAACAAAATACTCCCTCCATCCCTATTTAGAAATGCCATTTTGTTTTACACACATTTTATGGAAGTTACACTGTTTGACACTGTTTTGTTTACCAAATAAGAGAATAGATCTTTTTTAGGGACGAACCGAAAAGGAAAGTAGGATGTTTATTAAGGGACGGAGGGAGTATAATATATTCATAACTTTTTTTGCAAAGATCCAAAACATATAATAGAAAACTGAAAACTCTTTGAAATGTAATCATTAACATTTCAATTCAAAACTAATAAATAAGCAATTAAAGTAATCAATCATCAATTTAATATGAAGCATATCAATTGCCTTAGCTACAAAACCAATCTAAAAAAGCATAAATACAAAATATGCCATTAATTTTGAACCATGTGAAGACAAATTCCTAGCTATTGATTTCAGTCTTTGTTTCCTATCCTTGTTGCATGAAAACTCTCATATCCGTTGCATTAAGAAGAGTTCTCATGCAAAGTGGTCTTAAGTTTACTCTTTTTAGAAGACGCCCCTCCCCTTCATGTACATACTCAAGTCCACCTGGAGTCCCTTATGCTATCCGCATCATTGTAGGCCATTCAAGAACAGCCTCCCCGAGTTTACTTTCTGAAATTAATTGTATCTAAAGCTTATAAGATCACTATGCATATGTGCACACACGTACATGTATACTTGAATAATGAAAAGATCAAATAAATATGAGTGGTACTAACGAGGGCTGAACAAATAAACTGGCAATTTGAAACCACATTAACCAAAACCTTAGGCATTAGCTTCCTTGGAGAATTTAAGGGCTAGCGTTATATGAACACATGCAGGCAGGCCTTGTTGTATGGATCCAGTTCCTCTGCCTTGCTTAGGCAGACAAGGAGGGTGCCTGGCCAATTTGAACCATCAGATCAAAAAATCAATGGTCTAAAATTAGTGGGTCCATTCTTGGCACAAATCTCGAGTGCTGAATTTTAATCCCTGCCTTCTATTTTAGTAAGGTACTCTGCCTTATGGCAGAGGATCTCAATCCCCCTCGTACTACTATGCCTTGTTATTTGACTATTTCATGCCACTCGAATCTTCTTCATAGATACCTTCAAGTTGAGAATGTTGCACACCTAACATTATTAAAGAAACATAATATTAAATTAATTAATAAAGTTTATTTTTATTTCTCTAGATAGAGAAAACTATCAATTTGGTCCTTCTACTGTCACACAAACGTCATTATGTATTTGTACTTTTAAAAATCAAACAAATCCCTGAGCTTTGAAAAAATGTTTAATTGAGTCCATTAGCAGGTTACCCGCCACGTTAGGAAGTCATCTGTTGTCGTGGCACACATGTGACAACTCAATCAATACCATTCAACTATTTCCCGATGATGTGGCGCCCACATGGACTGCCTGAAGACGAGATTAAGAACTCTATAAGCCCTTTCCAATGTGATAAAAAACGCTTTCAACAAAACGAATTACAACAAGATATGATCATATCAAATACTACATGAGTTCGGTCTGAAATCAAAAATGTTTGTGAATTTCAGGTTAATCTGTACCATTTACTTAATACATTGTCAATGAAGTCAGAACACTAGTTTTAGAACTCAAAATGATCTTTCCTAATTTGTATAAGTATTGATGTAAAATCTACTTGTTCAGTTTTATTTATCTTAAAATGCAAAAAAAAATCAGGTTTTAATTTACAAACCTTGCATATCAAGACTATTCAGGTACCCACCTCTGACCCGGTTGGCTGGTTGATGATCTTGAGTAAATAGTTAGTCAATTCTGATCTGATTCATGAATCGGATCTACACATACTTGTTACGAGTAGAAGTCAAAAGAAAAGGTCCACAAAAATCGTTGGTAAAAAGAATAAACAATTGCAGAGAATTAATGTACTAAAAATGAGTTAAAAATTCACGATAATTCATGATTTAAAAGTCTATAAGAATGAATGCAAATTTGAATATACACTTATACGGAGTACTTTTTAGACTTTTAAAAGCCTACATTAAATTCACATAAACTTTTTTGGAATTCTAAAAACCTACACTCTAAATTGAATATAAAACTTTTAATGGAGTCTTTTACATTTCAATGGGCACAAGTATAAAACTAGTTTAAGGTATAGTATGAATGAAAATTTAATAATGGAAACCCCAAATGAAGTATGACCGGACAACTGGCAGAGTATAACATCTAATTAATTTCGTCCATCTTACATCAAATCATGTAAATTCTTGTACAATTATAACCAAAGCAACTTAATCGAGCTCTCTAAATTCTACATTATTGGAATGTAAGAGAAAAGATTTCTATAAGCGGTAAGCGTTAGTGCCTAATAATGGACATATTCGCTTCTTCAATTTCCTCTCTTGTTTGATGAATGGCATTATCTATCTTATAGCTTGCTCCATTATTGACTTTGTCTTTAGACATGACTCTACAAAACTAAGATCACATGCGATGACTCTTCACAGTACAATTAATCACAGCTAAACTCCAACTAATTCATATGCCGTGCAATCAAAACCACCTATCAAAACCGTGGGGTAAAGGGCTGGGCCCATGCCGTATTGTGATTATTACTGTAAGTATGATATTATTATTTTTTCAATTTTGTTGTTGGGTGAAAACAGCGTAGCTTTTGATGAAATACGGAGTATGAAACATGCATGGAGTAAGGATGTTTTGATGTTTTTACTTGACCCGTAATTTGATGGTCTGGTCTGGTATGGTCTGATCTTGTAACACCCCGGCCTCGTAAGCCCCGAGGTAGTTACTTCTGACCTCGAGTACTGTCCTCACAAACCGCCACTAGCCTTTTCCACGCACTTTGTTCTCACTCGTGCGCGCCCTGAGAAACTTCCCAGGGGGTCACCCATCCCAAGACTACTCCCGTGCAAGCACGCTTAACTTTGAAGTTCTTGGATGATGAGCTCCTTTAAAAGGAGATGCATCTTGTTGGTATGAGTAGTACTATTAATCCATTTAAATTAAATCTCAAGTATTACTTCCCAGGGGGTCACCCATCCCAAGACTACTCCCGTGCAAGCACGCTTAACTTTGGAGTTCTTGGGTGATGAGCTCCCTTAAAAGGAGATGCATCTTGTTGGTATGAGTAGTACTATCACCCCCACTTAGGAACACAACGTCCTCGTTGCGCCCATAAATCAATCTCAATCATATCCCAGAATCTTTTCCCTTGCTAAGTGTCCGCCCGATATCCAACGGATCAGCACACCGTCGCAGGATTGCCCTGATACCATTTGTAACACCCCGACCCCGTAGGCCCCGAGGTAGTTACTTCTGACCTCTAGTACTGTCCTCACAAACCGCCACTAGCCTTTTCCACGCACTTTGTCCTCACTCGTGCGCGCCCTGAGAAACTTCCCAGGGGGTCACCCATCCCAAGACTACTCCCGTGCAATCACGCTTAACTTTGGAGTTCTTGGGTGATGAGCTCCCTTAAAAGGAGATGCATCTTGTTGGTATGAGTAGTACTATTAATCCGTTTAAATGAAATCTCAAGTATTACAGGTCTGGTCTGGTTTCTTTGTATTTTTATAACTATCCAAGTCTGGTCTGGTCTGGTCTGGTCTAATCTGGTCTGGTCTGGGACGAATTACAGTCCAAGTAAAAACATCCTAATTGAGCTAAATAAAGTAGAGAAGAAGAATGTGTATTGTGTGTGAATATGGAATTAGGTTTACAAGACCTCCCATGTGGAGTATAAATAGAGAAACAATGGGCTGAACCGCTAATATGGGTCCGATAGGCTCAACTACATAAAAGACTAATTAGTACATACAAATTATATATGAATCGTACAATAATACAAATGACATCTGATAAGTGTGTGTGGGCCGTTGTCCAGACCCAATAGTCGTAAGACCCGAGGATTTGAGTCTATATACTGTATGATGCATATTCTAAAATTAGTGGCAAATTGTTAATCATGAGTGTTATCTCGCTATTGATTCTATCGTAGCTTTTGAATTTATATCATGTTGTACTCTTATGCATTTATGCAATAGAATCAATTGTACTTTTTTATTTAATATTATTTTATGTATTTATTTGTTTGTTTGTGTGTGGATGATGAAAATTGTGCTTTTTGTAATCATATTTCTTAATTATGAAAAAACATACACTTAACAATAGGTGGGTTGTCCCTTACAATGCGCACTTGTTAAGTAAATATGATTGCCACATTAACGTGGAAGCTTGTGCAAGCGTCCGGTCTGTTAAATACATATACAAGTATATTTACAAAGGGCATGATAGAGTGAGTATGTCTTTGACGGAAACAAAGACTCCAGAGGTTATAGATGAAATAAGCAACTTCCAAAAAGAACGCTGGGTATCTCCTCCTGAAGCTGCGTGGCGTATTTTTGGATTTTCTATAGCTGAAATGAAACCCGCAGTTTTACAGTTGCAGGTTCATTTGGAAAATGCTCAATACTTGTCGTTTTATGGGGATCAGCACATTACTTACATCACATGAGCCATGGATTCTGTCAAAACTATGCTTACCCAATTCTTTGAAATGAATACGACTAACCAGGTTACACGATCGTTGAATCTTCTTTACATCGAATTTCCACATTACTTCGTTTGGACTCCCCATAAAAAACAATGGACTCAACGGAAACAGAGGGAAGTACTGGGTCGACTTGTTTATGTCAATCCCACTGAAGGAGAACGATATTACCTGCGCCTCTTGCTCGACAGTGTTCGGGGTCCCAGGTCCTTTTCGGAACTTAAATGTTTCAACGGTGAAACACTCCCGACGTTTAGGTCTGCTGCAGAACGGTTGGGTTTACTCTCCGGTGATTTTCTGGTCCGTGCTTCTCTTGATGAGACTGCAGTGTTTCAGTTGCCTTCTAGCATGCGTCGCCTTTTTGCAATCCACCTTTGTTTTTCTGCAGTTCCAGACCCGTGTGCGCTTTGGCTTGAATATAAAGAATATTTATGTGAAGACCTCGCACGTTTCCAATCACAAAATGAGGCGGAACACTCATCAATGTGCTTATTAAGAGATTTAGTAACTGAAATGGGACACGATATTGGTTCCTTTGCATTGCCTGATATCGAATCGGAAATTCCTGTATGTTCTGAGGTTCCCCGTGAAGTGTTAGCTGAACGTGATACATTGATCAGTGAGACAGACCTTGCAAATATATCGCTTTTGAATGAACAACAACGCTCAGCGTTTGAAACAATCATGACAGTAGTCCGCGCATCTGAAGGGGCAGTTTTCTTTATTGATGGGCCTGGTGGGACAGGGAAAACCTTCCTGTATAGGTGTTTACTTGCAGCAACACGGATGAACTGATGGATCGCGTTGGCCACCGCTAGCTCTGGCATTGCGGCATCCATTCTACCTGGTGGCCGCACTACGCATTCTCGCTTTAAGCTTCCACTGGATGGGGAAACACAACATACGTGCAACATTGGCAAGCAATCTGCAGAAGCAAGGCTTCTGCGGGAAGCACGTTTGATTTTGTGGGATGAGATAACCATGGCCAATCGTTTGATTGTTGAAAGTTTGGACACAACGATGCGCGACATTTTGGAAGTTAATTTACTTTTTGGCGGGAGTGTAACGGTGTTTGGCGGTGATTTCAGAAAAACTTTGCCAATTGTAAAATCAGGAACACGCACTGACTTCATCAATGCATGCCTTCTTCGATCACTAACTATATGGCCACATGTGCACCGCCTACGTCTGACAGAAAATATGTGCCCACGAGGATCCAACGTTTTGCGAGTATTTGTTGCGACTCGGAAACGACACAGAATATCAAGTGTCACCGGGAATGGTGAAAATCCCATTCGCCTTCCTGACCCCTTGGGTCAATGAAAATGTTTCGCTTGAATTGCTATTACATTCAGTTTATCCAGACATGCAACAGTTTCTGGTCGATCCATACGCCCTGATGGGGCACGCCATATTGACAACAAAGAATGCTTTTGTTGACTTCATAAACTTATGTATTATGGATAAATTCCTGATAGACAATTTATAAGTCCTCGTAAGTGCACGAGTCACAGTAGTACAATGCTCAAGTAAGGGTCGAATCCACGGGGAAAATGCAACTAAGTAATTGGAAAACTATTAATAAAAAAAAGTGAAATTAATCTAACTAAAAAAATGAATTTTGAATTTGTTTGATTGGAATCTGAAAATTAAAGCTTGAATTAAAAGGGATGCAAGAAATTTAAATGAATGAAAATAAAGTGATTAAACAACTAACAGAAAAGTGATTGATAATTTAGCAAAAAGAAAAGATAGTCCAGGATTATGATTCTGTCACTAATTTTTAGTATTTGTGATTTAGTTAATCAACTGAAATTGAGGGTTCGTTCTAGACAAAAAAATATGACTATTCCGTATGGCGTCCAGAATAAGTCACGTATTTTAACTATTAATCAATTAGAAATAATTAATTCAATAGTTAAAATCCATTAGTCACAAAAGAACTACGGAAACCCGATTTAAGAACCAAATAGATAACCTAACAAGACAGCTAAATTATCTATTCTTTTATCCAAAAGAGCTCGAACTAATAGGCATGGCATGTACTCTATTAATCCACTCAAACAACTTAATTAATCATATTAAAGTTGGCCAAAAATTAACATAATCAATTAAGCGAATAAGTTCAATGGATAAAACTCAATCAATTGGCCTACCTAAAATCACGATTCATACTAAATCATAGCAACTTCATCATAATCCGGACTTAAGAATTTAGTTACTCATATTAAAGTAAAACACTAGGAAAACAATAAGTAAATAGTGCAGTTTGATTATCTGGGCAATCAACAACATACGATTGCTTGAAATACTCAAATAATTAAACAAGACAAGTTTCTAATGAATAAAGTTGGAAAAAGTCAAGAACCGAAGGAATTGTGGCTTATTCAAACCAGAAATTCAGTAGCAATGTTTCAGAAATTTGGCAGAACCGCAAATCAGAAGCTCCAGCTGCGTCACTGCTTTTCTTCTACCTGCTGCTCTAAGCGATTCGGCACTCGGCTCCTTGCCCTTTGCTGCCGGCCTTTGACACTCGACTCTCCAAACTTGGCAACCAGAATCCCTCCTAAACCTGCTGCGTGGATGGAGCTGACCGAATATGATAGATCAAACCCCTAAACCCTCTCCAGCTCTTCTTTTGTTCTTGGGCTTTCTTTCTTTCGTTTTGGGTTGATGGTACGTAACTTAAGAGGAGTAACCATCTTTTCCTTGTTGCTGGGCAGGAGTCTATTTGTTTAAACTTATTGGCTCATTTTCCTTTTAATTTTTCAGCAGCCCCTTAGACAAGTAAAAGCCCACAATCGGTCCAAAAGTCCTCAACTCCTTCAAATAAAATCCTCATCTGTAAAAGTCATTTTTAACACAAAATATAACTCAAGCCTCTCAATTAGGCAAATAATAAGCATAGAATTGTAATAAAGTAATATAAAAATGAAGCACAAATTCTAGCTCATCAAACTCCCCCACAGTTGCATTTTGCTTGTCCTCAAGGAAAATTAAAATCGAGAAACCAATTCAGCAACAAGTGTTCAAAATATCCCTTTCACTCACCAAACCTACCAAAAACCCTTTCATGACAAGATATCCCCAAGAAATTCAAATCAAGTATCCACCACAATGTCAAACACAAAAGTCAATCACATAGACTCACATGTCATTAATAGAGATGTATTTTACTATTCTAAATGACCTAATGAGATGCTCAAATAACTTTCACAGAAATTATGCAAAATCCTAAGCCAATCAGTCAACACTCTATAGTCGTCTTATGTTCTTTCTTCCACCTTGTCAAAGCACAAACTTGATCAAGATCACTTAGGACTTTTATTAGGGTTGTAACGTGGCCATGGAGTAATGGTTTAAAGAAAGAAAGGATATGGGAATTCAAATAAAGGAGGAGACATTTCCTATACCAAACTGATCATAGGAAGAGTTCAATATATGACAAAGGGAGCAACTAAACTCTTACAACAATCAACCGGCTTCTAAGATAAAGAGATACAAATATGGAGCTCAAAGAATACAACTTCAACTCACTTCTTCACTTTTCAACTTTCAGTTTTTTTTTTTTTTTTTTTCCTGGAAATAAGTCAACTGACATCTCACAAGAATCAGCACCAACAACATTGAATCCATACAAACTGCCGGGAATAACAAAGAAAAATGCTCCCCAAAATATAAACTCTCCCAAGTCACAATTTAAGTATAAGAAAATGTCAACTCAAGGGTGTGGGATACATTTTGGCTATCTGGGCTCGGGGTCAACATTGTTGGGTAATTAGAAAGAATTATCAGCCAAAAGCATGGTAGAATGCTTTAAGACAAATTAGGCTCAAAGGGGGTAGCAAGCGGAAATAAAATGCAATGGGTAGGCTAAAAGGTTTGGGGCTATGAAAAATGGCCTAGATCACTTCTCAATCAGTTTGCACAATAACTCAGCTTCCAAAAGAGCAACAAGACAAGTTCTATCATGCTATCTAAAAGACAAAGGACTCACACTCCTCCCAAGAAAGTTAAAGATGCATCCTAAAAGGTCATAAAGAATTGAGAAATACATCTAAATGAGTGGCACAAGAAGCTAAGAAATTGACTCCAAGTAAGAACAATGTGAAGGACTCAATCAAATTCAAGAGAAAACTTATCATGGAGACCACCAATCATACCACATACCAATGAAAGGGAACTTGTCACAACTTGAAGCCGAAAAAGTAATCCTGAAATTAAATTTTCCTCAAATCCAAGCAAGAAAACAGTTTTTTTTTTTTTTTGAAACTAGAATAGAACTAAAAAATGAGAGCTACTCCCCCCACACTTATCTCAAGCATTGTCCTCAATGAAAGATTAAGAAACAAGAGAAAGGTGAAGAAGAACTCCCTGAATGTACAACAAATTAGAATTGAAACATCTTGAAACGTAACCTGCAAAACTAAGAAACAAAGAAAGAAAAGAACAAGATGGGGAGGGGAGGAAAAAAAACAGAATTAAGATTTTTTTTTTTTGGTTTTTTATTTATTTATTTATTTATTTTTTTAAAACTATGACTAGACACAACATGAGCAACGATATTCCCGAAGCTCAAGACACTCAACTTGCTCAACTACACCTTCACTTCTCAAATATTTTTGCCAATTAAATCTACTTGGTCGTTCAGCGATATCAAATCTGGATTAAGAGACCTGCGACCAAGCATACAACAAAAAAACGAAAAAAAAAGAAAAACAAACACAACTAACTAAAATAAAACTAAACTAACAATTTTCCAAAAACTAGTTAAACAAATTCCCCGGCAACGGCGCCAAAAATTGATAGACAATTTATAAGTCCTCGCAAGTGCACGAGTCACAGTAGTACAGTGCTCAAGTAAGGGTCGAATCCACGGGGAAAATGCAACTAAGTAATTGGAAAACTATTAATAAAAAAAAAGTGAAATTAATCTAACTAAAAAAATGAATTTTGAATTTGTTTGATTGGAATCTGAAAATTAAAGCTTGAATTAAAAGGGATGCAAGAAATTTAAATGAATGAAAATAAAGTGATTAAACAACTAACAGAAAAGTGATTGATAATTTAGCAAAAAGAAAAGATAGTCCAGGATTATGATTCTGTCACTAATTTTTAGTATTTGTGATTTAGTTAATCAACTGAAATTGAGGGTTCGTTCTAGACAAAAAAATATGACTATTCCGTATGGCGTCCAGAATAAGTCACGTATTTTAACTATTAATCAATTAGAAATAATTAATTCAATAGTTAAAATCCATTAGTCACAAAAGAACTACGGAAACCCGATTTAAGAACCAAATAGATAACCTAACAAGACAGCTAAATTATCTATTCTTTTATCCAAAAGAGCTCGAACTAATAGGCATGACATGTACTCTATTAATCCACTCAAACAACTTAATTAATCATATTAAAGTTGGCCAAAAATTAACATAATCAATTAAGCGAATAAGTTCAATGGATAAAACTCAATCAATTGGCCTACCTAAAATCACGATTCATACTAAATCATAGCAACTTCATCATAATCCGGACTTAAGAATTTAGTTACTCATATTAAAGTAAAACACTAGGAAAACAATAAGTAAATAGTGCAGTTTGATTATCTGGGCAATCAACAACATACGATTGCTTGAAATACTCAAATAATTAAACAAGACAAGTTTCTAATGAATAAAGTTGGAAAAAGTCAAGAACCGAAGGAATTGTGGCTTATTCAAACCAGAAATTCAGTAGCAATGTTTCAGAAATTTGGCAGAACCGCAAATCAGAAGCTCCAGCTGCGTCACTGCTTTTCTTCTACCTGCTGCTCTAAGCGATTCGGCACTCGGCTCCTTGCCCTTTGCTGCCGGCCTTCGACACTCGACTCTCCAAACTTGGCAGCCAGAATCCCTCCTAAACCTGCTGCGTGGATGGAGCTGACCGAATATGATAGATCAAACCCCTAAACCCTCTCCAGCTCTTCTTTTGTTCTTGGGCTTTCTTTCTTTCGTTTTGGGTTGATGGTACGTAACTTAAGAGGAGTAACCATCTTTTCCTTGTTGCTGGGCAGGAGTCTATTTGTTTAAAATTATTGGCTCATTTTCCTTTTAATTTTTCAGCAGCCCCTTAGACAAGTAAAAGCCCACAATCGGTCCAAAAGTCCTCAACTCCTTCAAATAAAATCCTCATCTGTAAAAGTCATTTTTAACACAAAATATAACTCAAGCCTCTCAATTAGGCAAATAATAAGCATAGAATTGTAATAAAGTAATATAAAAATGAAGCACAAATTCTAGCTCATCAATTCCCCGATGAAGCACATACTTATTTCAGCCATGATACCCCTACGGATTCAAACAATGCGCACTGTGAGGACTACCTGCATACCTTGAATCCTACTGGTTTACCACCACACACATTACAACTAAAACGTAATTGCCCTGTCATGTTACTCCGCAATATCAATCCTTGTGCAGTTCTGTGTAATGGTACGCGATTGATATGTGATTCATTTGGTGAACATGTGTTAAGTTGTTTCATTGCCTCGGGAGATCATAAAGGGAAACATGTTTTCATCCCAAAAATCCCTCTGGAAGTTTCTAAAGATACACATGGTGTTTTGCCTTTTAAACGAACACAGTTTCCAATAAAAGTTTGCTTAGCAATGACAATAAACAAAGCACATGGACAAACACTGGACTTTGTTGGAATCTATTTGAAAGAACCAGTATTCTCTCATGGGCAACTCTATGTTGCAATGTCAAGAGCCAGAAATGCTCAGTCTGTTAAAATACTTACTTGTCCTGATGATGAAACACCGGCTTCTCTTGATTATACCTCTAATGTTGTCTACGATGAGTTACTACCTTTCATCAATTAAGCAGCCAAATTAACCGGTCTGGCTCTACTGCTTTGACAAAAACTTAATTATTTGTATTACCTAATCTGTTTGGTATTCACTTACTGATTTGTAACCTTTGCCTGCAGTGATTTTGCAAGAATGGCTGCCGAGATGTTAATCATTGATGTAAAGTCGGACACAAAAGTGTGGACATGCCGTGTGACTGTGATTGAAAAGCAAAACATACGCACAGCCAAAAATTCCCCCATGCGTTTTATGCCAATGGTTCTTGTGGATTCAGCGGTAAGTTGTAGTTAGCAGGGTTCTTTATGTAAAAAGTCACACTGTACTCACATTTTTTTACTTTGCTTTTTGCACTGTTATAGGGAACTAGGGTGGAGGCAACCGCTTTTGCGGGTGATATTAGTGCCATTGATGAACGCCTGCAATTGTACTTGACCTACCTCATTTCGAATGCATACGTTAAGCCATTGACTCAACTGCGTTTCTGTATAGACTACAACTACCAGTATGTATGGTCGTTCACTCGTCGAACATTCATTCAAGATATCCAACTTCATGATGGGGTCGACTACCGTGAACTTGCTGAAGGTTCTGATAAACCATTTCGAGAACTGTTTGCTTGCCACTTGACCAATGAGAAATTCAGTATGTTATTAACAACTCGAATACTAAACCCCTTTGTCTCCTGCATTTGTCTAACTTTTCTATTTTTTCAAATAGGTATCTTGGCTGTTATTGTTGCTAAACTACCCCGAGGCTTCATAGTGACTGGTGAAAAACAAAAACTTGCATGGGATGTTGTTGTTGTGAATGAAGAGTAAGGTCCCATTGTATGCCTTCCAAATGTTTTTATAATTGACCACATGCAGTTATTCATTGTATCTGTTTCTTTCAGATTAATCCTTGTGCCTATGACCATATGGGAAGACTTTGTGAACCGCCATGGTGCAAGCATTGAAAAATCTTTGGCATTGAACGATTGGCCTATTATGCTCCTTAGTAAGGCTGACACAAATATTTATCAGGGTAAGGTCATTCATATTTCAATTAATATATGGAATTATTTTTAGTTGTTAATATGAATTTAATTTCAATGTAGGTATGTCGCTGGCAACCCGCTATGATTCCCACATGGAACTTAACCCTTGAGGTGAACGTGCTTTGATGCTAAAAAATTGGTACTTTTTTTCCCAACAAAATTTTCCTTTGTACCATGTCCCTGTCTTACACCTTTCTTGATAATCCCTGTGTTTGATTCATTTTGAAACACAAGGTCTCCGGATAATAGGGGGAAGATTAACAACTTATTGCATGCGAAGGAATACCCCAATGCTCTCACTAATATTATAGACCCTGTTGCACAGTCTCGCATCACTCTTGCAGCCTTGGAATCTGAACTGAATAAGGTTTGTTTACAACAATATGGGACACTCTCTGCATTGTATATGTTTTGCTAATACACGTAATGCCCACAGGTTTCAGTTGTTTGGGTATGTGCCAACTTGAATCTTGCTAACACTTCTGGAGAGGCATACTACATTGGGTGCAACTATTGTAACCACCGCGTTTACGCTCCGGAAGGCACCGACTTTCAGTGCATGTTTTGTGGTCAGAAGCACGGGCAAACAGTCAAAAGGTGTGTGATTTTTACCAAAGTTCAATTCCTAAGGTACTGATCCCTATTTGTTGAATAGTTTAATGTTCTTGCAGATTTATACTCAACGGAACACTCAGTGACAACACCGCGTCCATTCCAGTGACACTGTTCACCGCTGACGTCCTTAAGATTTACTCTTACACTCTCATGAATCCTGAACAGGATTTTGATTTGGAAGAGTTAGATGCAAAGTTGCACAAAATGTCTCTTATTGATGGAGTCAAGCGCGCTAAACCAAATGAAGAAGGCCTTCGTTCAAACCCCTACAATATTGTGTGTGTTTCCCAACATAGTGGTTCTACCACAGCCACTCTTGCATCGCCCCCTGCTTCGTCAGTTTCAAGTGAAGCTGAACCTAGCCAAGCTAAGAGGAAACTCGCATTCACCTTCTTGAATGACTTGCCATTGCCTCAACCTGCTGCACCACCTGTGCTTCCTTTGCAGAAAGGGTACTCTGCTGATGAAAACCACACATCCTCAGGTTCAGAGGAAACTGAAGTTACCCCATCTAAAAAAAACAGACTGCGAAGGAACTGAGAAAGGTGTCGTTGCCTCAAAGTGGTGGCTGAGCTGCAGTATCTTCTGAGGAACAAGATGCAGAGAATCTTCCCCTCACCAACTTCTTTCTGCATTAAGAAACGCAAAAACTAACTTTGCCCATTGTTGGGTTTTTTTGTTCACCCACTGGTTTAGTGCAAGTCTTGTACGCCTCCTGCTGTATATACATAAATACACACCCTTTTGTTGGAACTGTAGGCCTTTTTTCTAGACAATGTAGAACTACACACATGTAGCGATCGATAGATAGGTCACACATACCTATTCTATTCCCATTATGTATGCCTACATTTTTGCAGGACTTTGCCTAATACGCATGACCGACATTGTATAACATAGCAGTTAATATTTGCTACTTTTGCATAACTGACCCATGTAATTAACTGTCATGTACTTTTCATATATGTGCACACGAATTGGTTCCCTATTGATGTATATACAGGAAAATGTGGTTCCTGTACGCAACGCTCTGGAGTATTGTTTTTGAAGCACTAGCACGTTGTGTGAGGACTACTTACCATACAAAGTAATGCATAATTAAGTCAAACTTTGGCTCAGATGCAACAAGTTCATTGCCGATTTTTTCTGCTTCAAAGAATTACAATCAACCTATATCAGGTAACATATTATGCATCATGTATATGTATACACATTCAATTATGCAATGATTTGTCTTTTAGTTATTTCGTCTCTACCTTTACTAATATAATATCAATTCTACCTTTTATTTTATTTTTTTATCTCCATCCAATTCATCATGCAATTGACTACAAGTAGAATAGTAAAAACAAAAACACCACTTCAAATATTCTTCTTTGCCTCTCTCGATTATAAATAGACTTACCGCGCACTTCCATTTACTTTCCGTACCAATTGTCCCTTTGTCTTCCTCTCTGATGTCCAAAGAACCCCGTGTTCATCACTACGGGTTTCAGCGCCATTCCTTCTTCCTACACGCGTGACAGATTAGTTATCCACGCTCTCTGGTTTTCAAAGTTTTGTTACTACGTTAGCCACACATGCATTGTGGTTAGATAATCACCCTTGTTTTTTACTTTAGCGTAATACTTTTATGCGTTTGTAATTGTTATCTCCTTGCTCTCCCTGTTTATGCATGTTAGGATTAGTTTTTGATGAACCATTTGAAACGTCAGAGCTTCTCTTTGTTCATAAAATCTTTTATTTGTTTATTCTTAATAGTTCTATGGATTTGTTCACCAATTATGCTGATCAAACTGGCGTTGATGGAAATGGAAGAGAAACAGACACATATTGTATGCATATGCACACAGTACATGGACGAAAAATTGTTTTTCCTATTGTCACCTGCACAAATGATAGGAAGTGCGAATGCGATATGAGTCCAGACTGGACGAACTTTTTGCGCGCTACTGGCTATTTCAGTCTTATGCCAGAACACCGTAGGAACCAAGCAGAGGTTGAACACAGTTTTGCCCAATTTTGTGAACAAAGGTGTCTCCATGCCTATACTCACAGGTTGCTTCTCAATTGTTCTTTTCCCTTGTGCACTATTTCCCATTGCATATTGTAACTAAGTAGCACAAACCATCTTTGTTCGTTCTCATAACTTTTACTTTTGTGTTGTTTGATCTATTTAGCGTGCCCACAGAGTAATTTATTTCATTTCCCAAATGTCATGCAATTCACCATTATTTGGTTTCTCTTGAAAGTCACCAAAAATGAATTTACTGTACACTTCCTCCATCCCATTTTCATTCACTTATTTCATTATCGCTCTTTATTCTAACACAAACACTATTTACTTTCAAAAGATATTCTCCAGGACATACCTTTGCGCATTCGTCGACATGTGCTGTACTTGTATCTGAAGAAGAACCGCCACTGCCATCTGACCCGGCTGTGGATGATGTCTCCTCAGAACCTGCTGCAGATGTTGTTGCTGTGACCAATAGGAAGTTCAATTTCAAATCGCTAATAAAGTCCCTCTGCCCACTGAGAATTCAGAAGAAGAACCGCTTGCGAGCGTGCGCAACAGGAAGAGCAAAGCTTCTGCTGTTTGACACCCACAATCAATTCTCACCATGCCACCTTGCCATTCATTGGAATGTGTTAGGTTGTCTGTGCGTCATGTACATTTTCTATTTTCCCCAAACTTTCCAGGTTAAGCAATATGTTTTGGTACTCTACAATGACCACTCCCACTGTTATCCTATCTAGCAGCCCTTTTCGGCTCTACATTGATTGCCCATCTATGCTTTTTAATGGTTGTTATGTATATGCGAACTCATAAACATGTTGGCCTTTTTAGGTGTGTTCACCGCCGTATTGTAAATATGAACCCGTTCACGTTTGGACATGTTTGTTGACTGCAATCCTGGAGAAGTCTATAATCAAGTAAATTTCCATTCTGGAGAAACCTATAACCAAAGAAGTTGCGGTTACGTATACCATTACTGGAATCATTGAGGAGGTTGTTGAAACAACCTTAAACATTATAGAGTTACCCATTCAGAAGGGGTAACAAGGTCAAGGGTATCCTTTCATAAAGGTACATTCTTTTACTGCCATTTTGAAATTCATTTTAGGAAAAAATCCTCGAATATGCCTCTCTTTTTGTTGCAAGTCATTCTCTGAGTTCCTCTCATCAAATTCGTTATGAAGTAGGATATATCTTGTTTTTTATCATCTTTTAGTTTCATCATATATCATTCCTACACATTAGTTATCATAGGGAGATCATTTCCATTCATCTATATAATTGGGTGTAATGTTGTGTATGATGCAGTTATATGTTGTAAGTTAATGAAATATATTCTTCTAAGCTTTAAATGCGCGTAACGAAAAGAGTTGTTAATTTTGGTATTATTATCAAAAATGAATAAACTGCCTTAACTAAGACAAAGATGAAACCTGAAAGTTAACTAAGAGGGCATCTCTTTCAATAGTTTAAGTGTTGAACAGTCTATGTTCTCCTTTTAGCTTTTCATTTTACATTTCTACTGGCTTATTTATAATAAGATTATTCTTTATAAAATTAGTTTATGATTTATGTTTGTTTTAATAGTAGTAATTTGTCATGCCTATTTCTCTAAGCTGATATGATCTAATATCTTTTGATTCAATAAAGGCATGATAAAGGTAGTGAAGCACCTGGAGTCTGATCATGTGTTGGCGGTGTGCTGGGGTGCTGGCAGTTTTTTTATCAGTGGAACTCATGAATCAAGCTCATGGAAAAGATTATAAAACACTCCGGCCGCAACTAAACCTGTTATGCTTTTATCGAATTCTCCGAAAGGGAAAATTCTGTCAAAGTCACAGTCCAACCTTTTGCTATGGATTCACTCCACCTACATAGGTATTTTGATTCAATCAAAATCGATATTTTTCATGAATAATTAGTTCTTTTGCAATTATTTAATCTGAAATCAATGCCCTTGCATTGCTCATCGATCTTGATGCCTCCATTTCAAAGACAATATACTTTTTTCCTATCTAACTTAAGTCACCCATTTTATACCACACTAGCTTATTTTTCTTTGTTATCCAGCAACAATTTTACATTTCTTCATTCTATGTATTTTCTAAAGTTTGAGTTTTATACTTTTATTAACATGGTCTGCTCTGGCATCCTTGATATAGTTTCTATACAAATCGATATATATCAATTTGAACATTTGCTTAAAGTTTATAATAAAAATATTAATGGTAGTTGGCTTAGACTGTAAGCCGTCCTTTTTGTTTTTCAATTCTTCATATTGAAGTGATAGCTCTCTTGCTTAAGCAAGAAAACTAAAACAAAAGATAGATGAATGAAAAGTGAAAAACAAAGTAGGTATCTTATGTTTGTTCTCTATGGTGATAGTTTTAGTGTCTCAAGTAGTTTCCTATGTCTCTCCATCCGCAGTGGTAGAGGAAATTGCCCTCGCCATTCGAAACCTTTAGTGGCCCGCACCTCATGCCTCAGTAGCTCTCACAAAGGGCAGTCTATCATCTTTTTTGAGCTAAGCTTTCTCTCGCTCAAACAGTAAGGTCTATTATATAATTTTACTTGGGGAAACTATTCTGCTACTCTGCCTCCTCTTCTTCAGCTTACCACCCCATACTCGAGGAAACTCTTCCTGTTATGGCTAAACTAAACAAACACCCTTCTATGTGAGTATGTGACTCAACTAAAGAAAGATAACCCTCCTTTTATAACCAAATGGATCAAATCTACTCTTATTGCGTACTATATTTTTATTGCCTTCTGTGGAGGTATTGGCCCATAGGCCATGGCAGCCCTCTTCCTCTTGTTGGGCCTGTTTTCTTGCCTCTTGTCCTGTCCCATGTTGTTCTGCCGCTAGCCTTGTTTCTGGAACCCTCCTTTAGGGTTTCCCCCGCAGCCCTGGTACTTAATACACTCTTCGTCTTCTCTTGACACTGAGGTCTTCGGTTAGAGAGAGAGTGAGGTTAGAGAGAGTAGAGAGAGAGAGACTCCCTGTCTCTTCTCCTTCCAGTCCCTCTGTGGTCATCTCTGTGTGCTTCCCCTTTTCTGACCTTTGGCGTGCGTTGAGATGGATGGGCTGGCCTGAGTGTGATTGTCCCTTCCGGTGGTGCTTGGTTGTGTGTGCTGTATGAGCATGGTCTGAGCTGGAGAGGTGAAAACCTGACAGTGGTATCAGAGCCGGAACTCCTGTCATCCTCGTCTACAGCCCGAGAGCTCCTCCGCCGCCATCCGCCGCAGATCTCCCTTTCAGTGGTAAGTCGAGAAGCCCATCCTTGGGTTCTCGCTCAGGTAAATTGGCGATAAACACCCTAGGTAGCCGGGTGCCTCCGGTATTGTGTGTTTTTTGGTGTTTTTACTTGCTTCATCCTTTTCCCCGCTTTGCTTTTGCTGCTGACCTTGTTGGTCTGGCTGTCAGTTGTAACTGATGACTCCCAGGTGCGTTCTCTTTACCTTCGTGTGTGAAGTTGGTCTGCATGAGTGTTTTCTGTCCCTGCATGTTTAGATCCATGATTCGTACTGGCTTTGTGTTTGCGGGATTGAGGTTTTGAACTTGTATTTCGTGTTTCTGTCTCCTTTGCGTGTTTTTCTCTACTTTACTGCCCTTTTATGCTTACTTGGTACCCTTGTGAACTGGGATTTTTTGCCTCTGTGACTCGGCACCTGAGGTTAGGACTGACAGGTTCCCTGCCAGTCACTCTAGTGGCCTTCGGATCTGTGTGGCCTTTCAGCCCGCAGCCGGGTACACTGGTGAACCTAGCTCCTTGGTTCTCTGTCTCTCTGTTTGCTATTTTTCATTTACCTTGTCTTATGCCGCTGTTCTTTTTAGTGTTATCCTTATTGTGTTCACCCTTATGTCTGTCCCTATGTCTGCCAATATGTATGGTATGTTACCTTTTAATGGGAAAACTGATTTTGACATTTGGAAACAAAAGATCAAATGTGTTTTAATCCAGCAAAAGGTTTTCAGAGCTGTAAGTGAACTTTATTTGGATTCTGATGATAGTGCTAAGAAAGCTGAAATGAATGAAACTGCCTGCTCTACTATATATCTTAACCTATCTGACTTTGTGCTTAGAATGGTTGGTATTTTAGATTCTGCTAAAAAGTTGTGGGATAAGTTAGATGAGCTTTATACTGATACCTCTCTGCCTGGTAAGCTGTTTTTGCTTGAAAAGTTCTTTCGGTTTAGGCTAGACCTAACCAAAGACATTGATGAAAACTTGGATATTTTTAATAAGTTGATCCAGAACATTAAACAATCTGGTGATAAACATATTGATGATTATACTGCTGTTGTGTTTCTTAATGTTATTCCTGATTCTTATAATGATGTTAAATCTGCTATTAAATATGGTAGAGATGATGTCACTCTTAATATTGTTGTGAATGGCCTTAAGAGTAAAGAGCTTGACCTTAAACATAATAAGAGTATCTCTAGTCAATCCAAGGATTCAGGTGAGGCTATGTTTGTGAGGGGTAGATCTAAGAGTAGGTCTAAGAATCAGAAACAGGATGCCTAAGCTAAAAATAGTAACCCAAATGGTAAGAAGAGGAATAAGTCTAGAAAACGTGTGTGCTACAACTGTGGCAATTCTGGGCACTTTATAAAGGACTGTCCCCATCCTAAGAAACCTGAGCATGCTAATGTAGCTATAGAGAGAGATGACCTTGGTGAGGTTCTCATGGTGTGTGACCATGTTAATTCTGTTCGAAATACCTTGACTGAGCATGAATGGTTAATTGATTCTGGTTGTACCTATCATATGACTCCTTTTAGGGATTTGTTTTCAAAATATGAGAAATGTGATATGGGTTATGTTTCCTTGGTTGATAATAAGAGATGCAATGTTTTGGGTATTGGTGATATATGTCTCAAGTTTTCTTGTGGCTCTGTGTTTACTCTTAAGAATGTGAGGCATGTCCCTGATTTGTGTCACAACTTGTTATTTGTTGCTGCCTTGGAGGGTAGTGGATTAGAGGGAATGTGGGGGAATGGTTGTATGGAAATTTTGAAAAATTCTCTGGTGTTGTTTAAAGCTGAGAAGGTGAACAACCTTTATGTGTGTCATGCTAAACCTTATATTGACTCTGTGAATGCTGTGAATGTTGTGCATACTGATAAAACCTTGTTGTGACATAATAGAGTAGGGCATATGAGTAATAAAGGTTTAGGGATCATGCATAAACATGGTTACTTTGGTAAAGACTCTATGAACTCTTTGACTTTCTGTGAATCATGTGTGCTTGGTAAACAACATAGAGTCCAGTTCCCTCTATCCTCTTATCCTAATATGACAAAGTGCTCCTCTGTGCTTGAATATGTGCATGCTGATGTTTGGGGTCCTGCCAGTGTTCCCACACATGGGGGGAAACGGTATTTCTTGTCCTTAATTGATGATTTCTCTAGGAAAGTGTGGGTCTACCTTCTAGAACATAAGTCTGATGTTTGTGAGAAGTTTAAGGCCTGGAAGTTACTTGTAGAAAATCAAACTGGACAGAATGTTAAGACCCTTAGGACTGATAATGGCCTAGAGTTCTGTAACCATGAGCTTGACCAACTGTGTGCCACTTCAGGCATTAGGAGACATAAGACTGTGCCCTACACCCCCCCAACAGAATGGGGTGGCTGAAAGGATGAATAGAACCCTTCTTGACAAGGTTAGAAGTATGTTGTCTACCTCAGGTTTACCTAAGAAGTTTTGGGGTGAAACAATTACCACTGCCACCTATCTGATTAATAGATCTCCCTCTGTTCCCATAGGGGGTCAATGCCCTGAAGTTACGTTTACTGGTGGGCCTCTTGACCTAACAAACCTTAGGGTCTTTGGGTGTGCTGCCTATGTTCATCAAAAAACTGATAAGTTAGATCCTAGATCCAAAAAGTGTGTTTTCTTGGGTTATCCTGATGGGGTAAAGGGATATAGGTTGTGGGATATAAGTGTGCCTGGTTTTAAGGTGGTTATAAGTAGGGATGTAATTTTCAATAAGTTTGATTTCCCTTGCTTGCTTAAACATGTTTCTGAGCATTAACCTGAGAGGACACCTGTTGAGGTGGAGCCTCAGGCCCCTTCTGTACCTACTATTCCTTATGTTATGTATGACACTCCTCCTGTTGTACCTGTCATCCCTTCTGATGTGCATGTTAATACTTCTGCTGATACTGCTACCTCCAGTGAGGTGGAGTTCAATACTCAAGATGACCATGTGCATAATGATTCTCTGTCTGGTGAAACCAATGTGTTTGATGATTCTGCTGAGGATGATAATGTTGATTTGCATGATTACCAACCTGTTAGGGATAGGGGTAGAAGAACCATTAAGAGAAAATCTGATACTTTGTCTGACTATGCTTTTACTGCGTGTGATATATCTGATTTTGCTTTTACTGTGTTTGAGGCCCTAGACCTAAATGAACCCAAGACCTATAGAGAAGCTATAAGGTCCAGAGAGTCTCAAAGATGGCTTGAGGCCATGAAAAGTGAGATGGACTCTCTAAGAGTGAATCAGATTTGGACCCTTGTTCCTAGACCTAATGCCAGCTCAGTGGTTGAGTGCAAGTGGCTGTTTAAGGTCAAGGAAGAACCGGGTAATAACATTAGGTATAAGGCTAGGTTAGTTGCCAAGGGGTTTACTCAAAAAGAGGGGGTAGATTATGCAGAAATCTTTGCTCCTGTAGTTAAGTTTACTACTATTAGAATCATGTTGGCTTTGGTTGCTCACCATGACTGGGAGATGAAACAAATGGATGTCACCACTGCATTTCTGCATGGTGAATTGGATAAGAAAATTTACATGACTCAACATGAGGGCTTTGTGGATCCCAAGAGGAGTGACCATGTCTGTCTGCTTAGGAAGGCCTTGTATGGCCTGAAGCAATCCCCTAAGCAGTGGAATATTAGGTTTGACAAGTGTATGCAGTCTATGAAATTTGTGAAATCTGCCTGTGATCATTGTCTTTATTTCAAGAATACTAATTCTGTTCCTGTGTTCTTGTTAATCTATGTGGATGACATGTTGATTATTAGCCCTTGTCTTAAATCTATTATATCTGTTCAAAAATGTCTTTGTGAGAACTTTGCTATGAAAGATCTTGGTGATGCCAAGAGGATACTTGGGATTAACATTATTAGGGACATGAGCAAGCATACTCTTGTTCTAAATCAGATTTCTTATGTTGAGAAGGTTTTGAGTAAGTTTAATATGTCTTCTGCTGCACCTGTGCATGTTCCTCTTGCCTCTCATTTTTTGCTAAGTAAGAATCAGTCTCCTAAGACTGCTTCTGAAATTGAGCTTATGAAGTCTGTTCCTTACTCTAATGCTATAGGTTCTGTAATGTATCTGATGGTTAGTTCTAGACCTGATATTGCCTATGTTGTGAGTTGTTTGAGTAGGTTTATGTCTAATCCTGGTATGCCTCATTGGAATGCTTTGAAATGGCTTTTGAGATACTTGAAATTTTCTGCAAATCATGGTTTGATTTTTACCAAGTGTACTGAAGGTGTGAAACTGAGTGGTTATGTTGATTCTAACTATGCTAATGATAAAGACAATAGGAAATCTACCACTTTCTATGTGTTCACTTTGTGTGGTTCTTGTATTAGTTGGAAATCTCAGTTACAACCAATTGTTGCCTTATCAACCACTGAAGCTGAGTATGTTGCAGCTACAGAAGCCTTCTAGGAAGCCATCTAGTTAAGATGTCTTGTTACTGAAATAGGTTTTCTTAAATAGGATGTTACTGTGTTTTCTGATAGCCAGTCTACTATCCAGCTTTGCAAAAACCCTGTTTTTCATGATAGAACCAAACACATTGATGTAAGATTCCACTTTATTCGTGATGTTTTAGATGCAGGTAAGCCTCCCCTGACTCATCAACATTATGTGATCATCAATATGCTGAAATTCTACATGGTGAGCTCAGGGAAACCGTCATGTGTGGTACATGTTCAGATTGCTCCACACACATGCCGGGCGGGTATGACGAGCTGTGAGCAATCAAACCTTGCACATTTCTGAGGGGGAGTTTCAGTTTTCTCCTCCTGGCGCCTTACACCGACAAAACAAGGAATCTCTCATCGGATGCAACATTCTAGGGGGAGTGCTCAAAGTAATCCTCCCCGGTGCCTAACAATGACAAAGCATACCGAGTGCTCCAGTTGAGGGGGAGTACAGAGAGAAAATGAAGAAAGTAATGAGAGAACATGTCCCTATGGCTTAGTAAACCCAACTAAGCCTACCCAAGGGACAAAGCCGAGCGTAAGTGCGTAAGTGAGCGAGTGAGTGAGTGAAAATTATGAGCATTAGGAAGCAGAAGGCTCAAGTGAGAAGAAAAACAATTATCAATGATGAGTCTGCTACCTCAATTGCTTGTTATGAATTGAACATTTGCTCCTAGCCACTAAAATACTCTGGACTATCCCCATAGGTTCAGGACTGAATTTATTCAGATCCCGGGTAGAAGTCGCTGCATTTTGTCCAAACGGCGCATGCACAACCCTACCCTAGACCACTCACTTGTCTCCCAACAGACAGGTGTTTAATCATATTTCTCGGGGAACCGCATCTCTCATTACTACCTCCTTACGAGGCAAGTAATACTGACTACAGTGGCCTCAGCCCCATGCCACTGAACTTTCATTGATCACGTCGTGTCTAGTTACTCACTTCCCAAATGTTTTGAAATTTTCTAGGACACAGACACATTTTAGAGTCAGTTGCTAGTCTTCAAGACTTGCGAGAACTTCCATAGGGCTCATCTATTACAGATGAAGACCAATAATTGGAAGGAAGTCATGTTGTTGCAACATAAGAATCACCAACATTTTCAGGCCATTGCTTTAGAGTTTATCTCTATAGTGATGATAACGGGCGTCTTCACGACCCTGGGGGGCTACGTTATCTTTTTTAGATTCTGCTTGTTTTTCATGTTTTTATTTCCGCAGAATAAAAGAATAAAAGCATGACGTCCCGATTCATCGGATCGTCATGAGGGGGAGAGTGGTCCACATGCTGTTAACACTGAACAAATCATTCTGGGACACTTCACTCCTCCATCACAAAATTCAACACCCTCTCTACTATCTCCGCAACTCAAATCAAATGGTCAGCTACACTCACAAATCAACCATCATTATGTTCCGCTGTGCCACCGACAAGTTCTCCTCAAATGCATTCATTCCAAATAGTCAAAAAGACTACATTGTGGAGGAGACAGAGGTCAAATACTCGTGTCCTGAAGATGAATTCCATGTGCGTCTCCTATTCTCCAAAGAATATTCATTCTAGAGGCGTCACCGGACTTCATCCAAGCTGATCAAGAGCAACTTCTGGAAGGCAAGGATTACATGCAAGATACAGAAGGTCCCTCAACCCCCGGCATCAAAGATCAAATTGTCAAGAAGACATCAAAGGGGAGATTGCAAGGATTTCTTCAGATAGCCTTCCTCAGAAGTCAAGTTCAAAGACAAAGGAAGCTCAATAACAACAAAGACAAAGATATCTGCGCTGAAATGATGATTCAACACGATTGATCACCAAGGGGGAGATTGTTGGGAATATTTTATGGTGTTCAATCTAGTTAGTTATCTTTGTATTTGTGTAGTTATTAATTAAACGTGTAATATGGGCCACAAATGTGTATCAGCCCGTGGGCTTCCTTGTAACCCGTAAGTTAGCCAACTTCTCCTATAAAAGGAGGCTAACTTACGGGAACCTAACTGATCGTTAGAGGCTTAGAGTTCAGAGGCGTAAAGATAGAGAGATTAGGGTTGCCGCTGCTCTCCTTCTCCAGGGAGAGCAGCGGACAGTTTTCATACGGTATACCAGATTCGCGTTCAATCTTGTCGATTTCTTTCTATCTGCTTCTTTTTCACTGTTATGGTTGTATGATTGTTAGTATTTTGGGACTAACAAAGATACCCTCAGAGTTCAACCTTGCAGATATGGGGACGAAGTGTCTATCTGCTGAAAAACTATTGTCTTGTAAACGAATTTTAAATTTGGACTGCGGTAAACTCTGTTTGCAGGTTTTGGGTATGGTGGAGGGTAGATTCTTGAAAGCGTAGTGCTTGAGAGATTCTGCTCTCATGGTTAGGGAGAGTACCTTGGGTACTTCTCCAATTTCTTTTTGGGAGTATTTTGTGTATCTCCAATTTGTTTGCCAGTTGTGTCTTTAGGATATCACTGGTGACCCAGCGATGATGAACCACGTGCTCATGTT